>OY804593.1:58750808-59474101 GCA_963680895.1 Fragum sueziense
CCTTTCCAAAACAAAACTCAGTTTTTATCAACCCTAATGAAAGAGGTTTAGCAAAATATTGAGACAAAAGAAGAAACTGCTGATAACCAGCAGTTTCTCCTTTTGCTTCAATACTTTCTGTGCTAAAGCATCAACAAATTCTCTCCCTTAGTAATACTTAATTTGTGGTCTGCAGCTGCTTTCAAATTGGACCACCCTAAAATTTTGTCGTTTGGGAGAGGCTTTAGAGACTATGCTTGGGAAACTATTGAGGCAAAAAAAGAAAATGCTGTTTTCTGTGCTATATTATTTACCATTCTTACCATTAGTTACATTCATTTTGTTGTCTGCAGCAGCTTTTAAATTATACCACCTTAAAATGTTGCCATTTGGGAAAGGGTTAATGACTCTGTTTGACAACCATATTGAGAAATGGTTTGGCAAACAATTAGCTAAAAGAACCCTTGTGTTTGAAAACTATCTCTCTTTGTGAAAAATAGAGGGTTCTTAAGGTATATGACCCATCATTAAAAACACCACTTTCTAGCCATGGGACATGCATCAAATTACACACACTTATAAAAACACTTCAAATAAGTTGATTCACCTTGCCAGATTTCAAGATTATGCTTCAAGAGGAAAATAATTCACAAATATCTTTTTACTCTATATTCATATGCAAGGGAGGTAATTTATAACATTTTTGTCAAATATTTCCATGATTATGCATTAATTCAAAATTCTAAACTGTTCAAAATGTTTGCTTTTATTTGGAATGGAAATATAACACAGTTTAGGATTTACTGGCACTTTTCAAATTTCGCCTCTGGCTCTTTGCTTCTAATGATGGGTTGTATAAGTTAAAATATTGCACTGTAATATTTCAGGATTTGGATTCATGACGCACAGGTAGAGGGTATAGATTGTGGTGACGAGGCCGCCGGCTGGATGTCCAAGTATTTTGGTGCAGACGGTTATCGTATGATGCAGTATACGGACCAGTGTGCTGCCAGACATTTTATTGACGAGGCTAAACCTTGGGAAACCAGCACACTAGCTGATGATGTGGTATGTCATACTCTCTCTCAAACAAAGAAATTTTGGACTGTTTCAATCATCATCATCATTGTCACAATCACCACCACAATCAACATCATATTTAAGGGTTCAACAATAACCCATGTCAGACAGACTGCCTACTGCTTGGTCAGTTTGGATAGACATCAGTTCAATTTACCATATGAAAACACAGGATATTTGCCATAACAAGGACATGATCCTTAAAATTTTCATTCATTTGTGATTCAAAATTGACTTTTGGCTTATGAAGGGATTACTGTTGTTTAGATCTGCTCTATAATTATCCTTCTGATACAAATGTTTGCTCAGGAAGAGTGCATATTTGGTTAAGGTCAGCAGCATCTGGCAGCAACAAAACCAACTGTCTGCCAACCAAAAAAGTAAATGTTGAATCCCGTATTTTATTTTTTTGCCCTGTAGGTAGATACAAAATTTAATGCAAAGTTTTTTTGCACGAATTTTCTTTGTCTTGCATGATTTAATTCACTACATTTGTCTCCATGTGAAATCTTAATTTTCCTACGATATTTGAAACAAATGCAATAGGAATGTCAAAACTTACACTTTTATGAAATTCTGTTTCAGACAGGGTTTGCTGATTGGGGTTCATACCTACTTCTCACAGAATCCTCCCTGGCAGAATTGAACAAACAGTTACCTCGTGATGTCACCATGAAGAACTTCAGGCCTAATATCATTGTTGGAGAATCTTTTGCATTTGATGAGGTGTGTATTGTTGCTTTGTAAATCTCCAACATAATAAAATGAGCCAGGATCTGGAAAAAGGTCCCTTAACCCTTTCCCAAATGACAGAAATAGAGTGGCCCAATTTTGGAGGTGCTCCAGACGACAAAATTGATGTTGTCCAAGGTTGGATCTTTGTACAAAATAGAACAGAAAATATTTAGGCAAAAGGAGAAAATGATAGTTACCAGCATGTTTTCACAAGCTTTCTCTTACAGTCACATCAAAACCAGGTCTTTTTTGGGAAAGAGATAATGGTATAGAGACCAACATTGTTTCAAGATCAGCCTGCATGTACATGCAGTCTGATCAGGAACTATGTTGTTCTACAATAGTTCCTTGATGACCTGTAGCAACCCTAAAAGCAGCACAGATTCTGATCAGACTTCATTGAGGCACAAATTTGTCTTTAAACATGGATGCCTAAAATGCCATAAGGGACCTTTTTCCAAATTCTGGCTCAAATATTTTAAGAAAAGATTGGAATCAGATTGTTTGTCAGTCCATCTAGTCTCTTTGGTCTAGACCAAATTTCTGACATTGTTGAGTCAATACACATTGTGTCAAAGGTACAAGATATCTGGAGTTTGGCTCATCCAAATAAGATGACATTTGACTTCTGTTACCAATCAAATAAGTTCATGATTAAAGTATAGGAAGCAGAATCTAAAGGACTTTTATAAGCTTCTACCTTTTATCCTAATTAATATAAAAAAGATATGATTCAACCCATTTTGAAACAACCAAAGTTTAGGGAAGTGCAATTTGGAAGGACTGGCATATTACAAAATATTTGTATCAAAAATTAGTAAATGTATAGGCATATAAAATATTGAGGGAAAAGGAAAATTGCTGATTATCAGCGATTTCCTCATTTCTGTCAATATTTTACTACAACTTTTTAATAGAGTAATGAGTTGTTAAAACTAGGTCTTGTTTGGGAAAGGTTATACCGTTACCAGATGTAAAATTGTAGACTTGTCCAAATTCAAATGTGTTGCCAAAGTCAAATTCAAATAAATGAAATTTTATAATTTTGTTCTTTCTGAGTTTAAAGCATTTCAGGAAAATGAAGAAATTGCTTGTCATTATGTTTTCCAAAGCCTTTATCTTGTTTTGCGGCAAAATGTGCCCTTATATTGGAAAGGTTTAAGGTCGGTACCTTTGCCGTTTCCTTCCTCATTCATAATGAATATAAATAAACACTAAAATGTTAAATCTCTGTTTATAGGATTGTTGGGAGGAGATAATGATTGGTGATACAGTCAGGATGAGATGTTTAGATGCTTGTACAAGGTAGGATTTCACATGACACCAAAACAAAACCAACAGATTGTTTCAATTTTTCAGCTTTACCACATGTTAAGGCTTTTTGGCACCCCAAAAAGATACAAGGTTTGGAAAACATTGTGAAAAATGAAGAAATTGCTTGTGACAAAAGGCTCTTCTTATGCCCGAAGATCGGGATATATTGTTTTTATGCCCCCGTATCGAGAGATCGGGGGCATACTGTTTTACTCGTGTCCGTCTGTCTGTCCATCCATCTGTCTGTCCAAAAACTTAACATTTGCCTTTTCTCCAAAAGTATTTGACATACAAAGCTCAAATTTCGTATGCAACTTCCTTTCAATGATATCTATCAGTACCATGCAATTTGACCTTCCTCAAGGTCATCACTTAACCCTTATCAACCCTTTACTCTACGAAAACTTAACATTTTACTCCGAAAACTTAACATTTTACAAAAATGGCCATTTCGGGGGCATTTGTGTTTCACAAACACATCTTGTTTCTTGTGTCTGTCTGTCTGTTTGGCAGTCTGTCTGTGGGAAAACTTAGCATTGGCCATTTCAGGGGTAGTTGTGTTTCACAAACACATCTTGTTTGATAAGAAAATATTGGTCTATTTTAGGCACATTTTTGTATTTTCATATGTCAAGGTCATTCATACAGACCAACTGAACTGATCAAGTCATAGATCTACTCATTTCAAGAGCACTGGTTCTATTAATGAAATCGTGAAATTTTGGCATTTATTGCAGATGTGTAATGACTACAGTAGATCCAGAGAAAGGTGAAAGGTCACAAGATGGAGAGCCTCTTAAAACATTGAAAAGGTATCATTTTAATTTTTACCTTAAACCTTTTTGTAAAAACAAAAAAAACAAACAAACTTTAAACAGGCATTTTTCATTATAATATCTATTGGAGATTGAGCCTTGATATTGCACACATGGATACCTTCTGCCAAGATCTTTAGTATGTGACCATGATCTGTGACCTCATGGCCTTGACCTTGGAGTTTGACTCCTTTTTGTGACAAGCATCTGTTGAGGCAAGCCATGGGCGGATCTAGAGGGGGGGGGGGGTCGGGGGGTCTGGACCCCCCCTGGCATTGGACGAAAATTGAATTTTGACGATATAAATCTAGTGTAACGTTACATATTTACTACATTTTAAGCCCTAATTTGGGCTTGGACACCCCCCCCCCCCCCCTGGAAAAAATTTTGGGCTTGGACCCCCCCCTGGAAAAAATCCTGGGTCCACCCTTGCAAGCTACATTGTTCATGGACAAATCTTGTTCAACAAAATAATTTCTGAATTTATCTATGGGTAGCCATTGAAATGGGTAACAGTGTATGAGCTTGTAGATCTAAATATTATAATGTGTTTTACTTGTTTTCAGAATCCGTACTATACCTCCGTACGATAAACACAACCAATGTGCCTTTGGTATCAACACGACCCCAGATGTGTGTGGGAGCATCAAGGTTGGGGATCCAGTCTATGCAATCAAGAAACCCAGGATGTAGTCAAGTCCTCAATATCCACTCATCAAATGATGACACGGCAAGTTACAATTGGGCTGTGTTTCCCTTGCTTTCAGTATCTGTATCGGTATAGCTCACGATAAATGACATGGCAGTGCATCTCTAGCTAATAGCTAGAGATGCTCTGCCAGGTCATTTATCTTGAACTATATCATATCTCCTTATGATAAAAACAACCAATGTACATTTGGTATCAACACAACCCCAGAATTATGTGGTAGTATCATGGTCAGGGATCCAGTCTATGCAATCAAGAAACTCAGGATGTAGAATCGTTCAGGTGTTGCCAAATGACAATGTCTTGGACTGGTTAAACCTTTTCAAAACATAAAGATTTTAGGGTGATCAAATTTAAATGTTGTAGTAGACAATAAAATGATGTTATATATTAGCACAGAAAATACTGACACAGAAGGAGAAAATGCTGGTTATCAGCATTGTCTACTTTTGCCTCTATGTTTTCCAAAGCTTTTCCAATTATAAGCATCAAAATCGGGGTTTGTTGGCGAACGGATTTATTCAAAGGTTCTTCAGATAACGGACATCTGTTTGTTAAGTTTGAAAATATCTGCATGATGTGAAAAGGGTAATTTTATTGATTGAGAGAGTCTTCCTGTATCACTTAACCCTTCCCAGATCACCAAATTTTAGTTTAATTTCATCTTGCAAGCTGATACAGAAAACAAAATGAATGCTGCCAAATGAAGGATTTGTCTTAGAAATAGTTCAGAAAACTTTGAGGCAAAAGGAGAAAGTGCTGATAATCAGTACTTTCTTCTTTTGCCTCAATGTTTTCCCAAGCCTCTTCTATCAAGGACGTCAAAACCAGGTCTTGTTTGGGAAAGGAATAACCCTTCCCAGATCACCAAATTTTGAACTGTTTCAATTTGAAAGCTATTGCACATGACAAAATCAAGGTTAATAAAGATAGGATTAGTGTAAAATAGCACGAAAATATTAAGACAAAAGGAGAAATATTGATTATCAGCATTTTATTCTTTTGTCTGAATGTTTTCAAATGTCTTTCAAATTAGGAACTTCAAAACAAGGTCTTGTAGTAAGGGTTAAATATATTAACATTTGTTGAATCATTTTTATACTTCAATTTTTAAATTTTCAATAAACGGAAATCTAAAACTATGTTTCAATGTGATTTATATTTTCTTTGTGATCATGTCAGAAGTTGCGCACTACGTTTGATATAACTGTGTTAAATGATTATAAAACCATTTTCTAAGCAACAAAATGTCACATACTGAGAGTTATTTTTAAAAATGGAGAACGATTTTATCCAATAGACCGTGACATAATTTCGGACAAATAATAGTATTTCGCCGGTGCTGTTTTAAAGTCTCGTAACTTTATAACAACACTGACGGTCTATCAAAACGTAACAGTAAACCGAGTCTATTTTAAGCATAAAATTCATAGCTATTGAAAGCTGCTGCAGATGGCTAAAAGGTAGATATATGTTGATAATGATAGGATTTATTATAGGAATTTTGGAAAAGAAAATATTGAGACAAAAGGAGAAAATGCTGGTTATCAGTTTTTAGGTCACCTGACCGAAGGTCATGGTGACCTATTGCGACCGTGTTTTGTCTGTCGTCGTGCGTCGTGCGTCGTCCGTCGTCCGTCGTCCGTCGTCCGTTAACTTTTAACATTTTCGACTTCTTCTTGAGAACCACTGGACGGATTACAACCAAATTTGGCAGGGAGCATCCCTATGGGAAGCCGCTTCAGATTTGTATGAATCATGGAGTTATCTCCCTTTGGGGCCCCATAAGGGGCCTAAAAGGGGTTAAATAGGGTACATCTTAAAAAATCTTCTTCTCATGAACCGGCTGTTGGATTGGATTCACATTTGGAATTTAGAGTCTTTAGGGCAAGGACAACAAAGTTTGTACAAGAGAAAAAAATCCGTCCAGAAATGGCCGTGCTGGGGATGGGGGATGTGAGGGGGGGGTCGGGTTATTAGTTAACTTAACATTTTTGACTTCTTCTTGAGAACCATTGGACGGATTACAACCAAACTTGGCAGGGAGCATCCCCATGGGAAGCCGCTTCAGATTTTTACAAATCGTGGAGTTATCTCCCTTCGGGGCCCCATAAGGGGCCTAAAAGAGGTTAAATAGGGTACATCTTAAAAAATCTTCTTCTCATGAACCGGCTGTTGGATTGGATTCACATTTGGTATTTAGAGTCTTTAGGGTAAGGACAACAAAGTTTGTACAAGAGAAAAAAATCCGTCCAGAAATGGCCGTGCTGGGGATGGGGGATGTGAGGGGGGTCGCGTTATTAGTTAACTTAACGTTTTCGACTTCTTATTAAGAACCATTGGACGGATTTCAACCAAACTTGGCAGGAAGCATCCTAAAATAGAAAGCCGCTTCAGATTTTGTACAAATCATGGAGTTATCTCCCTTTGAGGTCCCATAAAGGGCCAAAAAGGGGGTTAATAGGGTACATCTTAAAAAATCTTCTTCTCATAAACCGGCTGTTGCATTGAATACACATTTGGAAGTTAAAGTCTTTAGGGCAAGGACTACAAAGTTTGTACAAGAGAAAAAATCTGTCAATAAATGGTCATGCTGGGGATCGGGGATGGGAGGGGTTCGCATTATTACTAAACTTTGAACATTTTCTACATTTTTTTGAGACAGATTTCTACCAAACTTGGCAGGAAGCATCCCTTTGGGAAGCCGCTTCAGATTTATACAAATCATGGAGTTATCTCCCTTTGAGGCCCCAAAAGGGGCCAAAAGGGGGTAAATAGGGTACATATTAAGAAATGTTCTATTGTTGGATTGAATTCACATTTGGTATTTGAGTCTTTAAATAAGTTTGTACAAGAGAAAAAAAAAAACTGTCAAGAAATGGTGGTGCTGGGGGGTGCGCTATTAGTTAACTTTTAACATTTTCCTTAACTGTGTCTGCTCATTTGATTCAGGTGACCGATAAGGCCCTCTGGGCCTCTTGTTTTTCTTGTTTCGGCACAATGTCTTTCCCGAACCTCCTATACAGGATACTTCAAAAGTCTTGCTTGTCAGTTTAACCAATTCCCTTATAACTCATTTTGAAGTTACACAAGATAACGGATTTGGAAAACATTGTGGAAAATGAAGAAATTGTTCGTGACAAGCAATTTCATCATTACCCACATTTGTTTGTAGACAGAAAGACAAATAAAATCATTCTCTTGGAATTGTCATCTGCCAAAACTTTTGATCTAGATCTATCTAAAATTGTGTTGTTTGCGAGAGGATTAATTAGTCGTTTGATTTACCTGTCCAACCTGGAAGGCAGTTAGACTGTGTTGATCTGTTGACACGTTAACATGTTCATTACTCACAAGGGTGGGGGATGACAACGCTCAACCCTTTTCCAAACAACACAATAAAGACTAGTCCAAATTGCTGAAGTGACAAAATTGATGTTGATAAAGATACGTTTGTGTATAACACAGAAAAAATGAGTCGAAAGAAGAAAATCGCTATATTTCAACAAAAACAAGCTGCAGTTACGAGGTTTTTGTTGAAAGGGGATGAAATGCTGGTTATCAGTATATTTCCTTCTTTTGAGTCAATGTTTTGTCATGTTAAATCAAAATCCGGGTAATGTCTCTGAAATTGTTGATTGGTCGTTAGCGTTATCCACAAGTCCTCTTTTTATTTCTTTCTCAAGCAATTCCTGATTTTTCATGTTTCCGAAAGAGACAGTTATGGAAAACGTCGAGTGGAAAAAGAAGAAAATACTGATGTCCAGTATTCTTCACCCTATCTAATCAATGCTTCGCACGCTATATAGGCCTACTGTCCAAAGGTCTTTTTTTTAATTTTTTTTCATCAATTTCCCAGCAGCTTTCAGTTGTGACCACTCTACAATATGTCGTTAGGGAAAGGGTTAGGCGAAAGTATGCCAATTTCTACTATGTGCAGACTTGGCAGAACGACAATTATCGATACTTTTCGCATTTGCACGAAAAGTTCCCTTTGCGTGATGTATCTCATTTGAAAACTTCAAGATGGAATTCGGAAGAGAGATAAGCTCTTTCCAAACGACAACGTACATAACTTGTCCAATTTGAGAGATGTTTAAATGGAAGACATTTAACGATCGCTAAGTACTGAATATTGGGCTAGTAGGAATAAAATGAGTCCCGAATAAAATAATATGTTACAAGAAAGAAAAACTTGGATAGTGACGGAAAAACCTCGATTATCTGAATTTTCTCCTTTTCGTCTCAAAATTGTCTCCAATTAGTAAGCTTAATTGTAAGCTTCAAGAGGGAAATAGTAAGGGCGGCTAATGTATATTGTAATTATTACTAATTTAGTCAAAGCGTATGTTGGATGTTGGTAGACGAAACTAACGGACGAAAGTAAATAACCAACCAAAATTTACCTGTATCCGTGAGTTTCGGGCGAGATGCATATAAAAGTAATAAATAGTTTTGTTACCAACGTAACAACGGATATAACATACCAGAAACATCTACTAGACTACAAATTAAAGTAAGTTCATTTTAATGCGTAATTAAATATAGGCCTATAGTCGAATTGATTACAGTTAAAATCTTACATAATTATGCTTAAATGAATTTTAGGAGCACTCGGCTGCACTGGGGGTACTCTCTTATGAACAGAGCACATTATCTCTACATTCCATTTCGATAGTTTAATGATGGTTTAATCAATAGAGCTCGGCAATGGAGAGTACACTGGGGGATTTTTTCATTAATTTTACATTTAAAACGAATTTTATAAAACACAACAGTAAAAGCAAAACGTCTTTAAAACTAGCCTATTCTTACTATGCTTGTAACCCCTTCCCAAAATGGCAAAATCATACATCATCCCAAATTGAAATGCGATTCGAACGACAAAAGAAAGTTCGATGCAGCAGGGTTATGCTTTTTAACGAAGAAATGAATGAAATATGCTGACTCCCCGTCTTGTCGGCACTCGGATGTTTTAAGCCCTTTCATACGGGAATTTTATATTAGGGTTGTCCAAATTCATGTGACGCGGACGATAAAATAAGTTGCAAGGAGCAGATATGATGAACATCTACTGTAAAATGCATACGATGTCAAGAGAAATGGAGAAATTGTTGAACATTTTTCCAATCCTTTCGGTATGGACGACAAAATCAGTTCTCGTTTAGGAAAGGATTGACCAAATCCCATCCAGAGTGGGGTGATGTTTTTTTTTAAATGCAATATTTCTTTTATTGTTCATCAAACCCTATGTAGTGGGTACTCATTCGAATCGTCTCACCGAGACTATTCTAATGAGTACTCAGAACATAGTGTTTGAATTTAAAATAACAAATTTAGAATGCATTCATCCCCTCATAAGCTTATCTGTAGTTCTGTCCATCTTTCTAAGGTTATATTAGATAGGCATATTCGCATTTCCAGCCACCATGAGGACATTGCCACTTTCCCACAAAATGACGCTTTTTGACACACCTAAGAAAAGTTTGGGAAAACATTGCGGAAAATGAAGAAATTGCTTGTGACAAGCAATTTCTTCATTATCTACAATGTTTTCTAACCCAACATAAAAAGATATTTAGAATTCCATCAAATTGAAATTGTTGTCTGCAACATCTTTCAAATTGGAATAGTCCAAACGTCTGCCGTGTGGTAATAGGTGAACGAAATTCTATCTTTTTCCAGGTTAAACAGCCCCAATCTCAGCCACCATGAGCCGTGAACAACAAAAGGCCGTGATCAAGAACGCCGATATGTCTGAGGACATGCAACAAGACAGTGTAGACTGCGCAACAGTGGCTCTCGAGAAATACAACATCGAGAAGGACATTGCCGCTTACATCAAAAAAGAGTTTGACAAGAAATACAACCCGACTTGGCATTGTATTGTTGGGCGAAACTTTGGCAGCTACGTCACCCACGAAACCAAACATTTTATATATTTCTACCTCGGACAGGTTGCCATCTTGCTGTTCAAATCTGGTTGATTGTTTGTTTATTTACAATCTTGTTAAATATTCCTTGCTTCGGGCGAAAAAGAAATGTGCGCGTGACTGTGAATTTTTGAATGCTAAAAATGGTGCTGTATGAATATCAACGACGAATAATGTACAAACAATTTAATGTGGAGTCACGGTGAATCGGTGAAAAAAGCACGACAGTTCGAGAAAGACATTGTTGAATTAGGGAGCACTAAAATTTAATGTTAGACAACGACAATTCAACGGGAATAATGGCTATTCGGTTAAGACTTTTTTTCTTTGCAAGAAATACTTAAACGAGAGAAATATGTTCATTTGTCATCTTAAAATGTAGAAAAATGGAACTTTTGCCAATGCTTTAGCATAAAGCGCTTCAAATGTGAAGTCGTTCCGTATTATCGACACAACACAAAGTAGATCCATGTTATTGGAAATGAGACTTATTAGTATCTGACTGGTGTGCCTGTGGACGAAGCAGAATAATTTATATGTTCTCAAAATATTTATTCTTTCTGATTCCAATTGTTTAAACTTTTGTATCGTTATGTATTTTATATTACAAGAAAAGTATATACGAGAATTTCGTCTTCATTTATCTTAACAAATTACCGACTTAAGGACATTTTGTCGTTGTAAATGCAAAACCTCGTAACTCGTTTTTTAAAAGGGAAGGAACAAAGTGTAATAACTTATCCCAAACTGAAAGGTTTTACTTAAAATTTGGACGTATTGTTCACTAATAATGTGTCATTAATACTGATCAGTAAAAATATCTCAATGCCTACAAGAATTGTCTTAACTGGATACACAATATCGCTGCTTTTCTGCAAAAACCTCGTATCTGCAGCTTAAAACAAGCTGCAGATACGAGGTTTTTGCAGAAAAGCGACGATATTTTACTTTCAATCGCAAAACGACATCCGAGGTTTTGCGTTTACACAGACGAGTTGTGACCTGTCAGGATAAATACATGGAGCCTCAAAATAAGGGCCTATACTAATAAATGCAAAACATATCAGACTTGTCGAATGTCAACAAGGTCTCACATAGTTCGGAAATCAAGCATTATTGTAACGTAGGGAAAAAAGAATCAGAAAAGAATATATATAATATTGAAAAGTATGTGCGTACTGCGTAAGCTAGCTAGGGTCGATATTTTCGCACCTTTCAGTGAGATGTTTTAGCCTACATTTTTGTCTCCCAATAGAGCATAAAATCTTTGTAGTCCTAGGCCCATAATTCGAATCTTCCCTGATGCAAATTTCGCTCTTTGATATCGGACGTCGCGCCATTTAGAGCGACGTCCGATATCAAAGAGTGAAATTTGCATCAGAGAAGACT
The DNA here is from genome assembly GCA_963680895.1 of Fragum sueziense. Taxonomy (NCBI): domain Eukaryota; kingdom Metazoa; phylum Mollusca; class Bivalvia; order Cardiida; family Cardiidae; genus Fragum; species Fragum sueziense. Next base: position 58,762,763 of record OY804593.1, read on the forward strand.
CGCATTGCTAGGCCCACAACTCACGTGTGGCATTTGGTCGCATACTCGTTATAAGGTATTTAGCCAATATTTTCTGCTTTGGGCTGGTTATGCCGTTTCGATGGAATTGTCATCGTTTCGATCCACGGCCATGTTGCTATCTCTAAGTACCTCCGCATACAGTTTGCAGAAGCAACACGACATTGTTGATATAGAGATATCCATTCATTGACAATGAGCCCACATGGCATCTTTTCTTTTTAACCATTTGCCAAACACGACCTGGTATTGGCGTCTTTAGTAGAAATGGTTTGGGAAAACATTGAGACAAAAGAAAAAAAATGTTGATAATCAGCATTTTCTCCTTTGCCTCAATGTTTTCTGTGCTATATTACTCACAAAATGCACCTTTAGTAGCATCCATTTAGTCGTCTGAATCAACTTTCAAATTGAAACACCCCAAGCATTCGTCGTTTGGGAAAGGATTAATGAAATTTGATGTCCACTACCACAACGGGACTCGCCGCCTCGTGTCTAATTTCGATACATATACCTGTAGATCTAGGACATAATGGCTGTTGAGATCAGCGTTGATCAAGATCAGCCAACCTATCTTGTCACGATCTATATTATTCTCGAATAGCTTAAGCCTTTCCCAAACAACACAAATTTAGGATGGTCCAATTTGAAAGCTGCTGCAGACGACAAATGGATGTTAATGAAGATTGGGATTGAGTGTGATAGCCTATAGCTAAGAAAATATTTTGACAAAAGGAGAAACTGCTGGTTATCAGCAGTTTCTACTTTTGTCTCAATGTTTTCACAAGCCTATTCTATTAGGGACGTCAAAACGAGGTCTTGTTTGGGAAAGGGTTAAAGTGGTCCGACCCTAATGAGACTCACACGACGTCAAAAGTTTTCCCGACAACGTCGTAAACATTCGTTTTTTTTTCTAGCTCGTAACGTTTAACGTATAGGTCGAATACGAACTACAAATGTTTACCACATCGCATGAAAGATGCCGACGTCAAAGGAATCTCATAATGGTTCTGACTACCTTAATGCAACCCTTTCACATACGCGTTATGACGCCCCTGAAGAAAAAGACTTTTGAAAACACTGGAAAATGAAGATATTGCTTGTCACAAACAATTTCTTCATTATCCACAATGTTTTCTAACCCAAGTTACACAGATTAAAAAAAATCACCAACTTGAAATTGTCGTCTGCAACACCTTTGAAATTGGAACAGTCTAACAGTTTGCCGTTTGGTAATGGGTTAAGGCATGGACACCTACAAATTAACGTACACTTCCCGTTCAAAGATATGAAACATAATGATCAGGCCCGTAGGAACAGGGGGGGGGGGGGGGGGGGCTAAGCCCCCCAATGTTGGCTAAAAATGCCAAATTTTGTTAATTTTACGCTGAAAATTTAGGGAAAATCCAAATTAGCCCCCCCCCCCCCAATATTCAGGACGAGAGCATTAGCCCCCCCCCCCCACCCCCAATATGAAATTGCTTCCTACGGGCCTGATGATACTTGACCTATATGAATCCGAATTTGGTTTGAAGCAGAGGAGGCGGGAAAACGCCAGGGATTAAGTGGATGTGGTAGATCTAGATCTTAAAAAAAGAAAAAAAATCTGATGAAAAGAATATAGGGCGCAGACATCAACCCAAATTTTGGTTGGTCATCATATTCTATCAGCTTACGTTTTTAGATAAAAAAGATCATTCGCACTCAACAAATCTCTGACGTTTTCCCGCCTTCTCTGCTTCAAATCGGTCATAGGCTACATTTACAGAATTGTTAAAGAAAAGGAACGAAAATGTTGTGTCACGTGATTCCCCGTTGTGATAACATTAGGCCTAAGCTGGGATCTTGAAAAAGCGGCTCAGGCTGGTTAACCCTCTCCCAAACAAGACCAAATTTTGACGTCCTTTGTAGATGTGGCTTGAGAAAACATTGAGACAAAAGAAGAAACTGCTGATAACCAACAGTTTCTCCTTTTGCATCAATATTAATTTTTCTTGGCTATAACATGAACATTTTTGGCCTTTTGTGATCATTTATTTGTCGTCTACAGCAGTTTTCTAATTGGAGCGGCTTAAAATTTTGCCGTTTGGGAAAGGGTTGACATCCATGTTGGCTTAAAATTCCACGAGGGGTTCCTTAATAAGATCTCTACAGTATTTTGTAATCTCCTCTCCGCTCATTTTCAACATCCACATCGGTGAATCACGCGACAACATTTTCGATAATTTTGAATAATTCTGAAAATGTGGCACAGAGAATATTGAGGCAAAAGGACAAAATGTTGATTATCAAAAATTTGTTTTGTCTCAGTATAATCTATTGTCCGAAGCTGTTTGTCATTGGTTACCGTTCGTCGTAAAACGTCATTGTTTAGAAAGAAGTTTAATCAAGAGAAAATAATACGAGCAACAATTTACATTATGGCTCAATCTGATTAACTGACAGTGGGCCTAGGCCTATCGTCTGACAGGCACCAGTAGACTAAGGGGTATTCTTCAATGACATTTTATTCTGGCCAATCAAACGAGCGCTTTCGTGATTCTGAGAGCGATAAAACCTAAGACTATGTTTTGAGAACATCAATTTAAAAGTGTACACGGGTGGTAAACAGAGAAACTAGCTCCAAAAAGAGGTAGTTGCATAGAGCGAAAATTTGTAGGTCACGAACACATTTTCTAAAATTATTTCTTTTAAAGCGAGTTTTTGAGAAATCCGACGATGCTGTAATATGAAGAAATGGTCGAAGTTTGTTGTGTACGGGAGTATACGGTATTAGTAGCAGGGTTTTAATACAATCGTTGAAAAACATTTCAAAACCGAAAGTAAAAAATGTTTTACTTTCGATTTTAAAATGTTTTTCAACGATTGTATTCAAACTCTGCTTAATAACATCGAATATTCTCATGCACAACAAACTTCGACCATTTCTTCATATTACAGCATCGCCGGATTTTTCAAAAACTCGTTGTAAAAGAAATAATTGTAGAAAAATGTGTTCGAAACCTACCTTTGTTTACAGATTTTTCGCTCTATGCAACTACCTCGGTAGAGGCCGGATGTCACGAGGAAACAAAATACCGTTGACTCTTTTTGGAGCTAGTTTCTCTGTTTACCACCCGTGGTGTAGAACCATGTGTTTGAACATGTGTGTCATTGAGAACCATACATAACCAGAAATTTTATTGCTAAGAGTGCAAATAATTGATTTTGGTTTTCCTATGTCATTGAAGATTGCCCCTTACTGTCGCCTGTCAGTTAAATTGCTGTAAAGTTAACACCGTATTTTAATCATATTGCATTATTGCTTATGTAAAAAGGAAAAAAAAAGAGAGAGAATGCCCAGCAAACATTTCAGATCGGCCCGATATTCACAGAAATGGCCCGATGTCGGCTCTGTAACACCGAACGCTATCCGCCCTTTATTCATGATCGGCCCGATATCGGCCGGGCGTTGGCCAGTTATCGAAGAAAAAGTGGAATATACCGATTTCAATATGATATCGATCCGACATTGGTCCGATACAAGCCGATATTCTGACTTATAGCCGATATAGGTCCGACATAGGTATGTTTGCTGGGTGCTGATGATGTTTTATCACTTGTTTCATCATTTATATTCTGGAGACATCCTACATCAGACAATCGTTCACGCAAGTTAACATTTCCAGGTAGGATTAAGCAAGATGCGTTGATTCCTGTGGAAGATCACTTCTAAAGACGTGCAATATGCTGATGATGGTGATGTCAGCAACACTGTGGCAGGGTAAAAAGGGAGAGAATGGACAAATTCAAACAAGCCCTGTTTTGATTACCTCATAGAACGTTATAGACTATAAGAAATCCATCAGGGAAAAAGTCGAAAATACTGATCATCAGCAATATTTCTTTTCTCTCTGAGACATGCGCGAATCCAGACATTTTTCTGACCGGGGTGGGGCGTGCTTCCCAGAGGGGCATCGGCGCATCAAGAAGCGCTGTTTTCAAACCCGTTTTACAAATTCGAGAGTGGGCCCGGGCCCCACCCCTGGATCCGCGCAGGGGGATTTCCATGCCATAACCACACAGTGACTCTTTTTGAGTCCCTACAAGATAATGCCTCTTGAAAACATTGTGGAAAGTGAAGAAATTGCTTGTGACAAGCAATTTCTTAATTTCCCACAATGTTTTCTGTCCAAAAAGACAAAACACAAAAACGTAGGCCTACAATAGGCCTATTATCTATGTCTCTGTCAAACCTTTTTTTGAATTTCATTCACTTGATATTGTCGACTGCAACACCTTTCAAATTGGAACTGTCCAAAATTTTGGCTGTTTAAGAAAGGGTTAAGCTGTATTTTTTGCAATCTTCCGTCACAGCTGAATCTCCGGTCGGCCTAATCAGAATGATTTTGACGTTCCATATCCCACTGTATGGAAACTACTGTATGTATAGTTAGCTGGGTTTTCCGAAGTCAAAATAAAAATGGCGGCCGGGATTTCTGTACAAGGTAGGTGTCATGTATTTTTGGTCACATACTATTGAATATGTTCTTTCATGCAACTTGACGGATATCAGCGTGAAGGCAATTGGTTGGAGAACCAATAAATATAGCCCCCTTTATACGAATTTGCCTCGTTTGACTGTAATGTTTGAATGAACACAGTGTCGTGTTGACCTTGAAATCCGAAGCGATATATTTTGAAAAATCGGTCTGTATTTTCGAATTCCTAATGTTCCTGTCAACAACACAGGACTAGATGGGTGGAGAAATTGATATTCTTACCTGAAATGTTTCGACAGATCGTCTGTGTAGTCTACATTTGTTGTAATTACACTTTGAAAATTCGCATGCTGTACAGCTGTGTGCAAACCGAAACTACATGTAACCCGGTGTACAGCTGGGTGAAACTGTTTTTCTGTATGTGTGGTTGCAATATCTAACCCGAAAACACTGTATGTTTGGGTTTTCTGGATGAAATCAGATACATGATTTCGAAACTCTTTTGTGTTGAACTATCGAAATATATATTCCAAACTATCCAAACGATTTTCATTAAAGAGACATTTCACATATAATTTCTCATAAATTTCACCTTTTCTTTTATCTGAATGAACTGAATTTCTTATGAAAATTCTGAAAAGTTCAAACCAAAGTTTTGCGCCGTTTAAGAGACGTATATTTAATCTTGAAATTAAACTTATTGATGGATGCCGCAATTAAAATGTACATGAAATTTGTCCTTTTCGTCTCAACTTTAAAGGCGTTTCTTTTACTTATCAGCAACATCTTCAAACAACTGATACCATTTTTTAAAAACGCATTAGAATAATCGACCTTGGCATCAAGACATACATTTCAAAATGAACTAGCAATGTTATGTCTTTTTAGTGTGCTTCAGAAAACGTATGAAATTGATAATCTTACTTCAGTCTTTCTGTATTTTTTTTTCATTATCGTTTTCGTTCTGTGGCACATCCAAAGTGAATATTCACACCATCTTTTTATAACTGGTATCGGACTATCCCACAAATGAAAATATACACATAATTATATAATCACTAAATCAAGTATATCATGCTTTTTTTCAAAGTGCAATTACAACCAAAGTAAAATTACACAGACGAAATATTGAAACATATCCCTTAAGCTTAACTACGGTATCAATTTCTGCACCCATCTAGTCGTGTGCTGTTTTCAGGAAAATTAGGCATTCAGAAATACATTCCGTTTTTTAGCCTAACATTTTTTTTTAATTTTTCAAAATCATAAAATTATTAATAATATTTATTCCAAACTATCCAAACGATTTTCAGAAATATGCTCCAGAAAATGTATGACATTAATAGTCTTATTGCAGTCTTTTTGTATATGTTTTTCATAGCTTTCATTATTTGGCTAAGTTGAAATTAATATTAGCATCGCCTGTTTCTACCAAGCACTCCATAGATAACAAGTATAAAATTGCTGTAACGTACAGCAAAAAGAATTGTGTCGCCCTTAAAAATGTTTGTGCAATATTTGATTTCTTTTCTGTCTTTTTGCTGAATGTATATTGTATTCCAGAATATATAATTCTGATTCTGTGATTGTCAGAGATCTGGGACTTGCTCCGTTATCCTGCGTTTAGATCGTACATACCGTGTGCAAAGTTTCTAAACACTGAGTTTAGCGGTTGTTGAGGTACTAACTTCGTTAAAGGAGTGAATGCCTCGTTACAGTAGTGAAATTGGAAGTAGTATAGGGACACAACTCCTTTGAAACACTTGTTAGAGGTCTGTGACTTAGTATAAAACTTTGTGTGGTCATCTCATATATATTTGCAAAATTTGATGATAAAAGTTCCAGTGGTCAGTGAGAAACATGCATAATAAGTTTGGACCATTTGCACTAAAACGGACAATAACTAAATAAGTTTCAGATTCATAGTTTATGTGCACTGCATCTCTCCAATATGCAACGTAAAAACAAAATAAATTCCAAGTTGCTTTCATGTATAATTTAGGATACGTAAAGCCTCTCTTACAACCGGTCGTACGTGCTCCTGCGTGCGGTCTGCGTGCAGTCTGCGTCTAAAACGTACGTTTAGTCGTGCGATGCACGCACGTGCAACGTACGATTTTGGTGGACGCAACCACGACGCAGACTGCACGCAGCAAAGAATTGACCGGACAATTCTTTGAGGCGCTCTTACAAACCGTCGTGCGTCTTTATAAATCGTGCGATTTTGCAGAGTTTTAAAACGTACGATTTAAAAAGACGCACGACGGGTTGTAAGAGAGGCTTAAATGGTTCAGCAAGATTAGTGTTACCATATGGAATGCATTTTTATGGTAGTGAAAAAGTAGTGACATACATTATTTGGCATGTTTAGGGAAAAAAGAGAAAATGTATGACTTAACTGGCCTTTAACCGTAAACAGGGAGCATTCATCTTGATTTTTCAAATGATCTAGTGGCACAGTCTTTTGAGACTCACTGCCCAATTTCGTTAACATCTTTGATTTTCGAATTCTAATATATCATTCCTTACCGTAACACTATCTTCCCTACCGTAATGCTGTGCAAATTGTAAAGCTGTCATTTACTCATGGGAGTAAATATTTGCAATGGAAAATGTAAATTGTGTTTAATCAGACTCAAAATGAGGTTGTATATCTTTGGATGACTGTATATGTAGTGCCTCTCTCAATTATATATATGGGTAGTATTCACAGATATTGGAAAAACATAGAATTATTTCTATATGAGGAATACTTGGAAGCATTAGTACATCGATATTGTGTTTAAACGATAAAAAAAGCTCTAATCATATGCAAAAGGTACATGTTTTTCGGATAACAGAAAGAGAAACTGCACCACTTCACAAATTCGGTACCGTAGTGAAATAATGAATACAGTCGTAAAGTTTAAATTAAATTATCTGCGTAATTAAGTGAATATTATATTTGCAAATCGCAGGAATTGGTTCGAGGACTTTTACAGAATGTAGTGAGTTAAAAATGATATACTAGGTCAAAATCTGAAGATTGAAGTTTTTATGATTTCAATATGATATTCCGTAGAAATGCACAGGGGTGCTCTGTCGTGTCATTTATCAGGACCTATATCTGTACTTTTTCACACAAATCATTTAGGTACGGTTAACAAAAAGGAAGCGAATGTTAAACCCGAGCGAGGCTCTGACCAAATTAAGAACAAAGTCACCAACGTGTTATACATGTATATGATATATAGCGAAAGTATGATATGAGAAGAAGTTTAAGAGGGATCAGGCCCCTTTTGTCAAAGATTTCTGCGTGAAACTAGACGCTATGGCGATAAATGAACTTGGACTTTTATATCAGCGGGTAATATAGACTAAGATAAGGTTGCATGTATCAGGCTGCATGTATAATAATATTGATCCTTGTCTACTGTGCCTGTAAACGCAGCCCTGGATATAAGGGATCCGATTGACTGGACTAAAACAACATAATCACAATATAACACAATACAGACAGATTTTTGAACCCTTTTCCCAAAACACGAAAGAATTGAACTGTTCTGATTACAAAGCTGCTCCTAACCTGCTAACAGTATCAACAACAAAAACACTTTTATACTAGGAACGTAAAAACCAAGTCTTAATTGGGAAAGGGTTAATCATGTTAGTGTGAGAAACGTCCTAACAATATACTATTTTAGGTAAAAAAGTACGAGAAAGTCATATTTTGTTAAGAGAATGGTTAATTATTTTAGTGTAAGAATCCCCCTAAAAGTCTACTATTTTGAAAAAAGCATGTAAAATTATAATGTTCTACTAGCAATACACAGACCTGTTCAGTTAAACGATCTTTGAAATTATGCAAGTTGATAAGACCAAATTGTATGCGAAGTGTCAATTCAATACTAAAGTACTTGCGGTACTTTGATTAATGCGCATTAATGCGGTGGATATTAGTGGTCGCCAAATCGGATAGAATGTAGACATTGCCCTATGGGCGAAACCGGAAGTATTGACTTTCCATTGCTATGCAAAAATTAAACAATTAAAATTTTGTTTACTTAATTTTTTGCATGTTCTTGGAAAAGATGAACTTCAGAGTATACTTTGCAGCACTGCCTGAAAAATATATCCTGTAAACAGTCTACGGGTAGGATATATAAACGATTTTCAAGTACACAAAACAATTATCGCTCATGACGTAATTTCTAAAATTAGAAGAAGTATACCACAAGAGTGTCGCGCATAGCGCGACACAATAAGATACACACCATTTTATGATATATTCTGATTTTCTTCGGGAGACAGGGAGGAGCCTAGTAAACGGTTCACTATGTTGAGGAGAACATCCTTCTCGCTTAGCTGTAAATCGTCGGTATTATTGCAAAACATTATATAAACAGCTTGAATCATGCTGTAGTTACGAGGTTTTATAACAACACATTTTACAATCGAACATTCTTTCAATTTCGAAGTTTGTTCATGCTCTTGTCGCACGTTTTTTTCTCTTATATCAACCAAGGTATCGAGAAGTAAACTCGTCGAATAACGTTTTTGCTTAGCCACATGCTGAAAGAGGAATAAAAATGGGTTATAACTAACTAAAGTATAACGTGCGATTTTTTTCAAAACTTAGTTACATTGTACAATAAAAGTAGACTGCACAGACGAACTGTCAAAAAAAAATCTACATGCTGATTTTTAACCTAACACGATCTTTTATTTATTTTTTATTTCAAAATCACGAAGTTCTTGAAATGATATGTGGTGTGGTAATGTTATCGTTATTTATTTATTGTTATATTTTGCCACGTACTTTAGGAGTACGCTAACCTTCTTCAAGGTAAAAACATCTTTAGCTGTTACGAGGGCCCATCAATAATTTCGAGAACTAATCTTATATCAGAAAAATACGTTGATAAACTTAGAATCATAACCCATTTCTTATAAAAGTAACATCCCTTGAACAGTTTGAATTCATTCCACCGCTTGACCGACGCCTGTGGCACGTGCTACAGCCCGTCACGTGACATTACCCGCAAACTTTTGTAAATGACACACCCGACTCCTCTTTCTTCTCATTATCTTCACCCCGTGATTTATTTCTAAGGTTTGGAAATAACTAAAAGTCGCAAAATCCATAATCTGCGCGGTGCAGAGGGTTTGGTAATATTTCTATTCCCAGTTTCACAATACCGGCCTTTTTAACGCGTCGGCTATGGCGCGACGCGCTGTCATAGCGCGGCAGAATTCCGGACCTTATGATATTTGCACGCTGTCTCATAAAAACGTGTGGCAGACCAGATTTTATTACTGCTGCAAAATCATAAGTACTTACTCGACTTTATATAGACATAAAATGTTACAGTGTGATTCCTCGAATATTGATGAAAATTGTGGCATTTGTCTCACCGGCACATCTGGAAATCAATGTTTTGTGGGTGAGAACGAAGAATAATGCTTCCAAAAATGATATTTGTTCCTTACTTTCCGACTAAAAAATGATGCATCGACGTCACGTCACATGTATTTATTTGATTCGCAAAGTTATGACGGTCTTCCTTATAACTTTGGTATTTTTTACGACACCTTTTGACCCCCTGCCCCATTCCGCCAGGAAGCGGCCAGCGCGGTACCCATCTTGCCGATACACGGCTCATTCCGAGATTACTGGTCATAATGTCCTTAGCTGTATCGTACAAATTATCCAAGTGTCTTACTACTATTTCAACACCTAATTGTCAATTTTCAAGAATGAAATCAAGGATTTTAGCAGCCTTCTTTTCAGATTTATAGTCTCCGGTCAGCTTGTAAAACCACCAATTTTCTTTTATTTCTTCACCCACTCTGAAGCGTCGTATGCGCTTTCCAATAACTTTATTAAATAAACATATGTCTCTTTACAATACATGTAGAATTACACGGACATCCGTAACGGAATTATTGAGAAACACATAAAACGTTTTCATAAGGCGTTGCTCTAAAATGCAAGATGACGTCATTTCAAAACAAACGCTATTGACATGACGTCATAATTCTGCCATGACGTCATATTGTTATGACGTCATTGTTTAAAAATAAGATGAGTCGGTTGGAAAATGAATGAGCTTTCATCATACCAATTTTCGCGATAATACGTCAATGGGTTATTGAATAGTAGATTTAGTTCTCGAAATTATTGATGGGCCCTCGTATGTAGTAGGGTCATGTTTCTATACCTCCGACATAATTGACCCTTCCCCAGTGAGATTGGTTTGGCGAATCAACATAATATGAAAATAAGGCAGAGCCTCTAACCGGGGTCAAGATATAGGTCTAGTAGTTGTTATTTTCTATCACATTCATGCATTTGCAAGGACGGATCCAGGATTTTTTCCCAGGCGGGTCCAAGCCCAAGATTTTTTTCAAGGGGGGTCCAAGCCCAAATTATGGCTTAAAATGTAGTAAATATGTAACTTTACACTGAATTTATATAGTCAAAATTTAATTTTTGGCCAATGCCAGGGGGGGGGGGGGTTCAGACCCCCCGACCCTACCTCTAGATCCGCCCATGCATTTGTGATTATTTAATGATAATCTGGTAGTAAAAGACAGATTCAGTGACGTGAAAAGAATTAGCTTTTGAATTAGTAAGAGAAGTCGTTTAGTGGTGTAGGTCCCAAGCCATAGCCTAATTATTATTGTATTTGGCCAAATGCAAGGGAAAAAAAGAAACCTCAAAACCTTGTTTCAATTTGAGTTCTCAAGACAACATTCTACGTTTGTCTAGTCTTTTTCATTAGCCTTCAGAATTGAAGAAGACAAAGACAGATCTAAATATATGATGTATTAGAAAGGGTTTGTTCGTGATTGACGTGCAAACTCCTGACATATCAGTTAAAATTAGAATACGTTCAGTTTGGTCTCAATTTTCTTTTCTTTCAAATAAAAATAATAATTTAAAAAAAAAAAAAAAAAAAAAAAAAAAAAAAAAAAAAAAAAAAGAAGAAGAAGAAGAAAAAAATCTAGCTTTGCAAAGTTCAATCTGGTCACTCATGACTTATTATTTATAATGTAGAATCACTATTTTTGTCCTCCAAGGTGACTTCTTTGACCCTTTCAAAACAAGACATGATTTTGGTGTCCCTTAGAGACGACAAAACGAAAAAAATCAGACAAAAGATATACTTGTTGAAAATCAAACATTTCTCATTTTGTCTGTATATTATCTGTGCTATATTGTACATTGATCGTATGCTATCTTTATCAACGGCGAATTCGTCGTTTGCAGCAACTTTCAAATTGAACGACCCTCAAATATTGTCGTTTGAGAAAGCGTGAAATTGGATCAGTAGATCTGTATACTTCCATTATTTGGCCAAAACGTAACCCTTACTCAATTCAGCGATATTGTATGAAAGCTTAACGGAAAATGTCTATAGTTACTAAAACGTTGAGACAAGAGAAGAAATTTCTGATAACTAGCATTTTCTCCTTTTGTACAAATGTTTCCGAAGCCTTCTCCATCTCCATGATAATCGTCAAGAAGGTCTTGCTTGGGAAAGGGTTGACACGAGATGCTGAGATCCTTTAGGCCTAATGAAGAATTCTCAAAATGATTAGATCTATAAATCTTTTCCTTCATTTTCCCCCAATATTTCCTTCTAGTCTAGATCTAAAATATTTTTTGGTTAAAAAATGGAAAATCTATTTTCCTTTCAAATTAGCTGGCGCTTCTAGCTCCGATATAAGATAAACGGGTTTGAATAATAATTCACAAATCCTACATCCCGCAGACAGAATTGACGTGGACAAAAAAACTTCTAACGTCGTAGTCACTTGATAAAAGACGCGCGTTTCCAAACAACGCTACTTGACGTCTGATAACGCGCGGGAAATGGAACGTCGCGAGAACGCAGAAAAATCCATGTTGACGTCATATCGGCTAGTTATATGACGTCACAAAGTCAAAAACTGACTGGTTCACTAAACTCGGATATTTCAATGTCACGGGACCCCAGACAACGGAGGTAATTAGCACTAAACCAATTCACAATCTCAATATCTTGGATAAAGCCTGGCAAAAGGACAACCGAGGGTTTCCGAAAACCGGAAAAAATTCAGAACGAGACTCGTGCAACTCAACCCAAAAACACAATATAACAAGCACTGAAATCTATACGCCCACAATACCGTAAGCCGTGGTCAATTCCATTGACCCCGGCACGAGGGACGGTCGGAAAGTAGTTGGACTTTTGACTAGTTCTCTAAAACCATTTAACGTTTTAACAAAATTCTTTCTACACTGTTTAAACAAATTGTCTATCTATGTCTATGCATTTGTGCCATCTTCGTAGGAGCTTTACTATTCCCACTATTAACCATGACGTAGACCCACTGTATAAGGTACTGTGTAACCACCGGTATCAAAGGCGCCCTGGTCTCAAATGTCTTCCCAGCAAGCATTTTCATTAGTTCTAGAAACAAATAAAAGTCATGTGGGGTAGGGTCTGGGCTATAAGAAGAGTAAAACAACTTTTGTCATGGGTAATAGTTGATAATCTCCACTGTAGATGCGGTGGTATGGGGGCGTGCGTTATCGTGAAGTAGAAAATATTTTTCTTTGCTTATCTTGGACGCGTTTTCTTCAGCATTTTTTCTTTCGTTTTTCTGAATTACTTCAGAATTGTACTTGGCAATATCAGTTTTTACCATTTGACATGAAATGACTAACTTTCAATCCTCGTGAATCCACAAAAGCAACAAACATGACTACCAGCCGAATGTAAAAGCTAAATCTCTTCAGAGGTTGGGAACCAGCTCGTTTCTATGAATGCTGTGACTGAGTTTTTATCCCAAGTTCGGAATTATGAATCATTATTTAATCTTCAGTGATAATGTAGTTAAAAAACTTAACTTCTTCGCGATTGAAATGACTAGAATGTTCTTTTGTTTTGGTTACCCTTGTTGTTCCTCTTACAAATATACTATTGTACATAAAACCCCTATCACATATAAGTGGACAGAATATTGAATATATACAATTATCTTTGAAAATAAACTGACGACATTATTGGCAAATGGATGTAGATTCCACCAATATATAATGTGTTTATACAGTTGCAAATGGAGAGACAGCAGCACGAAAAGTCCAACTACTTTCCGACCGTCCCTCGTATAAATAGATGAATGTAAAATACATTTTTATATTTTTTTTTTGTTTTTGTTGCTTTTATTTCTTTACACGGTTTGAAATGAAACGATATCGATTTGATTTTCCAGTGTAAGTTCGTTTGTGTGTGTTTTTTTTCTATTTTTTTTGTGTGTGTGTAATGAATAAATTTTTAGTCGATCTACGTATTTATAAACGATAGTTTTGATACAATGAACTAACTATTCCGAGTTAGTAACTGCTCATGTTTGATGATTTGGCGCATTCACTGCATCAAAACTATCATTGGAAAATCAAATTGATATCGTTTCATTTAGGAGTGCTTGGTAGAAACAGGCGATGCTAATATTAATTTCAACTTAGCCAAATAATGAAAGCTATGAAAAACATATACAAAAAGACTGCAATAAGACTATTAATGTCATACATTTTCTGGAGCACATTTCTGAAAATCGTTTGGATAGTTTGGAATAAATATTATTAATAATTTTATGATTTTGAAAAATTAAAAAAAATGTTAGGCTAAAAAACGGAATGTATTTCTGAATGCCTAATTTTCCTGAAAACAGCACACGACTAGATGGTTGCAGAAATTGATACCGTAGTTAAGCTTAAGGGATATGTTTCAATATTTCGTCTGTGTAATTTTACTTTGGTTGTAATTACACTTTGAAAAAAAAGCATGATATACTTGATTTAGTTATTATATAATTATGTGTATATTTTCATTTGTGGGATAGTCCGATACCAGTTATAAAAAGATGGTATGAATATTCACTTTGGATGTGCAACAGAACGAAAAACGACAATGAAAAAAAAAAAAAAAAAAAAAAAAAAAAAAATACAGAAAGACTGAAGTAAGATTATCAATTTCATACGTTTTCTGAAGCACACTAAAAAGACATAACATTGCTAGTTCATTTTGAAATGTATGTCTTGATGCCAAGGTCGATTATTCTAATGCGTTTTTAGCTCACCTGAGCACGAAGTGCTCGAGGTGAGGTATTGTGATCGGTCTGTTGTCCGGCGTCCGTCTGTCCATCTGTCCATCCGTCAACTTTTCACTAAAAAATCTTCTCCTCCTAAAGTACTTGGCAAAATTCAATAATATTTCACACGTATGATCTATGGGTCATTCTTTTTCAAAATACTTCAAAGAATTGGAATCGGGGCCATAATGGGGTCAACAAGTAGGTCACTAGGTCAGATCTTTTTTCTGCTCCAGGGGCCACATTTTTTGCTCAATCGTTGTGAAAATTGATCAGAATATTTGTCTTGATGATAATTAGGCCATGATGAAAAATAGGTCAAGTCAGGTCAAAAACTAGGTCACTAGGTCAAATATTGTAAAATCCATTTTTTCTCACTGGAAGTGCCAATTTTGGTCCAAACTTTGTAGAAATTGTCATGAATGTTTATCTTGATGATATCAAGGTCAAGTCAAGAAGTGGGTCGTGCTAGGTCATTAACTAGGTCAAGAGGTCAAATCTTACAAAATCCTTTCTTTTGCTCGGGAAGTGCCGATTTTGGTCCAAACTTTGTCAAAATTGTCCTCAATATTTATCTTGATGGTGTCTATGAAATGACAAAAATTGGGTCATGGGAGGTCAAAAACTAGGACACAGGGTCAAATCTGTTAAAATCCTTCAGTTTGTTCTGGACATGCCAATTTTGGCCCAAACTTTCTCAAAATTGTCCTGAATGTTTATCTTGATGATATTTAGGTCATGTCAAGAAGTGGATCATGCCAGGTCATAAACTAGGTCATGAGGCCAAATCTTGTAAAATCCTCCCTTTTGCGCTGGAAGTGCCAATTTTGGTCCAAACTTTGTCAAAATTGTCCTAAATCTTTATCTTGATATTTTGGTCATGATCAAAGGTGGGTCATGCAAGGTCAAAAACTAGGTCACAAGGTCAAATATTACAGAATCCTTCCTTTTGCTCTTGAGATGCCAATTTAGTCCCAAAACTTTGTCAAAACAATTCTTAATATTTATCTTGATATCTTGCTTATGTACAAAGTGTAGGTCATGTAAGGTCAAAAACAAGGTAATTGGGTCAAATCTTGGTTTTGCTTTAAGAACAGAAATATATACTTGAACATTTTGAAAATTGTTCAGAATGTTTATCTTGACGAAATCTTGGTCATTTTAAAAGTGGGTCATGTGAGGTCAGAAACTAGGTCACTAGGTCAAATCTTGTTTTTCCTCTAAGAACCAAAATATTTACTCAATCATTGTGAAAATTCAGAATGTTTATCTTGATGATACCTTGGTGATATGAATAGCAGGTCATTCGAGGTTAAAAACTAGGTCACTAGGTCAAATTTTGTTTTTGCCCTAAGAACCAAAATATTTACTTTATCATTGCGAAAATTGATCAGAATGTTTATCTTGATAATATCTTGGTGATGTGAAAAGTGGGTCATGCGAGGTCTAAAACTAGGTCATTAGGTCAAATCTTGTTTTTGCTCTAGGAACCAAAATATTTACTTTATTGTTGTGAAAATTGTTCAGAATATTTATCTTGATGATATCTGGGTCATTTTGAAAGTGGGTCATGTGAGGTCAGAAACTAGGTCAATAGGTCAAATCTTGTTTTTCCTCTAAGAACCAAAATATTTACTCAATCATTGTGAAAGTTCAGAATGTTTATCTTGATGATATCTTGGTGAATTGAATAGCAGGTCACTCGAGGTTAAAAACTAGGTCACTAGGTCAAATTTTGTTTTTGCCCTGAGAACCAAAATATTTACTTTATCATTGCAAAAGTTGTTCAGAATGTTTATCTTGATGATATCTTGGTGATGTGAAAAGTGGGTCTTGTGAGGTCTAAAACTAGGTCACTAGGCCAAATCTTGTTTTTAGTTCACCTGAGCACGAAGTGCTCGAGGTGAGGTATTGTGATCGGTCTGTTGTCCGGCGTCCGTCTGTCCATCTGTCTATCTGTCCATCTGCCCATCCGTCAACTTTTCACTAAACAATCTTCTCCTCCTAAAGTACTTGGCAGAATTCAATAATATTTCACACATATGATCTATGGGTCCTGCCTTTTCAAAACACTTCAAAGAATTGGAATCGGGGCCATAATGGGGTCAAAAAGTAGGTCACTAGGTCAAATCTTTTTTCTGCTCTAGGGGCCACATTTTTTGCTCAATCATTGTGAAAATTGATCAAAATATTTGTCTTAATAATCATTAGGTCATGATGAAAAATAGGTCAAGCCAGGTCAAAAACTAGGTCACTAGGTCAAATATTGTAAAATCCATCTTTTTTCACTGGAAGTGCCAATTTTGGTCCAAACTTTGTAGAAATTGTCATGAATGTTTATCTTGATGATATCAAGGTCAAGTCAAGAAGTGGGTCATGCTAGGTCATTAACTAAGTCAAGAGGTCAAATCTTACAAAATCCTTTCTTTTGCTCGGGAAGTGCCGATTTTGGTCCAAACTTTGTCAAAATTGTCTTCAATATTTATCTTGATGGTATCTATGAAATGATAAAAAGTGGGTCATGGGAGGTCAAAAACTAGGTCACGGGGTCAAATCTTTTAAAATCCTTCAGTTTGTTCTGGACATGCCAGTTTTGGCCCAAACTTTCCAAAAATTATCCTGAATGTATATCTTGATGATAGTTAGGTCATGTCAAGAAGTGGATCATGCCAGGTCATAAACTAGGTCATGAGGCCATATCTTGTAAAATCCTTCCTTTTGCTCTGGAAGTGCCAATTTTGGTCCAAACTTTGTCAAAATTGTCCTAAATCTTTATCTTGATGATATCTTGGTCATGATCAAAGGTGGGTCATGCTAGGTCAAAAACTAGGTCACAAGGTCAAATATTACAGAATCCTTCCTTTTGCTCTAGAGATGCCAATTTAGTTCCAAAACTTTGTCAAAACTATCCTAAATACTTATCTTGATATCTAGCTTATGTACAAAGTATGGGTCATGTAAGGTCAAAAACTAGGTCATTGAGTCATATCTTGGTTTTGCTTTCAGAACGGAAATATATACTTAAACATTGTGAAAATTGTTCAGAATGTTTATCTTGACGAAATCTGAGTCATTTTGAAAGTGGGTCATGTGAGGTCAGAAACTAGGTCAATAGGTCAAATCTTGTTTTTTCTGTAAGGACCAACATATTTACTCAATCATTGTGAAAGTTCAGAATGTTTATCTTGATGATACCTTGGTGATATGAATAGCAGGTCATTCAAGGTTGAAAACTAGGTTACTAGGTCAAATTTTGTTTTTGCCCTAAGAACCAAAATATTTACTTTATCATTGCGAAAATTGATCAGAATGTTTATCTTGATAATATCTTGGTGGTGTGAAAAGTGGGTCAAGCGAGGTCTAAAACTAGATCACTAGGTCAAATCTTGTTTTTGCTCTAGGAACCAAAATATTTACTTTATCGCTGTGAAAATTGTTCAGAATATTTATCTTGATGATATCTGGGTCATTTTTAAAGTAGTTCATGTGAGGTCAGAAACTAGGTCAATAGGTCAAATCTCGTTTTTCCTGTAAGAACCAAAATATTTCCTCAATCATTGTGAAAGTTCAGAATGTTTATCTTGATTATATCTTGGTGATATGAATAGCAGGTCATTTGAGGCTCAAAACTAGGTCACTATGTCAAATTTTGTTTTTGCCCTGAGAACCAAAATATTTACTTTATCATTGCGAAAATTGTTCAGTATGTTTATCTTGATGATATCTTGGTGATGTTAAAAGTGGGTCGTGTGAGGTCAGAAACTAGGTCAATAGGTCAAATCTTGTTTCTGCATTTAGAACCATAATGATATCTGAATGATTGTGAAAATTGTTCAGAATGTTTATTTTGACCATATGGGGCATGTATAAAGTAGGTCATGGGTGGTCAAAACTCAGGTCAAATTTTGTTTTTGCTCTAAAAATCAAATTATTTATTCATCATTGTGAAAATAGTTCAGAATTGCTTATCTTGATGATAAATGGGTCATGTAGAAAGTGGCTAATGTTAGGTCAAAAACTAGGTCAAAAGGTCAAATCTTATTTTTGCTATAAGAACCTAATTCTTTACTCATCATTGTGAAAATTGTTCAGAATGTTTATCTTGATGGTATCTAGGTCATGTAAAAAGTGTGAGTTTGAAGTTTGCAAGATGTTTGTCTCAACGTCTTCTCAGGTGAGCGATGCAGGGCCATCTTGGCCCTCTTGCTGCTCTAGGAATCAAAATATTTACTTTATTGTTGTGAAAATTGCTCAGAATATTTATCTTGATGATATCTGGTAAATGTAAAAAGGGGGCCATGTGAGGTCAAAAACTAGGTCACAGGGTCAAATCTCGTTTCTGCATAAAGAACCATAATGATATCTGAATGATTGTGAAAATTGTTCAGAATGTTTATTTTGATCATATTTAGCGCATGTATAAAGTAGGTCATGGGAGGTCAAAACCTAGGTAAAATTTTGTTTTTGCTCTAAAAATCAAATTATTTATTCATCATTGTGAAAATAGTTCAGAATTGGTTATCTTGATGATAAATGGGTAATGTAAAAAGTGGCTAATGTTAAGTCAAAATCTAGGTCAAAAGGTCAAATCTTATTTTTGCTATAAGAACCTAAATATTTACAATTGTCGCCACATCGTATGGCACAATGTTTATGTTTTGTTCAAATGTATAGATAAAACGCGATATTGTGACCATTATCGGGCTCGCTTTATTATTGTAAACAGATTGGTCACCTCGAAACGCAATAGACCGTAGCCCAGGTGACCATTGCATAACTTATATAATGTTTTAATTCGTCCTACGTAAGAAGTGGTGGAAATATCGACTGACTCAAAGTACAATAACCGTCAATCTTGCGACCCGGGTTCGAATCCTCTGTATACCGATATCTTTTTTCTTATTCTGAGAAACTTTTATTTTAAAAGATCGTGCACGGGACACATGCTCCTTTGGTGCTGCGATTACTCGGAGACAGATAGTATCTAGATTTTTGCCATTTGTTGTCGTTTTGTTGTCATAGATTTTATTTGTGAAAACGTTTTGAAAAATGATGAAAAATTGTAAGTTACAAAAATGAAATGATGTCAAATAAATAATCACTACTAAAATAGACGAGGAAAAAATAAAAAGAATAAAAAGAGAGAAAAAAGCATTATAAAGCTAAAATGATAATCATTTGAAGTATCGTAATGAGACAAGCAATAAGCTAAATATGCATAAAACTATACATTCGAAAGTAACCATTAAAAAAAATTAAGCTCGCCCCTAGCCTCGAACCACCACCTGCATACCGCCTCATGTGGCAGAGCTTTAGAAGCCACTAATGTATCCAATAGACCATTGCAGACATAGTTATTATGACGACGACAATTCAAATTAAATACTTAAAACACATAGATAATTGATCGTAAAAGAAACGCCTTTAAAGTTGAGACGAAAAGGACAAATTTCATGTACATTTTAACTGCGGCATCCATCAATGAGTTTAATTTCAAGATTAAATATATGTCTCTTAAACGGCGCAAAACTTTGGTTTGAACTTTTCAGAATTTTCATAAGAAATTCAGTTCATTCAGATAAATTTAATTGTTTAATTGTTTATTATAAAAACTGGTTGGAGGGTAAAATATCTCTTGTTAAAACGGATCAAAGGGGGATAATTTGGTTCAAATTAAATGGACAGTTATTTAGCTTAGAGAAGGATTTGTATTTCTGTACAGCCTATATACCCCCGGAAAACTCTAGTGTTTACAATAATATTAATTCAGAGTTATATCAATATGACTTTTTTGATAGCATAACTGACGATATATTACAGTATAGTAACCGAGGTGAAATCTTTCTACTTGGTGATTTTAATAGCCGTGTCGGTGCAGAGCCGGATTATGTACCTAATCTGGGTCTACATCGATTCACTGATACAGCAGACGATGAGAATCAGGGTGATGAATTATATAGAAGCACTTTTGATTTAACAATTAATAATTTTGGCAAGAAATTATTATCACTGTGTAAACAGCATGATCTTAGAATTGTGAACGGTAGACTTGAAAATGGTGAATTTACATGTTTTAATATGAACAAAGGAATTGTCGGTAAGAGTATCGTCGATTATGTTATCACCAATTATTCGAATTTCGATCTTTTCTCGTGTTTTAATGTTTTAGATTTAAATGAATTTTCTGATCATTGTGCTATTAACTTTAATTTTGAAATAAATTCCTTTGATTTGAAAAACCAAAGGAATGAATATTGTTCGTTTGATAAAATTGTCTGGAATGATGATAATAAGGATGATTTTTTAATATCTTTGAATAATCAAGAGGATTCCATAGATTCTTTAATTACGCAATTGGAAAATAATGAAATTACTTTAGACAATTGTATGGGAGAATTCTCTGAAATTATGTACAAAACATGCTTTCAGAACTTTGGGAAAAAAGTACACATAAACAATTCTTTTGATAAAAAAGTGAATAAACCTGAATGGTTTAACCACGAATGTTTGACAGCAAAAACTGCATTTATGAAAAGCAAACAGAAATATAAAAAAGTTAATTCACAAGAAAACCTTCAAATTTTTTTAAAACAAAGAAATGAATATTGTAGAATTAGAAAGAAGGCGAAACGCATTTATCATAGAGCCCAAAAAGACGAAATATTTAAACTCAGTCGAACAAATCCGAGGAATTTTTGGAAAATAATTAATAAACAAAAGGGGAAAAATAACGATTCGGTTGTGGGTAGGGACGAATTTCTTGATTACTTTTCAAAACTGGCAGACAGCCAATCATCTACATTTAATCCCAATAACGCACACCCATCTGATAACAATATTAATTACTTACATATCCTTGATAAACAATTTACACAAGAAGAAATAAGAAAAACCATTTCAAGTTTGAAACGTAATAAGAGCCCGGGTATTGATAATATACCCTCGGACTTTTTCATTGATGCTAATACATTTATGACGCCATATCTTGTTCGTTTGTTTAATTTTATTTTAGAATCAGGTGAATACCCAGAATCGTGGACAAAGGGAGTAATTGTACCGATTCATAAAAAGGGTAGCAAAAGTGACCCCAGCAATTATAGGGGAATAACTCTCATCAGTACAATAGCAAAAATATTCTCACTGTGCTTACGCAATCGTTTAAATACATGGTGCGAACAGGAGAAAATTTTCAATGAATCACAGTTCGGATTTAGGGACAAGTGTAGTACAGTAGATTGTATTTTCATTCTTCATAGCATTATTCAAAAGGTTTTACACAATAAAAATAAATTATTCTGTGTATTTATTGACTATGAAAAGTGTTTTGATACCATAGATAGAGAAGCACTATGGCTTAAACTAATTACTTTATAGTTGTCGCCACATCGTATGGCACAATGTTTATGTTTTGTTCAAATGTAATTGAACGGCAAAGAAAACATAAACACGTGCCATACGATGTGGCGACAACTGTAGGTGTTAGTTCGAAGTTTGTAAATATTCTGAAAAGTCTGTACCACAATGTTTCAGCATGTGTTAAGGTAACTTCGGAACAGGGATTTTCTGATTTCTACAACATAGGGCTGGGTCTCAAACAAGGGGAGCCACTCTCACCAATCTTATTTTTATTGTTTATTAATGACATAAGCGACAATATTGATTTTGATAATTTGACCCTTAACGATTTAAATCTCCTTAGTTTTTATATGCTTCTATTTGCGGACGACATTGCCGTTTTTTCCACAAATAAAGAAAGTCTGCAATGCATGTTGAATGATATTGCAGATTATTCATATAAATGGGGTCTAAAGATTAATGTTGGTAAAAGTAAAATTTGTATTTTTGAAAAACGTAAGAGCGCAAACCAATTTGCATGGGTAATAAATGGTGAACAACTAGAAATAGTAGATAGCTTTTGTTACTTAGGCGTGAATTTTTTTTAGAACAGGAAATTTATCTTTTGCAGTAAAAACGCTCCATGATCAAGCTTTAAAATCCATGTATGGTTTATTATCAATTTTAAAGCGGATACCGATGGATATCAAAACCAAATTTTCACTCTTTGATAAATTAGTAGCCCCCATATGTCTTTACGGATCCGAGGTTTGGGGAATATATGACTATAAACAAGCAGACTCTTTGCATATTAAGTTTTGTAAAATTATACTTGGAGTAGGCAAAAAATCATCTAATGATGCAGTGTTAGGTGAGTTGGGTAGATTCCCGCTTTCCATAATTGCCCTTCAAAGATCTTTAAAATATTGGTTAAAAATCCGCAAATCTCAAGTGAACATACTTAAACGTACTTATGCTGATATAGAACAAAGATTAATTAATGTTCAAACAAGTTGGATTTCAAAAATTAAATTAAGGTTATGCAATCTAGGATTAAACTATATTTGGAATGACTCTATCTCTAACACAAATTACTTCCCTTTAATTCAGCAACGTATTACAGATCAATTTATACAAGAATGGTTTTCAAACATTTCCGCATCGTCTAGACTGAACTATTATCAACATTTTAAAAAGAATTTTGAGTTAGAATCGTATTTAATAAATATTAAAAACGATAAACTCAGAACCCTTTTTACAAAATTTAGAATATCGGACCATAGATTAGCAATAGAGATTGGCAGATATAATAACATACAGAGATCAGAAAGAACTTGTAAAATGTGCAATAATAACTATGTTGAATCCGAATATCATTTTATTCTAGTCTGTCCAAAACTACGCGAATGTCGAAATAAATATATAAAATGTTCTTTTCCTTCAATAAACATGTTCAATACTTTGATGACGTCAAAAAGCAAGAAAATACAGGTTAAAGTCGCCAATTACTTATCGGAAGCAACATATATTAGAAACAATATACTAAAAGAACAAGCTGCGGTTGCATCATAGGAGCATATGCTCTTATAATGCACACGCATGAAGAATGATGATTATTATTATAAATTATGTTTGTATGTTTGTTTGTTTGTTGTTGTTGTTTATTTGTCATTGAAATTGTTTGTATGATGCTATTTTCATGCATGTGTATGTATTATTTTGTAAATGTTTTCTTTTGGCCAAAGGCACAACAAGTGCCGACATGCCGATTAAAAGATGTTGAGTTGAGTTGAGTTGATAAAAGAAAAGGTGAAATTTTTGAGAAATTATATGTGAAATGTCTCTTTAATGAAAATCGTTTGGATAGTTTGGAATATATATTTCGATAGTTCAACACAAAGAGTTTCGGAATCATGTATCTGATTTTATCCAGAAAACCCATACATACAGTGTTTTCGGGTTAGATATTGCAACCACACATACAGAAAAACAGTTTCACCCAGCTGTACACCGGTTTAGTTTCAGTTTGCACACAGCTGTACAGCATGCGAATTTTCAAAGTGTAATTACAACAAATGTAGACTACACAGACGATCTGTCGAAACATTTCAGGTAAGAATATCAATTTCTCCACCCATCTAGCCCTGTGTTGTTGACAGGAACATTAGGAATTCGGAAATACAGACCGATTTTTCAAAATATATCGCTTCGGATTTCAAGGTCAACACGACACTGTGTTCATTCAAACATTACAGTCAAACGAGGCAAATTCGTATAAAGGGGGCTATATTTATTGGTTCTCCAACCAATTGCCTTCACGCTGATATCCGTCAAGTTGCATCAAAGAACATATTCAATAGTATGTGACCAAAAATACATGACACCCACCTTGTACAGAAATCCCGTCCGCCATTTTTTATTTTGACTTCGGAAAACCCAGCTAACTATACATACAGTAGTTTCCATACAGTGTATCCCCAAGAATGTAAAACACAGCAATCAAAGAAAGAAAATGTTGATGCTCACTTCTACTTGTACCAGGCATCGCCTATTTCACACATTTGATAAAGATCTAGATCTTTAGAATTAGATCTAGATCTAGTTTTGTCGTCTGAATCAGAGTTGGTTTTAGACCATCCAACATTTTGTCGTATGGTAAATGTGTAAAATATTGAAGCATAGAAGAAAATTCCGGTAATCAACGCTTTCCCCTTTTCTTTTAATGATTTTCCTATACTTTTATCTGTCGAGGACGTGAAATTCGTGCTATATTTGGAAAAGGGTTAAACTCGGGTACCAGAGAAAATCTCCCGCCAATTCTGCAGATTGGTTTTCCCGCCAAATTGATTCCCGGCTTCACTGCACGAAAACAAAAGTTTTTGGAGAAGGGCATTGTGCGATCTGTTTACCTTTAGCTAATCTTAGGGATTAACTGAGCATAGATCAAGGATTAAGTATGGCCTTATTATCCATAGACAATGGTTGCCCATGGACCAATAGAAAACCGTGTAGAACTCGAGCAGCACGTGCCATTGTTGCGGTCAGCGCGTATTGTGTCACAACGTTGAAAAGTTTTGTCCAGTAAACATCTTTAGCAGGTAAACAAGGAACACAGCATAGAAAAGGTAGGTCTTGTCAAACTATAAATAATGGAGGGAACGCCCAAAACTTTCGCTTGCATTAATTTGTAGACCTGCATATTACCAGACCAGCAAAAATTTAGACTGATCCAAATTCAAAGATGGTCATGGTGCAGACGACAATTTCACGTAAAAAGAATTTTATTTGTTGTATGTTTAGAGTAGGAAATAATGTGGGAAATGAATAAAGGGCTAAGAGCTGTCCACCAAAGGGAGACAATCAGCAAAAATATAGCCCTTCACAATCACAAAATATCTAGCCTGTTTCTGTTTTTTAAAAAAAAAAGCTTCTCTGACAAAAAAGCTATTCAATGAACATGGACTTTGTGTACAATATTGATATGGCGCAGAAGTTATTGAGACAAAAACTGAAAATGTTGATCATCTTTTGTCTCGATAGATGATAGGCCTATATTTCAAATCCAAGCCTTTTTGGGAAAAGGTTTAGCCTACCCTTGATGCTTTTCCAGCTATACGAGAAATTGATTGTCAAAAGCCTTTTTTCTGCATAAAAAATCATCAATATGCAGGAATGGGTTAAGTTTAAGCAGCAGAATAATGTGCATTTGAATTAGGAACTGACAACCAATTTCTTTATTTCCCACAATGTTTCCTATCCAGAAAGAAAATTATATGCAGATTCCAGTGGCGGATCCAGAGCGGGTTCATGAGGTTCAAACGAACCCCCCTCTGAAGCCTAATTATTTCATTTTCA
Organism: Fragum sueziense; assembly: GCA_963680895.1. Taxonomy (NCBI): domain Eukaryota; kingdom Metazoa; phylum Mollusca; class Bivalvia; order Cardiida; family Cardiidae; genus Fragum; species Fragum sueziense. The sequence continues at coordinate 58,788,574 of OY804593.1, forward strand.
TGCAGAAATTCAGTCAAAATTGTATAATAATAGAAAAACCATCCCTCTAATTGTAAATCCGAACCCCCCTTTCAGGAATCCTAGATCCACCAATGGATTCAATGCTTATTTTTTTTGTCTGCAACATCATTTAATTTGGACAAGTTTAAAATTTTCCCACTGACTTGGTAATGGGTTAAGGCCTTCCTACCATCACAATTCCTGCTCATTTGAGCCTGAATCTGGAAATAGGGCCTTTGAAGTATTTGAGACAAAAATGGATCAACATCAGCCTGTGTATATGCACAGTCTGATCAAGATCAGTCTTAGTTTCTAGTAGCTCAATGATGACATATTTATACAGTACAGCTCATGCGTTTTGCCCTAAAACATTCGCCCACCGCGGACAAAAAAAAAATAGGGCCAAAAGTTGCGGTGATTTGCCATTGCAGCCACTGTGTTCTCCCACTTGAAATTTCCATGCATCACTGCAAATCGCAGCAGCGAAAATAGGCGAAAGACATGCAAGCTGTAATGTAGCAACCTGAAGAGAGCAGCATGGGTCTTGATCAGACTGTCTTTCTCAGCTATAGAATGTTTTCTCATCTATTCACAAAAATTTAGATTATCTTTAGTATCATCCATTTTGCTTCAAATTGGATTACCCTTACAATTTTGTTGTTTGGGATTTTAGTGTTGTCCTTTTTGAAAGGTGCTGCAGAAGGCATAATCGATAGCAATAACAATAGTATCTATGTTCAAATATATCCCAGAAAATATTGAGGCAAAAGAAGAAAGTGCTGATTATCAGCACTTTCTTCTTTTGCCTCATTGTTTTCCCAAACCTCTTCTATGTGAGACATTAAAACCAGGTCTTGTTTGGGAAAGGGTTAATGTCTTGTATAACCGTTTCCCAAACAAGACCTGGTTTTGACGTCCCTAATAGAAAAGGCTTGGGAAAACATTGAGACAAAAGAAGAAACTGCTGATAACCAGCTGTTTCTCCTTTTGTCTCAATATTTTCCATGCTATATTGTACGCAAATTCTATCTTAAAAAATGATCATTTGTTGTCTGCAGCAGCTTTTGAAATGGAAATTTTGCCGTTTGAGAAAGGGATAATTCAGATTCCTGATTCATATTCTACAGGTGAAGCCATGGCAGGGACAATGATGCACGCCAGCGCTCGTAATCTGGGTCTACAAAGGGAACCGACCTTCACACAGGCAAAGTCCATGAGATTTCAGCCCTTTCAGGGGACTAGGCAGGTAATCTGACATTTTGACTAAATTAACCCCATCCCAAAAAGTTTACGTTTTACACTAAGTGGTGACCGTAGTTGAGAGGTAGACCGTCGGCCTGGCAACTAAGAGGTTCTGAGTTTTATCCCCAATAGCCGAGGTTGTTCTTGGCTTCTCATTGGCCCACACATTTGGCGCAAGTACTGGTGGATTTCCAGGAAGCTCAATCAAGAGGGATTCAAATAAGTTGAAGAAACTTGCGTCCCAATGGATGTAAAATAAATGCGTTCAAACGAACGTCTGAAGAAAAAAAATGAGTATTAACCATGTCGAAATAAAGTAAATATTAGGACTCTTTGGATTGGAAAAACTGCTGCAGAGGACAAAGAGGATGTTGATAAAATATGATTTTGTGGACAATATTGCAAAGAAAAGGCAAAAGGAGTTTTTTCTTTTGACTCAATATTTTCACAAGCTATTTCTTTAATTTTGTGCATCAGAAATCTTAGTCATTCTTAGAGAACTCAGAACATTTTATTACGTAAATATAGTCCTCGGTCCCAAATATACATTACATACATTCACACAGGCAAAGTCTTTGAGATTTCAGCCCTTCCAGGGCACTAGACAGGTTTAGTATGATGAGGATTCCATTTTACCATCAAATTGTTGCTTTTCTTCAAAAACCTTGTAACTGCAGCTTGTTTTAAGCTGCACTTACAATGTTTTTGGAGCAAAAACAGCAATGTCATCATCTTGTCATTTCAAAATGTAATATTTCATTTTTTTGTTGATCAAACTCTATATTATGGGTACAATTTCTTCACTTAATATAGGGTTAATTCATGTTTTTGAGGTTGTTAACAGTCGCAGAGGCCCAAGAAATACGTTAACGCCCGAGTAGGTAGCATGAGGGTCGTTTTCATATTTTGAGGGCCTCTGCAAATGTAAACGACTAAAAAATATGTGAATTGACGCTATTTATGCATAAAAAACATAACATTCCAATGGTTACTTACCCCAAATCTATTGATACATGCGAAAAAGTGAACCTAGGTGAGAGCAAAAATGTCCGCCATTGTTGTTTTTTTCTGATAAATCTTCCGAAATGTTTTTGTTGTGCGTGACATCAGCAAAACGACGTTACGTCATTATTTGGCGCCAAAGGTGAACGTCTTTTATTCAACATAAAACGTTGAGAATTTTGCGGGAAGAGGGGAATTGTTTAATTTGAAAGTTCAAATCGAGGATAATTGAGTGCAAAGGCAGGCGGATATCACACATGAATTACGTTTTCTGCCGATAACGACCCGGTTTCTTCCTGATAATGAATGATTATAATGGCCCAAAAATAAACATTTTTGCATTAACCCTTTCCCAAACAAGACCTGGTTTTGACGTCCCTAATAAAAAAGGCTTTGGAAAACATTGAAACAAAAGAAGAAACTGCTGATAACCAGCAGTTTCTCCTTTTGTCTCAATATTTTCTGTGCCATATTTTACACAAATCATGTCTTTATCATCATCATTTTTGTCGTCTGCAGCAGCTTTCAAATTGGATAACCCTAACATTTTGTCGTTTGGGAAAGAGTTAATTTATGTATAACACATTACCAGATGACAAAATATTACCCTGGCTCAGATATGGCATTTGACAATCTTAAAGTAAATGCAATTTCACATTTTTTAGCTCAACTTTTCGAAGAAAATGAGAGCTTATACTGTCACCCAGGCGTTGGTTTCGGCGTTGCAACAAAGGTTAAAGTTTTTCCAAACATCAATAACTTCCATACTATCAAAAGGATTCAACCCAAACTTGGAATACTTATTCACCATCACACCCTCTACCTTACTACCAGGGCCCATGACCCTGGCTCCACTATATTTGGAGTTATGCCCCCTTTATACTAAGCAACTTAGAAAGTCGAGCGTGTTGTCTTCGGAAAGCTCTTGTACAATCAAATTGTCGCTTTTCTTCAAAAACCTTGTAACTGCAGTTTGTTTTAAGCTGCACTTACAATGTTTTTGGAGCAAAAACAGCAATGTCATCATCTTTTACTAAACAATTGTCAGAGCTACAGAATAAGAGGCTGTAATGTCTTTTCAAAATGTAATATTTCATTTTTTTGTTGATCAAACTCTATATTATGGGTACAATTTCTTCACTTAATTTTATGAATAACACAATACACAGCGGCGGATCCAGGATGAACCCCCTCTGGATGCGCCACTGATTGCCAGATGACAAAATATCAATCTGGCCCAGATATGGCATTTGACAATTTTAAAGTAAATGCAAATTTCACTTTTTTGGTGTTTGTGGTTATAAAACTGTGGGAAATGAAGAAATTGTTTGTCACAAACAATTTCTTCATTTTCCATAATGTTTTCAAAAGCCATGATCTCGTAGGGAGTGGAAAAGAGTCATCGTTTTCTCTTTTTCCCACACTGTTTATAGACCCTAGGAGACATCCCTGTCAACACCAACCGTGAGGGGACACACCAAGTATCAGATGGGCTTATCAAGAAAATACGCAAATCTTCAGTCAGCGGTAAACCTAAAGAGCAGAAAAAGATTCCCCTTGTGTCAAACCATAGACAGGTTGCATTTAAACCCACTGGTAAGTTAACCCTTTCCCAAACAAGACCTGGTTATGATGTCCCTGATAGAAAAGACTTGAGAAAACATTGAGACAAAAGAAGAAACTGCTGATAATCAGCAGTTTCTCCTTTTGCCTCAATATTTTCTTTGCTATTTTGTACACAAATCCAATCTTTTTCAACATCCATTTTGTCATCTCCAGCAGATTTTGAATAGTACCGTCCTAAAATTTTGCTGTTTGGGAAAAGGTTAATAAACAATTTCTCTTATTGCCCTTTTGGGAGAAAAGAAGTTAATGCTGACAACCTGCACAAGAGCAGGAAAAAAATTGTCTTGTGTCCAAACATAGACAGGTCTCATTTAAGCCCACTGGTATATTTAACCGAAAGGAGAGCATATAGTCGCCGCTTTGTCTGTCTGTCCGTCCGTCATTCCGTCCGAAGCGATTTCTCCATAACCCTTGGGCCAAATCAAATGAAACTTACCATGTGAACTCCCTATGACATAATGCCGATGTACTTTTCCTGGTTTTTGGATTTGAGGCCTCGTCATGGGAAAAGGGGACTTAAGGTAAAATACATTTATTGTGACAATGCTTAATTCGGGGAGCATTGTCCGTCTCTGACGGCCCTTGTTTAACCTACTATAGACAGGTCAAATTTAAAACAGCAGGTAAGTTTAATATTGTTTCATTGCTTCCACTCAGCAAAGCCAAATCAGATACCTCTTCGAGTTTGAGAACCCTTACAGACAATGAAATGGACAATAATAATGAATTTTAGAATAATATAGCAAGATGAAATAATTCAATTCAGATAGCATAAGGACAGAGTTTAAAACAAATCAATGTAGAAATTGGAATTACACTTAATACAAAGTACCAAAATAAACCCTTTCCCTAACAAGAACTTGTTTTGACGTCCCTAATTGAATAGGCTTGGGAAAACATGATTGAGGCAAAAGAAGAAACTGCTGATAACCAACAGTTTCTCCTTTTGTCTCAATGTTTTCTATGCTTTATCATACCAAAATTTAATCATTATCAACTTCCATTTTGCTGTCTTCCGCAGCTTTTGAATTGGAACACCCAAAAATTTGTTGTTCAGGAAAGGGTTAACTTTATGTATTCTATTTCAGGTCTAAAGAGAACAAGATCAGAGAAGAATCTAAAAGTTCCTGTCCCAGAACAAGCTGCACATTATGATCATGGTATTTATGATAGATCTACATTGTTAGTGGAGAGTCAAAACCTCGTAACCACAGCTTGATAAAGCTGAACTTACGAGGTTTTGATCCCCCACTAGCGACATATTTTACATCCCCTTACTAGTTTTGACTTCACTAATAGGAAAACACTTTGTATAATAACAATTTTAAGGAATTTTTCACTTAATATTTTCTTGATTTAATCATGAGTTTTTGTTGACATTTATTTTGTCTTTTATGGTTCCCTTCAATAGACCACCCTAGAATTTTTGTCAGTTACTGACATTGTCTCAAATAAAACTTAGTTATTCAAGAAAGGATGAAACACAACAGTCCTCATTCATACGTCAGCCAAACTTAATTGTTTAAACGCAGACCCAAATCATAAACATATAATTTTGTTCTTTATGCAGCGGCCGATCCAGAATTTCTGTGAGGGGGTCGTATATACAAATAGGGGGTTCGTTTTCCTAGTATTACTGAATTTCTGCATGAAAATGAAATAATTTGGCTACAGAGGGGGGGGGGGGTTGGGGTATTTGAAAAATGAAATAATCTGGCTACATAGGGGGGTTCATTTGAACCCCCCAAACCCCCTCTGGATCCACCACTGTTATAGTTCTTAAAAATAGTGATCCATCATTTCTTTTAGATCCAGAGATGTCCCCTATGGATATTGACGCTCCGTTGGTTCGGGTTCGTAACTTAATGAAGAAAGTCCCGCGCGATGTTCCTGACATAGATGCCGTCAATGACCCTCTAAAGTGTTCACTGTATGCCCAGGAAATCTGTGATTATTTACAGGTATGGTAATTATTTTAACAAACGCCCATCCCTCCCAAACCTCGGTTGAAAATCTGCAAATTTCACCACAACGTGTTTCTAATAAATGTCGGGGGCTTTATCAGAGTTATTACAGCATTTACATATTCTACATTGTACTTAAACAAGTTCAGTCTGTATCCCAACTTTCTGATAATTGATTAACTAAGGGTACCATGGTACCATCACAAATAGATAATTCACTGCTTAAAAAAATTGCCAAGTTCAATCGCATAGTATAGGAGAAATCACCATTGCAACTATTTCATTAGTCATAAATTAAAAATTTGTATGCATGTAGGCAGTAGAAAGACGGTTTGCGTATCCTAGACACTACCTACATAATCAAAAAGAAGTGACTCCCCACATGAGAACAGGGCTTGATTGGATCAAACAAATCATTACCTAGACTCGTCCAATTTCATAGATGTTGCAGTTGACAATTTAAGTACAATTCTTTTGTTTCCCTGGATAGAAAACATTTTGGGAAATAAAGAAATTGCTTGTCACAAGCAATTTCTTTATTTTCCATAATGTTTTCCAAGGCCTTTATCTTGTGGGGCATCAAAAGGCATCATTTTTCTGGAACTGGACAAAATTACTGCAATATGAGTGTAAAATTGTTGAATTCATTTCAATTTATATTTCATATTCAAATTTTGTCTGCTTCCAGGCAGTAGTAAGTCGGTTTGCGTACCCCAGACACTACCTACATAATCAAAAAGAAGTGACTCCCCAGAACAGTACTTGTATCAAGCAATTTCTTTATTTTCCACAATGTTTCCTAAGGCCTTTATCTTGTAGGGCATCATAAAGCCTCATGTTTTGTGATTGGGTTAGTGCAAAATGGGTGGAGAATTGTTGAACATACATATAAACCTTTCCACTTCACTTCACCTTAATTTTCAAATTGTTTATTTGCTTCTAGGCGGTAGAAAGCCGGTTTGCATACCCCAGACACTACCTACATAACCAAAAAGAAGTGACCCCACACATGAGAACAGTCCTCATTGATTGGATTATACAGGTTCAGGTAAAAATGAACATTTCATTCTCTTTTCCCCCATGCTGAGCTTGGATAGCTCAGTTGGTAATGACGAGCTTCAATCCAGGGTTAGGTGTTTGAGCCCCGGCTGAGCCAATATCCTTTCTGACATTTGTCAGTTACCGTATAGCACTTTATTTCTGCGGGGTCCAAATTCTGCGTTTTTTCCTGAAATCAGCCGGGTTAAATTTCTGCGTAACTTATTTCTGCGGTCTCTCACTTTGCCTATGAAACCAGTTATAATCAGTTGCAAAAATATTTTGAAAGAAGAATTTCTACGTAATGGTAAAGGGATAATCCTGTTCACTTATCTATAAAGTTATGGGAAACAATGCCGTATACAGATAGGTGTGAAAAGAAAGAAGTGTCAAACTGTTAACAGTCAGTCTCACTTGTTGAATCATTGCTTATGGGTGGACAAAAATGTCTTTTCTACACCTTGATTAAAGCTTTAATTACACCATTTTTGAATGGAAAATTCCATTGTTATGAAATTGCGCTTTGCATCAGGGAGTAACTGTTTAATTTGTTCACTTACTGACTTAAATTGCAGAACAACAAAAACCTCTACATTCAGGATTAAAATTTTGCGGATTTTATTTCTGCGGTGTCGTCCAGGACCGCAGAAATAGCAGAAATAAAGTCACCGCAGAAATAAAGTGCTATAGGGTATTTGTCTTTCACCAATGGATGTGAATCATCTGTGAGAGAGAGCAGCAGGAGGCTCAGATTGTATAATGAGGTAACGCCTATCAAAGAAATTCTAGGAATCCATGGTTAGGTGCTGCTGCTGCCATACCAGTTGAAAGAGGGGTTAACCCTTTCCCAAACGACAAAATTTTAGGGTGATCCACTTCAAAAACTGACACAAATGACAAAATGGTAGTTACTAAAGATAGGATTTGTGTAAAATATGACATTAAAAATGTTGAGACAAAAGGAGAAACTGCTGGTCATCAGCAGTTTCTTCTTTTGTCTCAATGTTTTCCCAAGCCAATTCTATTAGTGACATCAAAACCAGGTCTTGTTTGGGAAAGGGTTAAACTCCAATCAATCAACAGTTTTCCCCATACAAAGACATTTGGAACTTCTGAAAGCTGCTGCTGAGATTTTAGAATATGTAGGTTGGTACGAGGTTGGTTTGTACTACTTGATTTATTATGCTCCCCGAAAAAATTTCGGGGGAGCATATAGTCGCCACGCTGTCCGTGTGTCCGTCCGTGTGTCCGTCCGTCCACAGCCAGATCTCAGCAACCCTTGGACCAAATTCAATGAAACTTCACATGTGAACTCTCTTAGATAATCCCTAGGAAGCTCTTTCTCCGTTTTGTAATTTGAGGCTGTGTCATGGAAAAAGGGGCCTTAATGTCAAAATTAGTTTTTAGCTCCACTGGCCTTCAGGCCAGCGGGCTATTGTCATGGCGCTGTGTCCGTCGTGCGTGCGTCCGTCCGTGCGTCCGGTCGTCAACTTTTTCTTTAAAAATCTTCTCCTCAGAAACTACTGGATGGATTTCAATCAAACTTCACAGGAATGATCCTTGGGTGGTCCTCCATCAGATTCCTTCAATTAAAGCTGATTGAAGCAGAAAGTCTGGAGTTATCTGCCCTTGAATTAAAAAATGGCTGTTTTGACTTTGTTTTCACTCTAGCACTTACAAATATCAACCAATCAGGACAAAACTTGGTCAAAATGTTGGTGACAATAAGATCTTGACTGAGTGCAATTTTCAGCTCGATCTGAATTTTATATCATGAGTTATGTGCCCTTGAAATTGACAAAATTGTCATTTTCGGTTCAATTTTTACTTTGTTTCACTCTACCTATTACAAATATTTACCAATCAAGATAAAAATTTGATAGAATGTTGATGACAATAAGATCTTGTCTCGGTATAATTTTCAGCTTGATCTGAATTTTATATCATGAGTTGTGTGCCCTTGAAATTGACAAAATTGTCATTTTTGGCTTTATTTTGACGTTGTTTTCACTCTAGCAACTACAAATATTGACCTATCAAGACAGGACATTGACACAATATTTGTGAACATAAATTCTTGCCAGAGTGTAATTTTCAGCTTAATATGAATTTTACATCATGAGTTATGTCCCCTTGAAATTGACAAAATTGCCATTTTTGACCTTATTTTTACTCAAATAGCCATAAATATCTCCCAATCAATATGAAACTTTCACATAATCTTACCGGCCAAAAGATCTTGCATGGATATAATTTTCAGCATCATCAGAATCTTTAATCCTGTTTTATGTGCCCTAGAATTTGACAAAATTGCTATTTTCGACTTTGTTTTTACTCTCTGTATATCTACAAATATTGAACAAGCACTTCAAAACTTAAACATGATGTAGACGAAGTTAAGATCTTGCATTAGTGTGATTCTTAGCTTGATAGGAAGATAAATCCTCAGTTATATGCCTTTCAATTTGAAAAATAATGCTAATTGTGACTTTGTTTTCACTATCTAATCAACACTTGGATTAAATATTAAAAGAATCTCAGGCCTGTGGAGCGATTCAAGACCTTCAGGTCTTCTAGTTCTCTTATTTCTCTTCATCTAATGGACAGAATTTAATGAAATTTTGTGCGTATGTGATAAATGAGATGTCCTAGACCATATTCTATAAATAATGTGTGTACAAAAAATCTGTCATGGGAAAAGGGGGCTTAATGTATGATAATTTTTATTTTGTGACAAACACTTATTCGAGGAGCATAATCCGTCTATGACGGCTCTTGTTGAGACATTGCACTGACCTTTTTATCAGCAAAATGTAATTTGAAATGTTTTTTTCCAGGTCCATCAAGAACTGAATGCCAACACCCTGCACTTGTGCGTAGCTGTGATCGACCGATTTCTAGTGGGAACCATTGTCACCATGTCTAAATTACAAAATTAATGATGGGATAAATATATGATTTATGTACAATAGGATAGAAAATATTGAGGCAAAAGGAGAAAATGCTGATAATCAGGATTTTCTCCTTTTACCTCAATATTTTTGAAAGCCTTTTAACCCATTACCTCACAGTGACGCCTTTTGACGCCCCACAAAATAAATGGCTTTGGAAAACATTGTGGAAAAGGAAGAAATTGCTTGTGACAAGCAATTTCTCCATTTCCCACAATATTTTTTAACCCAAAAGACCAAAATATTTTAATTTCATTTACTTTAAATTGTCGTCTGCAACGTCTTTGAATTTGGAACAGATCAAAATTTTGTCGTATGGGAAAGGGTTAAATTAAGGCATCAAAACCATGGGAAAAGCATTGGAAAGGGTAACATGAATTATAGAGAGCAAAATGTTTAAACTTGGTCGAACTGCACAACTTTTACCAGCTGGTCATGTTTGATAGATCTACTTTGCAACTTTTATCAACCCATTCATAAGATATTTGAAATTTTTATTCCAGGTCCATCAAGAACTGAATGCTAACACCCTGCACTTGTGCGTAGCTGTGATCGACCGGTTTCTAGTAGGAACTATTGTTCCCATGTCTAAACTTCAACTGATGGGAGTTACAGCTCTCCTCATCGCTGCAAAGTACTTTGAAAGATTCCCACCAGAGGTATTCTTTGCTTGGATAGTTTTTATGCCCCCTTTCGAAGAAAAAGGGGGTATATTGTTTTGCAAGTGTCGGTCGGTCAGTCGGTCGGTCCGTCGGTCCGTCGGTCTGTCCGTAGACCAAATCTTGTCCGGAGCATAACTCGAAAAGTATTAAAGCTAGAATCATGAAACTTTACAGGTGGATAGATCTCATTGTGGAGAGGTGCAGTGCACAAGAACCGTAACTCTGCCGATCAAATTTTTTGAGTTATTGCCCTTTGTTGATTTTATAACTTGATTCTTGTCCGGGGCATAACTCAAAAAGTATGTAAGGTAGAATCATGAAACTTTACAGGTGGATAGATCTCATTGTGGAGAGGTGCAGTGCACAAGAACCGTAACTCTGCCAATCAAATTTTTGGAGTTATTGCCCTTTGTCGATTTTCAACCTTGATTCTTGTTCGGGGCATAACTCAAAAAGTATGTTAGGTAGAATCATGAAACTTTACAAGTGGATAGATCTCATTATGTAGAGGTGCAGTGCACAAGAACTGTAACTCTGCTGATCATATTTTTGGAGTTATTGCCCTTTGTTGATTTTCAAAATTGATTCTTGTCCGGAGAATAACTCAAAAACTATGTAAGGTAGAATCATGAAACTTTACAGGTTAATAGCTCTTATTATGGAGAGGTGCAGTGCACAGAACTGTTACTCTGCTGATCATATTTTTGGAGTTATTACCCTTTGTTGATTTTAAAATTTTATTCTTGTCCGGAGCACAACTCAAAAAGTATGTAAGGTAGAATCATGAAACTTTACATGTGGATAGATCTCATTATGGAGAGGTGCAGTGCACAAGAACTGTAACTCTGGCGATCAAAATTTTGGAGTTATTGCCCTTTGTTGATTTTATAACTTGATTCTTGTCTGGAGCACAACTCTTTAAGTATGTAAGGTAGAATCATGAAACTTTACAGGTGGATAGATTTCATCATGGAGAGGTGCAGTGCACAGGAACCATAACCTTGCGGATGAAATTCTTGGGAGTTATTGCTCTTTGTTGAATTTACACTTAATTGTTAAAATTCCTATATCTCATATCTTTTTACACATACAGGCTTGGTATCTCACACATAGATACTTCCTATCAACATCGTTCACATTTGACCATGACCTTGGACATTGTGACCTTGGCCTTGGAGTTTGACCTACTTTAAAAAAAAAATAAACCGGGCATATATCTCATGACCTATTACACATACAGCCTTGATATTTCACACATGGACACCTACCAAGACCTTTCACAATTGACCATGACCTTGGACCTTGTGACCTTGACCCTGGAGTTTGACCTACTTTTTAAAAACTTTAACCTGGCCGATATATCATGTCCTTTTACACATACAGCCTTGATATTTGACACATGGAAACCACCAACCAAGACCTATCACATATGACTATGACCTTGGACCTTGTGACCCTGACCTTGGACTTTGACCTACTTCTATGATACATTAACCTGGCCTATATTTCATGTCATTTTACACATACAGCCTTGATATTTGACACATGGACACCTACGACCAAGACCTTTCACATTTGACCATGACCTTGGACCTTGTGACCTTGGTGTTTGACCTACTTCTATAATACATTAACCTGGCCTATATTTCATGTCAGTTTACACATACAGCCTTGATATTTCACATGTGGTCACTTCCAACCAACACATTTCCATTTTGACCATGACCTTGGACCTTGACCTTGGAGTTTGACCTACTTTTAAAATACTTAAACTAGGCCTATATCTCGTGTCCTGTTACCTATACAGTCTCGATATTTTATTCACATGGACACCTACTACCAAGACCTTTCACATTTGACCATGACCTTGACCTACTACCAAGACCTTTCACATTTGACCATGACCTTGACCTGTGTGACCTTGACCTTTGATTTTTACATACTTTTAGAAATCTTTAACCTAGCCTTTATCTTATATCTTATTACACCTACAGCCTTGATATTTCACACATAGACACCTCCTACCAAGACCTTTCACATTTGACTATGACCTTGAATATTGCAACCTTGACCTTGGAGTTTGACCTACTTTAAAAAAAAAATTTAACCAGGCATATATCATATCATGTCCTTTTACACCTACAGCCTTGATATTTCATACATGGACACCTCCAACCAAGACCTTTCACATTTGACCATGACCTTGACCTTGGCATTTAGCCTACTTTTAAAAACTTTAACCTGGCCTATATTTCATTTTACTTTTATATATACAGCCTTGATATTTCACACATAGACACCTACCAAGACCTTTCATATTTGACCATGACCTTGGACCTTGTTAACTTGACCTTGGACTTTGACCTACATCAAATGTACGCCCTTGAGGGGGCATATATGTTTTACAAACATCTCTTGTTACAATTTGGAAAGATATAAAACTTTAATATGCAATAAGGTTTCAAAGGGGCCAGTTTCTAGATTGCCAGACAGAACATACCAGTCCAAGGAGATTTTGTCCTGTAAAATTAATGATTTTCTTTGACATCTTTTCAGTGTATAAGATGTGTTCTATCTTATGTTAATCTGTCCAAGCATTTCTGCAGAAAATATCACTTTTTGCCCTAAATTGTTTATCATTTAAAGATTGCATGTTTTAAAGAACTTTATGGTTTGTATGTCAATTGTAATCTAAGTCAAATCTAGTTCAATAGTCTTTTAAGAATGTTCCGTTTATAATGACATGTCACTTTTTTGTTAAACCCTTTTCCATGCAAGACCTGGTTTTGACGTCCCTAATTGAACAGATTTGGGATAACATTGAGGCAAAAGAAGAAACTGCTGATAACTGGACCAACAGTTTCTCCTTTTGCCTCAATATTTTCTATGCTATATTTTACACAAATCCAATGATTTTCTATCTTCATTTTGTCGTCTGTAGCAGCTTTAAAATTGGAGCATTCTGAAATTGTGTCGTTTGGAAAAGGGTTAATAAATCATCATTATTTCTGTAGATTCCAGACTTGTGCCACTTGACTGATGGTACCTACACACCTCAACAAATATTAAAGATGGAGAGAGAACTATTAAACAGATTGAACTTTGACCTTAATATTCCCTGTCCAATGATCTTCCTGGATAGATTCTTGATGGTCAAACCATGTGATAAAACTCTTATGGTGAGTATTTAAAGGTTATAGCAAAGACAGCATTGAGCAAAAATTAAATCCTGTTGGATATCAATGATCTTTCTGATTTTTGACCTTAATATTCCCTGTCCAATGATCTTCCTGGATAGATTCTTGATAGTGAAACCATGTGATATAAAACATATATAAATGGTTAGTCCTAAAATGTGGAGCCATCTAACCCTTGTTTCTTTCCCAAATATCAATATTTCAGGGTAATCTCATTTGAAAGTTGCTACATACTACAAAAATGATGTTGATAAAGATAAAAATTGTGTATAATATAGGCCAGAAAATATTGAGGCATAAAGAGAAAATGCTGGTTAGCAGCATTTTCTTCTTTTGCCTCAATGTTTTCCAAAAGCTGGTTTAATTTGGGGACGTCAAAACTAGGTCTTGTTTGGGAAAGGGTTAACTTAAATCATAGAATTTTGATAGAGCTTATTAATTTTGAAGAAAGTTCAGCCATTTTCTTACTTTCCGATCAATGTTGTCAAAAATCTCTAATAGGTATGTCAAAATCGGGTATTTAAATAGACAGGATTCAGACATAAAAATATTGAATTAAAATAAGTCATTGTAGTAAATTATATCTTCAAAAATAAAAAGATTTCCCATCCGATCGATCATTGATAAGACAGGCCTCTGGTCTTGTTTGAGAAACTTAAAGGGTTAAAAATCTCATCTTTAACCCATTACCAAACATTGACACCTTTTGACGTCCCTAAGAAAAATGCTTTGGAAAACATTGTGGAAAATGAAGAAATTGCTTGTGACAAGCAATTTCTTCATTTCCCACGATATGTTCTAAACAAAAACACCTAAAATTGTAAAATTCCAAGGATTTGAAATTGTCGTCTGCAACACCTTTCAAATTGGAACGGTCCAAAATTTTGTGGTTTGGTAATGGGTTAAGATGTCAAACATCTTTTGTTTCAGATCAAGAGTATGGCGATGTATTTCCTCGACCTGTCCTTGATTGACGTCACTTTTGTATACTTCACATCTTCCCTGAAGGCTGCAGCGGCCATTTATATTTCCCGTGAGCTGATTGGATGTGATGTATTGTGGGATAAGGCGTTCTCTCACTACACGAAGTATTCGGAGAATGATCTTCAAGAATGTGTCAGAGCTATGAGGAAGTTGATGGCCATGGCTAAAAAATCGCCACATACGGTATGTAACCTGTACATCTTTAACCCATTACCAAATGGCAAAACTTAGACATGTCCAAATTCAAAGATGTTGCAGAATCCAATTTCAAGTGAATGATTTTTGTCTTTTTTTGTGTCTTTGGGTAGAAATCAATGTGGAAAATGAAGAAATTGCTTGTGACAAGCAATTTCTTCATTTACCACAAGGTATTCTAAGGCCTTTATCTTGTAGGGTGTCAAAGAGCGATGCTAACTATGTGGTATTGGGTTAAGCAGTGTTCCCCTCAGCCTTATAAGCCTTAGGGGCATCACTATGCATACCACTCAGAGAATGATCTTCAAGAATGTGTCAGAGCCATGAGGAAGCTGATGGCCATGGCTAAAAAATCGCCACATACGGTATGTAACATGTACATCTTTAACCCATTACCAAATGGTAAAACTTGGACCTGTCCAAATTTAGGCACCCAATTTCAAGTGAATGATTTTTATCATTTTCTTGTCTCGTTGGACAGAAAACATTGTGGGAAATGAAGAATTTGCTTTTCACAAGCAATTTCTTCATTTTCCACAATGTTTTCAAATGCCTTTATCTTGTGGGGTGTCAAAGAGCGTCACTACATGGTATGATGGTAATGGGTTAAGCAGTGTTCTTCTCAGTCTTAGATACCTTAGGGACATAACTGTTTACCTGTTCATCGAAGCCGATCATAGGCTTGCGCCTCTGTGGCATGTTTCTTCAGTGTTTAATTCTCTGTTCCTGAACTACAACGTTATGAAGTACTCGGAGAATGATCTTCAAGAATGTGTCCGAGCCATGAGGAAGCTGATGGACATGGTTAAAAAATCAACACATATTGTATTCATTTATGCAATTCCTTTATGTCTTTTAATGCCCCAGTAATTGTTTAACCCTTTCCCAACCAACACTTTTCAATGGTAATCCAATTTGAAAGCTGATGCAGATGACAAAAGGGATGTTCTAAACTAGACAGTCCTGGTGGCCTGGAAGCGCTCCACAGGCCTTATTGTTTGTCTTGTTGAATACAATTTCAAGGTTCAGCTGCGCAAACAAGCAAATGCATGACCAAGCTGAAAATTACAAGCAAGTAAGATCGTATGGTCAGAAAGATTTCTGTGAAAATTCTGTATTGATTAGTTAATACAAATGGTTGTAAAAGTGAAAATAAAGCCGAAAATGGCATTTTTTTCAATAACAAGGGCACATATCTCATATAAAATTCAGATCAAGCTGAAAATTACACCAAGGCAAGATCTTATAGAGCAATGACGGGTATTATCGACCACTTAAGAATCAAATCATGTTACGGGTGAAACAGGCTGACTGTCCTCCTAACATTGTTGGCCGTCACCGAGATTCAAATATTGGCTTTCGATTGCATGTGTTACCGACCATATAACTTTGAAATGTAATAAAATACGAACGTTTTTATAAGATGACCTTGAGCAGTCTGTTATCGACCAGTGTGGCAGTTATCGACCACATGCCCAAAATGTTATTTATAGTTTAAAAGTTGATGTACGGCTGTAAGATCCGTCATCTCTATGCGGAGGTCATCGCTTTTACAAACGATTGGTTACTTCTAGGGAGGTCGTTTAGTAATAAACTGAACAACAATGACTGATCGGAGGAGTGTGGGGTATTATCGACCATTGGAGGTTCAAACCACGTGGCAGATGAAATGGGTTGACTTTTGTTCTAACATAGTAGACTGTCAGCCATATCCAAAAAATGCCTTTCAATTGTGTGTGTTACCGACCTCTGAACATAGTTACAGGAAGAAGGGCACTTCTTTGGTCGGTAACACCCGCACTCCGTAAATGTTAGTGGCAGTTACCGACCACCCATGTATCTAAGGTCAGACAGCTTATATAGTCATCAGACAAAGTTAGAGAGGTGAGAAATTCAATTTGGCACTTGTTTTGATGAATGAAATGGAAAAATACTAAGCGCTATATCATAAAAATCCATTTTTTCAATGACCATAGCTCTTAACTCACCCTATAAGACGGACATTTTGTAAAAAACGTTCATGTGCCTGTTGCAATGAATGGTTAAAAATTCTTGAAGAACGCCTGATTTTGGGTAGAAATGTAGACATAATACTTGGTAAAGATCCATTGTGTCTGACTTTTAAGTTATAGTGAAATCTAATGAGATCATATGAAGGAAATGGTAATCAAATCAGAAAATGGTCGATAATTCCCGATGGTCGAAATAACCCGACGTTGCTCTAGTCACCAACATTCTGTACAAGTTTTGTCTTGATTGGTCAATATTTGTAGTTGCTAGAGTGAAAACAAAGTCAAAATAGAGTCAAAAATGGCAATTTTGTCAATTTCAAGGGCACATAACTCATGATGTAAAATTCAGATCAAGCTGAAAATTACATCAAGGCAAGATCTTATGATCACCAAAATTCTGTACAAGTTTTGTCTTGATTGGTCAATATTTGTAGTTGCTAGAGTGAAAACAAAGTCAAAATAGAGTCGAAAATGACAATTTTGTCAATTTCAAGGGCACATAACTCTTGATGTAAAATTCAGATCAAGCTGAAAATTAAACCAAGGCAAAACCTTATAGTCATCAACATTCTGTACAAGTTTTGTCTTGATTGGTCAATATTTGTAGTTGCTAGAGTGAAAGCATTGTCAAAATAGAGCCGAAAATGTGATTTTGTCAATTTCAAGGGCACATAACTCATAATGTTAAATTCAGATCAAGCTGAAAATTATACCAAGGCAAGATCTTATAGTCATCAACATTCTGTACAATTATTGACTAGATTGGTCGATATTTGTATTTGCTAGAGCACGGGTGGTAAACAGAGAAACTAGCTCCAAAAAGAGGTAGTTGCATAGAGCGAAAATTTGTAGGTCACGAACACATTTTCTAAAATTATTTCTTTTAAAGCGAGTTTTTGAGAAATCCGGCGATGCTGTAATATGAAGAAATGGTCGAAGTTTGTTGTGCACGGGAGTATACGGTATTAGTAGCAGGGTTTGAATACAATCGTTGAAAAACATTTCAAAATCGAAAGTAAAAAATGTTTTACTTTCGATTTTGAAATGTTTTTCAACGATTGTATTCAAACTCTGCTTAATAACATCGAATATTCTCGTGCACAACAAACTTCGACCATTTCTTCATATTACAGCATCGCCGGATTTTTCAAAAAACTCGTTTTAAAAGAAATAATTCTAGAAAAATGTGTTTGTGACCTACCTTTGTTTACAGATTTTCGCTCTTAGAATGCAACTACCTCGGTAGAGGCCGGATGTCACGAGGAAATAAAATACCGTTGACTCTTTTTGGAGCTAGTTTCTCTGTTTACCACCCGTGTAGAGTGAAAACAAAGTCAAAATAGAGCCGAAAAGGGCAATTTTGTCAATTTCAAGGGCACATAACTCATGATGTAAAATTCAGATCAAGCTGAAAATAATACCAATGCAAGATCTTATAGTTATCAACATTCTGTTTTAGTTTTGTCTTGATTAGTTGATATTTGTGGATTTAAGAGTAAATTTAAAGTCAAAACCAGCTATTTTTGACATTCAAGGGCAGATAACTCAGATTATTCTGATTCAATCCAAATTCTTTGAAGGAATCTGAGAGAGAGTCACCCAAGGATCATTCTTGTGAAGTTTGATTGAAATCCATCTGGTAGTTTCTGAGAAGATTTTTAAAGAAAAAGTTTACGGATGGACAGACGCACGCACGGACGGACGCACACACAACGGACACACCGCCATGACAATAGCCCGCTGGCCTGTTGGCCAGTGGAGCTAAAAATAGAATTTGTGTATAATACAAAAGAAGAAACTGCTTGTTTTATATTTTCCCAAGAGATTTCTTTTAGGGACCTTAAAACCTGGTCTTGTTTGGGAAAGGGTTAACTGTTTTCTGTCCATCTGAAACTTAACATTGACATTTTCTACAGGTTTTACACAAACAATGCACAAACTTCTTTTAATGATATCTATCTGCTCCATACAATATGAAGTTCCTCAAGGTCATCTTTTAACATTTATCAGCCTTTAATGTGCAATATAGCCCTTTCCAAAACAATAACACCCGTCACCGTCTGGTTTCAAGTTTGAAATCACTAAGACAAAAGAAGAAAACGATTATCATTTTTTCTTCTTTCGCCATAATACTCTGAGTATCATAATGTACTGAAGTGCAATAAATTTATCATCCATATAGTTTTCTGTAACAGCTTTCAAATTTAAATACAGTCGAAACTCGTTGTGTCGACTTTTGCGGGCCACTGAAAATACTTCGACTTATCCGGAATTCGACACAAAAATCAGCAATAAAAAAATCTAAGTTTTCCCGTAAATATTCGGCGGAAGTCAGGGTATGGAGAAAACGATGACCTTACGGACTCTTCGGGAAGCGGGGTTGTATATACCCGCGTACATGTAATTATATTACGGTGTTGAGGTATTTTGAACAAAATGAAAAGGGAAGATTTTTTATATTGTTGTTTTTATTTTTTGATATACAAGCGTCGTCTGCAAACAGCCTTTCTTTCCCATGTATTTTTCAAAGTTGGTGCAATCTTACTGTCAACCGACAGCAGAATGCTATTATCGTAGTTTTTCACACCTTTCGATCAAGATTTCAATCCCTATTGTTTGAATATGTGTTAATCTCTTAAATCGGGGGTTTGACAGACTAGACAAAGTGACTTTGTCAATCAGTTAACGAGCTGAACAGGTAGTTTTAAGGTGAAATTTTCATACTGACCAGCCAAAATAAATCGACTCATCCGGAGTTGACGGTTTTCTCAAGTCGACTTAAACATTGAAATTTATATGAAACAAAGAAGGGTCAAAGTTGGGACTTTGGAAACACTTCGACTTATCCGGAATATCGACTCATCCGATGTCGACACAACGAGTTTCGACTGTAGTCAAATTTTTTTACAATTAGGAAAAGGTGAACCCCATTTTCGTCTTCAATCTTTCATGATGAAAAAATATTTTCCAAAGTCCCTGCAAATTATCATTGTTTAGGAACAGGTTATGGCATGATCACCGATTGAAACTCTTTCCTCTATTCCAGGGAGCGCACACCAAGTATTCACACAGTCACTTCCACGGAGTCAGCAACCACAGATCACTGATGCATATTTCTCTACATCCCAAAACATTGTGGCCACATGAACAAGACAAAAACAACCCAACTTTAGAGATGATTATCTAAACATTTGATAAATGTTCAAATGTATGTGAGACATTTAATACATTAACCCATTACCAGACAAAAAATATTAGACTTGCCTATATTCAAAGATGTTACAGATGACGATTTTAAGTTGATGATATTTTACATTTGGTTATCTCTCTGGGTAGAAAAAACTTTGTGGGAAATGAAGAAGCAATGTCCTCATTTGCCACCATGTTTTTCAAAGCCTTTATCTCGTTGTGCTTAAAAAGACATCATTGTGTGGTAATTGGTCATTCCAATACCACACAGTGACTCATTTTGACTCCGCACAAGGTAATGGCCTTGGAAAACATTGTGGAAAATTGCTTGTCACCAGCAATGTTTTCATTTATCACAACGTTTTCTATGTAAAAAGACCAAAAAAATGTAAAATTTCATTCAACTGAAACTGTCGTCTGCATCATCTTTGAATTTGGACTAGTCTAAAATGTATGAAAAGTTGTTGTATTTTATTTGCAATTGTTACATAATTGTTACATAATTGAATAGTGCTATTGTTACATAGAAAATGAATTTATTTTTGTACTGAATTTACATGTGATAATGTTTACATTCCAATGTGTTTTCTTTTGCCTAGTCAAGTTGTTACTTGTGTACAAACAATGCCAATGAAATATATTGTACAGTGTATCTCGAGGGCTTGGTGCAAAACTATTGTAACTACATTTTGTAAAATTTTACAGGAAAGGGAAAAAACTTATTGACTTTCTCAATGTTAAAGAGGAAAAATGTTTTTAAAATTCTAAAAATCTTTTTAATTATACTGAATTGAAACCTAATATTAGAACACATGATGTATTTCTTCCTAAAATTCAGAAATTGCAAAAAAAGTGAACTTATGAAAAATATGTAGTTACAATAGTTTTGCACTGAGCCCTCGAATTGTATAATTTTGTGTATGAAATTGAATGCTCTTTATAGTGCTTCCCTTTTCCTAGCCAAGTTGTTCCTTGTTTACAAATGCTGCTGAATGCTTTGGGTGAAACTTTTTAGCACCTACATGTATATATGACGTTATAACCAGGTGTTGTTTGGGAAAGGGTTGACATTTATTCAACCCATTACCAGATGGTAAAATTTTTGGGTGGTCCAAATTCAAAGACGTTGCATACGACAATATCAAATGAATGAAATTTGGACATTTTTGGTATTTTGTGGTCGAAAACATTGCGGGAAATGAAGAAATTGCTTGTCACAAGCAATTTCTTCATTTTCCACAATGTTTTCCAAAGCCTTTAGTTTTATATTGCTGGGTGTCAAAAAGAGTCAATGTGTGGTAGTGGGTTAATACAAAGATCTAATTTTGTCTTGACCTATATTTTTCAGTTTTGTTTTTTATTTATTTTTTCTATCACACATTTTTGTTACTTTTCCATAGCATAGTGCTGTTCATATTTTATACATAATTGTTGTATTCAAATTAACCCTTTACCAAACAAGAACAGATATGATATGACTGGTCAAAATTGGAATAAGCTGCAAGCACAAAAATAAATGTCAATTGAAACTTGAAATGTTGGTTTGATTGGGTCCATGTAGTATATATTAAATGAAAACAAGAAAAAGGTGGTTACCAAATCTTCTTCTTTTCCTTAATATTTTCAAAATCTTATTAAAATGAGGCCGCGGCCTTAGCGCAGTTGGTAGCGCATCTGCCTCTCATTCGAGAGGTCCCGGTTTCGATACCCGGCCGCAGCTAATACCCTTTCTGACAAAATTGTCACCCACCAATGGGTTTGAAATCGTTAACCTAAGTGGGCAAGCAGCTGGAGGCTTGGTAAGGGTGTTGTGGTAGTACTGGTTTGAGAAACGACAAGAATCCATGAGTAGGTGCTCCAGCCGCCGCGATATGACCCTGGTGGTTGAAAACGGCATAAAACCCCACTAAACTCAAACTTATTAAAATGAACAATGTCTTGTTTGGGAAAGCGTTAATTTCTGGGTATTTTGTAAAGTTTTATATACATGTACAAAGTCATGTTTTGCTACTATTTGTATATTGTGCTATATACATAAAATTGTATTTGTTATTGTTACTTTCCCTTGTTTTGGCATTTCCCTATTAGTTTAAGCAAGGACCTGAAATAGGGGGGAAATGAATTTGAACCCTTTCTCAAAGAAGGAAATAATCAGCAATTCTTTTGAAATCTTCTGTGCAGGAATTATTATTTTAAACATCTATTTTTTAATTGGGTCTGAAACACATTTCAAATTTGAACAGTCTTACATTTGCCATTTGGGAAAGAGTTGAATATATTGCATAGTCATGATTTTGATGTTCTATTTATTACTTTTCTTGTTTTGATATTTTGCTGTAAAATTGTAATGTTTGCCAGAGCAACAGATAAGAGGGGGTAAATGCATTCTGCATTTGATTCTTCAAATCCAAACCTATGTTGTGGGTACTAAAAAACCTTCTCATAGAGACAATTCAAATGAATATCCGGAAAATTGTGTTTGATGAACAATAAATTAAATATTGCATTTTGAAAAGCCGTTACCCCCTCTTATCTGTTGCTCTGATTTGTTTAATAAATTGGTTTGATATTGGGTAACATATGAAATTGTGACCAATAAAAAGGTTATTACTACATGTACACTGGTTTTTATTTCCTACATATTTTTAACCCTTTTAAATTGGACCCTTACTCGTCCAGCAAAATTTAACACTGTCCCAAACAAGACCTTGTTTTGATGTCTTTAATACAATATGCTTGGGAAAATATTTGAGACAAATGAAGAAACTGCTGATAATCGGCATATTCTCCTTTTGCCTCAGTAATTCCATGCTCTATTGTATCTTTATTAACATCCATTTTGTCTCTGCTGCAGCTTTTAAAATTGACCCATCCTAATTTTTTGCTGAAGAGTTGTGGATAACAAACTAAATAAAGTGATTTAACGGAAAATCTAACACTGGAAAAAATGAGATAACAGTTAAAAGATTAAACCAGAATTTTCTTATCTGTTTTCCAAAGCTGTCTGTTTCAGGGATTGTTAGTAATTTAGCCCCGCCATTTTACATAGAAAATATTGAGGCAAAAGGAGAAAATCCTCACTAGATGAGGACATTTTCAAATGAGTAAACATTAATGTTGAGACCTGTCAAGTTAAAGGTGATCATTCATCAAGTGTGAAATAAGCTCATCCAAGTCGGCCAAAGCAGGGTTTTCTTCTATAGTGTCAATGTTTTCTGAGCCACATTGTACACAAAACTGTTACATTGGTTTGATCTTTAGCTGCTTTCAAATTGGATCAGTCCTCAGTCTATACCATTAGTGAAATTTCCCCCAAAATGACCTTGTTTTGACATCCAAGACTTTGAGGTTTAATGCCTCTTTCAACTGATATTGTTATATCATGGTGGCTGGAGCACTTAACCAGATTCCTGTCTTCTTATACCAGTACTACCACAACATCCTTACCGAGCCTCCAGCTGCTTGTGCACAAGGGTTAACGATTATCAAACCATTGGTGACTAAAAATTTTGTCAGAAAGGATATTTGCCACAGCCGAGGATCAGACCTGGGACATCCAGGTGAGTCTGATGCACTAACAGCTGTGCTATGGCCACTGCATTTGACATCTAAAAGAAAATGCCCGAGAAACTCAACATGGACACAAAAATAGTAAATGCTGATAACCATAGTTCTCTCCTTTTGCCTAAATATCTTCTGTGCAGACTGCTATATTGGAACAAATTATTTCCTTATAAACATCCATTTTGTAATCTGTGGCAGCTTTCAAATTGGTCCATCCAAAATTTGTTTTGGAAGTGGTCTAAAAGAGATTATAACTTGAATTGTTCCAAAGCAGACAAATACACCCAACCCCATCCCCCCGGGGCCTTGTCACTGAAAAAGTGCTATAGGTGAAATGGTTCTTCAGTTGGAGCACGGAAATTGATTTTAAACAAAGTCCATTTGTGACCTTGACCTTTGACCAACATGACCCAAAAACAATAGGACAACAACTGTCTAAAGTTTTATTGGTCTAGGTCATACAGTTCTTGACTTAGAGTAGCGAAACATATTTTATACAAAGTCGAATTGTGACTTTGACCTTCATGACCAAAAAACCATAGGGCATCTCCTTGGGTCAAGGGCAACCAATGTGTAAAGTGTCATTGTGCTAGCTCAAAAAGTACTCGCCTAAGAGCATGGAAACAGATTTTAAACAAAGTCCAATTGTGACCTGAACCTTTGACCTTCATGACCCCAAAACATTAGGGCCAACTTCAATTGGCAATAGCTTGTGCCATCGTTCCGATCATCGCCCCAATCGAACACCAATAGTGTGAGCTATTGACGTCACTTCCGTAGCTATAGCTCCAATCGAACAGCAATGGCGCGAGCTATAGTCTGACCAGTGGAAAAAGTGTGGTCCGGCCATTCGAGCCATTACGCCATTCAGAACTCCTTGGAGAACAGCGGACCAATCAGTGTCGAGGTAAACAATGGTTTTGATTGGCTGACTCAGAACGGGGAGGAATTCAATAGACAGAACAGCGCTGGTTCCCAATGATGGTTCCCGTTCGTGCGAGCTATAGTGCCAAACGAAGTCAGCCTTTGACATCTCCTTGGGTCAAGGGCAACAACTGTGTAAAGTTTCATTGTCCTAGGTCAAATGGTTCTCGACTTAGAAAATGGAAACAGATTTTAATCAAAGTCCTGTTGTGACTTTGACCTTCATGAGTCAAAACCAATAGGGCACCTTCTTGGAACAAGGGCAACAACTGTGCAAAGTTTCATGATCCTAGGTCAAATGGTTCTTGACTTAGAGCAAGGAAATGGGATTTTAAACAAAGTCCAATTGTGACCTTGACCTTCCTGACTCAAAAACAATAGGGCACTTCCTTGGGTCATGGGCAACAACTGTGTAAAGTTTCATGATTCTAGGTCAAACGGTTCTTGAGTTAGAGCACGGAAACAAAGTCTACAGACGGATGGACAGACAAACCAATATACCACCCTCTACCTTGTAGGTGGGGGTATAAATATGTAAGGATATATTTGTAAGGTCAAGATATTTGGCGAAACAATTTGTTTTAAAATGGTATGAGTTGCTATATGTGAACAAGAGTGCCACAGTCAAAATATACACTTTTTTTTTTGCATTAACCCATTACTGCATAGCACAACTTTAGGCTGGTCAAAATTTGACAACCTTGCAGATGACAATTACAGATGAAATAATTTTTATATTTTTTGTGCTTTTTGGTTTAACAAGAGGGCCGTTGGCCCTAGGTCGCTCACCTGAGATGGGGTTTCATAACATATCAGATTTTTTACATGTAATGTAATAAAATAGATGCTATGCCCCTGATAAGCAAATTTTAACCAGAAGTCCCCTTTTTCTGTGACGATGGCTTCATATTGAAAAACAAAGAAGTACTTCTAAGCAATATCATAAGTAATGCAATTATGAAGTTTTGTCAAATTTTGCTCTGCAGTTATGGAGAAATTGCTTCCGACAGATTTCGTGTATTTCTCTTTTTCTGTTGCCATGGCAACCAGGTTTTTTTTTTTAAAGATTTCAATTCTTTTAGCAATTTTAAAGGGGACCTCATAAGGAATACTTCTGCTAAGTTTGGTTGAAATTAGCCTGGTAGTTTAGGAGGAGAAGTCATTCAAAGATGTCATTGAGATTTGGTCCAATTTCTCCTTTCCTGTTGCCATGGTAACCAGAGCTTTTCATGGATTTCAATTCTTTTAGCAATTCTTAAAAGGAACCTCCTACGGCATATTTCTGCCAAGTTTGGTTGAAATTGGCCAAGTAGTTTAGGAGGAGATGTTGTTCAAAGAAATTATTGAGATTTAGTCAAATTTCTCCTTTTCTGTTGCCATGGCAATCAGAGTTTATGGGTTTCAATTCTTTTAGCAATTCTTAAAAGGAACCTCCTAAGGAATATTTCTGCCAAGTTTGGTTGAAATTGGCCAAGTAGTTTAGGAGGAGATGTTGTTCAAAGAAATTATTGAGATTTAGTCAAATTTCTTCTTTTCTGTTGCCATGGCATCCAGAGTTTTTAATGGATTTCAATTCTTTTAGCAATTTTAAACAAGGACATCCTAAGGAATAATTCTGCCAAGTTTGGTTGAAATTGGCCTGGTAGTTTAGGAGGAGATGTCGTTCAAAGATGTTATTGAGATTCAGTCATATTGCCCCTTTTTTGTTGCCATGGCAACCAGAGTTTTTAGTGGATTTCAATTCTTTTAGCAATTCTTGAAGGGGATCACCTAAGGAACATTTCTGCCAAGTTTGGTTAAAATTGGCCAAGTAGTTTAGGAGGAGATGTCGTTCAAAAATAGTATTGAGATTTAGTCATATTGCCCCTTTTTTGTTGCCATGGCAACCAGAGTTTTTAATGGATTTCAATTCTTTTAGCAATTCTTAAATTGGATCACCTCAGGAACATTTCTGCCAAGTTTGGTTCAAATTGGCCAAGTACTTTAGGAGTAGATGTCGTTCAAAGAAATTGTTGATGGACGACGCACGACGGACGACGCACGGACGCCGGACAAAAGGTGATCACAATAGCTCACTTGAGCACATTTTGCTCAGGTGAGCTAAAAATGTGGGAAATAATAACAGCTTGTCAAAAGCAGTTTCTCCATTTCCAACAATGTTTTCCAAGGGGTGTCAAAATGTTTTAATGTAATGGAATGGGTTGAACCAGCCTTTTTCTTGACAAAGTATAATATTGTTGGTGTAAATGCAGTCTTGTACGTCGATTTTTGCGATTTCAAAAGTACAAACTTGTGTGCCAAGTTAAGACAATTCTCGCAGGTTTTGAGATATTTTACGGATCAGTCTTAATAACACATTATTTGTGAACAATATTTCCAAATTTCAAGTAAAACATTCCATTTTGGGAAAAGTTATTATACTTTTTTCCCTCATCTTTAAAAATGTTCAAACCCGAGATACAAGGTTTTGCATTTACAACGACGATATGCAAAAAAATTGACAATAAGGGCATGATCAGGTGATTTACAACATCCAAATCGTCCATAAATGTACCAGGATTTCCATTCAAGAGATTTGAACATATTTAGATAGACAGACAGAGAAAATGATATAGTCCAGCAAGATTTACACAGGACAACTTTTTTCGTGTGCAAAGTCCGTTAGTTGGGCGTCTTTAATAAAACATTGCCGAAGTGGGGTCATTACATATGTAGATGTCCCAGGTAAATGTTGCTGGACTATACCAATATACAACAACCTTAGGCAGCAAATTAAGAAAGAACAAACATTTCCAATGACTTCTTAATTTTTTTTTTATTTTTTTCCATTCCCATTCAAAAACCTCTCCTCCTTCCAATGCACCAAATATTGCAGATGTAGATTACTTATTAAAATAATGTCTTATTAACCCATTACCACACAGTGACTCTTTTTGACTCCTCATAAGATAATGCCTTTGGAAAACATTGTGGAAAATGAAGAAATTGCTTGTGACCTTCATTTCCCACAATGTTTTCTACCAAAAAAAACCAAAATATCTTAAATTTCCTTAACTTGAAATTGTCGTCTGCAACATCTTAAAATTTGGACCGGTCCAAAATTTGTCGTTTGGTAATGGGTTAACAGAAGAAGTATCACAGATATATTTCTAAAAACAGGTTTGCAGGAGTCTATGTTAAAACTTGATTCGGTCATCCATTAGAGTTAATTGGCCTCAATATATTGTTTGGGGTCGTCATGGCTCCCAACTCATACCTAAAAATAGCGGTATTATTTACCCATTCCGACATAATGAAGCCTTTTGATGTTCAATGAGAAAAAGGCTTTGGAAAACATTGTGAAAAATGAAGAAATTGCTTGTGAAAAGCAATTTCTTCATTTCCAACAATGTTTTCTAGCGCATAAAGTCTTAAAATTTCAAAATTTCTTCACATTGAAAATGT
Organism: Fragum sueziense; assembly: GCA_963680895.1. Taxonomy (NCBI): domain Eukaryota; kingdom Metazoa; phylum Mollusca; class Bivalvia; order Cardiida; family Cardiidae; genus Fragum; species Fragum sueziense. The sequence goes on from OY804593.1 coordinate 58,816,568, forward strand.
CATCTGCAAAATTTTAATGATTTGGACAGCCTTAAAATTTGGTCATTAAGTAATGGGTAAAATGATTTTTTATCTTGACAAAGTATACAAGGGCCGTCAGAGACGGACAATGCTCCCCGAATAAGGCATTGTCACAATAAATGTATGCCATGGAGAGCACTTTATTGTCAAGGGCATCTGATTTGCTACTCAAATATGAAATTTCATCAAATTCTGACCATTAGACTAGGAGAAATTAGAGAAAAACTATATTTCACCATAAGTCCCCTTTTCCCATGACAAGGCCTCAAATCCAAAAACAGGGAAAAGTGCATCGGCATTTCGTCACAGGGAGTTCACATGGTAAGTTTCATTTGATTTGGCCCAAGGGTTATGGAGATATTGCTTCGGACGGACGGACGGACGGACAGACGGACGGAATGACGGACGGACGGACGGACAGACGAAGTGGCGACTATATGCTCTCCCTTCGGGGAGCATATAAATGCCAAAACTGTCAGTCTGACAATAAAGCCATGGTTAGGCGACTTAAAATATGTGATGAAAATTTCACCAAAACCGTCCATAAATGTACCAGGAGCTCCGTTTTAACAAGATTTGGACATACATGTATTTGAATCGACAGAGAAAATGATATCAATATATCGCGACCTTCACAGAATATTAAGAAAGAAACAACATTTTCAATGATTTTTTTATTACAAATTTTATTTTTTTTCCATTCCCATTCAAAAACCTCTCCTCCTTCCAATGCACCAAATATTGCAGATGTAGATTACAGATTAAAATTATGTCTTATTAACAGAAGAAGTATCACAGATGTATTTCTAAAAACAGGTTTGCAGGAGTCTATATGTTAAAATTTGATTCGGTCATCCATTAGAGTTAATTGGCCTCGATATATTGTTTGGGGTCGTCATGGCTCCTAATTCATATCTGCAAAATAACAGTATTTACATATATTTGTACAATCCTTTTATAGTCCAGTCATAACCTTTCACAAACAAGTTCTGGTTTTAAAGAAAGGTCTCAGAAAAACATTGAGACAAAAGAAGAAAATGCTCCTAATCTTTTTTTAAAATACATTGAAATGCATTCTATCTTTTTCAATAATAACTTTGTCGTCTGCTGCAGCTATCAAATGAATGAGTATAAATCTGCCATTTTGGAAAGGGTTATTCAAGGAACAGGGAAATGTGTGAAAAGTATCAACCCAAGTCAGTCTGCATGAACAGTGCACATGGGTCAAAACCTTTCAATGTAAGATACTTTGTGGATGTACAAAGGTAAAGGTAAAGGGAAATGTTGTTTGCAGACGACACACTTTTTGACCGGACCTCGTTAATATGTGTGAAAAATAGAGTCGGGACCAAGGAAATACATACGCTATAGCCGATTTTTCGCTGAAACAAATCTCGCGTTAGCTGATATAAAACAAAGGAAAAATAGAGGGGAAATGACCGGGACTTTGTAATGTACTCGTTATAGAAGGTATCTCGTATTACCCGAACTCGTAATACGTGGAGTGCACTGTATATGTTTATTTTCTAAATGCAATATATATGATGCAAGTTAAGTCTTGATCTATTTCCCCAAATTTTGTTTCATGGATTTCCCAAAAGGTCTCTTTCAGTGTGACAGGTCAAAAACGTAAACTAATTACCTCAGATCTTTGGGTAGCAGAGTAACATCTAGATTGTATTTTAGAACCACTAGCTGAGCTAGAGTCTTTAATGATGGTTCTAGATCTAAAACATGAAGGTCTGAGTGATCCATTAGCGACGTCTCTTCGTCATGCTCACCCACACTCGACTCATCTAATACTGGACTGAAAGACAAATAGGTTCCAGAGATATATTATAAAACCCAATATTGTGTGTTGATGTTTCCAGATCTAAAACATGAAGGTCTGAGTGATCCATTAATGACGTCTCTTCGTCATGCTCGCCCACACTCGACTCATCTAATACTGAAACTAGAACTGTCCCAAAGCGGACGAATACCCCCCACTAGGGCCTTGTCACTGAAAAAGTGCTATCGGTCAAAAGGTTCTTGACTTAGAGCATGGAAACGGATTTTAAACAAAGTCAAACTGTGACCTTGACCTTTGACCTTGGTGACCCCAAAACGACAAGGCATCTCCTTGGGTCAGGGGCAACAACTGTGTAAAGTTTCATGATCCTAGGTCAAACGGTTCTCGAGTTAGAACACAGAAACGAAATTGTAAATTTTGACTACTCCCCCCCCCCCCCCCCCATTAAAAACTTGAAAGTGGCATAACTCTGAAACTAATGATTGGATCAAGATGAAAATTGCAGGTGCACAACTTCATATGATAGGAAACATCCTGATAAAATTTCAGAAAAATTGGTCGAAAACTGTGGGAGGAATAGAGGACACAAGATTATGTCCTTGGACGGACGGACAGACGGACAGACGGACGGACAGACGGACAACCTGATTCCAGTATACACCCCCCCCCCCTCCATAACTTCGTTGTGCGGGGTATAATGAAAGACAAATAGGTTCCAGAAAAATATCATCACTTTTCAACAAAAAGCTTGTAACTGCAGCTTGATTAAAGCTGCAGTTACTAGATTTTTGTTGAAAAGCAGGGATACATTATAAAACCCAATGTTGTGGGTTGATTGTTCTAGATTTAAAACATGTAGGTCTGAGTGATCCATTAGCGACGTCTCTTCATCATGCTCACTCACACTCGACTCATCTAATACTGGACTGAAAGAGAAACAGGTTCCAGAGATATATCATCACTTTTCAATAAAAAGCTTGTAACTGCAGCTTGTTTAAAGCTGCAGTTACTAGATTTTTGTTGAAAAGCAGCGATAAAACCCAATATTGTGGGTTGATTGTTCTAGATCTAAAACATGAAGGTCTGAGTGATCCATTAGCGACGTCTCTTCATCATGCTCACTCACACTCAACTCATCTAATACTGGACTGAAAGGCAAATAATTTGGTTCCAGAGATATATCATCCCTTTTCAACAAAAAGCTCGTAACTGCAGCTTGTTTAAAGCTGCAGTTTCTAGATTTTTGTTGAAAAGCAGCGATATATGATAAAGCCCAATATTGTGGGTTGATGGATCTAGATCTAAAACATGAAGGTCTGAGTGATCCATTAGGGATGTCTCTTCGTCATGCTCGCCCACACTCGACTCATCTAATACTGGACTGAAAGACTAATATATATCATCACTTTTCAACAAAAAGCTTGTAACTGCAGCTTGTTTAAAGCTGCAGTTAATAGATTTTTGATGAAAAGCAGCCTTATATTATAAAAGCCAATATTGTGTGTTGATTGTTCTAAATCTAGAACATGAAGATCTGAGTGATCCATTAGCGACGTCTCTTCATCATGTTCACCCGCACCCATCTTATATAATACTGGACTGAAAGAAAAATATGTTCCAGAGAAATATCATCACTATTCAACAAAAAGCTCGCAACTGCAGCTTGTTTTAAGCTGCAGTTACTAGATTTTTGTTGAAAAGCAGTGATATATTATAAAACCCAATGTTGTGGGTTGATGGTTCTAGATCTAATACTGGTCTGAAAGACAAATTAAGATTCAAGAGGTATATCATAAACAGAGCTAAGAGGGAGTGGAAGCTTTTCAAAATGCAATATTTCATTTATTGTTCATCAAATCCTATGTTGTGGGTACTCATTAGAACATTCTCATCAATAAAAGCGACAATAAGTAGATGTCTAAATTTACATGCAAAATATTAATAACAAGAGCCGTCACAGACAGATTATGCTCCCCGAATAAGTGTTTGTCACAAAATAAAAACTATCATACATTAAGCCCCCTTTTCCCATGACAGCTTTTTTGTACACACATTATTTATAGAATATGGTCTAGAACATCCTATTCATTACATGAGCACAAAATTTCATTGAATTCTGCCCATTAGATGAAGAGAAATAAGAGAAAAACTAATTTTTACACTAAGGCCCCTTTTTCCATGACACAGCCTAGAATTTACAAACGGAGAAAAAGGTTCCTAGGTATTGACCCAGGGAGTTCACTTGTGAAGTTTCATTGAATTTGGTCCAAGGGTTGCTGAGATATGGCTGTGGACGGATGGACGGACGAACGGACAGACACACGGACGGACGGACAGCGTGGCGACTATATGCTCCCCCGAAATTTTTTCGGGGAGCATAAAAACCCTACACTGACAGGAGGGCCCAAGGGAAGACACATGTCTCATCCATTCAGATGCCTTAAAATGTAATTAGGAATTAGATTTTTTGGTGAATACAGTCCAATTTCTTTGTTTAGTTGTGCGGAAAAAACCTTAATTGTGTAAAAACATCAAGAGTGCCACAGTCACAATACGTCATGTACCTCTGCAAGCTGCTCCCAGTACTTTGCATAACATTCCTATTTTTCTGTGACAAATGATATTGCAAAACCAGGGATTTTCTCCTTCTTCGGCAGGGGCTTGTAAAAGGCCCCTTCCCCTTGACAAAAGGCCCCTTTCCTCAGAAAAAATTCTTTAAAATTATGCAGTTTTCCCCCAAATTGAGGTTTACCTTGGAAATTTTGTTCCCCTTAACCCTTTCCCGAACAAGACCTGGTTTTGACGTCCTTGATATAAATGGCTTGGGAAAACATTGAGACAAAAGAAGAAACTACTGATGACCAGCAGTTTCTCCTTTTGTCTCAATATTTTCTGTGCTATATTGTACACAAATAACTTCCTTTTTAACTTCAACTTTGTCTTCTAATGCAGCTTTCAAATAGGACTGCCCTAAAATTTTGTTGTTTGGGAAAGGGTTAAACAGTTTCACGAGCATGTTTTTTCCCCTACAAAAAGGCCAGCCCCCCCCCCCCCCCCCCCCCTGAAAACCAAATCCAGATATGGTCATAAATGCAGCAGGAGTTGCATTCATGAGATGAGGATATCACTACTTTTGTTCGAAACCTTTTAACCCTTTCCCAAACAGCAAAATTTAAAGGTGATCCATTTCAAAATCTGCTCCAGATGACAAAAATAGTGTTGATAAACATTGGATTTGTGTACAATAAAGCATAGAAAATATTGAGACAAAAGGAGAAACTGCTGGTTATCAGCAGTTTCTTCTTTTGTTTCAATGTTTTCCCAAGTCTTTTCTATTATGAACGTCAAAACCAGGTCTTGTTTGGGAATGGGTTAAGCTGCAGTTACAAGGTTTTCAAATAAAGGGATGATATAATACATACAAAAGAACAGAAGAATGGAGATGATGCCCCCAATAGAGTCCACCTTCGGTGGAATAGAAAATGATGGAGTAGAAAGATTTATTTACCTAGTTCCTCCAAATAAAAACACCCTATTATTGACTAAACAGCAACATTGACGTCTTCTTGCACATGGCCACTCTCCATTAGGTCTGATTTGAGACCATTTGTTGGTCACTGAAAAAACAACTTTGATCTTTTCAACATATTCCAATGTTACATGAGATTAGCATCATATATACATTGTAATATGCAAGTAAAAGATTCATAGATAAAACAATTTCATTTCACAATTTTACTTTATTTTCACAAAACGAAAATGTTTCTCCTTTCTTAAAGACTGGTCAGCGAACTGAATATGACTAATAGCAAATAAGCAAAAATTTAGACATGTCTTGTCTGAATTTACTTCCAAATCTATCAACAGGATATGGCATTGGGGCTTGATTTTGATGTTTTCTCCTCCAAGATTATTTTATTCTCAAATGATTTTGACACATGTAAGAGAGAAAAAAACTTTAAAAAAGCAAGCATCTCTTCTTGTCCTACACTTAAACATTTGACCTGGGGTCAGAGAAAAGGGCCCATACAAACATTATTCCAGAAATATTCTCCGCATGAAATTCAAATATTTGAGACAAGGATGTTCTCAAATCATTCTGTGCCTAAATACATTCTTATCAACATCATTGAGGCTCTCTTACAGATGCAGCATGTCATGAAGACTATTTACGTACACAGCATGGATCCAGATCACTGTGTGTATGCACACACTGGTCAGGATCTACCTTGGTTTAAAAGGCCAAGGGTCCCTTCGCTGATCTTGGCTCAATTATCTTTTGTAACCTTTTTTTCTTCTTCTTTTTTTTTTCCATGATCCTATTTGTCGTCTAGCCCTACCTTTGAACTTAAACTTATCATTCAGGAAAAGGTTAAAATAAAGGTTATTGGGAGAATTGTTTGAGAGGCTTACCTGGATCAAACTTGAAGATTTCATCAAAGTGTTGTCTTTTTAACCCATTAAAACCTCCAAATATGTACATACACCCTTCATAGATAACTGAAAACACCAACACATCCTCAGTTTATTGCAAAACCTTGTAACTCTAGCTTAATCAAACAATGATGATATATAACATTTTTAATACCATTTTTTTTACTTTAAATCCCTTAATCTCTTTAATCCAAATATCTACATACAGCCTTCTCAAAATAACCAAAAATATCAATAACAAGAGAGCCATTGGCCCTAGGTCGCTCACCTGAGATGGGGTTTTATAACAGATCAGATTTCTTACAGGTAATGCAATAAAGGGTCAAAGATCATATGAACGCCGCTATGCGATTTCAAACCATAGAAAACCCAGAAAACTACCTTAGTGCAATATCATATGTAACTCAAATATGAAGTTTCATCCAATTCGGCTATGTGGTTATGGAGAAATTGCTTTGGACAGATGGAATTAAAATAAAACATACAGACTGACAAACAAACAGAAATTTACAAATTGACCTAGATCTATGACCTTGAACCTAACTAAATATATTTTTCAAATAGAACATCTACTCATGATAAAGAACACATTTACCCATACATTTTTTAAATCCAGGCATAAATGTAGATGCTAGGCCCCTGATAAGCAGATTTTTACAAAAAGTCCCCTTTTTCTGCGACAAGGTTTCATATTGAAAAGCAAAGAAAAGTACCTCTTAGCAATATCATAAGTAATGCAAATATTAAGTTTTGTCAAATTTGGCTCTGCGGTTATTGAGAAATTGCTTCTGACAGATTTTGTGTAATTTCTCTTTTTCTGTTGCCATGGCAACCAGAGTTGTTTTTTTTTTTTATAAATTGCAATTCTGTTAGCAATTTTTTAAATGTGCCCTCTAGTCTGTGATGGTATGTCCGGAAATCACGTCCCGTATGCATTAGAGTATTAAGCATGCCAACAACTGCAGTTGTACGCTCCAGTATCTTTACTTTCATGATTCACTTGTTGGCATATCTGGAAACGCGTCATTACGTCGTATTACGCCGATTACGTTACGTTTTCAATTTGCTTAATTGCAAACTGAGTTTAGTGATACATATGAAAATGTTGTTGTTTTTTGTCTATTTGTGTTTCTATAGACAGATATCTGGATGTAGGTATAAAATGCTTTGAAATGAACAACCCATATGATGCATAGATATGCAGTCGTTCACAATATTGAGACAAATACTGACGTATTCAACGTTCTTTACTTTTGCACTACTTTACATCTATCTTGACATTTAATTCTAATCGTGCGGGTGTTGGAGTGGTTATAACTTTATAGATCGGACGTCTGCGACGATAAACCGGGTAGATAGATATCGATTTCATAGATTTCACAAACCGTAGCCTACATGTATGCACTTGACCCACGTGTGTGTGCTATACTGATTGAAAGTTGTAAAGCGCCAAATTACAAATGACTATAACTTTTTAAATATCTACCATATCTTTATAAAATTTTATATGTGAATTAATATTATCAATTAGATTAATATTTACCATTTGTTGTCATTTATCATTGAATGTCAGGATGCTATAGGAGTAAAGCTTTAAAAGCTCTAAATCGTCGTAGACCTTCAGATAATGCATTTATACTGATTCTAAGTAATATGGATTTTTAGCTGAACCTAATCAATGGAGAAAAAGAAAGAATTTGAATGATACATGTACGTTTGTATTGCTGATGACTACAGCAAAAGGAGAAAAGTGGTAGTTGGGGTAAATCATTTTTTTTTTAATTTTCCAAACAGACTTCTTTTTAATGACAATTCTCACATTCCTTTTTGCGTAATGAATTAACACAATCAAAAGAATTTTGAACATGTTGTGTAATTTTGTGTCGTCGGGAATCACGAGGGCATATTTCAATCATTTTTCTGAGAAGACGAGTATATATGGTAATTTTGTCAGTCAAAAATGTCCTCATACAAATGTAAATGTATTGAACCCAAATATTGTGTATCTAGTGTATATTTTGTACGTTTTGTATTCAATCACATAAGTATTTAGTTCTTATATACACAGTAATTTACGAGGAAATAATTGTTGTACAAAGACTTGCATCGTGTACGTTATTGTGGGTGAAATTGACACACGTGTGCATTAGTTATTGTATTGTGAATATAATGGTGAGTAGATTATCTGTTAAGGAAGCCAAGGATATTTACCCAATGGAGCCATTTGTATCATGTCAAGTTCTAGATGGAACTCTAGTCAGTGAACGAACAAAGGATTCCTGTGCAATTTTACTTCAGGGTATAGATATCATGCCCCAGTACGAGGACAAAATAGCTCAACGTTTCAGCATGTTTGATGACAGCTATTTATGTCAAAAGAATAAAGCTTCTTGACACAAACAGTGGTGCTACAAAAAAGAATGAGCAAAGAAACGCTATGAAACACTACTCACTGCAATAATCAGAGAAAAGACAATATCAAGCATGGCACTGGTGTCTTTCTGACCTTGAAACAGAGAAATTACAGTTCTTGATGTAATGATTTTATTGCAGTGCCTTAAAAAACTAGTATTATTAAATCAGACAGAGATCAACCCTATCTGACGTTATATAAGCCGGGTCAAATAAATGACGTAATCATAAGCGTTGCATAGCAGTCACGTGCATAATAACACTCTTTAAGAAAATCTGTCATAATTTTTTTGTCTTTTATCTAATTTTTGCATTAAAGAAATAGAAATAGAATAATCTTTTGTTTTTCGAGTAAGATTTCATTTTGTGAACAACGAAAGCTACATCTTCACTCGTGGCTTCGCCACTCTTGAAAATAAAGCTTTTGTTGTTCACTCAATGAAATATAAATCGATTTGACACTGAAATAAACGATTATCCTCTATTTTTTATTTTTTTTTAAGAATCGTTGTCTAATCCCTTCTTACTCGACCAGTATTCTATTTCTGTTCATAGTTGTACGCCACAATTCATTCATGCCAGAAAAATGAACATCCAACCTTGACATAATCGAAATCTACTAGACTAGTATATAGTTTAAGGATATTTTTTAAGAACTAATAAGTAGAGAAACGGCTTTTGAAATAAAGCATTTTACATTTTCTCACAAAACTTTGAACTTATAAAGTAAAATCATATAAATAAAATGAAAATGCGTTAAGTGGAATAACTATTCCACATTACAATAAATACCTAAATCAAACTTGAAAAGTGAATAACAAGCCTTATAAGTTTAAACTTTTTAATGTCCATGTACTGGTTTTACAAATATTAATCATCATGATGTTTTGATGTAAAATTTATGATTATTAGTAACGACGTCACAATGACGTTGTTGACGTTAAGGCGTCAGAGCAAAAATATCGAAGGGAACTCACAAAATGGAACATTAAAAACTTAAAGTTAAAGGGTTTTTTTCACTTTGCAAACGTAATACAGTGAATATATGTATTAGATAAAATTGACCTATCATCGACGTTATTTATCTTTTGACGTAATCATAAGTGGTGACTCTTGATATAATATTTTTATGATTTTTACCTTTATTGTGTGTGATCATGAACAGAAAATTGCTAAAACTATTCATATAAACAGTAAACATGTATGTTTGTAATTTGACGTCAGTGTGACGTCTGAATACTAAAACGCATTTATCAGGTTTTACAAAATGATGCGTTTTCTCTAAAACAATTATATCAAAGGATTTGAGTTATTTCCTTGTACTCTTTCTGTACAATATTCCCGTAATCGACTGTTTATCTCAATTTTGTTTATTATTATTATTATTTTTGACGTAACGTCACAGGAAAACGACGCATCTACAGATATGCCAACAAGCAGTTTCATCATTACCAGGGAATTGTTTCTCCGATTTGCATTGTTGGCATTCTTAATACTCAAATGCACACAGATTACCGATTATCACAGACTACTCCTAAGGAATATTTCTGCCTAGTTTGGTGGAAATTAGCCTGTTAGTTTAGGAGGAAATATCATTCAACGATGTCATTGAGATTTTGAGATTTGGTGGAAAATCTCCTTTTCTGTTGCCATGGCTACCAGAGCTTTTAGTCAATTTCAATTCTTTAAGCAATTCTTAAAGAAGACCTCCTAAGGAATATTTTTGCCAAGTTTGGTTGAAATTGGCCAGGTAGTTTAGGAGAAGATGTCGTTCAAAGATAGTATTGAGATTCAGTCAAATTTCTCCTTTCTGTTGCCATGGCAACCAGAGTTTTTATGGATTTCATTTCTTTTAGCAATTCTGAAAGGGGGTCACATAAGGAACATTCCTGCCAAGTTTGGTTGAAATTGGCCAAGTAGTTTAGGAGGAGATGTTGTTCAAAGATTGTATTGAGATTCAGTCAAATTTCTCCTTTTCTGTTGCCATGGCAACCAGAGTTTTTTTATGGATTTCATTTCTTTTAGCAATTCTGAAAGGGGGTCACCTAAGGAACATTCCTGCCAAGTTTGGTTGAAATTGGCCAAGTACTTTAGGAGGAGATGTCGTTCAAAGATTGTATTGAGATTCAGTCAAATTTCTCCTTTTCTGTTGCCATGGCAACCAGAGTTTTTTATGGATTTCATTTCTTTTAGCAATTCTGAAAGGGGGTCACCTAAGGAACATTCCTGCCAAGTTTGGTTGAAATTGGCCCAGTAGTTTAGGAGAAGATGTCGTTCAAAGATTGTATTGAGATTCAGTCAAATTTCTCCTTTTCTGTTGCCATGGCAACCAGAGTTTTTATGGATCATAATTCTTTTAGCAATTCTGAAAGGGGGTAGCCTAAGAAACATTCCAGCCAAGTTTGGTTGAAATTGGCCCAGTAGTTTAGGAGGAGATGTTGTTCAAAGATAGTATTGAGATTCAGTCAAATTTCTCCTTTTCTGTTGCCATGACAACCAGAGATTTTTATGGATTTCAATTCTTTTAGCAATTCTGAAAGGCGGTCACCTAAGGAACATTCCAGCCAAGTTTGGTTGAAATTGGCCCAGTAGTTTAGGAGGAGATGTCATTTAAAGAAATTGTTGACGGACGACGCACGACGCATGTACGCACGACGGACGGACGCCGGACAAAAGGTGATCACAATAGCTCACTTGAGCACCTTGTGCTCAGGTGAGCTAAAAACATATAACCTTACATTTTTCATCATGAATTAAAATTCCTTTCAAAAACATTTTAATCCTTTTCTATAAATGAGCCAGATCTCTATTAGACAGAGCTTGGGAAAAAAAGAATGATAATCTTACAGAGCAACAGATAAGAATGGGGTAAAGGCATCCTAAAATTGTAATCATAAATCTAAGCCCCATGCTGTGGGTACTTATTTGAATTGTCTCCAAGTGACGATTCTAATTTGTGACCACAACATAGGGTTAGATAAGCAATAACTGAAATATCGCCTTTCGAAAATCAATCACCCCCTCTTATCTGTAGCTATGAATTACAGTCGACACTCATTATGTCGACATCGGATATGTCGAATTTCCGCTTAAGTCGAAGTGAAAGTCTGGCCGTGTCCTCACCAGTGGATATCAAAAAGGTTAAACAAAATAATTTTGAAATAAATATGGCCCTTGAAATTTAGTAGGAAAAGGATAGAAATTGCTCGTTTCGAGCAATTTCTTTCCTTTTCCTACTATATTTCAATTATAAACGCACTCGATGAGCAACAAAAATGGTCAAATGGCATTTAATTCGAAACTGAACAAAATCTGATGAGTCGAACTCCGGATATGTCGAGGCATTTTGACGGCCCCTTCGACTTCGACACAACGAGTGTCGACTGTATAATCTTACAAGCAGAATGACTTCGTCTCCCTACTGGTAGCGTTCCTTCAGTCACAGGTTCGTGCCAGCGTTTTGTGACTGTGTCAAATGTCTGAATCTTGTTATAATAGATTTCTCGGTTTGTGAACACATCTCCTCCAACATCACTTCGACCTCCAAATACATACATGATATTGCCTATACCTATTGCTGTGTGAAAGTCTCTCCACTTGGCTGGAATTCCCTGCAAAAAAAGATTTTTAAGGAGAAATAAATGAGCCTTGATCTGGAAAGCATTTTAACCCAATAATGACACATTTTGAAACAACTAATAGAGAAGGCTTTTGAAAACATTGAAACAAAAGAAGAAAATGCTGATATCCAGCATTTTCTTCTTTTGTTTCAATATTTTCTAGGCTACATTGTTCACAAGTTCTGTCATTAACAACTTTAGTTTTGTAGTCTGTAGCAGTACATTCAGTCACAGGTTCGTGCCAGCGTTTTGTGACTGTGTCAAATGTCTGAATCTTGTTATAATAGATTTCTCTGTTTGTGAAAACATCTCCTCCTACATCACTTCGACCTCCAAATACATACATGATATTGCCTATACCTATTGCAGTGTGAAAGTCTCTCCACTTGGCTGGAATTCCCTACAGAAAAAAAGAGCAATATTTGTAATAGAAAATAAATGAGCCAAGATCTGGAAAGCATTTTAACCCAATCCAACACAATGACAACTTTTGACACAACTAATAGAGAAGGCTTTTGAAAACATTGAAACAAAAGAAGAAAATGCTGATATCCAGCATTTTCTTCATTTGTTTCAATATTTTCTAGGCTACATTGTTCACAAGTCCTGTCATTAACAACTTTAATTTTGTAGTCTGTAGCAGTACATTCAGTCACAGGTTCCTGCCAGCGTTTTGTGACTGTGTCAAATGTCTGAATCTTGTTATAATAGATTTCTCTGTTTGTGAAAACATCTCCTCCTACATCACTTCGACCTCCAAATACATACATGATATTGCCTATACCTATTGCTGTGTGAAAGTCTCTCCACTTGGCCGGAATTCCCTACAGAAAAAGAGCAATATTTGTTATAAGAAATAAATGAGCCAGAATCTGTTTAAAGGACCCTTATAGCATTTTAAGCCATTCCCACACAGTGAGGCATTATGACAACTAATACAGAAAGCTTTGGAATACATTGAGATTCTCAGCATTTTTTTCTCAGCATCTTCTTTTGTCTCAATATTTTTCTTAGCTACAAAGTTCACAGATCTTGTAATAAACAACTTCCATTCTGTCATCTTGGAACAAGCAATTTTTTTTCATTACCAACAAAGTTTTTGAGCTAGAAAGACGAAATATGTAAACTAACATCATCTTTTAATTTGAACCAGTTTATAAGTGTAAGCAAACCTTACCTCCACTCTAACATATGTCCATGTTCTGGTTGCAAACTCATAGTGAAATATCTCATCTGAAAACCTGTCAACCTACGGATGGAAAAAGTATATCATCGATTAGCCACGGCCTTAGCGCAGTTGGTAGCGCATCTGCCTCTCATTCGAGAGGTCCTGGGTTCGATATCAGGCCGCGGCAAATATCCTTTCTGACAAAAATGTCACCCATCAATGGTTTGATATCGTGAACCTATGTAGGCAAGCAGCTAGAGGCTCGGTAAGGGTGTTGTGGTAGTACTGGTATGAGAAACAAAAGGAATCCATGGTTAGATGCTCCAGCCACCATAATATGACCATAGTAGTTGAAAACAGTGGAAAACCCCAATAAACAAATAAATCTTTGATTACAGATTCAAAATTGTTTTAACTACAGATTGGCTAAGATATCAATCTTACAATTAAGATATAGAAGTTGAATACTGAACATATAATAATGGACTCTACCTTTAACTGAATTGATTAGCAATTTCGCTTTTTTTGCCTTTCTTTGTGGAAATAATTGCGAGAGATGAAGGAATTAATAGTCACAAGAAATATTCATTTTCAACAATTATTCCTTTAACTCTTTGTCTTTTTATACATCAAAAGGCATCATTCTTTGAATATGCAATAACAATAATTTAGATAACAAAACACCTACAGCATCTTCATAACCGCCAAACAGGTACATTTTCTTGTTTATAACACACGCTGTATGACCATCACGGGCTCCTGGTATATTGCCCTCTGTGTCTACACGCTGCCACTGGTTCCTCTCTGAAGTTCAAGTACATAACAATATGTGTCTCGTTCATAATTGTTGTCTATAGATAAACAGACATTAGCATGGTATCAATGTCAGGTAGACCAACCATTTACAAAGAAATGTCAGTTTATTTTCGTGATATCAAAATTGAATAAAGTATAGTCAAACCAGTGAAAAATGAAATTGATGTAAAAATGTGTTTACAGCAATGTAATTATCTTCATGACAAAATTTAACCCTTGCAGTGCTTTATGATTATAATCATGTCAGATTGATATGAAAATGCAATGTGAATAACAGAGAGTACAACACTTATTTTCGATCTTAAATAAAACTTCTTTTAAAATGTTTTATTAGGGATATGAAAATAAGGTATTGCTTGGGAAAAACTTAAAACCATTAACAGACAAGAATTTTTAGGATGGTTCAAATTCAAAGGTGTTCACTGTTCAAACAACAATTTCAAGTGAATGGAATTATGTATTGTGTGGCATTATGAGTGAAAACAAGATGTGTTTGTGAAACATAAATGCCCCCGAAATAGCTATTTTTCTAAAATGTTAAGTTTTCTTGTTAAGGGTTGATATGGGTTACCAGATGACCTTGAGGAAGGTCATATTGTATGGAACAGATAGATATCATTGAAATAAAAATACATATCAAATTTAAGCTTTGTATGTATAATACTTTTGGAGAAATGGCAAAATGTTATGTTTTCGTACAGACGGACTGACATGAGTAAAACAACATGTCCCCGATCTCTCTATACCGGGGGATAAAAACATAATGGGAAATGAAGAAATTGCTTGACACTAGCAAGTTCTTCTTTTTCCCCAATATTTGCCCAAACCATTATCTTTTGGGGAATCAAATAGACTCAATGTGTGTGAATGGTCTAAAGCATTTCTGGTCTCACCTGTATTAAACTGAAACAGGACATTACAAGCACCATTGCGGTCATTTCTCCCTCCCCATATATAAGCATTCTCCTCGAACGCTACAGCAGAATGGCCATATCTCTGGTAAGGTATACTGACATCCATGGTTGTTGAAGGCTTGATTGTCACAGGCTGAACCCGCCAGCGGAATGACACTGTAACATATTTTGAATAAACGCAATAATAAAATCAAACATTCAAGAAACTACATCGTTTCGAAATTTTATACATTTGGTCAAATAATTTTGCATTCTTTCCTAGTAAATCATAACTTTTTTTAATGGTGCAAAATTACTGTTTTAGTTACAGAGAGGAAAATAATGGTATTTAGGGTTTGAAAACTTATCTGGATCAATCTTTCCGGTCTTAACCCTTTCTAAGTGGACAATTATAAATTGACAGATGCAGAAAAAAATCTAACTAAAATGATAGTATTTTTAACAGATAATGGAAAATATAAGAAAGTGCTGGAAATAATTGTTGTCTTTTCTCTTGAATTTTTTTCTAGGCAACCTCAGTGAATGTCGTAAAAAGCAGGGATTGTTTGCAAAATGGTTGGAAAAAAATCATTTTCTCCTACAAAATCAAAATACTGTAGCGGGAGCTGTTTTCAGTATTTTCAGTCCTTTCATTTGAGTGGTTATTTTTAACTTTACATAGTAGTACATGTACAACAGTGTGTATTTGAGTATAATCCAGCTACTACAACTATACATGACTTTATTTACCAGAGTTTCTTTTCTAGTGTTAGACTGATTCTGATGCACATCTTTACGTTTTCTGGTCTTATAAATCACATAGTTAGTTTATCTGAGCTTTTATAAGTCCCTAGAACACCCAGTCTTAAATTTTAGTCTTTTGTAAACATTTGTCATTTTATAGTGAGTGAACTATACTTCAGTCTGCATGCTTTTCATGTTTTCTACCCTAGCTCCAGGCCTATATAAGGCATGATTTTTCTTCATTCTGCCCAGTTGCTTGAAGGCTCTAAAGGTAGATCTTACCTACAGCAAACAAGACTGAGCACTTTTGACTCTTTCTTTCTATTTCTGCCTTTTCTATAATCATTTTCGTGTAGCCATTTTCATTTCATTTTGGGTTTTAGAATCTTGGTTTTTGTTGAAACGATATCTAAGTCTAATAAAAGTTAACTAAATTTTTTCTTGTGTTCACTGTATCCCAAAAGAACCTGGGAACCTGGCTAGGCCGGTTACAATACATTGTACCCAAAGCTAGCGAAAAGAGAATGTGATTGCTTTTCAAAATGCATTTTTTCTTTTTTTTGGTTATCAAACCCCATGTTGTAGGAACTCATTGGAATCATTTTATTCAGACAATTTAAATGTGTACACACAACAAAGGGTTTGGATTTGAATAAGAACTTTTAGTTGAAATGTTTTCTTTCGTCTCCATTTACATCGTCAGTGGGAGGTCAAAACCTCATAACTACAGCTTTAACAAGAGCTTTGCAGAGCGGCGCATATACGCCCCAGAGGGGCTTGTCAGTAAAAATTGGCCATTTTTTCAATTCAAGGGCAGATAATTCAAACATGAAAAGTTATCAAAATTTTGTTTGCACAACAAGACACCATAGGGATTCATTGTGGCTAGTTTGATTAAATTCTGGTTGAAACTGTAGAAGTAGCGCATAGGAGAAAATGGGCATTTTTGAGAAAATCAGCATTTTTCCTTAAATTCAAGGGCAGATAATTCAAGAACAAAAACAGTTATCTAAATTCCGTAAGCGGTGTGCACAGCTAGACACCATGGAGATTCATTGTGGCAAGTTTGATCAAATTCTTATCAAAACTGTAGGAGGAGTTGCGCACACAAGACAATGGGCATTTTTTTAATTCAAGGGCAAATAGATCTAATTCAAGAACGAAAAGAGTTATCTGAATTCCGTAAGCGAGGTGCACAACTAGACACCATAGAGATTTATTGTGGCAAGTTTGATCAAATTCTGATCAAAACTGTAGGAGGAGTTGCGCACACAAGAAATTGCTAACGGACGGACGGACAGACAGACAGACAGACGGACGGACAGACGGACGAGCGGGGCCATAACATAATACTAGTACCCTTCGGTGTATAAAAAGCTGGAGTTACGAGGTTTTGACCTCCCACCGACGATATGTAGCTCTGGTACCTACTTGTATCAAGTACATGTACATCCATGGGTGTTGTTGTCTCATAGTCCTCGCCCGTGCAGTAACCACCAAAACTGTAGATCCTGTCATTGATCGCCACAGCCGCATGGTTCACTCTACGAGGGCCACCCTCCAGATGCACAATCCACTTCATTGTGATGAGGTGAGTCCAGAGTTCTCTGCAGAAAAATTTTAAGCTGTAGTGGCAAAATTCATAAGAAATGTTGAAACTTACAAAACTGTTTATGTAAATAGTTGTGAATAAAAACACAAGAGGACCATGATGGTCCTATATCGCTCACCTGAACCAAAATGATATGAGCAACACTTTAGTTCAATTTAATTAATATTTATGACTAAGACTTTGAACTGAATATGAACTTATGGTCAATAACGTTGTGAAATCAAACTCATCTGAGATCTTATGGTGCCCAACATTGTTTTTTTCAAATAATTGTAGATTCTAGAGTGTAAACAACGTCGAAAACAGCCAAAAATGGCAATTTTATCAAATTCAAGGGCACATAACTCTAATCTTTCTGAAAATCGAACTCATGTGAGATCTTATGGTCTCCAACATTGTGTCAAAGTTTTGTCTAGATTGATTTATAATTGTAGATTCTAGAGTGTAAACAAGGTAAAAAACGGCCAAAAATGGCAATTTTATCAAATTCCAGGGCACATAACTCTCATCTTTCTGGTCAAATCATACTGAAAATCAAACTCGTTTGAGATCTTACGGTCTCCAACATTGTGTCCAATATTTGTCTTCATTGGTCAATAATTGTAGATTCTAGAGTGTAAACAAGGTCGAAAACAGCCGAAAACGGCAATGTTGTCAAATTTAAGGGCACATAATTCTCGACTTTCTGATCAGATCAAATTGAAAATCGAACTCATCCAAGATCTTATGGTCCCCAACACTGTGTCAAAGTTTTGTCTTGATTTAATAATAATAGAAGATTCTAGAGTGTAAACAAGGTTGAAAATGGCCGAAAATGGCAATTTTGTCGAATTCAAGGGCATATAACTCTCTTCTTTCTGGTCAGATCAGACTGAAAATCGAACTCATCTGAGATCTTATGGCCTGCAACATTATGTCCAAGTTTTGTCTTGATTGATCAATAATTGTAGATTCTAGAGTGTAAACAATGTCAAAACTAGGTATTTTTCTCATTCAAGGGCAGATAACTCCTGACTTTCTTGTTCGATCTGACCTATAATCGAACTCATCCAAGATCTTATGGTCATACATGTTTTGACAAAGTTTGGTCAAGATTGGCTTATATTTGTAGATGCTAGAGTGTAAACACGAAATTGTGGACGGACAGACAGACGGACAGACAGACAGACAGACAGACGGACGACGGACAAAAAGTGACCACAATAGCTCACCTTGAGCACTTCGTGCTCAGGTGAGCTAATAATGGGAAAAGAAGAAATTGCTCAAAATGAGCAATTTCTTCTTTTCCCATTATGTCTTTATGCAGATTTATTGTACAAATTGCCTTAATTCATCCGTTTTTTGACAGGAAGTACCTCAAATTCCTCTATTTTGGTGATCATTTTGAAGAAATTTAGGTGTGGGGTGCTTTTGAAGCTGTAGGGGCCTTATGCTGATTTCCATGAAGATGTAGTGGGGCCGATACAGCTTATTGGGCTGGGGAGAACAATGATGACAGATGCCCCACTCCTAGTAAAGGTACAGGCAGAGTTTTATAGGAGTTAGACGAACTGTAATCCTTTACCCATAACCAGACCGCAAAATTTTGGATTGGTCCAAGTGAAAGAAGCTGCAGACAACATTTTGAATTGGGTATTTCTTTTAAATTTTACAATTTTCTGAGCAGAAAACATTGTTTTCCAAAGCCGTAATCTCAAGAGGTGTCAAAAAGTTTCATTGCGTGCCTGTGGGAATAGGTTTAGTTGAAAATCATGGGGTCCCACTTTTTTTAGAGAGTCCCAGACTCGCAGACTCCCAAAGTGTCAACCTCTGGACCTTGGCTTGGTAACATCCCAATTTGTCTATTCTGATTCATCTACTGTTTTTTAAGTACCAGTAACCTTGATCCAAATTCGTCTACTGTCCCAACTTGTATAATTTCAAGTCAAATCATCAATAAACAACATTATTTTTGTTTTAAGATAAGAAATTAAGTCAATTAGCTGTGATATCGTAGCCACAAACTTGATGATGGGTATTGGTCAAAAAAATTTCAGTTAAATTATTGCAACTATAAGCCAATAAATTCAAAAATGAAATAAAAATGAAAACATTTTTAAAATCAAAGCCCTGAAGGGCCTGAAAGTCGCTACAACAGAATTATTTGTAAAACAAGATTTGCTTTTCATGATCCTATCAGAGAATGCTTTGAAGTATTGAATGAAATGTATGTATGCCCCCACAAGGGTAAACCTTTAACAATTGAAGTAGTGCAATTGTAGAATTAATTTACATCAAGAATGAAAAGGGAAAATTGGCAATAACTCCACGAACATTATCAGCAGAGTTATATTTTTGTAAAATACACTTCTACATAATGACACCATCCACCTATGAAGTTGCACGAATCTACCTCGCATAATTTTTAGTAATGCTCTTGACAAACAATTAAATATGAAAATGAACAAAGGGCAAAACCCCAAAAATATGATTGACAGAGTATCAATTCTTACCTATGAAGTTTTATGCGATGTAAACAAGACCTAGATCTCCATTTTAAATACGCAAAATATATTTTGTCAAAATGACGATAAAGTTTATAAACGATGACCGAACTCGTGATTAGATCACATTCTATAGAAACAAATTGAAAAAAAAAAAAAAAAAAAAAAAAAACAAAAAAAAACAAGAGGACCATGATGGTCCTATATCGCTCACCTGAACCAAAATGATATAAGCAACACTTTTCTTCATTTCAAAAAATATTTATGACTTTAAGACTGAAAACGAACTTATGGTCAATAACATTGTGAAAATCGAACTCATCCAAGATTTCATCGTGCCCAACATTGTGTCCAAGATTTGTCTTGTTTGATAAATAATTGTAGATTCTGGAGTATAAACAAGGTCAAAAACAGCCGAAAACAGCACTTTTGTCAAATTCAAGGGCACATAACTCTCGACTTTCTAGTCAGATCAGGCTGAAAATCAAACTCATCTGAGATCTTATGATATCCAACATTGTGTCCAAGATTTGTCTTAATTGATAAATAATAGTAGATTATAGAGTGTAAACAATGTCAAAAACAGCCGAAATCTGCAATTTTATCAAATTCAAGGGCACATAACTCTCCATTTTTTTTTATCAGATTGGACTGAAAATCAAACTTATCCAAGATCTTATGGTCTCAAACATTGTGTTCAAGTTTTGTCTTAATTGATAAATAATAGTAGATTATAAGTGTAAACAATGTCAAAAACAGCCGAAATCGGCAATTTTATCAAATTCAAGGGCACATAACTCTCACCTTTCTGGTCAGATCAGACTGAAAATCAAACTCATATGAGATCTTATGGTCTCCAACCTTGTGTCCAAAATTTGTCTTGATTGGTCAAAAATTGTAGATTCTAGAGTGTAAATAAGGTCAAAAACAGTAAAAAACGGCAATTTTGTCAAATTCAAGGGCTCATAACTCTCATCTTTCTGATCAGATAAGACTGAAAATCAAACTCATCCCAGATCTTATGATCCCCAATATTGTGTCCAAGTTTTGGATTGATTGATCAATAATTGTAGATTCTAGAGTGTAAACATCGTCGAAAACAGCCAAAAATGACAATTTTGTCAAAGTCAAGGGCAAGTAACTCTCGACTTTCTGATCAGATCAGACTGAAAATCATACTCATCCGAGATCTCATGGTCCCAAACATTGTGTCAAAGTTTTGTCTTGATTGATGAATAATTGTAGATTCTAGAGTGTAAACAAGGTCAAAAACAGCCGAAAATGGCAATTTTGTCAAATTCAAGGGCACATAACTCTTGTTTTTCTAATCAGATCAGACTGAAAATCGAACTCATCCGAGATCTTATGGTCTGCAATGTTATGTCCAAGATTTGTCTTGATTGATCAATAATTGTAGATGCTAGAGTGTAAACAATGTCAAAACTAAGTATTTTTTGCATTCAAGGGCAGATAACTCCTGACTTTCTAGTTCGATCTGACCCATAATCAAACTCATCCGAGATCTTATGGCCATACATGTTTTGGCCAAGTTTGGTCAAGATTGGCCTACATTTGTAGATGCTAGAGTGTAAACACGAAATTGTGGACGGACGGACGGACAGACAGACAGACTGACAGACGGACGACGGACAAAAAGTGACCACAATAGCTCACCTTGAGCACTTCGTGCTCAGGTGAGCTAATAAAATGAAAGAACAAAACAAGTTATAGAATATTTACAGAGAAACACAGCTTTATTTTTCATCCATATCTATATATACAAATTCATAATACCATAGGCTACAGCAAATCCATAGATAATTATATCGTTAAAATGAATGCTACATATGAAAAGCAGTGGAAGCTAGATCTATTTTCAAAATGTTAGATTGGTCCAATTTGTAGGTAATTTTGGGGTGTTTAGTGATTGGGAGTAAAAACGTCGTAACGACAGATTTCTGAAAGGGGCCCATGCTAGGTTTTTATGCTTCTGAACTATTCGGGAACTCATATTTGTACATGGAAAAACAATTTGCAATGCATAAAAACCTCAATCACGGCGAATATCCATCTTTCCTTTGCTATAGATCAATCCTTTACAAGCGTGTTTACAGATTCTATTTTTACTTCGAAACGAGACAAGGTCAAGGTCAACGAGACACATCCCCAGCAGTATTAACACACTGTACAACCGGCTGCGTCGATGACTGTGACCTTATTTGTGAGGGATGCGTGGAAAGGTTTATTTTGTAGAAGCAGTTAGCACTGAACATTTATATGCGTATTTATCAACTATAGAATACCAAAGATCCTTTCATTTATTCATAAAAGTAAATTAATTTGACCTACCATGCACCTGACATCAGATGCTGAATCTGTCTTCGTTGACGACGCAGCCGGTTGTACGGTGTGTTGAATCTCGCTGAGCACAGATGACGTACCTCTGACGTAATTGCTTTTTGAAGGTTGGGCATGTGTAACCGTTACAAAACAAAAACAAAGGACAATAGAATGCGGATCTGCACGTTATTCATTGACTTGGATTTTTATACTTGATAAAGCTCAATGAGTGCTAACAATGGACCCCTTCAGGTTGGTAATTTCATACGTTTATATCTGGTTTGTAATTTTTGTGCCATTTGCATTTTCGACAGCCTAGCAGGTCCCCCTTTAATCTGTAGTTGCGATGTTTTGGCTGCATGTCCCGTAAATTGACTGGAATTGATACTAAACTAAATAAAATTCTGGTTAAGAACGATGTTTTAAATGAAATATTTACCCATTTTGTTCTATTCAGATTTCCCAATTTCAGAAGATGTCACAGAAATTCATTGAATAAAATAGATCTATACTTCATAACGCATTCCTCACTTAACTAAAACCCCTCAAAATCACACTTGTCCTCCCTGGTTGAAAGTAAGATACTTTCAAAATACTGAATTTTACAGCTGGGGGGCAATGGACCACAAGGCCCCCGATGGGTCTATGGAAACGCCCTGGCCAGGGGTCCACGGGGCCAGAGCCCCCCCCCCCCCCCCCCCCCGGGAGCTCTTGAGAAATAGCGTTTTCAAACCCCTCAGGAAGGCGTTCATGACACTATAAATACTACCATCTTTTGATGAAAGTTTTCCAAATCATTTATCACTCAGTTTAAAATTATAACTCAATATGATGCACTTTTTTACATCATTTTTTTTTCAATTTCGAAATAAGAACTTATACGTTCTAGTATGCAATGGTGACTCAAGGATTTTTTCCGAGCCTAAATGATGGCATAAAATGTGTAAAATGTGTAACGTTACATTAAAGTTATACAGCTTAAAAATAATTTTCGGATAATTCCAGGAGGGAGGTCCAAAACACACCCCCACCGACCCCCTCTCGATCCGCCCGCGGTATGACATGGCAAAAATTTCAAAATATGCACATATTTCACGGTAGTTGCAATAATGTAACCGATACCCCGTGACCTAGTTTTTGACCCCAGATGACCCAATTTCGAACTCGTCCGAGATTTCATCAAGACAATCATTCTGAGCAAATTTCAGGTTGATTGTCATCCCTCTTGGTGACCGTGATATTTCTCAAGATTGATATCATTTAGGTACGCAATATTTTACAGTCACGGAAATGAATAATCTCTAGAACTGTTTATTGCGGCAAGCCTAAAGCCGTGATTAATCGATAATTTGAGCCTCTAATAATGGTTTATTCACGAATTAATTTCCCCTCTCTTCACAAAAACTATTTTATTTCACGTTGATTATTCGGTGATTAATGATAAGAAATTTAATCGCAGAAACGTCGACTGAATCGACGGACGCTCGACAATTTAATTTGAATGGTAATTCATGCAGATTTTATGATGTAATGTAGAAAATTATACATCTAGGTTTAGTAGGTTATTTTGTTTTTGGTCGGCAAGCGATAACGTCATGATGATACGAAGAAAATGATACCTGTTAGTCTATTATCCAAACCAAAAATTCACCGGTAATAATCCAACTAACATATTTTGAAACAGTTTCCGAAATAACTGAGCAGATGTTGGCGGTGTTTTTGAAGTCACTATTCCAGCCCAGATTGAGTAGACGCTACGTCATCAAGGCGTCATATTGTTTTTTTAACAAAAGGGATCCCACTGTATCACGTGCTTATTCATATGAGAAGCATGTCAATCAACTAGTAAGTCAATGGATGGGCGGGGACAATTCTCTTTTTCAACCAATCTGTATTTACAAGCATTGCTTCTTAAAAGATCTAGAACTTAAAGGGCAATCGTCAGAAAAGAAGCTTTACCCCGAGTCTCTCCCTTAACCCATTACCACACAATGACTCTTTTTGATTCCCTACCATACAATGGCTTTGGAAAACATTGTGGAAAATGAAGAAATTGCTTGTGACAAGCAATCTCTTCATTTACCACAATATTTTCTACAATAAAAGAATAAAAAAGTTATATTTCATTCACTTCAAAATTTCGTCTGCAGCACCTTTGAATTTGGGACAGCCTAAAATTTTGCCGTCTGGTAATGGGTTAATCGGTCACCCTTCAGTGAATATTTATTAGAGTGTTGACCTCTACATTTTTAAATTTTAGAGTAGATAGATTTAAGAGACAGTTTAATTTCATAAAGAGTTTTCAAAAGAAGAAATTCAAAGGGTAGACTATTTAGTGAAAAGAAAATTTCTTGCAGATGTAGATCTACATGACTCGTGCTTATACTTGCTACTCTCTTAAAACAAAGTACATTACCTCTTATGAAATGATATGTAATTAGTAATGTATTTTGATGATCTTAATCAATAAACATCGGCTTTGGAGAGTAATACTTGCCGACGTTCGTCTATTTAACCTCTCTCTTAAATCCTTTCACAAACAAGACTTGATTTCGACGACAATCATGGGAACAAAAAGATTGGAAAACATTGAAAAGAAGAAATTGTCGATAACTAGCCATTTCTCCGTTCCCCCGAGATACTTTCCATGATGTAATTCAATAGTTTTTTAAGAAGTTATGTCGTATGCATGCAACAGCTTTCAGAATGGAGTAGTCTAAAAAATATTTCTGTTTTGGGGTAAACAAAATGACGAAAATTGAACATGAATGTTAATATCCATGAATTACACTTTGGGTCTAACGATTATCCATACATACACAAGAATCAAAACGTGTGGACTGAAATATTTATTCTGATCTGAAACGAAGGTAAGGTTTTAGCTGCGATCTTTCGTGGGAACCGTATGATCATACAAAATGCCCGTGACTTGCAAAGCTGCTTTTGTGCCGTCTATGATCGCCTACCGGTCGCGAGATTCAACCCTGCAAATCAACAATTTCATTTCCGTAAATCCGGCGACGGAGAACTCTTTGTTTAAAGTAATCGTCGGATATGCACATCTTGCATATTTCGGGATCGTCAACATCACAGAACCAGCCGAGTAGTTAAGTCTCGTTTCTTTGATGTGGTCCCGTAGGTTTTCCCATTGATAAGCTGGCCAGGTGTGTAATAAAATGGGTTTTTTTTCTGGTCTTCCCGGTATTGACTAAAATATTCATGAACCTGCAACACTACCCAGAAGAAGCTTTGAACTCGCCCTGGATTTTGTATTTTGGTCCTTGTCGAGTTGAAGGGCCTTGACGCGAATCCCGATCCTACTTACAACATAGCCACTTGCCCGTAACTCCAAAATCCAATCATTCTGATCATTTTTCTGTGGCTCATAGGGACTGATCCGAATAACCCTCCATTTCTGCAATTTTGGACCATCACAGATCTTTGTCTTGTTTTTTCGCCAGTCTCTCACTAGCTTTTCACTGTCAATGCCGAAATCACTTTCAGCCGCACAGTTTTTCGAATTTTCTGCAAATTTGACCACACGATTTTTTAAGCTATTGTCAACACCAAGTAATTGCAGATTAAAACAATATGCAGTTACGAGGTTTTCGAAGAAAAGTGACGACTGCTTGTTGTGTACAATTATGTCGTGTGTTAATTTAGGGCATATTGATTCCGAGATTACACGCTTGAAATGGCAGAACGATGCATATCAAGCAAGACACCTTGTTAAAATGGAATTTATTATAAAAAGAATCAAGCAAATGAGTATTCCGTCGTTGTCGTATGTTTATTGTCGCCGAGTCATAAAGTCGGTGTCTATTGCACTATCTAAGGGAAGTAACTCTTTCATGAAAACTGTCTAATTTAAACCTGATTATTTCCCTTAGACCAATATACCTCAGAAAACGGAATTATTGCGCGCGATCTATTTTCTCCGCAAAAAAAAATAGTTCTACATAAAACGTATAATTTCCTCGTTCAACAATGATTATTTGGCATGTCAGTTTAGAAATTGTAGAAAGTCGAATTTCAATATTAAATCAAAGTGTGGACAAGAAATCAGAGATCTACTTTGTCTCAAAACAGAAATACAGAAGAAGTTAAGAGGTCCGTCTTTGACCTTATTTGACCTGTCCAGAAAAACCCGTACGGCAACAGTAAGTCGCAGCGCGAGCGCTCAGCGACTTAAAAATTATATCATATCATATAGATATACAAAGTATACAAAAGTTGACGAAATGGCATTTATGTCCAAAATAGTAGATGAATAGGGAGTACAGTCATGTCGCGTTAATCCAGCCTCTTTCGTTTCCCACAGGTTTGTCCGGATTAGGCGTTTTTCCGGATAAACAAGTTTTGACAAAAGCCGCTGAGTTTCAGTAGTTATTGTTGTTGTATTATCAGGTGCGTCATGAGAATCAGTTGCTTGAGTTTTCGTAATCTCCGCGACAAAAGTGGTAGAAACTAATAAATCTTAAAAATATTTTGTGAAGGAATTAGAAATTGATTAACCTGTTTTTGTTGATTTTACGGTTTATAAATATTGAAGTTTGATTGGCCCCATAATCACAATTTTTGCATATCGATCAATCGAAATCAAGAATGGTTTATTTACGTCATCCTTATATGAAGCACTTGCGGACACACACTTTTTTGTAAACATTGCATAGTATGCATTACCAAAGGACCTCTACTGATAAGGCGTGAAATCTCCCTAAAAGGCTCAAATGGAAAAGTCATTTTTCAAAACATGCAAATTGATTATTATTTCGAAATGTATTGTTAGATATGTATCTAAATCATATGAAAACTGATTTTGTACGACCAAAACGATTCGACAGGTACAGATAACTCTTGGTTTCTGTACCTACCCCCAAAATTACATTTTCTTACCCCACCGTCATTCATTAAACCAGATTTAAGTTTTCTTTAGTTTTATAAGCAAAAAATTTTCTGTAAATGTAAGGACAATTGGTGTTGAAATCATAAACCATTTTTCGATTTGTCCTTAATGCGCATGCGCATCATTGAAACGAGTTTAAAGGCGAAATCTTCCCGCCAAAATTATGGCATCTATGGTATATGAGTACTATTTTTAGTATAAAGGTACGTTCCGGGCCCCCCGTGACCCAGCAAATCCTTTTTACCAAGGAAGCCTATGATCCAGTTACACAACATATGTCAATGGGAAGCTGGGTCAAGGGGGGGAACGATGTTAGCCAGCCTTGGGAAGGTAGGTATGCCTCGGTTTTTGGCGGGAAAGTGCGCGTTTAAAGTTGTTTCAATGGTGCGCATGCGCAATACGGACAAAACCAAAGCTGCCATATGATGTCAACACCATTTATCCCTGTATCTGTAGAAAATAAATTGCAAATAAAAATAAAAGAATCTTCATTTTACCTCTTTGAATACCGGCAGTGTAAGAAAACGAAACCATTTAGGTGGGTACTAAAATCAAGAGTTATCTGCACCTATAGAACTTTTAAAATGACACAAAAATCGGTGTTTATTTCCTTTATTTGTCTACCTAACCATAAAGCTTAATTTTGTTTCTCAATTTGTTAGTTTTGAGAATTGACCCATCGAGCTGAGCCTTTTAGGGAGAATTCTCGCCTTATCCGTAGAGGTCCTTTGGAAAGCCAGTGATTTTGTTACAAATTAAGGGGTTTTCCTAGCCCTTTTGGGCAAAGGAGTCTGGCCTAAATTGGGAAATTTTCAAAGCGCAAAATAGCTCATTTTGCGCTAAAAAGCAAGCAAAACTCTCATTTTTCAATAACAAATTAAACATTTAAAATAGATTGGGAAAAATGGAAGAAAATTTGCTTTGGGAACACAGCCTTTTGCATTGGGAACACTCCGTTTTCAGGAGGCACAGAAAGCATAGGAAAACCCCTGAAATTTATGCCGAAGAGTCCTGGGACCCACTGGTTCCCAAAACAGGAGTCCAATGTTGAAACAGAAGTCTCTGTATGACAATGTCAATTACACAGTGAAAATGTTAGCATTCTGGGACTCACTAAATAATTTATAATTCAATGAATCCTGAGAAAAAAGTATGAGTCAGGAACTCGGGACTCACAGGTAACAAAATCCTTGAAAGCATGCTGCCGTTTGAAAAAATCATGTGATTCTGTCGTGAAAATAAATTGTAATATTCCGATTTTTACACTAGGCTATATTGTAAATAATTTGTAACCGAGAAAAAACTAATTCGAATGAATTAATCATTATAACATTCGTAAGTATCCACAATTTCCAGGGATTTTGTTACCTGCGAGTCCCGAGTCCCTGACTCACATTTTTTTCTCAGGACTCATTGAAAAATATTCAGTGAGTCCCAGAATGCTAAAGTTTTCAATGTGTAATCGACATTGTCTTTTATAGACTCATATGTTTCAATGTTGGACTCATTGTTTTGGGAACAAGTGGGTCCCAGGACTCTTCGCATAAATTTGTAACAAAATCACTGAATTTCACTCATATTTTTTCCTCAAACTTAAAGTGTCAGTATGCACTATGCACGCATATGAAACTAATTGTCACGTGTTTGTACACAGGTGTGTAAGCTGTTTGTAATGTATATTGGAAAGTTGTATGCAATTAAACATTGCCAGTTAGAGTGTCAAACAGTTAAATGATGCGTTAATCCTATCAAACAAGGTGACAATAGATAGTAATTATCATGTGCAGGGGTCTCGTTTGCCAAAATTTGGGGCCGTTATTCAGCCCCATTCCTAATGGCAAAAAGTATCTTTTTTTCCCAATTCTCTGGTGAAAATTCCCAATGAGGACCCAGAATGCCCCATGTTAAGACCTCATCTTCATTTACAAACATTTTGAAGAAGGTTTTAGAGTAGATTCTTAAACAAGAGTATGTGCAAATGAATTTTACATCACTACAGTCTAATTTGCAGCAGACACTGAGTGACAGTATGAATACAAACTTGTTTTAGTTTTTCCCAATTTAAGTAAAAACGTCGCTATTTTTCCCAATTTCACTGGCCCCTGGCCCCACACAGAAATTGGTAGCAAGACCCCTGCATGTGCTTCATCCGGATGGCCAACCCTTGATTTGGATTATTGGAGCATTTTTGTACAGTTTTACGATTTTCGTTCCAGATTTTTTCTGTCCACTTCTGGAACTAGTGATATCAAAGGATGGAATCAGGGGAGACAACCACCCTTGTTCACTTTCATGACAAAATGTTGAATCTACCTTTTAGTTTTAACTTCTATCCTGTTTTGACAAGTGGAATTAAGAGTTCCAATAGCCTGCTTTAGTGTGGATAAGAGCCCATTTGAGCATCTATCAGCGCATTTGTGCGCATCAACTTGAAACATGAAATCAAGTGACAGAATAGGGGAGGTAATCGGCAAACTTCAAACTTCAATAACTTCCTTATTTCGCAATTAATTTCGATGAAATAAACAGTTAAAGTCTTCGTAGACATCACAGATAGCAACCAAACCAGATAATCTGATTGATTATACAAAATTAATTTTCCATTGATATCGCTACTGGAACCTGAATTTCTCGATTAATGTGTACAATTTATGAATAAAAAATCCTCTCCAAAGAAATTATATCTGGATATTGAATATTCCGGATTATTGACGTCCGGTTTAACGTGTTTCGACTGTAGACAAATTGGGAGTAGACGAAATGGGATTAAACCCCTGGCTCATCTTTTATTTGTCTGTGGAAACAGTTATGCATTAAGGTAGGAACATGAAATGGAATTTGTAGAGTACACTATTTTTTGATGATCATCCTTGTTGATTCGGTCGGCACAATCCCTTCAGCCAATAGAATCAGTCGGGATGACGTCATAGCCTCACTTTCATTTTTTCATCGAGGGTACAACCTCGGTCTTTATCGTTACGGGATACCAACTTTGAGGCAGATTATTTCAAAAATCCATCGTTAAAATTCATAAACAAAACTCTTTCTTTAAAGAATGTGATTTAAACTTTCTAACTACCAACGCATTTTTAATAATCAGGCGTAGTCGTCGAGATATTAATGCTGAAAGTTGGTTATGCTTCAACGAAAAAGACCGAAGCTTTCACCTCCACCGAATGAGTGCAGGTCCGCTGACGACGTTTTTGATTGGCTGAAAGAATTGTGCCGACCGGGTCAATCAAAAACGTCGTCAGTCATAAAGTGCGGACCTGCACTCATTCGGTGGAGGTGAAAGCTTCGGTCTTTTAAGTTAAAGTATTACCAACTTTCAGCATTAATATCTCAACGAATACGTCTGATTATAACGTCTGATTATTAAAAATGTGTTGGTAGTTATGAAGTTTAAATCACATTCTTTGAAGAAAGAGTTTTGTTTATGAATTTTAACGATGGATTTTTGAAATATTCTGCCTCAAAAATGGTATCCCAAAACAATAAAGACCGAGGAAATACCCTCGATGAAAACATGAAAGTGAGACTATGATGTCATGCCGACTGATTCTATCAAAAGCCTAACTGAAGTCTGTGAAAATGACATCATAAGTGACGAAAACCATTGGTCTGCACAACATAACAAAGATAAAACAGAACGGGGCATTGTGCAAATAGGTTACCTTCGATTCTTTTTTGGAATTAAGATGAAATGGGCTATACAGCCCTTATGATTCAGAATTTTTTAAGAAAACAATTAGACTTTGTCTTTTTTTCAAGATGTTCTGAAAAATTCTACAAACAAGAATCCATTTTGAAGTAATAGCCTAACGTATCAAGTTACAAAGCCATCTATTGGTCTAATCGACTTAGAGCTGACCAATGAAAACCATGTTTATAAATTAGTCTAGGAGGTTTTCTAGGCTAGATTCCCTGTCCTTCTCTATTCTTCACAACTTCGGTCGATTTCGTACGTGCCACATCTCAATGAAATTGACAAGATGAATAAAAGTCAAAAGGGTCAGCTTCGAGTGTGCACAACTCTTTGCCAAGTTGAATTTTGTCGAAATATGCTGGTAGAAAATTAGCTTGTTTTCTATATTGGCCTGTACACCAATTAAATCTAGAGCTGAGAAAATCTTCAATAATTTTGTTAATAGGGGACCGATTTTAATTCGGTATAACAGAGAAGGGAGACAAACGTCACGCAATAAGATGGACGTGGTGGATTTTTGAAGAAAAAAATCATCTGATAAAAAGATATTGAAGACCAACAAAAATCAATTGATTTACAAAAAATCCATTACGCCCAGCTTATTCCTGGCGTTTTCCCACATTCTCTGCTTCAAACCGGATTCAAATTGGCAAAGTAGGCCTATTAAGAAAAAAATATGGATGATTTTCTGAAATTTCGAGTCACGTGATTAGCCGCCGTGAAATTGATATGAAGTAGGCCTAGCCATAAACAGCTGTATGGCCTGCTTCCGGCGCTGTGTGGTCTTCACGGTGGATAATCACGTGATGGCATATTTACTGAATAGGCCTATCTTCAATAACTTTGTTAATACGGGACCGATTTGAATTCGGTTTGAAGCAGAGAATGTGGACAGTCGTCATGCATTAGATGGACATGGTTGATTTTTGAAAAAATCAACTGACAAAAAAGTTATTGAAGATAAACCAAATTTTTTTTTAAAAAAAATCGACTACGTCCATGTTATTCATGACATTTTTCCACCATCTCTGCTTCAAACCAAATTCAAATTGGTTAAGTATTGACAAAGTTATTGAAGATTATCGGAAAATTCTAAGTCACGTGATTATCCACCGTGTTCTTGCTGAGTAATCATGTACAAATTCTACCCCAAGATGGTTAGCCTACCTATTGCTTATAGGCTATTATGTAAGAGGGAGGTTGAGAGTACGAAAACCAACCGAGGTGTGGCGAATAGAGCTTCTGAAAATACCCCAATAGATCTAGTCAAAATGTTCGCCTTAACATTAGAAGTGTTTGGACTAAATGTCGTTTGTGGTAGGGAAATATAAACAAGATTTTCGATCTGACTAAAATCACTGGTGGTGAACTCGGCCAAAGCGAGGGACGTATTTTCGCGAGAAATGTATTCCGTCAGTTTTGTTATAAAATCTCGTAACTACGGCTTAGATAAAGCCGTAGTTACAAGATTTTATAACAACACCGACAGTTTGTCAATATATAACGGTAAACCCGGTCTATTTTTAGCCTAAATTCATTGCAATTAGAGTTAAAATTCTTTAAACTTACATTTAAACGCAAAATATCTATACCTTGTTGCAGCGAAAAACGTCTCTCGCTTTGGCCGAGTTCACCTCCAGTGAAAATAGAGCAATTTCAAATAGGGCAGGTCTCGATAAATGGACTTGCAGAGTATCTCTAGCTTTTAGTTGGAGATGCCCTGTCAGGTAATCTATCAGGATCTATAGACCTTTTAAAGTTTGAAAGCATTACACGTGAAAAAGAAGAAAGTGCTGATCTCATACATTTTTCCTGTCTACGAAGTTTGCACAGAATCAATCTCTTTCTAAGGATTAAGAAACTTTGTCGTTGTGTGTTAGGCCTGTTAGAAACAGAAATGAAACAAGAAAGAGTCTTGTGATGACTTCATTGACTTTTGATAACAACTGTGAACGATTTAATTCTGTTAACCGTGGCGTTATTTCGGACAAACAATAGTAGCCTTTTTATTTTTCGTGGGTGTTGTTATAAAATCTCGTAACTACGGCTTGAGTCAAGCCGTAGTTACGAGGTTTTATAACAACACCGACGATTTATCAATACATAGCGGTAAACCATGTCTATATTTAGCACAAAATTCATTGCCATTTGCAGGAGTGGATTAGGTACCAAATCATTTCCAAAATTCCTTACAAAGCCTACACGTAGGCCCATATCGTCGGTGTAAATGAAAAATCTCGTATGTCAATTCTTGCGATTTCCAAAGTAAAAACTTGTGTGCCCAGTTTAGACAATTCTTGCAGGTTTTGAGATATTTTTACTGATCAGTATTTTAAAATGACACATTTCTTGTGAACAATATGTCAAAATTCCAAGTAAAACATTTCAGTTTGGGAAAAGTTATTACACCCCCCATGAAATTTTCCAAAAACGAGATACGAGGTTTTGCATTTACAACTACGAATATAGCTGTTTAGTATTTCGTGATAAGAGAAAGTGACACACTTAAACCTTTCCCAGACGACAGAATTTTGGACTGTTCTAATTTGTATATTGCTGCAGACGACAAAGTGAATATTGAAAAAGACGAAGGAGGCCCTGTGTGTCACTACAGCACAGAAATCATTGGGACAAAAGAGGGGATTGCTATTGATCAGTATGTTTCCCTTTTCTCACGATGTTCGTCTTTAGCATTTTCTACGGAGGAGGTCCATACAAGGTCTTGATATTTGGCAAAAAGATTAAATGAAGATCGGATATCTGTATTCTTTGACATTTGGCAAGTGAACAAGAGTATAAAAAACTTCAAATACAGGAATGGGTCGTGTTATTGTAGGAATTCTTGTGCATTTTCTGTCACTATCATCGCTCATTCAAGCAGTTGCGGGTGCGTCCTTATTCCATTAATATTTTAAGATTTTAGGCCATTCTGCTATTTAAATCTTACAAAAGGTACTGTGTCTGGAAGGACTAAAACTTTCTAAAAAGGCACTTGTTTTTACACCCATAGAAGCTTCGAATTTAAAGAAAAAGTTGTTAATCAGAATTTTTCCAGTTTTGTATATTAAATATAACATACATGTACATTAAAATTTGTTTTTTTTTTCCGTAAAAATAATTTTGTCGTCTGCAACAACTTTGAATTTGGACCAGTCTAAAACTTTGTTGTTTAAAAAAGAAAAGAAATGTCTTACACTGTCCACAGAAACACAGCCTTGTCCTGACAACTGGGTAGAGTTCATTGGATCGTGTTATTATATTGCTCATAACCAAGCCAAGACATTTACCGATGCACGGGTGAGCTACATTCAATTTAATTAGAGAATCCTAAATTATCCCTTACCATCCTTTACAAATTTTAAATTAGTTTCTTTGAATTGGAACGGTCTTTTTACCAATTCCACACATTGACGCTTTTTGACACCAGCAAGATACATTCTTTGAAAAAAAAAACATTGTTGCGAATGAAGAAATTGCTCGCGACAAGCAATAATATTACTATTTTCCAACAGTGGGTTTACCACGAAAGACTGAAAACTGTAAAACAGCATTCTCTGAAATTGTTGTCTGCAACATCTTTGACTTCGGATCAGTCTAAAATCTTCTCCGCTCAAACTATTAGGCCAATTTTGACCAAACTTGGCAGAAATGTTCCTTGTGAACCTTTACTTAAATTGTTCAGAGAATTTTGATTTGTCCATAAATGTTAGCGTGGCAGGGCGGCCCGGGGCTTATCAGACTTAGACAAATCACAAAATAATTCTTTAAAAATCAACCAGTGGCCCAATTTTAACCAAACTTGTGGGCGTGGTCAGGCGTGATTTCTCGGAATTGGAGAAATCAAGAAATAAATGTTTAAAAATCAACCATTATTATTATTATTGGGCCAATTTTGACCAAACTTGACAGAAATGTTCAATAGATCATGGCCCCTTATCTAAATTGATAATATATTGATTTATTAATAATGTTGGCGTGGCAGGGCGGGGTTTATCAGACTTGGTGAAATCACAAAACAATTCTTTAAAAATCAACCATTGTACCAATTTAGACCAAACTTAGCAGAAATATTCATTGCGTTGCTCATTATTTAAAATGTACATGCAATTCTGATTGAGTCATAAATGCATTGGTGATAGGGCGGGGCTTATCTAATTCAGAGAAATCACAAAATGATTCTGTAAAAATCAACGACGTGGCCTATTTAGACCAAACGTGGCAGAAATATTCCTTGGGTGACCCTTATCAAGATTTGGCAACGCGAGGCTTCCAAAATATCATGAGATAATTCTTTTACTTTAGCCAATGGAGGGATTCAGGCCCTCTTGTTTTCAAATGCTACGATGTAGCCCTTTGCAGATCCCATTTTTGTTTTTTTTCATCAATTTATTACAGACGTTTTGCGATGGCATGTCAAGCCACCTTGTCCGGATTGACAATGCTGCTGAACAGGCCTTCCTCAAAGCTTTTTTGACGGAAATAAAAGGTACGAAATGCATGTAAATAAACCATCACTAAGACGCAGAATTCAACCATTTCCAAATATGAATGCAGATAAAGATTAATTATTATTTTGCACAATTATGACACTGAAAATATTGGCTATCACCATTTTCTTCTATTGCATAAATGTTTTCCAAAACCTTTTTTAATAGGAAGCTCAAAGCCAAGTCTTGCTCGGGAAAGGATTATCCAGGCGCTATTTCGGCACAATTGGCACTTGTAATGTCGACATCAGTTGTGTCAAAATGAAAATCTAGTCAAGTGTGTATAAAAGGTATGAAAAAGACGTATAACGAAAAGCGAATTCCATAGGCTTATAATATTGCTTAACAAAATCGTTAAATTCGGCAGGACAATGAGTTGATCACATTGTTTTGTCCTCTCTAGCGGAATATTTTTGTCAGAATATTGAGGCAAAAGAAAGAGCTGCCCAGGGCGCATATACGCACAAGAGAGCATTGTCGGAGAAATTGGGCATTGGGCAGATGATTTAATTGACGCCAAGAGATTTTTTTTATAATTTCATTGTTATCTAGCTGCGGAACACTATATTGGTATAAGCGATATTCAGCACGAGGGCACGTGGGTTTGGGAGGATACTGGGTCCCGTGCCAACTTTACGGCCTGGTGGCCCAGTCAGCCGGGATCTGAAGCCGGGAACGAAGATTGTGTGGTGATAGCCCCGCAGTATGCATACAGATGGGCGGATCTGCCGTGTTCAGCTCAAAGGGAACCCCTCTGTGAGAAAAAGTAAATGAGTATATTTTCACCTTTTCTGAAACAAACCTTAAGGATGGTCCAGATTCAAACAGGCACATGTATCTAAAAGAACGAAACAGTTTTTTTTTTTTAGAAAATATCATAGAAAAAAGAAATTTAATGATTTACAGTATTCGTGCAGGCCCTAATAATTATCAGCACCTCGTTATCAACTCTGCGACGAATCCAGGATTTCTGTGAATGGGGTTCGCGCATACAAATAAGGGGTCGCCTTTTTTAGAATTTCACAATTTTGACTGAATTTCTGTGTGAAAATTATATAAAAAGTCTACAGACGGTTCTTACGAACCCCCGAACCCCATCTGGATCCGCCACTGCTTCACACGATGATTTCTATACCAACGTCATCAAAACCAAGGACCCGAAGTTATCAATAAAGGTCAGGAAAATATTGTGGAAAACGGAGTAATGTTTGTGGCAAAGAATTTCTTTATTTCCGACATATTATCTTTGAAATTCCAAGAAGACCAAACATGTAAAACTTAATTCATATTGTTTTCTGCAGCATCTAAACGTTTAAAGTTGTCGTCTGCTATTGGGATTTAAGGTAGAATACCCGTAATGTGGCCATTTTTAGATTAATAAAACATCGGATAGTTTTCGAGTGACGTCGGTACATATCCGAACCTATTCGGGCACGGTCGTAAACATTCGGCGGTGGAAAGTTCCACCGCCGAATGTTTTCGACTTTGCCTGAATAGTTCCGACGTCGCGCGAATCTCATTAGGGACTGACTACCTTAACGTCGTTTTTATTACTTCAGGGCGGCGGGTAGTGAAGGATCCGAGTTGGTGGGATAAAGGAAGATAAAACCATCATTTATTACTGGTATTCTGATTCCTGAATTTTTGTCAATTTCATTGTAATATAGATATAGATAACTATTACAATAAAAAAAAAATCAGAATTCTAACATTGGTCTGTATCTAATTGAAAGAAGCCTATTTTATTTACCCGTATTCTTCTACACATATGCTTATCTTGTCGTCTTCTGCAGATTTGAACAGCTAGATGGTATTACGGTGGACTGGTTAACCACATGCCCGTATGAAGCAATTTCATATGGGGGGGGGGTAAAGCCTCAGTGTCTGAATATTGGGGGCTAATTTGGATTTCCCAATATTTCAGTGTGAAAAACGAAAATTTGGCATTTTTAGCCAACTTGGGGGGGGGGGGGGTAGCCCACCTGAATCATGTGACTCAGAATTTCGGAAGATCGTCAAAATTTTTGTTATTACTTGGCCAATTTGGATTCAGCGGTTTGAAGCAGAGAAGGTTAAGAAAATGCCAGGATAAGCTGGACGTGGGGTGTGTTTGAAATATCACATGATAAGAAAGTTAATAAAAATCAACCAAAGTTGATTGATCTGATAAAAAAGTATTGAAGATCAACCAAAATTTTGGTTGAACTTCAATAACTTTTCTATCAGCTGTTTTTTCTTCAAAAATCCATCAGGTCCAATTAGCCTAATACATGACGTCTGTCCACCTTCTTGGTTTCAACCCGAATTCAAATCGACCCCGCATTAACAAAATTATTGAAGACTTTCTGAAATTGTTGTTTCACGTGATTATCCACCTTGTCTATGGCAGGACTATGGTTGTTTGAGAGCTTGACATGCTTGTCACTTTGTCGTCTGCCACATGATTAGCTATATATCTTCATGAGGATCTACAAACGGACGCAGACCTACGACCTCCATCCAACATCGGTCAACATTGTAATTTAGATCTAGTACTGTTCAAAACGATGTTACTATATATATAGCCAATCAGGCCTATGTGCCATCGATGAAAAGGAATGGATCTAGAGTCTAACAGTAGCGTAGGAAGGTTTGTAATATTGGGGGGCCAAACATTCTAGTAAATGGAAAAATGGTTGTTTTATGGGGGGGGGGCATAGGGGGGGCCAGACCCCTTTTTCAAATTATTTGGGGGGCCAGGCCCCCCTTGCCCCCCCCCCCCCTCTTCCTACGCCTATGTCTAATAGTTTTTTATGTAGATCTACAAGTCCATCTGTCATTTCTGTCTTAACCCTTTCCCAAACAAGACCTGATTTTGACGTCCCTAGTAGGAAAGGCTTTGGAAAACATTGAGACAAAAGAAGAAATTGCTGAAAAACAGCAATTTCTCCTTTTGTCTCAATATTTTCCGTGCTATATTTTACACAAATCCTGCCTTTATCAGCATACATATTGATGTCTGCAGCTGCTTTCTAAGTGGAAAAGTCCAAATTTCCGGCGCTTGGGAGAGGGTTAACCATTCGGCTAGCCGCTTTACCAAACAACACAGGAGTGGTCCAAACTGAAAGCTGTCGAGATGACAAAATTAGTGGAGATCTAGATGAAGAAGGGATTTGTGCGAAATATGATACGGAAAATATTGAGAAAAAAGGAGAAAATGTCGATTGTCGGCATTTTCTTCTGTTAAATCAATATTTTCCAAACATTTCTAGATAGATCTATAATTATAAGAGGTGCCAAAACCTTGTTTTATTTGGAAAAGGACGGGTTTTAAATTGCGCGGTCTTTTGTCGTCTGCAGTTTACGTAGACTGGTTACCGCCCTTGAAATCTACTTCGGATTTAAGGCCGGTAACAGCTAATATCTCCACGGTCAAAATCACGACCGTCAACGAGCGGACGAGCGGCTCTGATTGGTCGAGAGTCGTTGTGTATACTATCCAATCAATGGACGCGGTTTGCCAGGTACTACCAGTTGTAGATACATCGTATACAACGGGTACCAGTTTACAGTTTACGATCTTGTGGATCGGGAGAAAACGTGAAATTGAAAACCAATCAGAAACTCAGATAGGACTTCCGTAAAAGTCCGTTACATCCTGTTGCTTTCGAACTTGTTCTAAAAATAGTTTTATGTAGGAATTCCCTGCTTCCGGTCTTTTGAAAATATCCGAACTGTCACTGAAAACAGAGGTAATTTCCTTTTCACCATATGTTAATTAGCACTCAAACCTCTCTCCCAACAAGAGCTGGATTCGATGTTTCTAATGGGAAAAGGTTGAGAAACAGTTAGGCCAAAGAAGAACACGAATCCCGTCTCAAATTGACCTCTTTTTGTCGTCTGCATCATCTTTCAGTTTCAATTTCAAAAGCCTTGATTTTTAGCCTTCTTGTTGGAAAATGGTCAATCGACAGATTTTAAACTAATTGTTGGTGATATGTAACAAACTGAACAAGGAAATACTGTTTGGCTATGTCTTTTCATCACTAGACGTAGATCTACCGACAGAATGCAGACGACAAGATTCAAGAAACGATTGCAAGTTGCAGACGAATTGTGCAGTCTGGTTTCAGAATTTGTCTGCAAATTAAACTAGATTTTAAGACTGCAAAAGTGTACCGTTTTACAACTTCAAACTGTTTGAACAAGATCCAGGAGACAATGTGTTATGCCTATTTAACCCTTTCCATAATATCAAATAGATAGATTCTAGATCTAGATCTAGATCTATATCTATCTTTTCTACTTTGATGTTGTCCAGCAAGATTAACCCGGGACATCTGCATATGTAATGACCCCACTCCGGCAATGTTTTGTTAAGACGCTCAACTAACGGACTTTGCGCACGAAAATTAAGTTGTCCCTGGTTAATTTGGGTGGACAAAAACAACTGAAAACAACAAAATGAATGTTGATAAAGATATGATTTGTGAAAAAGAAACAAAAGTAAATATTGAAGGGTACAGAGTAAACAGGTAAATGTTGGTTATCTATCTCTTGCCTAAATATTTCTCCATTCTGTTCTATTAGGGGCATCAAAGTAGGTCCTGTATTGAAAAGGGTTAACCCTTTCCCAAACGACAAAATTTTAGGGTGGCCCTCTCCAAAAACTGCTACAAAAGAGAAAATGAGTGTAAGTAGGGATAGGATTTGTGTAAAATATGGCACTGAAAATATTGAGACAAAAGGAGAAACTGCTGGTTATCAGCAGTTTCTTCTTTTGTTTCAATGTTTTCCCAAGCCTTTTCTATTAGGGACGTCATAACCAGGTCATGTTTGGGAAAGGGTTAAATTGAATCGATGCCAGCCTCAGTTCCTGACATTTGATAGAACTATGAGCATCTTCTCTCTCATTTATGTTTTCTGAAACTTTCTCTTAACCCTTTCCCGAATGTCAGAATTTTAGGGCGGTCCAATTTGAAAGTTGCTGCAGACGACAAAATGGGCATTGAATATGAAAGGATTTGTGCACAATATAAGGTAGGAAAATATTGAGGCAAAAGGAGAAACTGCTGGTTATCATCAGTTTCTTTTTTTGTCTCAATGCTTTCCCAAGCCATTTCTATTAAGGACTTCAAAACCAGGTCTTGTTTGGGACAGGGTTAAGGGAACAACCAAACAAAGCCAAAGTTTGAATTGAAACTGATTAAGGATTTTCTGAGAGATCTTCTAATGCGGGGATAGGAACCTTTGTAATGCTTCTTGTTTTCTTCTAGAAAGCATATGCTTGGCACAAATTCAATGGGTTTCCATGGTGTCTAGTTGTTCATGTGACCTTTAAAATTCATGTAATGTTAGGCTTTCTTCATTCATTTCCCCTTGAAATATAACTTAATATAAATTTATCATCTTTGAGAGGGTTGTTGGGCTAATATTTGATCCAGGATCTGGAAAAATGTCCCTCATAGCATTTGACAACAACATGGTTCCAGATCAGCCTGCGTATACACGCAGTCTGACCAGGAACCATGTTGTTCTCAAATAGCTTTGTTATGGTCTGTAGCAACCATTTGATGGGAACATGGATGCTGGCTAGACTGCATCTAGGCACAGCCTGATCTTCAAACCTGGCTGTCTCAAATGCTATAAGGGACGTTTTTCCAGAGCCGCGTGCGATTTAGGCCAGAAGTTGTCTTCTGGAAGAAGAAGAGCTAGTCTGGTTCCCGCCTCTGATACACTACGAAGTATTTTTTCTACTACGTAGTGTATCAGAGCCGAGAACCACACTCTTCTGGAAGAGCTCTTCCGACCTAAATCGCACACGGCTCAGATCCTGGCTCATTTGTAATACTGACCTGTTTTTCAGTGTTCAAGTTTGACCATGGGTTTGCTGGGGAATGCAGTAGTAGTGGTAGTGTGCAGTCTGCTCATATATGTCATCAGTGAATACAGGTAGGGAGAAAAGTATCTTCAGTGATCAAAAGCCTATGTACATAGTACATCAGGCCCCGGTTCCTTGAAAAAACTTAAGTACGTTCTCATGCTCAAATCTGAGCACCGTGCTCAAATCGCACGAAATCCATGTGAACTTCAATCGAATACCCTTCAACGTTGTATAGTATCCCTTTGAAGTTGAGCATATTCTCTCATGAGAATATACCTAAGTTTTTTCGAGAAACTGGGGCCTGGTCTCAAAACTGTAAAACCTCTTAACTACAGCTTGAAAAAAAGCTTTTGGTCTCACACCAACAATATGACCTATGACTCTCACACAAAAATTGACCATCAAATAATTCTGTTAATCAAATGTATGGACAACAGATTTAACTCGGCAGAGATCAACAAGATATTGCATTTAGAAAATAAACAATAAAGTAAGGTAGAACAAACATTCTAGATTGAAAATATCTTGGAGTAAAATGTTATTGCCTTAGTCAATCCTTTTTATAATTCCAAGATAGAGCAACGTCGGGTTATTTCGACCATCAGGAATTATCGACCATTTACTGTTTTGATCACCATTTCCTTCATATGATCTCGTTAGATTTCACTATAACTTAAAAATCCGACACAATAGATCTTTACCAAGTATTATGTCTACATTTCTACCCAAAATCAGGCGTTCTTTAAGAATTTCTAACCATTCATGCAAGAGGCACATGAACGTTTTTTACAAAATGGCCGTCTTATTGGGTGAGTTAAGAGCTATGGTCATTGAAAAAATGGATTATTATGATATAGCGCTTTGTATTTTTCCATTTCATTTATCAAAATATGTGCCAAATTGAATTTCTCACCTCTCTAACTTTGTCTGATGACTATATAAGCTGTCTGACCTTAGATACATGCGTGGTCGATAACTGCCACTAACATTTACGGAGTGCGGGTGTTACCGACCAAAGAAGTGCCCTTCTTCCTGTAATTATGTTCAGAGGTCGGTAACACACACAATTGAAAGGCATTTTTATGCTCCCCGAAGGGAGAGCATATAGTCGCCGCTTCGTCTGTCCGTCCGTCCTGTCCGTCCATCATTCCGTCCGTCCGTCCGTCCGTCCGTCCGAAGTGATTTCTCCATAACCCTTTGGCCAAATCAAATGAAACTTACCATGTGAACTCCCTATGACATAATGCCGATGTACTTTTCCCAGTTTTTGGATTTGAGGCCTCGTCATGGGAAAAGGGGACTTAAGGTAAAATATAGTTTTTCTCTAATTTCTCCTAGTCTAATGGTCAGAATTTGATGAAATTTCATATTTGAGTAGTAAATCAGATGCCC
The DNA here is from genome assembly GCA_963680895.1 of Fragum sueziense. NCBI lineage: Eukaryota > Metazoa > Mollusca > Bivalvia > Cardiida > Cardiidae > Fragum > Fragum sueziense. The sequence goes on from OY804593.1 coordinate 58,859,257, forward strand.
TTGACAATAAACTATGTGGAATTTGGTTATAAGAATTATGTCATGTAAAAGGGGGCTTAACATTTGCTAGCTTTATGTTAGCTCTGCATGGCATACATTTATTGTGACAATGCCTTATTCGGGGAGCATTGTCCGTCTCTGACGGCTCTTGTTTGAATAAGGCTGACAGTCTACGATGTTAGAACAAAAGTCAATCCATTTCATCTTCCATGTGGTTTGAACCTCCAATGGTCGATAATACCCCACACTCTTCTGATCAGTCATTGTTGTTAAGTTTATTACTAAACAACCTCCCAAGAAGTAATCAATCGTTTGTAAAAGTAATGACATCTGCATAGAGTTGACGGATCTTACACCCATACATCAACTTTCAAACTATAAATAACATTTTGGGTAAGTGGTCGATAACTGCCACACTGGTCGATAACAGACTGCTCCAGGGTGGGGGTTCGATTACAGTCACCTGTAATCGATTATTAATCAATTACATTGGGAAAAAACATGTAATTGATTAATAATCGATTACTCTAATTTTCACATGTAATTGAATACATTCGATTACTTTTGCTTTTAAAGTAATCATGATTACAGGATGATTACATTCGATTACCTGCTTATCCTTTCACAAACATGACCTGATTTTGACATCTTTAATAGACAATGCTTTTGAAAACATAGAGTCAAAAGAAGAAAATGATGCGAATCACTATTTTCTCCTTAAGCTTCAATATTTTCTCTGCTAAATTGTACATGAACACTATCTTTATAAACTTCCATTTTGTAATCTGCTTCATCTGTCGCTTGGGAAAGGATAAAAAATCAAAACATGTTTAGCACTGCCAAATCTTTTCAGAAAATAACATGCAATGTTGAATGATAATATTATACAATAATGTAAAAGGATAGTTTTATTGCACAACTTTATTTATGGTTTAAATAGTGCATGCATATTACGGTCCTATAAAACCTATAAAGTTTATAAAACATATAATATTATTTGAATAGTTAAGGTATACAACCCATCATTCGCACCAAAGAGCCAGAGGCGAAATCTGAAAAGTGCCAGTTAATCCTAATCTGTGTTATATTTCCATTCCAAATACAAACATAAGCATTTTGAAAGGTTTAGAATTCTGAATTAATGCATGATTATAGAAATATTTGACCAAAATGTTATACGAGGTACAGTCAGGAAGTTCCCGGACTGCCTTCGTATGTAAATTATATGCATTCGGATATTTATAAAACTTATATACCTAAAAAGAGGAAATCATGTCCGATAAGTACATATATGATTTATATTGATACAATACATATAACAAATTATTTTACGGTCGCAAAAACATACATAAACAATGTACGGATCAGTTTGACGTCGCACAGCGACGTCTACATAACGTCGTATTTTACAGAGCGAAAATCAATGATTTCGGGTTAGTTCACAACTTTTCAAATTATTTATCAGAATGCTCTAGATACCGTACTCCCCATCGCGATACACATATGGAGCAAACAAATGAATTCGGTGTCATAATATTTCACAGCTGACCTGGTCGCAGGGCAAAGTTCTTCGTTTGACTCAAACCTGCAACATCGGGAAAATTTCGATAAACAAGAGAAATGCTGAAATGGCATTTTACTGAGTCATGGCTGCATTGCGTGTGGGACAGACAGTCGTTCATAGCTTAAAACATAATATAATTATGTGGTTCTTATTTTAATATCGGCACGATTATTGCATTAGGTTGGTAAGGTACATTATCCTTGTAAAATCAGCGTTCGCACGCTTCTTAGGAAACGTTCAAAGACGCATGGCTTTTGCTCATCGTCTTCTAAAGCCGCGCCTCCCGTCCTGTGTACAGTTTAGACGTATTTTATTTTATCGAAATTATTTCATGAATTGCACCACGACATATATTCCAACAAAATAAGCTACATCGTCAAATGATTTCCATCGGTCGGTGAGAATATCGGTCTTCATGTCTAAATGAGCACGTTTTCGGCCGCTCATTGTTAAGATCATCGCTTATTTTCGCGCGTTAATTCCAAAATTTCTTGTGTCAATTAAACAAAGTTGTCCTAGAATATGCACTGAAGCCGTTGCTTGATTTAAAGAACTTCTTAATTTCTATAGGCGTCATTCTCAATCTGGCCTTCACATAGACGTTAATAATGCAGATTTGTTTCGTACGCTGTGGTGACGTCGCCTTGATTTCAGTTGTCTTTCATCCATTGCTTGGAGAAATATGTATGAAACGCAGAATTTTTATGCCACGACGTTAAAATTTTGAAATTGTTCAGAAAATATGTTGATGTGATGCCGTTTCGAGGCTGCATGTAAAGGCGCCAGTAATTTTTAAGATATGGTCCTTTGAATAATAGTAAGAATATTGAGAGAAAGCGTTATTTCAAAGTGATCCGTACTCTTGAACACTATGCTTTAAAGTCTTAGAAAATTTTGATTTTTAACAGTTTAAAACCACAAAAACTTATCAAAGTCGTTGTTTACATTTCGAAATTACTTATTGAATAAAGACTTGAATCAAATACGTCGGAAAAAATATAATTCAAAGGCAGTCCGGGAACTTTTTGACTATACCTCGTAAATTACCTTCCTTGCATATGAATATAGAGTATAAAGATATTTGCATTTTATTTTCTTCTTGAAGCATAATCTTGAAATCCGGCACGGTGAATAAACTTATTTGAAGTGTATTTACAAGTGTGTGTGTAATTTGATGCATGGCCCATGACTAGAAAGTGGTGTTTTAATGAGGGGTCATATACCTTTAAACTATTCTCAAATAGTGACACACTTTGATAACCTCTCTAGATATGGCGGGTTTAGAAAGCCTTAATAGAAAATGGCCGTAATCAGCAATTTCTCCAGGACATTTCTATGTGAAACAGGATCAATTTTGCTGTCTGCAAATTTCCTTTTGTTTTAGAAAAGAAAGTTGTTTGGGAAAGGGCTTATTCTATAATTAATATTGCATCTTATCCTAAATAGTTTCTGGAAAGTTGAGAAACTATGGTCAAGGTAAGCTCTTCATTAGGAAAGGAACTTCAAAATAGCCCATGAAGGACATAGCTCTTGTCACAATGTCAAACCAAAGAACATTAGCATCCAGAATATTACCTAAACCTTCATATTAACTTCATCAAATCTCCCAAAGTTGTCAAATTGTATAATACTAAAATTAGCCTGGGGAATAAACACCTTTTGTTTAGGTTTCACACTATTCCGGCTTTTTTCGTGACGCACTTCCGGTGCTAAAAATAGAGCGGGAAACCAGTCGGCCGTCAATGGAGATAAGCTGTGTTATGAATGTAAAGATAAATCGCCCAATTACTCGGTTTTAAAAAGTAATTAAAGTGAAATTATTGCACAAGTTCTTATCTCAATATGTACAGGACCCTCTCTGGATCATTGTCACGATGTATGAAGTTGTATTAACGCGCTGCTAGACGACAAAACCTTGATTTGTTCAGGTATAATAGAGTGAATGGAAACTTTCATTTTTTGGTCGTTCCGGGTAGAAAACGAATTGGAAAATAAAAAAAATCATTTTCCAGAATATTTGTTGTTGTTAGGCATTTCCCTTCGGTCATCACATAGCATCATTATACATGTGCGTGAACCTTTCCCCAACGGCATAATTCTAAGATTATTCAAAGATGTAACAGAAAATAATTTTCAGTCGATAAACGGGATAAGAATCACTATGGAAACTGAATAAATTGCTTGTCACCAGCAGTTTCTTCATTTTTACAATGTTTTCTCGAACATTCAAATCACTTGCAATAATACAGACAAAGATTGTGAAGAAACACCGAAAAACGTGTTTCAACATAATTTATTCCTTAGAAATTGTTTTATACATTGACAACTGGTGTACATACCTGTTTGCTCGTGTATAATTTCCAAATATGATTCAATATAGCTCAAACACAAATTAATCTATCACATTTTAAGGTAAAGGTGTTTAATGAGCACTGAAATACATGATGCCAGTTTGTAGTTTGATGTCGTGTCTATTGACCCGGTCGGCACAATTCTTTCAGCCAATCAAAAACGTTGTCAGCGGACCTGCACTCATTCGGTGGAGGTGAAAGCTTCGGTCTTTTTCGTTGAAGCATAACCAACTTTCAGCATTAATATCTCGACGACTACGCCTGATTATTAAAAATGCGTTGGTAGTTAGAAAGTTTAAATCACATTCTTTAAAGAAAGAGTTTTGTTTATGAATTTCAACGATGGATTTTTGAAATAATGTGCCTCAAAGTTGGTATCCCGTAGCGATAAAGACCGAGGTTGTACCCTCGATGAAAAAATGAAAGTGAGGCTATGACGTCATCCCGACTGATTCTATGATCATGTGTTGACAGCTGAACGAGGTGTGAAACCCCAATCAATTCAGTTAGATTCACGTGTTGACAAATTTCAAAAGGTCTGTGTGGTGTTAATGTCACGTGTGTTATATGGCTGTCAGATAATTAAAAGAATGCCGCGAATTGATTGAGATAACAGTCAAACAACTAAAACTTTTCCAAACAACATACTTGAAGGTCACATACTATAATCGGGTAAACGTTAGGAGAATTTAAAGACTCTTGACAGAGGAAGTTTTTTCTTTTTCTCGCAAAATTTTATGTATTCATCCGTATAAAAAGTGTGTTTTTTTTAATTAAATTTGGATAAAAATGACTTATTTCAGTGAAATAAAAATATCTAATAAAACCTAACGTCTGCAACAAATTTTAATTTTCTATAGAAATAATAATCATGATGATAAAAAGGGCTTGTTTTCAACCTCATTTGCAAAACGTTTTATTAAGCTAAAAATTAAAGAAGAAAAAACTAAATCCAAATCTGCACCTTATCATTGACTTGTTTACCAAGGATGCGCTAGAGGTCTAATATTTTTTTATTTTAAATTTATGAAAGCTGACATAATAAAACTATTTCTTTTTATACGCCGCCGGAGGCGGACGTATATTGGCGTCATCTTCTCCGTCTGTCCGTCCGTCCATCCGTCCGTCCGTCCGTCCGTCCATCCGTCCGTCCGTCCGTCCGTACGTCCGTCCACTTTTCTTGTCAACGCAACACCTCCTAAGTTTCTGGCTGGATCTTCTTGAAACTTGGTCAATGTTATCACCTCAATTGGTAGATGTGCATGAAGGAAGGATTTTATGGTTCATCGATTTTTGCCTGAGTTATGCCCCTTAAAAACTTAGTCTCTGGGGCTTATTGAAATTGCAACCTTGTCAACGCAACTCCTCCTAAGTTTCTGGCTGGATCTTAATGAAACTTGGTCAATGTTATAACCTCAATTGGTAGATGTGCATGAAGGAAGGATTTTATGGTTCGTTGATTTTTGCCTGAGTTATGCCCCTTAAAAACTTAGTCTCTTGGGCTTATTGAAATTGCAGGCTTGTCAACACAACTCCTCCTAAGTTTCTGGCTGGATCTTAATGAAACTTGGTCAATGTTATCACCTCAATTGGTACATGTGCATGAAGGAAAGATTTTATGGTTCGTCAGTTTTTGCCTGAGTTATGCCCCTTAAAAACTTAGTCTGTGGGGCTTATTGAAATTGCAGGCTTGTCAACACAACTCCTCCTAAGTTTCTGGCTGGATCTTAATGAAACTTGGTCAATGTTATTACCTTAATTGGTAGATGTGCATGAAGGAAGGATTTTATGGTTCATTGATTTTTGCCAGAGTTATGCCCCCTTCAATCTTAGTCTCTGGGGCTTATTGAAATTGCAGTCTTGTCAACGCAACTCCTCCTAAGTTCCTGGCTGGATCTTAATGTCACTTGTTCAATGTTATCACCTCAATTGGTAGATGTGCATGTAGGAAAGATTTTATGGTTCATTGATTTTTTCCAGAGTTATGCCCCCTTAAAACTTAGTCTCTGGGGCTGAAACTTGGTGGATGTTATTACCTTAATTGGTAGATGTGCATAAAGTAAGGATTTTATGGTTCATTGATTTTTGCCTGAATTATGCCCCCTTCAATCTATTTTTTTTTGTCTCAAGTTTTATAAGTGGCAGCGTATATTGTGACGATGGCACTCTTGTTACATTTTAGACAAGTATAGATCTTTTGGGATATTTCAGAATTTTTCTAAAGCACGTTTTATGATTTATCTCAAATTATTCTATCCAATTGATGAGTTGACTCATCGAAGACGGAAATCGATGCTTTTAAACAAAAAACCGTATCTGTAGCTTGTTTTTCCGTTACGAGGTTTTTGTTGAAAGGTGACGGATTATTCTTCAGTAAAGATCATAAGAGCAAGGCGTTCATTAAATTCTTGAGGCATGTGTTTTCAAGAAGTCACTTGTGTCATAATTTTGTGTTAGATTGGATTTAGAAAAATGTGTCTCCTTCATCACAAACAATGGATATACAATGTGAAATAAGAGTCGGTTGGATTTAAATTTTATATCAATTGTCTTGTAAATAATGTAAGTATTTTTTGTATTAAGATCGGCCCCGTATTCGCACTGTGACCTGCGCAAACAGACAAATAATAATTTAAAAGCACAATATATTTCTCTGTATACATTTATTTGATTGATCTCAAACAACAACACAGTTGTAACATATGCTTAATTACATCTTCATGATAAAAAGGCAAGACCTATCACTTGATTTATTACGGGAATTCAAATACATGCACTTTTTTTGTCAGTACATTGCTAAATTACGAAGCCGTTTTACGCACAAAAGTACAAAAATAAAGTATAATTTAATCGGAAATTCATTTTTAAAGTTCAGCAAACTCAATCTAACGACTAAATTGAGCTAAATTGGTAAGATTGTTTGTACTATTTTGACTATAAATATTCCTTCCTTATTAGTGGCTAATTAACCTGCGCTTTCGATGGACGGCCATTAAATTGAACAGGTATGTGAATGACGTCATATCGTCATAGCCTGGCAGCTCCTATAGCAATCACTATTGTTCTTCATGTAAAAAGGTGTGAAGTTCTTCAGCCAAAAACAACAGTAGTCATTTTAATTCTCTCCCAAATGATCCAATTCTATGTATGCACTTTCTTCTTTTCTCTAAATGTTTCAAAAACAATAACTATCAGGTATGTTGAAACCTGATCTTGTTTGGGAAAGGATCTCTAATACAAACCCTTTTTTACTTATCATTAACAGTCAAAAATTAGGATTTTATTATGTTTTACAGACTTATTGCAATTATAAAGAGTTTTTACTTTTGTCTTAACTTAAAATGATGTACATGTATTTTCTATATACATGGACAAATATAGATTTTTCTGAAATTCATGTGGGGTACTTCCTAACATTTCTATGTTCCTTTAAAACAATTTTTATACCTTAATTTGATTCATAATTTTTCTGCAAGTAATCGAAAGTAATCGAAAATGTAATCGATGATTACATCAAATTTTAAGCCTGTAATCGATTAAATTACGATTACATGTAATCGAAACTCCCTTCGATTACAGATTACTGTCGATTACTTGAGAAAATGTAATTGATTACAATCGATTACGATTACAGATTACGATTACCCCAACCCTGGACTGCTCAAGGTCATCTTATAAAAATGTTGGTACTTTATTACATTTCAAAGATATTTGGTCGGTAACAGATGCAATCGAAAGCCAATATTTGAATCTCGGTGACAGTCAACGATGTTAGGAGGACAGTCAACCTGTTTCACCCATAACATGATTTGAACCTTAAGTGGTCGATAATACCCGTCGTTGCTCTAGTTCTCTTTAGTAAGATAGGTCATTGATATTACCTTTCCTTAATAGTACTTTGTTGTGATGCTGGTAATATGCATGCAGGGAAAATTATAAGAAAGGAAAAAAGCTAAGAACCAAGCATTGATTACCAGCAATTTCTCCTTATAGATCTACCTCTGTATTTTATATGCTATGTCATAAACTGTTTCTACTTTTAATATTAATAATTATGTCGTCAGCATCAGTTTTCAAATGATCTAAGCAATGGAAGACAATACATTGTTGTTGTTATTGCAAAGTCTCGCTACTCCAGCTTTAATCAATCTGGAGGTACAGGGTTTTCAAATAACTCTGATAATTAAATTGAGTCATTTTTTTATTCCAGGGCCTGGCTTGATATAGACAGGGTTCTATACACAAACTTTCCAGGGAAATGTCAAACACTGCTCTCAGGTGAGTTATTCTAGACATTTGAGGCAATGTTAAAGTTTGAAAATGAAAAATATTTCTTAATTTTTTCTACCCACCCATTTTAAAGTGACATTTCACATTTATTTCATCTTTTAAAAGTATGTCTTGATGCAAAGATTGTTTATTCTAATGCGTAGAAACGCCATCTGTTTTTTGAAGTTGTTATCTATAAGCGAAAAATACGCCTTCAAAGTTGAGACAGAAATAACAAATTCTGTATAAATCTGAACTGTTGTCCACAACACTTTGTTTAATTTTAGCACAAAAATATATATTTTTCGTAAACGGTTTAATATTTTGGCTTGAAATTTTCAGCATTTTCATAAGAAAACATGCTCTTTCAGATAGAATAAAAGTAAAATTTATGTAAAAATAATCGTGAAATGTCACTTTAACAAAAGAAGCTGTTAGATCTATATTTACCCTTTCCCAAACAAGACCCGGTTTTGACGTCCCAATTAGAAAAGGCTTAGAAAAATATTGAAACAAAAGAAGAAACTGCTGATAACCAGCAGTTTCTCCTTTTGTCTAAATGTTTTCTGTGCTATATTATTGACAACTTTTATCTTTTGCTACATTCATTTAGTCGTCTTCTGCAGCTTTGAAATTGAATCACCCTTAAATTTGTCGTTTGGGAAAGGGTTAAAATTCAAACTCTTCATAGTACATGTACAGTAAGGTGACTCAATTTGCATTTTCAGCTTGAAAGAAATTGTGAAAAAAAAAAATGAAAATGCTGAATCATTGTCTTGTTCATGATTGTGTACATGTTTACATGCTTTATGTTTATTTTATCAACAGGTTAATATCCCTCTTCCCAAACAAGTCTTTGTTTTGACATGTGACTCTATAAGAATATGTTTGTGAAAACATTGAGGAAATAAAATGAAAATCACCATTTTCTCTATTTTCCTCATTATTGTCTGTGCTATCCTAGCAAACATTTCAGATCGACCTGATATCAGCCCGATATTCACAGAAATGTCAGCCTGATGTTGGCTCTGTGACACCAAATGCTATCCGCCCGATATTCATGAATGGCCCAATATCGGCCAAACATTGGCCCGTTATAGGAAAAATAATAGAATATTGAGATTTCAAACTGATATTCACCTGACATCGGTCGGATATCAGCAAAATGCACAGATATTCCGACTAAAAGCCTAAATCAGCCCGAAATAGGTATGTTTGCTGGAATGATTTACACACATTCTATTTTTATAACACCTAATTTTGAATTCTTCTGCAGCTGTCAAATTGGACAACCCTATATTCCTGCCATTTGGGATGGGCTATACCTAGATGAAATAAAAAAAAAATGAAAAATTATCTTGTACATATATCTATTTTACAGAAGGGGGTTCTGAAGATTTTGCAGAACTAGACAAGGATACTATACTATTTTCATCGGTAAATAGCATGGTGGATAATCATGTGATACCATATTTTCAGAAAATCTTCAATTACCTTGTAAATACAGGACCGATTTGAATTCGGTTTGAAGCAGAGAATGTGGACAGACGTCACACATGAGATGGACATGGTTGATTTTTGAAAAATCAAAATTTTGGTTTATCTTCATTAACTTCTTCATCAGTTGATTTTTCAAAAACCCAACACATGTAGCTTATTCCAGACATTGTCCCACCTTCTCTGCTTCAAATCGAATTCAAATTGGTTAAGTATTAAAAAAGATATTGGAGATTTTAGAAAATTCTGAGTCATGTGATTATACACCGTGAATAGATTAGTTTAATTTTTTTGTTCTAATGTCCGGCTTGGCCAATTGACAAACTGAGACTCATGTAATTTGTCTTTCACCACCATAAGGTTAGAAAAAACCTTTCCAAAAAAGACATGATATTGATGTCCTTGGTAGTAATAGCTTGGGAAAACATTGAAACAAAAGAAGAAAATGCTGATCATCAGCATTTTCTCCTTTGCCTCAATACTTTGTAAGCAGTTTTGTACACAAAGTATTTTTACCTTTATCAACATCCATTTTTTAGCTCGACTTTTCGAAGAAAATGAGAGCTTATACTGTCACCTGGGTGTCGGCGTCGGCGTCAGCGTCGGCGTTGCAACAAAGGTTAAAGTTTTTTCAAACATCAATAACTTCCATACTATCAAAGGGATTCAACCCAAACTTGGAATACGTATTTACCATCACACCCTCTACCTTACTATTAGGGCCCATGACCCTGGGACCACTCTATTTGGAGTTATGCCCCCTTTATACTAAGCAACTTAGAAAGTCGAGCGGGCTGTCTTCGGACAGCTCTTGTGTTGTCTGTAGCAGCTTTTGATAAGGACCACTGTAGAATTTTGCCATTTAAGAAAGGGTTTATTGTCTAAATTGAATAAGTAAAAATTAGTTAATTGGATTTCATATTTGTATGAATGTTAGGGGCGTGCTCTAAAAAATTTGCAATGAAGCGAAAGGCTTTTGTTTTGAGTGTGTTTGCTGAAGCATGTGAAGGGGGAGACAAGAGGAACAGTGATCTGTCTGCCAGAGAAAATTCAGAAAATTTGGTGCCATTTTGTGGCAATTGGTGATCTGTTTTTCATAATTTCACACTGAAAGACCATACTGAATTGTGTTGAAGCCCATGCCTAAATGCTTCCGCCAAGGTATGTGACTGGTTATTGGAGAAACACAGGTTTGGAAAAGGGTTTATTTCTTGGATGTACAAATCCTGCTCCATTGACTCAATTTTTATATAAAAGATAAATGAATATGAAGCTAAATATTAATTACTTTCACTTGATGTCATTTACTTCTTTTTCTTTCGATTTTCCCCAAGCCTTTCATATAAGGGACATCAAAACTAGGGATTCTTATGGAGAGAGTTAAGTTAAGTAAATAAACTCTTTGCTTGCAGGGTATACATTTTGGAGGAAATCCAGGTAGCATGTATGCCTTGTACACAAATGGTACATTAGAGAAACTTCCAGTTATAAACACTGTAAACAAGGAGGAAACATTGGCAGGTGCACATGGCATCAATATCTGGACAGACCAAAAACAGGTATGTCCACTGTATCATGAAAGTAATGAGTATTTGAACTCCATGAATGACTTGGAAATACAGCAGTGCCTTAAGTATGCTTGTAAAATTGTGCTAATTATTCTGCTGTAATGCAGTCATATCTGTCTTTATGTCTAAGACTTAACATCCATCTGTCCATCATGTGATACAGCAATTACTTGTCTAATGAACTTCCCTAGTTTAATCCTTTCCCAAGCGAGACCTTGTTTTGATATCCCTGATTGAATAGACTTAACAAAACATTGAGGCAAAAGAAGAAAATGCTGATGATCAGCATTTTCTCCTTTTGCCTTAACATTTACCTTACTATACCTTTTTATAAGTTTTGCCTGTAGTAACATTATGTTATCTGCCGCAGCTTTCAAATTTGACCACCCTAAAATTTCGTCGTTTTGTTGGTAGATCTAATATTTTATCACAATGTTGTCTGGCTGTACATATGACCTTTTATATATTTCCATTCATTTTGTTCTTGAATTATCTGCTCAAAACCTTTTTCCAACATCAAATCTTTAGACTGTTCCAAAATGAATTGAGTTGAAGATGACCAAATTAATCCATTTCCACATAATTAGGCGTTGAAACCCAAAAAGACAATGTGTTTTGTAAAATTTTGTTCATGATAGCTTTACATTTTTCATGTTGAAATGATTTGATAGAATTCTGCCTTATCGACCATCACCTTGAACTATATGTGTTAATTAACTTATATTAAAGCATTTGTTGTGACAATGCCTCATTTTCTTCAAATGAGAAGCTTGTTGATCAAATCAGTAGTACATTCACATCAGATACCAAATTCTGCCTTTAAAAGCATATTTTTGTCATCTGTAATTGCTCTTAGTTAGGACTAGTATAAAAGTTTGATTTTGGTATTATCTGAGAAATGGAGGGATAAATTGCAGAAATTATTATAATTTTCTTATTTCATTTTTTATACACCCGAAGGGTCGTATTATGTTATGGCCCTGGTCGTCCGTCCGTCTGTCCGTCCGTTAGAAATTTCTTGTGTGCGCAACTCCTCCTACAGTTTTGATGGGAATTTGATCAAAGCTGCCACAATGATTCTCCATGGTGTCTAGTTGTGCACATCGCTTACTGAATTCAGATATCTCTTTGTTCTTGAATTATCTGCCCTTGAATTGAAAAAAATGGCCAATTTTACTGACAAGCCCCTGTCGGGCGTAGATGCGCTGCTCTGCAAAGCTCTTGTTACAATTTCTTTACAAGGTACTAGCTATTTGTATGTTGTGATACATGACAAAAACAACCAAGAGGGCGTGTCAGTGTTTGAGATAACCAAACACCCATTAACATTAAACTACATCAAGAGAATAACAGACCCCGAAATGACAGGCATGTAAGTAAATTTTATTTTTCATGGGTTGATACTTATGTACTGAAATTCAGGAAAATTTGAGTCTTCAGATACTGTTTTTAGCAAGCCTGGACTTGATGTCCAAGAGCTAATGTTACAGCCTGGGTGTTGAAGTTTGCATTAGTTGCACAGCAAAAAAAACTTAACCCTTACATTTATGTTATTCTGTATAAGGGATGGAGCCTTGACATTTCATGTATTGATAGATTCTACCGCTTGGCTAGATCTTTTCAGACTATGACCATTGAGTTTGACTTTTTCGTGTAACATTCTTCCAAGTCAAACCTGGTCTTGTTTGGAAAAATATCAGCATTTTCTTCTTTACCGCCAATGTTTTCTGGCCCTCCCTCCATCAGGGACAGCAAAACCTGGTCTTGTTTGGGAAAGGGTAAGAGCAACTTTTGTTTTATTTTCAGCATGAACGATCTAGTGGTTGTTGATAAAGACAAGTTCTACATTACACAGTCTATTCGCAGTAGAAGACCTATAGCAATGGCGCTAGAGATAGGTCTCAGTCTACCCACTGCACAGCTTATTTATAACTTTTCACTTTCAGCCTGAATGATCTAGTGGTACTTGATAAAGACAAGTTCTACATCACACAGTCAATTCGCAGTAGAAGCATTATAGCAATGGCGCTAGAGATTGCTCTCAGTCTACCCACTACACAGCTTATGTATTTTGACGGAAGGAAGGCCAGGCCTATACTTTTAACTTTTACTTTAACCCTTTTCCAAACAAGACCTGGTTTTGACGTCCCTAATAGAATATGCTTTGGAAAACATTGAGACAAAAGAAGAAACTGCTGATAACCAGCAGTTTCTCCTTTTGCCTCAATATTTTCTGTGCTATACAATACACAAATCTTTTCTTTAACAACATCTATTTTGTCATTTTCAGCAGCTTTAAAATAGGAAAAGTCAAAATTTTGTCTGTTTGGGAAAGGGTTAAAATAAACATTATATAATGAAGGACCATTAGAACTGGCTCTCTTGTTTTATTTTCAGTATGAATGATCTAGTGGTTGTTGATAAAGACAAGTTCTACATCACACAGTCAATTCGTAGTAGAAGACCTATAGTAATGGCACTAGGGATTGCTCTCAATCTGCCCACTGCCGAGCTTATTTATTTTGTTGGAAAGAAGGCAGGGCCTCTACTTTTAACTTTTACTTTAAAATAAACTTTATGTAATAAAGGGCCATCCTGGCTGGCTCTCTTGTTTTATTTTCAGCATGAATGATCTAGTGGTTGTTGATAAAGACAAGTTCTACATCACACAGTCAATTCGTAGTAGAAGACCTATAGTAATGGCACTAGAGATAGGTCTCAGTCTGCCCACTGCCGAGCTTATTTATTTTGTTGGAAAGAAGACAGGGCCTCTACTTTTAACTTTTACTTTAAAATAAACTTTATGTAATAAAGGGCCATTCTGGCTCTCTTGTTTTATTTTCAGCATGAATGATCTAGTGGTTGTTGATAAAGACAAGTTCTACATCACACAGTCTATTCGTAGTAGAAGCATTACAGCAATGGCACTAGAGATAGGTCTCAGTCTACCTACTGCACAGCTTATTTACTATGATGGAAAGAAGGCAGGGCCTCTACTTTTAACTTTTACTTTAGAATAAACTTTATGTAATGAAGGGCCATTCTGGCTCTCTTGTTTTATTTTCAGCATGAATGATCTAGTGGTAGTTGATAAAGACAAGTTCTACATTACACAGTCAATTCGTAGTAGAAGACCTTTAGTAATGGCACTAGAGATAGGTCTCAGTCTGCCTACTGCACAGCTTATTTACTATGATGGAAAGAAGGCAAGGCCTCTACTCTCTGGATTTATAACTGCAAATGGTGTAGCTTTGTCCAATGATAAAAGGTATTTACTCTGCTCTTATAATCTGGTCACCATATTACGGCACGTGTTTACAAAATGTATACGTGTATACAAAGGAAAATGAATCTTACAGGACTTGTATGAGACACCTGCAAGATTTTGAGCATGGTATGCAAAATTGTAGTAGTTTGGAGTTTGAAATTGTTGTTGTTTGCGGTGATAAATTTTGTAAACATGTGCCATAATACATTGACCAGACTATAGAATTAATTGTTTTTATCCCTCTGCATCAATGAATAAGCCACAGACATAATTTTGCCCTCTATCTTTGGTTTTCTGTGTATTATGTTTCGCCCCCATCTACAAAATAGAAGGCGTCTCTCTGTTTTTTTGTCCATCTGTAGACTTTTTTGTTTCCATTCTCTTTACAGATTTGTTGACCATGAAAAGCCTTAATGTTTTTGGTCACATAGATCAAAGGTCAAGATAACAATTGAACTTTGTTGAAAATCTGTTTCTTTGCCTGAATTTGTTTTTTAACCTTAGTTAGTAAAAAAGCTCTAGTAGGGGAGGATATTTAAAAGCTTTGCAATGTTATAGATTATTTCTGTGTTTGTCCGATTTAATTTAACTTTTGAGTAATGAGTGATATAAGCACTTTCATATTTCTTATTTAAATTTTTTGGGACAAGACCTTTCCCAAGATACAAAGGTCAAGGATGGTTATTGGTTAATGTCAAATATCAAGGTCATCCTATCAGTGTGATGAAACTTTCTTTTTATTTTGTAGGGTTTATGCAAACAAGTGACATATATTGTGAGTTTAGCACACTTGTTCACTCTTTCTTGAGATATGTGACCCGTCACGCTAAAAGGGACCTTATGATAAGAGTGAAAAGTATCGACCCTAGTCAGTCTGAGTCTACGCAGTCCGCGCAGCCAGACTAGGGCCGACACTTTTCACTTGTGTGCAATTTTCTAAATTTGGAATGTTTTTCCTATCTTACCATGTTTTCTTTTTACGCATATTGGATCTGATTCACCTGTACTTGGTCTGACAAGTTTGTCCTAATTTGGATTTTTGGAGTTCGGATAAGGTCCCTTTTAGGGCGACGGGTCACATATGAATATTTTTTTTCACAAAAAGATGGCATGATCACTGTAGCACCACATCTAGTTATATTTTGCTTCATTGCAGGACATTGTATATGGCAGAGTTTGGAAGAAAGAAGATACATTCCTTCAACATTCAAAGTAATGGTGCACTAAAAACAAATTGGGTAAATAAATTTATACTTTCCGTAGAATTTTTGTTCCAGATCAGATCTGTCCAGATGGGCACAAAATTTTTTGTGCTGGAAATTGATAATTTGTGAGTTAACAGGTGACAAACACTTCATTGAAGATATTACTGTTTCATTGACCAATAATTAACCAAATCAAACATATTTATACTTTTTGATGCCCCTTATGAAAAATGTGTAAGGAAACATTGTGGAAATTGAAGGTTTGAGCAGCAATTATGTTTTCTAGACAGAAAGGAAAAAAGTATCATTTCCTTCACTTCAAATTGTCTTCCATAAAATCTGTCAATTTGGAACAGTTTAAATTGTTATTATTTGGTAATGGGTTAATTCAATTCATGCTATATTATCATGTCAAAATTTTTATTTTTCAAAACACTCATTTTGTTGATTCATTATCTCAATTATCTTTTCATTGGGTCATTAGATCTAGCACAATATTTAAACATTGCCAGGAAAAAAATGACAGAGGATTAAATTTTGAGAGTTTTGGGTATTTCTTTATACATGTACATGTTGCCTATAACATAACATAAGGTAAGACCTGGGTAATGCACTTCCGGCGGGTATTATCATTATACTTCAACTTATTCTGTGATGCCCATAAGTCCAAGCATTTTTAAAGTACATGTACTGTGAGATGCAATATCGCCCGTTTCTAAATTCTTAACAATTTTTGTGAAAATGTTTCTATATCCTGGCGTCATTAGATAACGATAGTCTAAGATGACGGCGCGTGCAGAATATAAAGTCACAATGCATATGGAAACTATTGACTCTGTTCGACACTGTATGATTGCTGGTGAGTATTGATTATTCCTTGTCACAATTACTCATTGCATATTCGTCGGGTTCAGGTGAATATTTACAGACTATATACCATAACTGTACTTGTCAATTACAGGTGAAATATATAGGTTCAGGCCCAGACAATATACAAGTAGATTCCGTGACAGGAGATTTGTGGGTCGGAGCATTTCCATATATGTATACTGTTGTTGATTTACTCGGGATATTTGGGCGGTACAAAAGTGGTGGACAGGTCAGTAAAGTCTCTATTAACACTTTTACTTACAAGCTATTGTTTTGATATACTTAATAGGATATTTGAGGGAGGGATTGGAGTAGAAAAGAAGAAAATGCTCACATACAGCTCTCTTCAATATTTTCTAGGCTGCAGTTCACTAATTTTCAATTTATTGGCTATTAATTTGTCTTCTTTCAATTTGGACAATGCCTAAATTGTAACAAAGGAGCTCTTTGGATAAGGGGAGAAATCTCCATAAAAGGCTCAAATTGAATGGTCATTTTTAAAATCTGCAAATTGAGAACACATGTCTTTATGGTTAGATTTATATGAAAAATGATTTGATACAATGTAAAGTCTTTAAACAATCTACAGGTTTATATAACTCTAGTTTCTGTACCCAAACAAATTGCAATTGCTAACACTGCTAGTTTACACCCTAAAATTATTGGGGGGTTTTATGCTCCCCGCAAAAAATTTCGTGGGAGCATATAGTCACCACACTGTCCATCCGTCTGTGTGTCCGTCCGTCCACAGTCAGATCTCGGCAACCCTTGGACCAAATTCAATGGAACTTCACATGTGAACTCCTTGGGATTATCCCTAGAGATCATTTTCTCTGTTTCTTGATTTGAGGCTGCATCATGGAAAAAGGGGCCTTAATCTAAAAATTAGTTTTTCTCTAATTTCTCTTCATCTAATGGGCAGAATTTAATGTTGTTTGTACTTATGTGATAAATGAGATGTTCTAGACCATATTCTATATATAATGTGTGTACAAAAATCTGTCATGGGAAAAGGGGGCTTAATGTATGATAGTTTTTATTTTGTGACAAACACTTATTCGGAGAGGATAATCCATCTATGACGGCTCTTGTTAAAACCTCTTTCAAAGAATTAAATCTCATTCCAGGTTTTGCGTATAAGGATGACTGAAGGGAGTGTAGAAGATATAGAGCAAGTTTTCTATAATGACGGCAGTTTTGTAGATAGTGTAACTGTGGCCCTCCACAAGAAGAATAAACTTTTTGTTGGAACTGTTACAACAAAATTGTTAATGTGTGATATGACTTATCTACATCAAGGCTTAATGTGAGCTGTAATATTGGGCATTTACACAGTCTGATGAAGATCCATGTGGCATTGTACAAGAAAAAACAAAGTTTTAATCAGAACAGTCAAGACAAATTGTTAATGTGTGATGTTGATCATCAGCACCAACAATGAATGTGAGAACTGGAATACGGAAAATGGGCATTTTTGCAGTGTGATCAGATCCTATGCTGTGAATTCTCATTGGAATCATCCCTTAAGGTATATGACCCATTATTAAAAACACTACTTTATAGCCATATGAAATGCATAAAATTACACACACTTGTAAATACACTTCACATAAGGTGATTCACCGTGCCAGATTTCAAGATTATACTTCAAGAAGAAAAAAAAATCACAAATAATATTTTACTCCATATTCATATACAAGGGAGGTAATTTGGAACATTTTTGTCAAATATTTCTAAATTAATTAATTATGGTAATCCCATTAATTCAAAATTCTAAACTGTTCAAAATGCTTATGTTTGTATTTGGAATGGAAATGTAACAAAGTTTAGGAATTACTGACACTTTTCAAATTTCGCCTCTGGCCCTTCAGCCCTAATGGTTGGTTGTATACGTTAAAGCCAGGGAAACACATAACTCTATAATTTTAGAAAATGGTCATTTCGAAATGGTTTTGAAGCAGGGAAGATCACATTAGTACCTCCTGGAAAATCCACTGTTAAAAGATTATTGACGACCAGCCAAGATTGTGATCATGATATCTTTTTACCAGCTGACTTTTAACCCTTTCCCAAACAGCAAAATTTCCACTGTTGAATTTCGTATGCTGCTGTAGATGACAAATTTGATGTTACTGAAGGGAAAAATTATGAAATATACCTCAGAAAACATTGAGACAAAAGGAGAAACTGCTGGTTATCAGCAGTTTCTTCTTTTGACTCAATGTTTTCCCAAGTCATTACTAATAGGGACCTCAAAACCAGGTCTTGTTTGGGAAAGGGTTAAAATATCCTTCACATTCAGCAAATCTTTGGTGTTTTCCTGCCTTCTCTGCTTCAATTCTTTTAACTCATTCCCAAACGGCAAAATTAAAGGCTGTTCCAAACTCAAAGATGCTGCAGACAACTATTCAATGTGAATGAAAATTAACTTTTTTGGTCTATTGGGTTGGAAAACATTGTGGGAAATGAAGAAATTGCTTGTGACAAGCAATTTCTTCATTTTCCACAATGTTTTCCAAAGCCATTATTTTGTTAGGAGTCAAAAAGAGTCATTGTGTGGTAATGGGTTAAATTAAGCCATTACATTAATGTGGTTTCCCATTGTGATTAATATGAATAAGTGTGAGTTGTGAAATAGAGCACAGTGTGATTAGGATACAAGGACAGAGTTATAGATGAGGAATCTTAACCCTTTCCCAACGACAAAATTTTAGGGTGATCTACTTCAAAAACTTCCACAATTTAATGACAAAATGGATGTTCTTAAAGATTAGATTTGTGTAAAATATGGCACAGAAAATATTGAGACAAAAGGAGAAACTGCTGGTTTTCAGCAGTTTCTTTTTTGTCTCAATGTTTTCCCAAGCCTTTTCTATAAGGGACGTCAAAACCAGGTCTTGTTTGGGAAAGGGTTAACATATTTTGAAAACATGAAATATCTTGATATTCATCAAATCCTACTTTTGGGAAAACATGGAGGCAAAGCCTGAAAGGGAAAAAAAGTCATGAAAACAAAAACCTTTTGCACGCATATTTTCTGTGCTAAATTATATTCTGCTTTAAAATTTGGTATATTGTCCTCTTGCAACTCATTTAAGATTGGATAATCCTAATATTCTTTAGTTTAGGTAAAGAAAGGGTTGTGATCAAATATCAATTTGATACGATAAATCAGAAAATAGTCATCATGTTTCACATACACATCTTATTTAGCTTTTCCCAATATTCCCAAAAAGTAAATTTTAGGCTGCACCTAATTGTATTTGGAGGCTACTGCAGACGGACAAAATTGTTGTCGATACAGAAAGTATTTGTGCTCAATACAGCATAGAAGTATTGATGCAAACGAGGAAATGCAGATTATCCTTGTTTGGTGCGTCTTAAAATTTCAAAAGAAAATAGGGCATTGCCTACAAAACTAGCATTTTTCAATTTTGCACAATGTACATGTGCTAATAAAATTTATCCTGTTGTTGTCAAACCTTTTTGTTGAGAAATGATTTTATAATATAGATAGACAGCATATGCATGTATGCATGTATGCATTATGATTATATTTTGATATAGTTTTTACTTTTATAGTGATTTACACTTTTTATACGCCCGAAGGGTCGTATTATGTTATGGCCCCGCTCGTCCGTCCGTCTGTCTGTCCGTCCGTCCGTTAGCAATTTTTTGTGCGCGCAACTCCTCCTACAGTTTTGATCGGAATTTGATCAAACTTGCCACAAAAAATCTCCATGTTGTCTAGTTGTGCACATCGCTTACGGAATTCAGATAACTCTTTTCGTTCTTGAATTATCTGCCCTTGAATAAAAAAAAAAATGCCAATTTTCTTGTGTGCGCAACTCCTCCTACAGTTTTGATCAGAATTTGATCAAACTTGCCACAATGAATCTCCATGGTGTCTAGTTGTGACTTCGCTTACGGAATTTAGATAACTGTTTTCGTTCTTGAATTATCTGCCCTTGAATTTAAGGAAAAATGCCCATTTTCTAAAAAATGCCCATTCTCTCTTGTGCGCTACTTCTACAGTTTCAACCAGAATTTAATCAAACTAGCCACAATGAATCTCTATGGTGTCTTGTTGTGCAAACAAAATTTTGATAACTTTTCATGTTTGAATTATCTACCCTTGAATCGAAAAAAATGGCCAATTTTTACTGACAAGCCCCTCTCGGGCGTATATTCGCCGCTCTGCGAAGTTCTTGTTAATGTCTTATAATAATGGATGATTTTATGATAGAATATTATATCTATAGCCATTACCTCATTCTTCTTGTGATTTGATTTATTTTGTATCCATCTCGAAAACTTATTGGTTTCTATTTTTAGCCCATTTGAGCACGAAGTGCTCAAGGGAGCTATTGTGATCTATCAATGTCCGGCTTCGGTCTGTCCAATTTCTTTAAACGACATCTCCTCCTAAACTTCTAAGTCAAAATCAGTTAAACTTGGCAGAAATGTTCCTTGGGTGGTCCCTTATAAAATTTGCTAAAAGAATTGAAATCCATGAAAAACTCTGGTTGCCGTGGCTTCGGAAAATGGAAATTTCACAAAAGCTCAACAATTTCTTTAAACGACATCCCCTCCTAAACTTCTGGGTTAAAACAACCAAACTTGGTAGAAATGATCTTTGCGTGGTTCCTTTTAATTCAAATATAATTATTATTGTTATTTATATATTTCAAACATTTCTTTAAACGACATCTCCTAAACTTCTGGGTCAAAATCAATCAAACTTGGCAGAAATGTTCCTTGGAATGTCCTTTATAAAACTTGCTAAAAGAATAGAAATCCATGAAAAACTCTAGTTGCCGTGGCATCAGAAAATGGGTAATTTCTTTAAATCTCTACAATGTCTTTAAACAACATCTCCTCCTAAACTACAGAGTCAAAATCAATCAAACTTGGCAGAAATGTTCCTTGGGTGGTCCCTTATAAAATTGCCAAAATAATTGAAATACATGAAAAACTCTGCTTGCCGTGGCAACGGAAAATGGGGATTTTCTTGAAATCTCAAAAAATTCTGTAAACGACATCTCCTAAACTTCTGGGTCGAAATCAACCAAACTAGGCAGTAATGTTCATTGGGTGGTCCATTATAGAATTTGCTAAAAGAATTGAAATCAATGAAAAACTCTGACTGCTGTGGCATCATATAGTGGGAAATATCACAAAAGCTCATCAATTTCTGTAAACAACATCTCCTCGTAAACTACATGGCCAAATTCTTCTCTGGGACCACAATGCGTTACATATGCAAAGTTATTTGGCATTATTAAAACATTACTCAGGTGTGCGAATTAGGACCCTCAGGGTCCTCTTGTCCATTCTTTGTCCCTCTCCCAAACAGTACCTGGTTTTGACGTCCCTACAAGAAAAGGCTTCGGAAAACGTTGTGGCAAAAGAAGGAATTGCTGATAATCAGCAATTTCTCCTTTGTCTCAATATTTTTTGTGCTATGTATCACACATATTCTGCCTTTATCAACGTCCATTTTGATGTCTGCAGCGACTTTCTAATGGGAAAAAATTCTGTTGTTTGGGAAAGGGTTAAATCTTCTTACTTTGCCATCTACACGGTGGAGATTGTGCATCATGGGATGGATAACAAATAATTCTGATTATTTTATTATTAAAATAATTTCATTTATTTTCTCGAGAATTTGTCGTCTGCTAAAGGTTAAAGTGTAGTAAATATCAATGTAAACCATTCGCGTATGTTCCGCCTGATTGCACTCGATTCCCGCCAGTATATGCCATATAAATAAGTGTCTCACGTGCGCTACGGTCTTTCAATTGACAGACTGCGAACCCAAACGACATAGAAAATCCCTCCCACCGCTCCCTAAACCTTCATTATAATCTTTACATATTTTCCTTATAAAAGGTTTGATTAAATTCAAACAGTATGGTTTTACTCAATCTTTATTCGTATGACTATGTATTTCAAAGCTTTCAATACAAATCTTCATTTGAACAAAGATACTCTGTCCAGTTTATATTTACAGGATAATGTATAATCCGGTAACGGTGATCAGTCGTGCCATCGTTGGTATCCTGTGGTGAAACGCTGTTGGTATCCATAGATCTACAGGCGACAGCTTCGATTCGGACCAAATGGAAATTCAAAGGACGACGCCTTACCGACGCATCCTGTAAAAGTTTGTTAAGTGCTGATGAACTATCGACCTATCCATAAAACTCAATAACAAACTACAGAAATCTATCATCGAACATTTGCTAGAGTTCTAGCAATTCAATATAGACTGTCGCTCAAGTGATGAAATGAAGTTCCGTCAATCACAAGGCCAAAGTTCAAAATCTTATATAGCAATATCCCCTATTTATTGAAATGAAATCTACTTCTGACCAAGACGTTGTTTCTGGGTGTTGGTGCACCCACATCAAGAAGTGACGTTTGGGTTAGTTAACAAAATCTATAAGGTATCCGCCCCAAAAGTACTGTTACAAAGGTCTCGCCCTAGTACTTGGTGATTCCTTTCTTGCTGTTTTTTGCTTATTGCGTTATACATGGGCCGCTGAAAGTGAGTGAGCTCGCTCACGTTAACATCGCACACATTGCAGAGTTGAACAAGTAACGTATCTAGTTGTCGTTGATAAGTCCGGTGTGTACAGCAGTCTCTGACCGTGAAGTCTGAAAGTCTTGTATTGCATTGCGTCTAAGTGGACTATAGTCCGGTGTTTGTGTTTTTGTCGATGTCTTGTGCAGTAAAAGTCGATGTACAGCGCCTCCCATGTGGTAGTCCTTGTGTTGGTAATTACTAAAGTTCTGTATGTTGCGTTTGTGGTAAGACACAAGTGTTGCTTTGCTTCGCTGGGGCGGTATGAAAAATCAGTAAACGTATGGCAAGCTCAGTTTACTCCTGGGCACCCGGTTGGGACTGGGCTTGCTAGTACACGTTATAGTTGCTTTAGCTGGTAGTGTTTATAGCTGATCATAAAGTACCTTTTTGCTTGACGGAACTTCATCTTAGGACGATACTGGGCCGACCCGGTATCGATATAGAGCGGCCAATCTTATTCCACGCATTATAAAACGTTAAACTTTGGTGTCTCAGCACTATGTTAAGTATCACAGAATTAAATGATGTCTATGATAGTCTGTCTTGTTTAATCTTTTCGATTAGAAAATAAATACAAATTTGCCTCGCTTTAGGTAAGAAATTGTGGAATAACTTTCCTATTTTTTCATCAATTTGCAAGCGGTTTACTGCATGTACCCCGCCTTACTTAGCTCTTTCCTCAGATATATAATTGTGGGGTCCTTGTACTTTTTCAAAAAATTGATCCCAACCGACCAGAAAAACAACAAAGAATTCAGATCATTAAATTCTGGTCGGTTGGCGTCATTTTTTTTGACAAGTACAAAAAGTTACCAAATAAGTATAATGCATCTGCGGAAAGAGCTCAGAAAGGCGGAGTACATGCAACAAACCGCGTGAAAATTGACACATAGTTAAGAAAGTTAACTCAACTTTTCTTTTTTCACTATGTTTATAGATTTAGTTTTGTTACCTCGTTTTGTTCTCAATAGTTTGTTTATGTTAGATGACCTTGATCATAGTAATATTTTTAAAATCTACTTCATCATTGATTAAAAAGAATTGCCATGAGAGAAGGTTGCTAATATTTAATATTATGTGTAGCTCTGTGCCATCCTGTTTACTAATTAGCCTACTAGAGATTTATAGTATTGACTTCCATTACAATGACAGATAGTTTAGAAATATTATCTTACAATTGCCGTGGTTTAAACAAAAATAAGAAAAGATTTGATTTATTTACATTATTTAAAGAAAAAAACGCTGATATTATTTGTCTGCAAGAAACGCATTTTACCGGGGATGTTGAAAAAACAGTTTATTCAGAATGGGGTGGAGATTGTTTTTTTAGTAATGGAAATCACAACTCGAAAGGTGTTTGTATCTTAATCAAAAGAAATTCTGGTATAAAAGTTTTAAATACTAAAAAAGATGATAAAGGACAATTTCTAGCTCTAGAAATATCTTTTTCAGACCATAAATTCCTTTTGATAAATATATATGCACCAAATAAGGACGATCCAAATTTTTTTCAATATATATTTCAAACTATTGACTCAATGAATAGTGATGATAAGTTTATTGTCTGTGGGGATTTCAATCTTGTTTTAGATCCATCGCTTGATTATAACAATTACAAAAACATTAATAACAACATTAAGGCTAGAAAACATTTGTTATCAGAAATAAACAATAGGGATCTTATAGACCCCTTTAGAAATATTCATGGAGATAGCCAAAAATTTACATGGAAAAGATTCACTCCTTTTCAACAAGGAAGATTAGACTTTTTCCTAACATCTAATGACATTTTTGAATTTGTAAAAAAACTGTGACATTGATATAAGTTACAAATCTGATCATTCTATTATTTTCTTAGCATTAAAATTCTCAGAAACCAGTTACGGAAAAGGTTACTGGAAATTCAACAATTCGCACTTACATGATATAAACTTCCTTAATTGTATTAACGAGAAAATCGATGAAATTGTATTACAATATTGTTTACCCGTTTACAATCCCGAAACAGTTTTAAATATGGATAAATCAGAAATTCAATTTGTTATTGATGATCAACTATTTTTAGAAACCTTGTTAATGAAAATACGTGGTAGAACAATCTCATATTCGTCTTATAAAAAACGAGAAATGGTGCAACGAGAAAACCAATTAATGTCCCAAATCATTGAAGTAGAACAAAATTTGAATGACACAAATAAAGAACAACTATTAACCTTGCAATCCGAACTAAATGAGATCAGACAATTAAGATTAAAAGGCGCTTTTATACGATCAAAATCGAACTGGATTGATGAAGGTGAAAAAGTTACGAATTATTTTTGCAATCTCGAAAAAAGGTATCAACAACAGAAAACCATACCCTTTATTGAAAAAGAAAACGGTTCTCGCATATACTCTCAAACTGAAATTTTGAAAGAAACTAAAACATTTTACGAAAACTTATACAATGAACGTCCACATAAAACAGATATTAACCTAGAAAGAGAATTCCGAAATGTTGAATATAATAAATTAAATCACCAACAAGCAGAATCTCTAGAAGGCTTACTTACTTACAATGAAGTATCGAAAGCTTTAAAACAAATGAAAAATGATAAAAGCCCAGGATGCGATGGTTTCACATCAAATTTTTATAAAGTATTCTGGAAAAAAATAGGTCATTTTGTTGTAAGATCGTTAAATTATGCATACATGGCTGGTTGTTTTTCTCGAAACATAAAACTTGGCACTATCACTTGTATTCCAAAGGAAAATAAAGCAAAACAATATTTAAAAAATTGGAGACCAATAACACTATTAAACGTCTTATATAAGATAGCTTCTGGTTCAATCGCTAATAGATTAAAATCAACATTAGATCATCTCATTTCCCCCGACCAAACAGGTTTCGTACAAGGTCGATATATAGGCGAAAATACCAGACTAATATATGATATTATGAAACTTTGTGAAGAAAAGAAAATACCCGGACTTTTAATGCTTATTGATTTTGAAAAGGCCTTCGACTCCTTATCATTTAAATTTATTAAGAAAACTTTCTCCTTTTTTCAATTTGGCGACTCTATTCAAAAGTGGATCGAACTTTTTCTGTACAACACCGAAGTGTCAGTACAGCTAAATGGGTTTATTTCCGAAAATTTCCACGTAAAAAGAGGATGCAGACAAGGCGATCCGATCTCATCTTATATTTTCATCCTATGTTCGCAAGTATTAAACTTAATGATAAAATCAAACAAAGACATTTCCGGTATAAATGTTAATGGCAAAGAATTTCTTCTTTCACAATTTGCAGATGACACATCCCTCCTTCTAGACGGGAAAGATAAATCGCTACATTCAGTTCTAGACATACTCAACCATTTTTCTGAATTATCAGGTTTAAACGTCAACTTTGACAAAACAAAAGTTATATGGATAGGATCTTTGAAATACAGCACCCGATCCATTAAAACGAGATGGAAATTATCGTGGGGTGAAACACAATTTAAACTTTTAGGTATACTATTTGATGTTGATCTAAAAAAGATGATAAATTTGAATTTTTATCCAAAATTAAAAAGCATAAAAAACTGTATAACATTTTGGAAAAGGCGGAAATTAACACCAATAGGGCGTATAACTGTCATAAAGTCTCTTCTTTTACCCATGATGAACCACCTTTTTATCAGCTTACCAACACCACCATCAGATTTTTTAAAAGAGATTAATGATTTATTTATAGACTTTGTTTGGGACGGCCGGCCGAAAATTAAAACTTCGATATTGATTAAAGATTATGAAGACGGTGGGCTAAGATTTCCTGATATTAATTGCTTTATCAAAACTATGAAAATAAAGTGGTTAAAGAATATGGTTGTACACCCAGATAGTTTATGCTACCAATTGGCTAATACTTTATTTGATATAGATAAACTTTTTAATACTGGAAAGTATTTCGGTGATCACATTATTAAGACCATAAATAATAGCTTTTGGGCTGATGATATAAGAGCTTATATTTCATACACCGAAAAGTTTGTCCTAGAAAATTGGACTCAAGTTCTACATTTCCCGCTCTTTTACAACGACAAAATTACAATAGATTCAAAGTTTGTTTATAACGATTGTCTCTATAAAAATGGTATAAGATTCGTTAAAGATATTCTGACTGAAAATGGCAGTTTTAAGAATTATCAAGATATAAAAGATCACGTAAAAGGTAGATTGCTTTTTCTAGAGTTTTACAGCATTCGAAATGCAGTTAAAACTTTCATAAGAGAACAAAACTTTGAAGTTGATAACTCGAAGCTATTTACTGCACATAACCCATGTGCATCTTGTTTTATCTTTCCATTGATCACAAAAAACAATATGAACAAAATCATCTATTCAACATTAATAATAAACGATGAAAAACCAACAAGTCAAACTAAGTGGCTCTCAATTTACAATCATTTTAACACAGACTGGAAAACTATTTACTCCAAAATTTTCAAACTAACTAATGATACTTACACGCAATGGTTTCAAACAAGGATATCTCACCGAATACTTCCAACGAATTCTCTTTTAAAAAAGATGGCCATCACTGATGATGACCTCTGTACCTTTTGTCAGTCAAATGAAGAGACTCTTTTACACCTTTTTTATGACTGTGTTAAGGTAAAGCCGATAATCCATCTACTAAACCTAAGTATCAACGATTTTTATACCAATTTTCATCTAAACAGTGTAGATGTCATGTTAGGGTGCAATAATAAATCAAATATTGATATATTATGTTTAGAATACAAAAAATATATCTACATGCGTAAATTGAAAAAGACTAACCCATCTGTTAACGGATTTTTAAACTTCTTAAAGCTAACGATCGAAATAATCGATAAAACAAAAAATAAAGAACGGCTTAAAATAAACTGGGCAATTGTTAGGAGGATGGCACAGAGAACTTAAAAACATACATGAAAGCTTAAGAAATAAGATCATCTAACATTCTTTATTCCTATCTTTAATTAGCATATATCTTTGTTTATCCTTATTCATTAATTGTGTAAAGCTACACATGCTTGAGGTAATTATGAAATTATACATCAATATACTACTAGATAACCAAATCCGAATGTTTTAATCCATTGCTAGATGACATAATTATTGAGGAAATCTTCAATTCTTTTCCTACTGTTTCTCATAGATTTGAAGCATAGATACTTCTTTTGATTCGCTAGCAATGTATTGAAACAATACCATGTATGCTATTTAAGAAATTTCATTTGTAATTTGTTATATATTGTTATATGCATTATTTATTGTACAAATTGGATAAATAAAGATTGAGAAAAAAAAAAAAAAAAAAAAAAGGGGTGTATTGTCCTTTTGGAACTATTTTTTGAAGTCTGGATTTGCCCTTCTCGCCAGTTGACTGTTAACATATAGATATCTAAAACGAATTTAACAATAGAAGAAATACATTTGAAATATTAAACGGCTGTCTTTTATATCAAGTGCATGGGACTAATGTCAGGGGCCTTAGGCGGGATTGCAGTTTGCGAGAAAATGACTTGGTCAGCCTTAAGAATTCAACCTAAAAATGATATGTCTAGGAAAGGGTAAACTGAAAAGAGTAACTCTCACTTGTTTACATTGATGGGGTTAACATAAACAATTCCTATACAATGTTCTGAGTTGTCAAATCGGGTCTGTCGGCTGGACCTGTCGAAGGGTAAGGGGCGGGCATTATGACTTTTTGAGGGGTATCCCAATGAGAGGCAAAATGTCGCTAAAATATACTTAGCGACATTCTGCCTCTTATTGGGATATTTTTCAAGGGTTCATGGTGCCCGCTTCTTATTTTTTGACGGGTCTGGATGACAGACTTGATTTGATTGTTCAGAGTATCCGTACCCCAATTGTTTGTATTAGCCCCATTAGTGTAAACATTAGGAGAGTGCTCTTTTCATTTTGCCTTTTCCTAAACATATTCAAGTCATAGTTGAATACTAGAGACTAACCGGGTCGTTTTCTCGCAAAGTGCAATCTTGCTCGCGGCCTCTGATATGAGTCACATGTGCTTTTTATCAAAGACAATCATTAAAATATTTCAAATGTTTTCCCTTCGTGGTCAAATCCGTTTTAGGTATCAGTGTTAACGGTTGATTGGCGAGAGGGGTGGATCCGGACTTCAAAGAATAGTTCCTAAAGGACAGTGACAGATGACTCTAAAATTGAAAAAAAAAAAAAAAAAAAAAGAAAGTTATTGCTCAAATTCTTACCTGAATCGGAGCTAATTTGTACGTATTTGTTACCATTTCGATTTCTGGTCGGTTGGGGCAATATTTTTGGAAAAGTATCAAGAGTTTTCTAATATGTCATACATCCGATGAAAGAGCTGAATAAGGCGGGTTACATGCAACGAAAATTGACACAGAAATAAGCAAGTTATTGCAATATATCTTACCAGAATCGAGATTGATTTGTCCGTTGTCGTTATCCATCCCATTATGCACAATCTCCACCGTGATCTAAATAAAGAAAGTTTGAGAGTTGCGCGGTTTCGTGCCGTCTGCAGATTATGATCTTGTACATCGATAGAAACCGCAAAATTGAAAACCAATATGAAATTCAATTAGAAATCCGTACATGTCCATTAGATTGATTGGTGTTAAACGCGTCGTTCAAGGGACATGAGCATACATCGCGGCGGCTGGAGCACCTAACTATAGAATCAGTCGTGATGACGTCATAGCCTCACTTTCATTTTTTCATCGAGGGTACAACCTCGGTTTTTATCGCTACGGGATACCATTTTTGAGGCAGAATATCTCCAAAATCCATTGCTAAAATTCACAAACAAAACTCTTTCTCTAAAGAATGTGATTTAAACTTTCTCAACTACCAACGCATTTTTAATAATTTGGCGTAGTCGTCGAGATATTAATGCTGAAAGTTGGTAATGCCTTAAGGAAAAAGACCGAAGCTTTCACCTCCACCGAATGAGTGCAGGTCGACTGACGACGTTTTTGATTGGCTGAAGGGATTGTGCCGACCGAATCAATAGATTCCTTTCATTTCTCGTACAAGTACTACCCCAACATCCCCATCGAGCCTCCAGCTGCTCGCCCACATAGGTTAACGATTATTAAACCATTGGTGGGAGACAATTTTGTCTGAAAGGATATTTTTCGCGACCGTGGATCGAGCCCGGGCTGGCGTGGGTGAGAGTCGGATGTGCTACAAGCTGCGCGGTGGTCGCGGAAAATGTCTGTTAGACTCCATCGCTTTCAAAAATATCACAAACTAGATTTATAAAAGCTTTTCGGTCTCGAGACTATCGGTGGAAAGCAATATTAACCCTTTCAAACAAGACTTGGTTTTGACGTCTATGATATTTTAAATTATAATGAAAACATTGAGGCAAAAGAAGAAAATGCGGATAACCAGCATTTTCTCCGCTTGCCTTGATATTTTTCTATACCGTATTGTACACAACTTACATATTCATCACCCATCTGTTTCAGCTTTCAAAATCGAGCAATTTATATCGTCGCTTTTCTACGAAAACCACGTAGGCCTATCTGCAGCTTGTTTTAAGCTGCAGATACGTGGTTATGGAAGAAAATCAGCGATATTTTGGTTTTTGGGGAAAGCGTTAAAGTTAATTTCCAATGCATCATCGGTAACACTTATTCGGATGTGCTAAAGTAATGTATAGCTCATGATAAATGACATGGAAGAGCATCTCTAAATAATCGATGGGGATGCTCTATCGTGACCTATATGATTTATTAAGGGAAAAAAGAAAAGAAAACTACGTCTCTTTTTTGTTCATGATAAGAAATGCCATAGGAGACCAGGCAGCAAAGTATTGCTGCTTTTCAACAAATACATCGTAAATGTAACTTAAAATAAGCTATGATTGCAAAAGTAACTGAAAATATATATCATAACAAAGTCACATGGTTATCTGCCCATGGAACTGAAGGCCGTCCAAATTGAAAGAATCGTGCAGACGAAATTTCAAGTGAATGGAATTGTTGTTGTTTAGGTCTTTTTGGATGGAAAACATTGTGGGAAATGAAGAAATGCCATTATTTTGTGAGGAGTCAAAAAGAGTCATTGTGTGGTAATGGGTTAAAGGCAACCAAAACTGAAAAGAAGGGTTTGTTTGCAAAAGGATTGAGTGAAGATACCACATCTGCTGATAATGTCATTAAAGTAAGGTTACATGTAAATGCTGAAATTCGGAAAGTGAAAAAAGGAGTAAAAAAGGTATTGCTATACATTTACTTTTAATTCAGATAAGGCTATGAAAACATTGAGACAAAAGAAGAGAATGTTTAGAATCAGCAAATTTTCTTTTTTTTTCTTTTTTTTTTAAATTTCTATTCTTAATTGAACATGTTTATTTCATATTGATTGACATACATCCAGTCTGCAGAAGTTTTTATTATGCTCCCCGAAAAAATTTCGGGGGAGCATATAGTCGCCACGCTGTCCGTCCGTCCGTGTGTCCGTCCGTGCGTCCGTCCGTGTGTCCGTCCGTGTGTCCGTCCGTCCACAGCCATATCTCAGCAACCCTTGGACCAAATTCAATGAAACTTCACATGTGAACTCCCTGGGTCAATACCTAGGTACCTTTTTCTCCGTTTGTAATTTTAAGGCTGCGTCATGGAAAAAGGGGCCTTAGTGTAAAAATTAGTTTTTCTCTTATTTCTCTTCATCTAATGGGCAGAATTTAATGAAATTTTGTGCTCATGTAATAAATAGGATGTTCTAGACCATATTCTATAAATAATGTGTGTACAAAAAAGATGTCATGGGAAAAGGGGGCTTAATGTATGATAGTTTTTATTTTGTGACAAACACTTATTCGGGGAGCATAATCCGTCTGTGACGGCTCTTGTATTGAAAAAGTCTAGAAGCCGTTGTTATTCGGAAAGGGCTACACAAATTACTTCGTTAGAGGGGTCACTACAGATAATTCTACATACATGTATCACTGGTAGTGAACTCGGCTATTTATCCCTTTCCCAAACGACAAAATTTTAGGGTGATCCACTTCAAAAACTGCCACAAATGACAAAATGGGTGTTATTAAAGATAGGATTTGTGTAAAATATGGCACAGAAAAAATATTGAGACAAAAGGAGAAACTGCTGGTTATCAGCAGTTTCTTCTTTTGTTTCAATGTTTTCCTAAGCCTTTTCTATTAGGGGCGTCAAAACCATGTCTTGTTTGGGAAAGGGTTAAAGCGTGGGATGTTTTTTCGCGATCATAGTATTCCGTCGGTGTTGTTATAAAATATCGTAACTACGGCTTCGATAAAGCCGTAGTTACGAGATTTTATAACAACACAGGCAGTTTGTCAATACATATCTAGTAAACCCGTTCTATTTTTAGAACAAATTCCTTGTTATTAGAAAAACGATCCAATCAGATCTTTAAACTCACATTTAAACGCAAAATATCTGTACCTTGTGGTAGCGAAAAACGTCCCTCGCTTTGGCCGAGTTCACCACCAGTGCGTATGTATAGCTAAAATGACATGGCGGAGCATCCCTAGGCTAGCTAAAAGATAGACGATGTCCATCATTTATCGTGAGCTATATCTTGAAACTATGATCCAGGTATTTTGGATTTGAAAAGATGGAAATAAGTTACCGGACAGCCTAATTGTAGACTTGTACAAAGTCAAAGACAAATTCGGGTGAATGATTTTGGATATTTTCTACCTCTTGTTGTATATATCATCTTGGGAAAGGAAGAAATTGCTTTTCACTGGTGAAATGTAGGATTTTTTTCACAATTTTTTCATTAAAGGCGCCTTCATGTGGAAATGCTTTGTCGTGTTTAAAATTGCCATTCAAAAGAAGCCATGAAAGGAATTTTAAACA
Source organism: Fragum sueziense (assembly GCA_963680895.1). NCBI lineage: Eukaryota > Metazoa > Mollusca > Bivalvia > Cardiida > Cardiidae > Fragum > Fragum sueziense. Next base: position 58,892,307 of record OY804593.1, read on the forward strand.
CGACAAACCGATTTATATAGGCCTACACACTGAACATATGACCTGCTTTTGGTAACAATTTGATCCAGCAAGAAAATTTGTCGTTTGGGAAAGGGTTAAGATATTCCATCTAAGTAAGAAGTAAATGCTGATCATAAGGACTCCCTTCTTTTGCCCCGATGTTTTCTTGATACTATTTGTATGTAAACCCTATCTCTTCAACATCATTTTTGTCTTCTGTTACAGCTTTTAAATTTGAATAGTAAAAATGAATATCATTTGAGAAAAGGTTAAAACATATAATTTATCAAATATAATGTACAACCCATTGTTTTATTGAATTGAATTGGTTAATTGTGTATAACATATATGTATATTTGTGAAAATTGGATAAATTGGAAAAAGGGTATTTCATCTATTGTTAGATACCAAACTCTTCATGCATCTTCGTGCGTCGTCCGTGCCAAGGTACTCTCCATGCCGAGCTCTATTGATTAAACCATCAAATATGACCTCTGCAGTTTTCGGTACGCCAACAGCCTATTTGGTCGTCATAATCTAATTATAGCACACCATTTGAATTATCGAATCAAAATCATTCAGTTTTATCTTGCATGATCATTACGTATACATTACGTCGCTTCTATTTTTGGCTGAAGCCGGTAACATTTGAATTATCGAATCAAAATCTTTCAGTTTGATCTGGTTTGATTACGTATACATTACGTCGCTTCTATTTTTGGCAGAAGCTGGTAATTTGAAGCGTTAGCCAATCATTTCTTGTATCAGAAATTTCGATTGTTTATGAGTATATTGGCGACGATTGGATACCGAAATCCCGCCAAGGCCCCGAGATTAGACGTGAAACGACCCCGCGAGAACAGAGAGTATTCTATCGAAATGGAATGTAGGGAGAATACGCTCTGTTCGTAAGAGAGTAGTGCCAAGGATGACGCCCATAGGTTGACGAGCGTATACCATCGCCGATTTCCTTTGCCACGGATGACACCCGAAGTTGCACGACGTGTTAAGTTTGGTATCTAATTATGGATGAAATACCTTATCTTGGTTTTCAGTGAAAGATTGACCATGGGTTTGCTGGGCAATGCAGTAGTAGTGGTAGTTTTCGGTGTACTCTTATATGCCATCAGTGAATACAGGTAGGGGAGAAAATTTTATAGCTATAAACTTTTCCCAGCTAATTTCGTAATTGGCGCTCTTAACAGAAAAGTTTCGAGAATGATTGAGGGTAAAAGGAGAAAATGTCGATAACAAAAATCTTCTTCTTTTGCCTCAATATTTTCTGTGATATTTTGCACTCGGATAACACATTTATCAATATTTACTTTGTCGTCTGAAGCTGCGTTCAAAATGAACCAGATTAAGGTAGTCTGCCCCTAATGAAACTCGCGCGACGTCGAAAACATTATGCGGTGGAAATTTCAACCGCCGAATAATTTCGACCGCGCCTGAATAAGTTCGGATATATAGCGACTACGCTCGAAAAAAAAAAAGTAATCTACCTTAAAAGTTTTCGTTTTGGAAAGGCTTGAGAAATGAAAAGATGAAATTGAGATATGAATTATCATATCAAATTGCACTGTAATTTATTATTCATAAGCTGATACTTATAGATTTGCATTAAAAGGGATAAATGAACGTGGTACAATTTCACTAAATAACAATTAATTTTGTGCTAAAAATAGACAAGTTTACTATCATGTTTTGATAAACTTTCGGTGTTGTTATAAATTCTCATAACTACGACTTGGTTCAAGCCGTAGTTACGAGATTTTATAACAACACTTTCGAAATGCTATTGTTTGTCAGAAATTGCGTCATGTACAATTGGATAAAATCATTCCCAATTAGAATCTGCATAGAAGCTGATATTATGGTCACAGTAGCATGTGCAAATTTGCACCTAAAACCTTAACGGGAATTGTCCCATAATCAACAAGTAGTCGCACTCAAAACAGAATTGACATTTGAAGTATAGCTGACGATAATCGACCTGGCAGAGCATCCCATTCGATTAGCATGGGCTGCTCTGCCAGGTCATTTCTTGTGAAGTATACTTCCAAAGCAAAAATCGAAGGGATTATCTAAAACACTGTCATAATTTAACAAAAGTCGGATGATACTAGTATCTGACATCCTGTCTTACGCGTTCTGGATTTTTAGTATCCAAGCCTTTTCCAGTCATTAGGGAACTATTTTATTCAGTTAACAGTGACGTAATTTCGGACAAACAAATAGTGTATCGTGGATGTTGTTATAAAATCTCGTAACTACGGCTTGATTCAAGCCGCAGGTACGAGATTTTGTAACAATCCCGACACTTTATAAAATCTTAACAGTAAACCTAGTCTATTTTTAGCACAAAATTCATTGCTATTGGATGTAACATTTCAGGGCATGGCTTGATATAGATAGAGTGTTATATACTAACTTCCCGGGAAAATGTCAAACACTGCTCACAGGTGAGTTTCTTCAGAACATGGAATTTGGGATAAAGTCACAAATAAAAGGAAGATATTATTAGAACACATGTATCTTGAATACCATCTTTATTCTTGTTCTTTACTTTTGTCCTTTAGAAATAACGTTTCGTAGTAGGCCTATCTTAGCAAAACTACCCAATCGGATCACTAGATAAGAGGGGGTAAAGGCATTCTTAATTCGTTACTTGAAATCCTAACCCAATATAGTGAGTACTCATTCGAATCGTCTTGATGAAACAGTTCCAATGAGTACCCATAGCATAGGGATTGAAGAGCATTGAATGATATTTTGCATTTTGAAAAGCCATTACACCTTCTTATCTGTAACCCTGCACGCTGTTTAACAACGAAATGAATGTTTTCTAATAATGTACGCATCGACATGTCACGCCAAAATGTACCATTTAAAATGTCCACTGAACCAATGAATGGAAACAAGTCAAGCCCAGTAGAGGTCAACACGGTACGGAAACTACAGAGACAGAGCCAATGGTTCTGCTATTCAAATCCTCTGGGGGCGCTTCCGGCCGTGTGTGGCTCTGTCTCTGGGATCGCGATTTTTTTTTACAAAAACAGGTGAGTGTTAATAATAATAATAATAATAATAATATCTTTATTTAACGAAGGTGACTTATTAAGACATCACTACAATACACAATATCATAATGATTAACTTATTTACAATAAGGCCTTCAAACAACATTCATACAAAAGTCAGTATTGACAATCACACAAAATTATCAATAATGATAGTCAGTTATCTGACAGATACTCGTAGGATCTAAATTATTGCATGTTATCGATTAAATAGTGTTTGATTTTTCCTTTGAAATTGGTCAGCTTTGGTTCGTTTCTTATTTGGATTGGAATTGAATTCCATACATTAACGCTGAAATAACTAAAGCTACTTTTGTATATATTCGTTCGAAGTCTTTTAGTCAGGATTAGATCGTTTTTTGTCTCTGAGCGTAAATGATAATTTTCATTGACTGATACTCGTACTAAGTCTGACATGTAACTTGGCGCATTGTTGCCGATTGTTTTATGGATAAGGACCGCAGTATGATACTTACATCTATTTTGAAAAGTCAACCAATATAGCTCTTTAAATAACGTTTCTGTAGGAAATCTTTTAGACTTACCAAGAATTAATTTGCCGATACGTTTTTGCAAAACAAATATTTTGTTTACATAACCTTGCTCAGGTTTGCCCCAAATTACACAACAATAATCCATTATTGGTAGTATGTATGAGTTATAGAAAAGCATTTTCATTTCGTCTGTTAAATAAAAAGTTATATGTTTGAACAGAGCTATTTTCTTATTCACTGCTTTAAAGACAGAATCAATATGAAACTTCCAATTTAAATGGCTGTCAATGTAAACGCCTAATACTTTCTGCACCTTCACGTTTTCCAGTGCATTACAATTTGTTCAACTTTGTTGTTCAATTATTTTCTTTTTGGTGCTTATAAGCGAAAAAGCCGGAATGTCATGCTCCCCTAAGACCATTTATCTGTCAGTTGTAATTATGTGGGCTTCAAAGTTGGCAGGGTTTTTACAGGATCCTTAATTGTCGTCGTGAGTCGACCCTATGTTATTTTTTTCTTGTTTACATCATGTATTTATGTACATTCCAACGGTAAATAGCCAATTGCCACAGTCAAAACATGATAGGGGAGACCGGGGCTAGTTGGTCCAAAAATGCATTTTCCCAGATGCTGATTTTGATATTAATCTGAAGTAAATATTTTGGCGTTTGACATTCAGTATGACCAATTTTCTAACTTATTAGATAGTTTTCAGTCTATAGAATGGAGTATTATAGGCAACAAAGCCGTTTTTCGAGACGCGGTCAACTGGACCAACTTGCCCCGTTGTCGGGGCAAGTTGGTCCGGGTAGCGGGGTAAGTTGGTCCGTATAGTTATATAGAGGCAAATTGGTTCCCAGCCTCAGACAAACATATTTTAATTTCCAATAACATTTAATAACATAAAACTGTTTCCAAATATTGTATATCCTCAGTAATATAATTACATTCACTCTCAGAAACCAATTCGATTAAATTCTCTGTTTCTGAAGTTGATAATGGCATTTGAGTTGCTGCTTAGTGTCTCTACCCTGCATTTCGACAAACCATAAAGTAACCCACAATTGGTAATCACGGAAATTTCCTACATATTTTCCCAATTTTTGATAACACAAACGCTTGGTAGGGATGCGTTACTCGAAATTTTTCATTTAAATACTAAATTCCTTTCGAATGACCAACCAATGTGCCCGCCTTACTCTTCGACTTATTTTGATACCAAGATTTCCCCCGATTACTGTATCACAGTTGATATTATTCGCGAGAAGTGATACTAACAACTTGTCACGGCATTTGACAGAAGAAAATTCGATATAAAATCACCTTCTATGAATACTTCCGTTGGACCAACTTGCCCCGTCGAAAATGGACCAACTTGCCCCGACCATACCACATGTAGATATTCCCTCATTACAAGAGCGTCGTGGAATTAAGAAAAAGAAAAGATATACTATTGAATTCCATAGATAATTAGCTTTCTACAAATGCATAACATGTACTTGTTACTAGATACACAGAGAAGTCAAAAACAAAAATATACAAGGGCAAAAATGTTACTTATGTGGTGCAAAATCAGAATTTCTTCTCTATTTTCTTAACGCGATCTAAGACAGCTATGTTGTTTCCTTCAGTAAATGTGTCATAATCAAGGATTATATTGTGCCTCATGATGTCGCCATAAGTATAATCACTTTAGAGAAAATGCCCTTGGACCAAATTGCCCCATTGACCAACTAGCCCCGGTCTCTCCTATATACAAATCGGTGGATACCCTTGATTAGACATCTCTTTCCCATGTCACAAAACCTTAGAAATGATTGACAAAAATGAAATTTGAGCAATTTCTATCAGTAGAAGAGTTGGAAAATTATAATTCTTAGCTGCGAAGATATTTTGTAAAGCGCACTTACGCATAAAATTTGAACTTGCGTTCGAATCTACGAAAAAAAAAATGAACGTAAGTTCGTTGATAAAAAGGGAACAGTTCTCCATTTTGGTCAACATATTAACTATATAAACACTCTTCAATGTTTTAAGAACTCTTGGACAAAAGTCTGAGATAGGTATACGTGCTTAGTGGTTTATGGTAAGCCACTGAAGTGGCACAATGTACGTAGAACATTTCCACTTACATAGGACTAGAGAATATCTTATCATTTTGAAGTTTTGATCTACTTGCTGCAAAGGTTGATGCTTAACCCTTTCCCAAATGACAAAAAATTAGGGTGATCCACTTCAAAAAGTGCCACAAATGACAAAATTGATGTAATCAAAGATTGTATTTGTGTAAAATATGGTTCAGAAAATATTGAGACAAAAGGAGAAACTGTTGGATATCAGCAGTTTTTCTTTTGTTTCAATGTTTTCCCAAGCCTTTTCTAGAAATTAGGGACGTCAAACCAGGTCTTGTTTGGGAAAGGGTTAAACAAGTATACCCTATCCCAGAAAACAAATGCTACATCTGTCCCAATAGGATGGAGCTGTCCAAATTGATATTTGCAAATTTGTGAATTTTTAGTTTAATAAAGGAGAAAACATTGCAGAGTAAAAGAGAAATAAAATGCTGGAAATTGGCATGTTCTGCTATTCCCTGAATGTTTTTGAAAACGTCCGTCTGTTCGTCCGTCCGTCTGTCTGTCCGTCTTTTCACACTCTTGTTAACTCTAGCACCCACAAATATTACCCAATCTTGACCAAACTTCATATGACCATAAGTTCTAGAAAGATTTCGATTTTGGGTCAGATCGGACTAGAAAGTCAGGAGTTATGTGCCCTTGAACATCAAAAATAGCTAGTTTTGACTTTGTTAACACTCTAGCATCTACAAATACTGACCGATCAAGACAAAACTTGGCCACGATGTTGGTGACCATGAGATCTTGGATGAAATAGATTTTCAGTCTGATTGGACCAGAAAGAGTTATGTGCCCTTGAATTTCGACTATTTAAGACTTTGTTTACTTTCTTGCATTTACAATTACAGACCAATTAGGACAAAACTTTGACACAATGTTTTGGACCAAGATCTCGAATGAATTTGAGTTTCATTTTGATCAGAGTGGAAAGTCAAGAGTAATGTGCCCTTGAATTTGACAAAATGCCGTTTTCAACTGTTTTCGACTTTGTTTACACTCTAGCATCTACAATTATTGACTTATCAAGATGAAACTTAGAAACAATGTTAATGACCACAAGATCTCGAAAGTGTTTAAAATTACGGGCTGACCAGATCAGAAAGTCATGAGTAACCTGCCCTTGAATTGGTCAAAATTGCCTTTTGGACTTTGTTTTTTTTCCTCTCTTAACAACCGCAAATATTCATGAATCAAAACAAAACTTGGACACAATATTGGTTACAATTAACATCTCAAATGAAATAAAATTTTGGTCTGATTTGATGAAAAAGTTAGTAATTATGTGCCCTTCGATTTTACAAAATTGAGGTTTCCGACTTTGTTTTTACCCCCAAACAACCACAAATATTGACCAATCAAGACGAAACTTGACACATGACCGGAAACGCCCCAGAGAATTTGAATAGCAGAGCCATTGGCTCTGTCTCTGTAGTTTCCGTACCGTGTCAACAAGGACAGTTCTGAATCGATTGTCTTCTTATAAAATATCTTACAATCCATCTGATTGGACGAGACGTAGGTCTCGGCCAATCGGAAGGATTGTTATAATGATATTTTACTATTATAGAGGGAAAACGAGTACTAGTAGTTCATGTATTCTACCCCGTATGTCGCATTTGAAAATGAACATATTGTAAGGTAGGAGAAGCATTCTGGATTCAGAAAATTGGCTTGGAATGAAAATTTTCAATCCCACTGATCATTTCGTCCCCATTTAGCCTGCGCAGTCCACTTAGACCGATAAAAATCGACAAATGTCATACTTTCCATAATTATGGCCCCTTTTAGAATGACAAGTCACCATTTTATTTACAGAAGGGGGTTCAGAAGACTTTGTAGAACTTGACACAAACACCATACTTGTTTCATCGGTAAGTCGGTAAAGCCTCTTTTACAACCGGTCGTACGTGCTCCTGTGTGCGGTGTGCGTGTAAAACGTAGGCTTAGTCGTGCGATGCACGCACGTGCAATGTCCGGTTTTGACGGACCCAACCACGACACAGACTGCACGCAGCAAAGAATATTGACCGAACAATTCTCTACTAGCCTCTATTACAACCCGTCGTGCGTCCTTTTAAATCATTCGTTTTAAAAATCTCCGAAGATTTATAACGACGCACGAAGGGTTGTATATGGGAGACTTTCTTACATTGCAAAACAATTTGTTATATTTTTCACTAAATACTTTATTCTTTATTGCTGAATGTAAAACTTACTACACTATATTTATGGTGTGAAATCAAACAACAATGTCGATATTTTTGTCATTGTAGTTCTATTAATATATGACTAATCAAAATTGAAGCAGAGGAGGGGAAATGCTAATGGTTTTCTGAATGCGAAAGATTCTTAAAAGTCAATTGATTGAAAAGTGATTGTCGATTTGACACAATATGATATTCGTCTGACGTTAAACACGTTTGGCCAAAACGGTTTATCATAAAAATAGGAATGGCAATGAATTTTGTGCTAAAATAGATATACATGTAGTTTTGATAAACTGTCAGTGTTGTTATAAAAGATCTCGTAACTACGGCTTGAATCAAGCCGTAGTTACGTGGTTTTATAACAACATCTACGAAATACTATTTGTTTGTCCGAATTTACGTCACGATTGACCAGATAAAATTGTTCCATATTGTTGGACATCAGCATTTCGCAGCATTTCTTGCGAAGACCTCATAACTTCAGCTAGTAAAGTTTCATTACTTATTGATAATTTTGTCAAAATTGACAACCCTTCACCTTCTAAAGATGTCGCTAACAAGAACTTTCCGAATTAGATACCTTTTATTTTTCTTTTCGCTACTTTTCAACGAAAACCTCGTAACCGAAGCTTAAAACAAGCTGCAGCTATGAATTTTTCGTTGAAAAGTGACGTTTTGTAGGGTCTGAATTTTGGTGGAACGCCAGGCAGCATGTTCTCCCTATACACAAATGGAACTGTGCAAAAACTCCAAGTAAAAAACAAAGTAAACGAAGATGAGACATTGGCAGGTGCACATGGTCTTGATATTTGGACAGATCCAAAAACAGGTAATGGATATGATGCATTTCTATCTATAAAAGCCCCTCGTAGATGTAGTCACCTTTCTTCAAACTCCTTAGTTTCATATTGTCGCTTTTCAACGAAAACCTCTCAACTGCAGCTTAAAACAAGCTGTAGTTGAGAGGTTTACGTGGAAAAGCGACGATATATTCGATGTACTCAATGGTTTAGTCAGATGCGATTTTTCAATTTATTTTCACCTATGGACGTACGTGTATATTGGTAAATCCTTCTATTCGTCCTTCTGTTCATACGTCCATAAATTGTAAACACAACTCCTCCTACACTTATGGACGAATTAGTTGAAACTTTCACAGAAAATTCCTGGCCATCTGACCCTGTTATTTGAGTCTGTGTGACAGAAAAGAACACACACAGAAAACCCCCAAAAAACAAAACAACAACAAAATTAGTCTAGGAGCCAGGTCCTGGAATGGAACTTTTCTTGCAACCGGTGACCTATAAAATTTTGAGTGGTATTTTTCAATACATTAGGGTCCCATGCTTTGGTTAAGGGTGGATGACATGCTTAAAAGTGGTAGGATTTTTTTTAAATCAAGGTCAAAGGTCATTCGGTGCACTTCTCATACATACCTTCTAAAATATCCCATAACTTACTCATTTATTAAGCTAAAACAATTATTTTGGTATCAAAATGAAGCTAATGATTTGCACTTTGACTTACATGAATAATATACAATTTCTTGATTTTCAATATTTTTGAATATTCATAAATATAGAAAAAATTGGCTAAAAATCACTAAAATAAGTTTTGTCTACAAGTGAAAAAAAAGTTTTAAAAATACCAAAGGTATGTTTTTGTGGTTGAAATCATACTTAAAAATTGCCCAGAAACCTGTTCTTGACTTATATGTATTTCTTTAGAGAATTAGTCTTTAGCTTAGGCTTGTAGTCATAGGTAAAAGTGGGTGGGGTAATTTTTCCCTAAAATTACAAAACATGCAAACATTGATGTAACAATATATCTTACACATAAATGTGATGTTTTATTAGAATTTATTGTTTTGAAATCATATTTGCAGGGATTTGTAAAGCTTTTAATGCATATTCCTGAAAATTAATTAGAATTCTAAGGGCCAAAATAACAATTCAATAAAACAGCATACGAGATGGATACAGGTCATATCAACACCACAATGTCAAAATAATGACTCTTAATGAATATTTATCAAGTATCTAGTACAATTAAATGAAACAAGACTTAGATTAGCATAGTCAGCAGCTGAAAATATTCCTCTTTCTATCTTACGGGTAAAGAACATTAAAAAGACCCATGCCAGATTTTCAGGAATCAGAACATGGTCAGAATTTGCTTTGTTGTGTAGTGCATTGCTTTCATAGACCCAAAAGGAAAGCCATTTTAGAGCTGGAACTAAATTTTTCACTATCAAGGTTCAGTGTCGCATAAATGTTACTATAAATATAAAGTGCGGTTAGTTAATCATATATACTTGATTTAGTAGAACAGACTTGATTTAGAAGAACTAAATGAACTTCATTTGAAATTTCCTTGTGCAGAAATGATCTAGCTATCCAGGTTGACCATTCCATACAATATTTCATAAACATATTTCCTATCGTTTTGTATGTCCGACAACCTAGCATGGGTCTCTTTAAAGATAATTACGAAACTGCCGTCATTGCAATGCTTACACCTGGAATCCTTACGAGAACATTCATATACATAAAATGTAATTTGGAACACAATATTCCATTCTGTGAATACATATCATTATCATCAGTCTAGAATCTGGATGTTATGATGTGTGGTTATGAAGGTCTCCAAGGGTAACCATGAACATGTTAGTATCGTATATTCGTTTATGTACATGCCTTCAATAGGGACAACAGAGGATCTGGTCTTTGAGTTTAATTAATTTTGTGACCCAAGAAGTTTTGATTGTACTCAATAGGCCCTATATCACTTATTATGCAAATTATTTATTGCATGTGACAATTTGTTAAGAGTAAATAGTAGAAAATAAAGATACCACGATTGTTGATCCATCCTTCACAATCCCATCATGATAACATAACATTGTTTATTGATCGACGACTGTAATACGTGTTTGAGTAGACACAGAGAAACTTTTGGTTTAAAAAAAGTGGAAATCTTTGGACCTGTGGTTGTTCTAACTCCACAACAATATACCTGACAAAAATCTGGACAATGTTTTACTTAATACATGGCTAAAACTATTCCTAGTAAATCGTGCATCTTTCATTTGTATCTATATCAAAGAAATCATTGAATCTTTCCCAAACAAGACCTCGTTTTGACGTCCCTATGAGAAAATGCTTGGGAAAACATTGATGCAAAAGGAGAAAATTCTGATGATCAGCATTTTCTTTTGCCTCAATATTTTCTAGGCTATATTGTACACAAATCTAATCACCCATTTGTCGTTTTAACTTTAAAACCAACTGAGATGAAATTTAAACACATAAACTTTGAAGAATTATACATTTGATCCTGGAACAAAAACGCTGCTTTTTGGATAAGGGTGCATTCGACAGGGTGGGGTCACGTTGAGCGGGGAAACGTTTGACAATTTGCAAAGATGTGACTTATGAATCGCTTTTAAAGCAATCATATTTTGTATTTTGACTTCAACAATTGTCCAAAATGCTTGTTACCTTTGAGCGGACATTTTTCTCAGCAAACGTAACATCATCGGCTGACATTTGGAGTCATCGATTTGCTTACATGGCAAATATGGTGCTAGGGCAATGGTATTCAATAATGATTTGAGTGTAATTTGGAAAATCAAAATCAGAGACGATCTTTATGATTATGAACACGCACAGCTAATACTTCTATGAGAAAAAACAAGCATTTGTGAGTGGTATAACGCATTTATAAATTATTTAACCTATGATGTTTCTGACTTTTATATATCATGACGTCCCAACATCCAACATGACGTCGGCGAAATCGTTTATGACTTGCCAACTGTGTCCCAGAAACTATCTATAGAATTCCCAAAGTACAGTTCAGACGCTTCTTTGAGAAATAAATGCATATGTTGGAACTGTGGTATACCGTGCAGTGGCAAATATATCGAAAAGATGTAAATTTTAGATGTGTAAGACAGACTTTCCTGACTTATCCATCTCAGACCTAGGTTGCGCTGCTCAATATGACCCTATGTTGCCGTAACAACTATAGAATGCGCCTTCAATGAATAAACTTAGTTTTTGTATCCTATAATATCATAACAGTTAGTACATAAATGAAAAAAAAAATATGACATAATTCCGGATACTTTATAATCAGCCCTCCTACATACCAAATGAGCTTTGTATGTTTAATACTTTTGGAGAAAATGCCAATGTTAAGTTTTGAACAGACAGACGGACGGACGGACAAGAGTAAAACAATATGCTCCCGATCGCTCGATACAGGGGCATAAAAATATATGGACCCATATATATTTTCTGTATAAACATAAATTCAGTATATTCCTATATTTGTAAGCACTTAACTGACAAGTATCTGAATCTACCATCACCAGCATGCCATGTACGGACCAAGGATGACAACAATAATTTAGTTCCTGTAAGAATGCTTAAATATCCTGCACCTCTAGCTTTGCTAGTCTGGTTCCCGTACCTGAAGTCTACTATGAATATAGGTACGGTAATAGCTAATCTCCGAGGCCGTATACATGGTCGTCAACGAGCGGCTCTGATTGGTCGAGACGTTTCATCGGTTGTGTATACTAACCAATCAATGGACCCGGTTTGCCAGGCATTACCAGACTCTTTATAACGTAGTGTATTAGAGGCGGGAACCAGACTATAGCTTTGCTTGACATCACACAATGCTCGTGTTAAACTGACTGCCACATGCAAAGGTGTAAGTGTCAAAGAGAAGATCTTTTATGCACTGATGCATGTGTTTGTGAGTCAGAACTGTGTTTTTAGACTTGAGAATCTTGATGCATCAGACAGTGATAAGGATGAGTATATACGAGGGTTGTCCCAATAAATCGTAGACAACGTCGATAAAACAGAAACCACTCGATAGATATTTCTATTTTTTCCATGGATTATAGTCACATATATTGACACCAATTTGACCAAAAATCAAGTTGACTGCTCATTTTTTACAAAATATATACAAAATTAAGTAAAGGCATGTACCGACCCGCGGCGCACGTCACAACGCAAACAATAATAACGTTACATTTTCACCGGGAAATGAACGCAGAAGTGTCCGGGATAATTCTATTCGAACCGCATTTTCTTGTGTTATGATTAAACTTTAGACACATCTGATGCTAAAAGTATTTTTTTAAAATGTGTGGAACCTTTATTAGCGCAAAGTCCGTTTCATTCGCCACCCCATCGACCGTTTTTTCCTGATCAGTTACGTCTTAATTGTTTTTCTACATGAATTAAGCATTCTCCGATAAGCAATATCGAAATGTCTATATGAGGCTCTTTTAAAAAAGGTCCATACATGTACCCTGGACACTTTGCTATGTATTTTGATTTCTTTCATATTCATTAAAGAGTTTTAAGTGTCATTCTGCTATCTACAACAAAATGATAACTTTTAGGTGCGCCGCAATTTTCTCAAACGTCGTCTTTTTACGTCAAAACAATCGTTATTTGTTTTCTCTTAAAATACCTTAGTTGGAAAACAAATATAGTCAGTGCTTTGAAGTTTGGCACAACTGCAAAACAGTATTTGCTTGATACGGCTACGTAAACGTTTTTTACTAAAAATAGTAACCAATGTGTTAAATCACCCTTGTAACTCAGGAACGATGAGCAGGAAAGACGATATTTTTACCGTGCGCCGCATGACCAATATGCACTTAAACTAAGTGGATATAACTGGATGTAAAGGAATGACATTAACAGAATATGGGTGAATATTTATTCGAAAATGGATAAATAACATTTTCACAAAATATAAACTTTGTGCGACGTTAAAAAGATAAGTTATTAAATAGGTCTACGATTTATTGGGACAACCCTCGTATGACATGAGTTGAGTGTATTGAAGTGTTTAGTATAGGGTAGCTGTGGACTTTACAAGTCTGGTTATTGCATCATGTGTCTTGTTGTTACTGTAGTTGTTGTTGATGATGGTGATGATGAGGATGAGGATAGTGTTGTATATAAAGACACAAATATTACTTATATTTAGTAAAGTATTCATGATACATAAAAAAAAAAAAAACAATGAGTTTATGCATTACCTCTGCTTTACGCAACTATCATGCAGAAGACATTTCGGTCGTCGTTTGACAAATAAAACTCTATAAAATGGTCTTACTTTCTAAAATGCACATCCATCACTGGCTATCTCTCATGAATTAATATATAATTCAGCCTAATCTTGAAAAAAAGATGTCTTTGTGAAACACGAATGCCCCTGAAAAGGCCAATGATGCGTTTTTACGTTAAGCTTTTAAATAAATGGTTAATAAGGTTTGTGTGTGAACTCCCTTTGGAGAAAAGGCCAATGTTACGTTTTCATGTTAATTAGTTTAAATGTTAAGTTTTCATGGTAAGGGTTGACAAGAATTAATGGAAGACCTTGGGGAAAGTCATATTGCATGGAACAGATTGATATCATTGAAAGAAGGTTACATACCAAATTTGGGCTTTGCGTGTGGAATACTTTTGGAGAAAAGGCCAATGATAAGTTTTCATGTTAAGTTTCGGACTGACGGACAGACAGACAGATGGATGGATGGACGGACGGACGGAATGGTAAAACAATATGCCATCGATCTATCGATGCGGGGGCATAAAAACGACTAATTCGTGGTCTTATCTCTTTCTATGTTAAAATTTCGCTATATAAACATTTAAAGGGGCCCTCTTGAATTTTGTTGGCCATTTTGAACAAAAGGAGAAAGATAATTTTGAAAAAAAAAATATTTCGGTATCTCTAATAAGTATGTATTAATTGTGTTTCCTGTGTATGAGCTATTTGGTTCCAGTGCTAAATTCCTTTCCCTTTGGCTCTACAAAAGCAATGCACTACCCAACAATGCAAACTCTGACCGTCCCCATGTTGTTCTGATTTCTATAAAATATGGCACGAGCCTGGGGAATATTTTCAGCTGCCGATTACTATTATATAGATACTTGATAAATATTCGCTTTAAGAGTCATAGTTTTGACATTGTGGTGTTGATATAATCTGTATCCATCAAACATGCTGTTTCATTGAATTGTTATTTTGGCTCTTAAAATTCAAATTAATTTTCAGGAATATACATTAAAAGCTTTACAAATCCCTGCAAATATGATTTCAAAACAATAAATTCTAATAAAATATCACATTTATGTATAAGATATATTGTTACATCAATGTTTGAACGTTTTGTAATTTTAGGGAAAATTTACCCCACCCACTTTTACCTATGACTACAAGCCTAAGCCAAAGACTAATTCTGTAAAGAAATACATATAAGTCAATAACAGGTTTCTGGGCAATTTTTAAGTATGATTTCAACCACAAAAACACACCTTTGGTATTTTAAAAACTTTTTTTTTCACTTGTAGACAAAACTTATTTTAGTGATTTTTAGCCAATGTTTGCTATATTTATGAATATTCAAAAATATTGAAAATCAAGAAATTGTATATTATTCATGTAAGTCAAAGTGCAAATCATTAGCTTCATTTTGATACCAAAATAATTGTTTTAGCTTAATAATTGAGCAAGTTATGGGATATTTTAGGAGGTATGTATGAGAAGTGCACCGAATGACCTTTGACCTTGATTTAAAAAAAATCCTACCACTTTTTAGCATGTCATCCACCCTTAACCAAAGCATGGGACCCTAATGTATTGAAAAATACCACTCAAAATTTTATAGGTCACCGGTTGCAAGAACTTTTAATTTAACCCCCTTTGTAAAAGCTGGCTCCTAGACTAAATATTAAATGAAAAAGGTGGCTCATAGGCATTGTTACAATCGATTACTTCATTTTCCACAATGTCTTCCAACGCATTTTCGCTGAAGAACGTTAAAAGCCTCAATGTGTCGGAAAGGACAATGTTACACTGTTTTCTACTTTCATTTGAGTTCTAATTTTGTAAATTCTGTATCATCAATTTTGTCGGCCGCTACTCATTGTCCATCGATTTCTCTTGTATCTTTGATGAAATTGTCCGTCTTTTTCTTCAATTATTTGGAAGTACCAGCTTTAGGATAGGACAACTGTGGAAAGATGTGTGTAATTATTTACGCACTTTCAAATCAGCGCAGTCGAATTGTTGCATTTTGAAAAAGGGTTTTATTTAACTTTTATTTTATTCTATTCTACATACGATATACAAGTTATCTGTATAAGTTGTCCCACGATTTTCTGATTCCCGCCAAACAATAAAGACCATACCCATTTACTAATTATAGGTGACTCTGGTCAAAACGAAATCATATCGATGATAATCGGTATTTTATGTAATGCTGACAAGATTGTTTGTACTTGCGCCTCTATAATAACTTGTTTTACAGGTTAAAAGTTTGTTTATAAACATCAGATTAGCTTTGGACCACTATTATATAGTGCCATTATCAACATTAAGACTCAAAAATAGTTTTAATTGTTGACTAATCCACGTGAGAGGGGTTGTACCGTACGTTTTTGTTAAAACAATTTATAAATAAATTACTATGACGTCAACATATAGTAACCGCGGTCAAAAAGTGAAAACCACAATATGATTAAGTTACAACTTGGAGGATGAGGGTTCGAATCTCACTTAGTCTCGTTTTATTTGCCGGGTTTATTATTCTTTTTTTTTTAATTTTGCAATATGTATTTTTTGTTTAAATTATATTTTGCATCATTTGAAATACCGTTCTAAATGATAGCTTTGCGCATAAATCTAAACTTTTGAGAATAATTTAAAGAAATAGCAGTTTGTTAAGTCATACATGTCAAACATGTCTGACGTGCTATACATTGTTTATAGCACTGATGCCAGAAAAAAAATATTCTAAAGTGTAAGGATTTTGTATGGACGATATTTGAAAAGAAAAGGCACATCACAAAGATAAAAGAAAATAGATCGATCAATACAATAAATAAAATATGAAAAGAAGGATATTTAAGCAATGTTCTGGTATCGAACCTCGGCTGGAATATTGCATTGGTATAGAAGACCATTACCTTACTACCCACTTTGCCACAAAAACTATCGATTACGTATAATTATGTTTGTTATCAAAATTAAAGATTTTAACAACGGTGAAATTTAAACAAGGGTGTTCCGAAAACCTGTTTTACCGACTTAGTCACGCTTTATTTATACATAACATGTCCAGATTAAACTGATATCATACATTCAAAGTTAAACGAGAATCGATACAAATATTTTGGTTTAGGCCTATTTTAGGTAAACAGGTATGTTGAAAATCTATTTATAATTACAACTTAAACACATAGATGGTCACCTCTACCCACCTGGTTCACCTGTATCGGAATTTGGGCAGTGTCCCTCGTTAGTAAAAGATTTTGAATCGATTATACAGATGAATATTACGTATGTTTTCGTATCAACGATTGCTATAAATAGCCAACGCATAATTAAAATTATACGAGAAATTGCGTTCAATACCTGCTGATTATCAAAGTCTCTGATGGGATCATGGGTATAGCGCAGGTGTTCAAATCTGAAGGTCAAAGGTTCGAAACTCGGTATGTTCGTGTACCTATCATTTTTCTTACAGCGAAAATGTTTTTCTGTTTATAAGTAGGCCTACCCACTTGTTTCACATGATTTTTTTACACGTGATTTGTACACTTGAATGCAGTATTGCCTGTCGAAATATGTCCTAAATATAGGCACATACATGTATTTTGACGGATAAACCAAAAAGTAATAAAAATATCATTCGTCTATAGTATATGAAGGATTGTATAATTATAAAAAAAGTTAAACATTTCAAAAACAAGTCAATGACAGTTTTAAGATTGATAATTTAGTTTTTGAAATGAAAAAAGAAATTGGTCAAAATGGGAATCGAACTTGTGTCATTCCATCTTCGAGTCCAGTGCGCGTACCATTCGACCACTAACTACGACAACGGTAATTGTGTTGAAATAAGATTTGTAGTGTTCCAGGTGGATAAATGTGCTTCTTCGATGTATGCAAATAGCGACGGAAATTAATTAGTATCAGTTTAAAGTGGTCAGACAATACGTTGCGATACATGACAAAAACAAACAAGATGGAGTTTCTCTGCATATAACCTAGAATATCCAATATTCTTATACATTAAACTTCCTTTTTTCCTATTCTATATTAGGTACCACTTATCTCTACGCTGTGATACATGACAAAAACAACCAAGAAGGGGTTTCAGTGTTTGAGATAACCAAACATCCGCTAACATTAAACTACATCAAGAGAATAACAGACCCTCAAATGACAGGCATGTGAGTATGTTACCACATATTCTTTATGATATCGGCAGATATTATACTTGAGTCGGATCTTGGAAAAGAGACCTGTTTGAGCCAGGCTAACTAGTCTGTACCTAAGGGCGTACTTGATTCGCCGTACGGTGTACACTTTCCAGTGTTCTCTCGAATCAAGTGAACCAGAACAATGTTTGGTGCATACACCTTTTGACCCAACAAGCAGGTAGGTGTGGATAACCCGAATGTAAGAACAAATATGGCTTCCAATTACTATATAATTAAGTGCGGCGAATGTTAAATAAATATTTAGAGAATATTACACGGCAGATGAGGGTCGGAGAGTGATATCGGCCTGCAACCGTGATATCTGCCCCGAGGTCTTTAGACCGAGTGCAGATATTGAGGCAAGGGCCGATATCACTCTCCGGCCCGAATCTACCGTGTAATAATATGTATATTGCATTTTTTTTGTTACAAAAACATCCTTTGATGAATATATATTACCTTAAGATAAGATTTCCATGGTTGTTCCAGTTGAAATACATGTACACTCAATATCATCTATTTATTACAAAAAACTCACTTGAAGCGAAGACAGAGAACGTTACGACGGCAGCCATTTTTGTAAACAACAATGCGTTTTTCTGACGTCATTGACGTTTTTCGTCACGGAAAGGCACATGCAAAAGATCTGTACCTATAGTTTTTGGAATAAATTCCTTAGCAGCGGGCAGATATCGCATATCTACCCGCTGCTAAGGAATCACGTGGATATAGCTTTTTCGGTCCGCCCGATATCTGGCCGATTCTAGTCGAAAATGTTACTTTTATAGTAACATAATATAATATTCTCTTTTCTTGCCTTGTAAAACAGTATAGCTAATGCACAGCTGCTTGTAAATAAATATTATCCAGACAAAGAAATCCCAGCAAAATATTCTTGAATAAATGGCGTAGTTCTGATATATTCATTCTTTTAGGAATCGATGCAATATTCTGGTGTGCTGATGTAGCACTGAATCAAGGATGGTGCAAAAAACAAAAGATGGCGTTGACCATTCAATTGCTAGCTCTTTGACTACTTCACCATGAAAACCATGACAAACGCATTATGCAAGCTTCAGATGACGATTTCCTTCCATTTGAAGCTGTTCCAGCAAATTGTTCCGTACTTGATTCGCTGCTGAACTGGTGCAACGTTCCATTCCACTGCACCCATCTTGATTCAAAGCGTTACGGTGTGACGTTCCAGAACGCTCTGGAACGTGCGAGTCAAGTGCGCCCTTAGTAAGTGATGTCTGGGGTGCAATCGCGACGCTCGAGGCTGTTTGCAGCATGCCTCGAGTGTAGTACAGATACCGCCATATTGAACGTGAAAGTAAATGCTCGTTATTGACGTCGTCCAAACAAAGCAACCTGTTTTTGCAAACATTAAAATTCAAGTGAAATATAATTATTATATATATTTGGCAAATCACATTATTTTTATTTTATTTGATAAAACTTTAACACATTTATAAGGATATAATCGACTTCATCTTCGCAAGCCAAGGGTTACTACCTCCACTTTGTTCCTTACGAACCCTTGGCCGCTCGCCTCTATGGAAATCGAAAGTACCACCGTGCGATTTCATTGGACGCGATAACTTTCCCATTATCCAATCAAAACACACTAAACAAGCCGTCTTTGTCAAAACGAAAACGTCACGGCTGACGTGAAAATCGATATCTGTATTTGATGCATCGCCTAACACGTTTTAGTACGAGGCTTTTGATTGGCCAGAAATAGCAACTGCAAAGGGCCGCGACTCTTTATCGCCGAAAGGTGGCATGGTGGTACTTTCGATTTCAATAGAAGCGAGCGGCCAAGGGTTCGTAAGGAACAAAGTGGAGGTAGTAACCCTTGGCTTGCGAAGATGAATCGACTTTTGAACGTTGTTTGTTTAAAAAAAATTCTGTCTTAGCCTTAAATAGTTGTTTGGTGCTGGTTGTCCATGGCGGCCACTGTATTACGTTCGAGATATTTTGAAAACCGATAAGATCAGAGTGGCTTCGCATGGTCTGGGTTGGTATTCACGAACCAGTCTAAGTTCCGGAATACATTTAAAATCACACAACAATCAATCCGATTGGCCGAGATATACGTCTCGTTCAATCGGATGGCTTGTGGTTCAATTTTGCGTTAGTCAATCGATGTTGGTGAATATGTCCCCTGCTTGTGGTCTTTATTTTTCTCTGTCAGTTGCTACTTATAACGAAGAAGCTATCAGTGAACAGCAAACATCTTTTTCAGTTTGTGTGAATGCTCACGGCGGTGATCCGCGTGAAATAATAGTTTCAGAAAATTGTCAATTATTTTGTTAATGCTTGACCAAGTAGGATTCGGTTTGAAGCAGAGAAGATGGAAAAAATGCCAGAAATTTGCTGAATGTGGTAGATCTTTTTTTTTTTTTTTTTTTACATATTCAGATGATAAAAAGTAATTGACGACCAACCAAAACGCCAAAACGTCCCTCCGTGATGCTGCTGGATTTAGACGCCACAAGGACCCTTCTTGCGTATCCCAGCACATACATTAATATTTCTTTTTATATTAGCCCTATATCTTATGTGGGGTTCGGACACACAAACCCAAACCAGAACAAACTCCCACGCCCATTTTATTTTTGCCATTTTGAGTCCTGGTAAGATAATTATTTCGACCCTTTTCAATGAATAGTCAAGTTATGCATACAAGACCAGTCTTTAGTGGTAAAACGATTTTCTCCACATTTACTGAAACTTTGCTCATGATTTCGAGACCACAACACAAAGTAATAAACATGGTTCCTGTAATATGATAACCATTTAGGCAATTTATGACTCATTGACAAACTATTTTGACATTGTTAATCATTTGAAATATCCAATCGCACTGTTCTCTTACAAACCTAGTTTTATCCACATAGAATTTTTGAACTAGTCTACATTTTTTTTGCAAATTTGGAAAGTGGTTTATACATTTTAATGTCAGTGTTAGTTATCGGTGCTTTTAAAGTGACATTTCACGATTATTTTTACATAAATTTTACTTTTATTCTATCTGAAAGAGCATCTTTTCTTATGGAAATTCTGAAGATTTCAAGTCAAAATATTGAACCGTTTACGAGAAATACATATGTTTGTGCTAAAACTAGACAAATTGTTGTGGACAACAGTTCAGATTTATTCAGAATTTGTCATTTCTGTCATAACTTTAAAGGCGCATTTTTCGTTTATAAATAACAACTTCAAAAAACTGATAGCATTTCTACGCATTAGAATAAAGAATCTTTGCATCAAGACATACTTTCAAAAATGAAATAAATGTGAAATGTCACTTTAAACGAAAAACTCATAACTGCAGCTTGTTTTAAGCTGCAGTTATGAGGTTTTTGTTGAAAAGCGACGACCTGTATTTTACAGCACGAATGATCTTGTGGTTGTTGATAAAGACAGGTTCTACGTCACAGTATCATTACGAAGTAGAAGCCCACTAGCCATGGCTGTAGAAATGGGGCTCCAACTGCCCACTGGAAAGCTTCTGTACTACGATGGAGAAAAAGCTAGACCTATACTCACTGGATATAAGTGTCCAAATGGCTTGGCTCTGTCTAATGATAAAAAGTAAGTGGCTGATAAGTGGCTGATAGCCAATGCGTAGTTCTCCATTTTCTGGTATATATGTATGGATTATCTTTAAGGAAGTCTATCCCTGTTGAGATTTATGCAGCGTCGGAATTATTCGTGCGACGTCATTAACATTCGTTACGTATCCGAACATTTTCAGGCGACGTCGTACACATTTTGTGGGGTAACGTTTCGCCACCGAATGTTTATTGCGTCGCCCGAATAATGCCGACATAGTTTGAAACTCATAAGGGGTGACCTACCTAAAAACTGGGCAGAAAAAACATGTAAGAGGGGACAGGGGCACTTTTTAATTCGTTATTTTAAAACAACACCCTATGTTGTTACTCATTGGAATCGTTTCGATGGGAAGATTCAAATGAATGCCAACAACATGGGGTTTTATAAACAGTAAAGGAAATATTGCTTTTTGAAAAGTCAACGCTCACTCTTAGCTGTAACTCGAACTTGGCTTACAATCGTTCTAAGACAAAACAGATATTGCTTGTTATTTTTAATTTGATAAAAATGAAACGTCTATCGTCATATCATTGAAAGACTAATAATAATATTTTGTTTTAAACAACTGACAACTTGCAGAGAATGCTTGTTGCCAGGACTCAATTGTTAAACTTTGGTCAGTGTTAACCAAACGGTTGAATACAAATGTACCTGTTTTGGTTGAATATTTCAATAATTTGATAGGAAAATTTAACAAAAAACAGCGTTCAGGTCCGGCCACATGCAGTTCTGTGTCCTCATTAAGTCCACCAAGATACATGTTGCACGACATACACTTTTTGAACATGCTATGGTCGTGATGTGGACGTGGATGTATGTGACCAGGTATTTACACTCTTTTCGAATAACTTTCAATTTGCTAAATTCAATCACTTTTGTTTGAAATTGTTTTGTTTATCAGCCATTGTGTATTATTACTTTTTTAATAGAATCTTATTCACATTTTTGAAGGACATTATATATGGCAGAATTTGTTACGAAGAAAATACATTCGCTGAGCATTGAAAATGGAGGAACATTGAAGACTAATTGGGTAAATACATTTTTTGTACAAGAATAGGCTTACTTAATTATTTCCAAAATAGCAAGAGTGGTATTCGCCAAATACTCTTCATCCCAGAATATCCTTAGATCCTACAACAACTTATCTCATTGGGCGAGATGTATGTTGGCTTGTAATGTAATTGACCAAACGCCGACTGTCAATCAAAAACATCGATTAGCCAATGGACGATCAGAAAAATGTCATGCCCCAATTGTTCTTCGTTGCACGTGTTTTTGGAAGAAAATTTTGCAAAAGTTGTTTCTCTTTGCAGCTACCTGTCTTTGCACTTTACCATTCTCTGCATACCACACACCATCTTCCGGTCCTCCTCACTATAAATAGTTCTATCAAAAGCAAAGATTAATGAGGTAACAGTAATTCGAACATTCAATATGTAAGTCTGAAGTTATTTGTAGATATTGAATTGTGTGACTGATAATGAAACATTCAATAGATCATGTTTCTAAGAGAAGAAAAGATCGACGTAGTAATATGCTTTATTATGGTTCAAAGGTCAGCCCAATGGCCTTCCTTGTAAATTGGTCAGTCAAGTTTACTGAACTATGAAATATATTCAAAGCTTACACAAACAATTTATATGCATGAAGTTGTGCTAAAAATAGATACAACTCCAGCATGGAATCAAAGTGTTCAAGGTATTCTGGTTTTATAGATTTATCGACTGACTATCAAAACAATTGACATTCCAATGACAAAGAATTTTGGGCTAACAATAGACTAGGTTTACTGTTATGATTTGATAAACCGTCTGTGTTGTTATAAAATCTCGTAACTACGGCCTAAATCAAGCCGTAGTTACGAGATTTTATAACAACACCTACGAAGTACTATTTTGTTTGTCCGAATTTACGTCACGATTAACTGGATAAAATCGTTCCCTATTAACGATCACATCCCCATTGTTTGTCTTAAATTCTATGTTGGGCGGAGCGTTCTGTCGATTGGCGTTTGGTCAATTATGTTTTAGACAAGTCATTTAAAAATTTTCGGTTTTTGTTTACGACCCTAGGGATGGTATTCACCAACCAGTCTACTTTCAAGTTTACCTTTAAAATTACACAACATTATTCAATCCAATTGGAACAGACATACGATCCCACTTTATAATCTACGTACAGTCGTTGTTTGATTTCCTTTAAAAATATCTGAGAAATACTGAGGCAAAAGACGAACGTACATACAATGTATTGTTAAATACCTGAAAGCATGCTCCTTAATTTTTTCCACATCTGATAAGAACTGCAAATTACTGTGTGCTTTTATTTGACCTCCTGTTTCTATTTTCAATTTACAGGTGAAATATATAGGTTCAGGCCCAGACAATATTCAGGTCGATTCTGTGACGGGAGATTTGTGGGTCGGAGCATTTCCATATATGTACACAGTGCTTGATATGATGATAACTGGGCGGCATAAACGAAGTGGACAGGTGGGTCTATAGTTCGGCCACAATGTTATGGCATTTGTTTACAAAAGTAGCTATGTTACCCCTTTCCCAAACAACAAAATTTTAGGGTGTTCCAATTTGAAATCTGCCACAAATGTCAAAATAAAGTTTTAAGGATAAAATTTGTGTTAAACATGGCATTGAAAATATTGAGACAAAAGGAGAAACTGCTGGTTATCAGCAGTTTCTTCTTTTGTTTCAATGTTTTCCCAAGCCTTTTCTATTAGGGACGTCAAAACCAAGTCTTGTTTGGGAAAGGGTTAAAACACAATATCAATCAGCAAACTACTGTAATTTTGCATGTGATGGTTCGAATCTTTTAGGTGTCTCAAATATTTATCGACATCCATTGTGTCATTTGCAACAGCCCCAACATTGAAGCAGTCTAGATTTTTGTCGTATGAGAAAAGTTTGATTATCACATTCCCATACAATGTCTCTTTTTGGCTCCCCACAAGAAACAAATGGTTTTGGAAAACACCGTGGGAAATCAAGAAATTGCATTTGACAAAAAAAAATCTCCATTTCTCACAATGTATACATGTACAACCAAGAAAGACAAAAAAATTTATAAAAAACACCGTAAAATGTTATTTACTTCAAGATTTCGTCTGCAACATCTTTGAATTAGGACCAGTCTAAAATTTTGCCATCTCTTAATGGGTTAGGTATTACAACTCATCAATAACTACAAAACGCTTCGTGCATCTTCGGGCGTCATCTATGCAAACGAAAACAGACGGGGTTATCCCTCGTCAATTTACATTGATACAGATGACGCCCGGGAATTGACGAAAATCTCTTCAAGTCTTGTCAATTTCCGTTGCCACAGATGACTCCCAGAAATTGATACCAATGTTTGGCATCTGATGATGGTTTGTAATCCGTAACCCTTTCCCAAACGACAGAATTTTAGGGTGATCCACTTCAAAAACTATCACAAATGACAAAATTGAAGTTATTAAAGATAGAATTTGTGTAAAATATAGCGTAGAAAATGTTGAGACAAAAGGAGAAACTGCTGGTTATCAGCAGTTTCTTCTTTTGTTTCAATATTTTCCCAAGCCTTTTCTTTTAGGGACGTCAAAACCAGGTCTTGTTTGGGAAAGGGTTAAATTTCATTACAGATTTTACGTATACGGATGACAGGAGACCATGTACAAGATTTAGAACAAGTTCTATACGACGACGGCAGTTTTCTAGACAGTACTTCTGTGGCTTTGTATAAGAATAATAAATTGTTTGTTGGAACAGTTTCTTCAAAATTGGTCATGTGTGATATGAATTACTTGCATTAATTATGCCCCCTTTCGAAGAAAATGGGGGTATATTGTTTTGCAAGTGTCGGTCGGAAGGTCGGTCGGTCGGTCTGTCGGTCGGTCGGTCGGTCGGTCCGTATGTCGGTCGGTCTGTCCGTAGACCAAACCTTGTCCGGAGCATAACTCAAAAAGTATTAAAGGTAGAATCATGAAACTTCATAGGTGGATAGATCTCATTATGGAGAGGTGCAGTGCAGAAGAACCGTAACTCTGCCAATCAAATTTTTTGAGTTATTGCCCTTTGTTGATTTTATAACTTTATTCTTGTCCGGAGCATAACTCAAAAAGTATGTAAGGTACAATCATGAAACTTTACAGGTGGATAGATCTCATTATGGAGAGGTGCAGTGCACAAGAACCGTAACTCTGCTGATCAAATTTTTTGAGTTATTGCCCTTTGTTGATTTTCAAACTTGATTTTTGTCCGGAGCATAACTCAAAAAGTATGTAAGGTAGAATCATGAAACTTAATAGATGGATAGATCTCATTATGGAGAGGTGCAGTGCACAAGAACCGTAACTCTGCCGATCAAATTTTATGAGTTATTGCCCTTTGTTGATTTTCAAACTTGATTCTTGTCCGGAGCATAACTCAAAAAGTATGTAAGGCAGAATCATGAAACTTAATAGGTAGATAGATCTCATTATGGAGAGGTGCAGTGCACAAGAACCGTAACTCTGCTGATCAAATTTTTTGAGTTATTGCCCTTTGTTGATTTTCAAACTTGATTATTGTCCGGAGCATAACTCAAAAAGTATGTAAGGTAGAATCATGAAACTTAATAGATGGATAGATCTCATTATGGAGAGGTGCAGTGCACAAGAACCGTAACTCTTCCGATCAAATTTTCTGAGTTATTGCCCTTTGTTGAGTTTATAACTTGATTCTTGTCCGGAGCACAACTCAAAAAATATGTAAGGTAGAATCATGAAACTTTACAGGTGAATAGATTTTATTATGGAGAGGTGCAGTGTACAAGAACCGTAACTCTGCCAATCAAATTTTCTGACTTATTGCCCTTTGTTGATTTTTACACTTAATTCTTAACCTTGCCTATATCTCATGTCCTTTTACACATACAGCCTTGATATCTCACACATAGATACCTCCTATCAACATCGTTCAGATTTAACCATGACCTTGGACCTTATGACCTTGACCTTGGAGTTTGACCAATTTTGAAAAAATTAAACCCGGCAAATATCTCGTGACCTTTTACAAATACAGCCTTGATATTTCACACATGGACACATCTTACCAAGACCTTTCATAATTGACCATGACCTTGGACTCTGTGACTTTGACCTTGGAGTTTGACCTACTTTTGAAAAACTTTAACCTGACCGATATATCATGTCCTTTTACACATACAGCCTTGATATTTGACACATGGAAACCTTTGACCAAGACCTATCACATACGACTATGACCTTGGACCATGTGGCCTTGACCTTGGAGTTTGACCTACTTTTAAATAAATTAAACTGGGCCTATATCTTATGTGCTATTACACATACAGCCTTGGTATTTCACACATGGACACATCTTACCAAGACCTTTCACATTTGACCATGACCTTGGACCTTGTGACCTTGACCTTGGACTTTGACCTACTTTAAAAAAACTTTAATCTAGCTGATATATCATGTCCTTTTACACATACAGCCTTGGTATTTCACACATGGACACCTACGACCAAGACATTTCACATTTGACCATGACCTTGGACCTTGTGACCTTGACCTTGGTGTTTAACCTACTTTAATAATACATTAATCTGGCCTATATTTCATGTCATTTTACATTTACAGCCTTGATATTTCACACATGGTCACTTCCAACCAAGATATTTCACTTTTGACCATGACCTTGGACCTTGACCTTGGAGTTTGACCTACTTTAAAAAAACACCTTAAACTAGGCCTATATCTCATGTCCTGTTACCTATACAGTCTCAATATTTTACACATGGACACCCCCTACCAAGACCTTTCACATTTGACCATGACCTTGGCCTGTATGTCATTGACCTTTGATTTTTACATACTTTTAGAAATCTTTAACATAGCCTTTATCTTATGTCCTATTACACCTACAGCCTTGATATTTCACACATAGACACCTCCTACCAAGACCTTTCACATTTGACCATGACTTTGAATATTGCAACCTTGACCTTGGAGTTTGACCTACTTTTAAAAAGACTGAAACCAGGCATATATATCATGTCCTTTTACACCTACAGCCTTGATATTTCACACATGGACACCTCCAACCAAGACCTTTCACATTTGACCATGACCTTGACATTTGGCCTACTTGTAAAAACTTTAACCTGGCCTATGTTTCATTTTACTTTTAAATATACAGCTTTGATATTTCACACATAGACACCTCCTACCAAGACCTTTCATATGTGACCATGACCTTGGACCTTGTTACCTTGACCTTGGACTTTGACCTACATCAAATGTAGGCCCTTGAGGGGGCATATATGTTTTACAAACATCTCTTGTTTGACATTGACCAAATTGGCGCAATTCAAACTCTTCAAATCTGACTGGTGCAAACGACAAATTGTATGTTTCTAATTTGATAAAACTATTATAAGCGTACAATGTGGTATGAAAATGTTGGGACAAAAGGAGGAAATTCTGATGATCAATATTTACATCTTTTATGATATGTTTCCTGTGTATTTTACATTAGATACATAACAAGAGGGCCAAGATGGCCCTATATCGCTCACCTTAGAGATCATCAAGATGATAAATTTTGCCTCTTCTCACACCCATAACTTCTGGACAACTTTCAATACAGAAAAAAAATAAACAATGCTGGTAGTAGAGTTATACAAAAATTTACCTTAAGGATCTCTGATAAACAGAATTGGAGATTGTTTCATTATGAGACAATTCTACACTCAAAATATCAAAAGCCTTATGCCAAACGGTTCAGGAGAAATTGATTTTACAAGATTTCCTTCTTTGTCTCTATATGAAATTCGATACCCGAAGCATACGGCCAATTTTACTTGTATCACAATTATTTGAAGTATTTTGGTAGAGGGCCTTGAGATGATTCTACACACAAAATTTCAAAGTTCTAGGTCAAACGATTAAGAGGAAGAAGATTGTACAATGTTTCCTTCTTTGTCTCTATATGAAATTCGATACCCACAACATAGGGCGAGTATTCATTGTATCACAATAATTTAATGTGATTTGGTAGAGGGCCTTGAGATGATTCTACACACAAAATTTCAAAACTCTAGGCCAAATGATTCAGGAGAAGAAGATTTTACAATATTTCCTTCTTTGTCTCTATTTGAAATTCGATACCCGCAACAAAGAGGGCCAATTTTCCTTGTATCACAATAATTTGAAGTATTTTGGTAGAGGGGCCGTGAGACAATTCTACTGTTTTTACACACAGAATTTCAAAGTTCTAGGCCAAACGGTTCAGGTGAAGAAGATTGTACAAGATTTCATTCTTTGTCTCTATATGAAATTCGATACCCACAACATAGGACCAATTTTCCTTGTATCACAATAATTTGAAGTATGTTGGTACTAGAGACGATTCTGCACACACAATTTCAAAGCTCTATGCCAAACGGTTCAGGAGAAGAAGATTGTACAAGATTTCATTCTTTGTCTCTATATGAAATTCGATACCCAAAACATAGGGCCAATTTTATTTGTAACACAATAATCTAAGACATTTTGGTAGAGGGCCTTAAGACAATTCTATACACAAAATTTAAAAGCTCTAGGCCAAACGGTTCAGCTGAAGATTTCCTTCTTTGATCTCTATATGAAATTTGATACCCACAACATAGGGCCAATTTTCCTTGTATCATAATAATTTGAAGTATTTTGGCAAAGGGTCTTGAGGCAATGCTACATACAAAATTTGAAGACTCTATGTTTTATAGTTTGGGGGGAGAATATTTTTAGCAATTGTGGACAGATGGACGAACCAGGGTGTACAACGTTCGAACTGCATTATGGGTAATTTCGGCTCCGCCGTGGAGAATTTTGTTGAAAATTCCCTCGACTCAGGTAAGTTTTATCAAATATTTCCGCCAATTAACGACCGATTTTGAAAAACTAACGTGGAGTGCCCCCGCCTTAACGAAAGCAATCATCGGATGTTAATTTCATGTCCCTGCACACAGTAATGAAAAAGTTATTGAAGAACGAAAGTTGGAAAATGCGTTTTCTGATGACACCGCCGTGGAGAAATTTACAAAGTTTTTGAAGAAAAAGGAGCTAAAATACCATTGTCCGAGTACGAAAGCATGCTGTGTGCTATCAGAACGAGCCTGACTGCGGTCCGCCTGACCATAAACCTCAGAAATCTGATTGAAACCTTGAAATTTAAGCATTTTGCAAAATTGCTCCGCCGTGGAGAGTGCAATAAAAAGCTCCGCCGTGGAGTAAAAACATGTTAAAAGACATGCATTGTGCTGTGCCACCGATAGGAAACGGATCGAACCATACAAATGCATCTTTGTATATCACCTATGTATTATCTTACTTAGATTACGCCTATTTATGTAGTAAGACCGTAAAATGTACGCTTGACGTGCCACAGTTAACGTCCTATTGTTCTTATGTTTTACTCGGAGAGTACTCATAAACGCATTTAAAAAAAAGTTAAAAAACTCATCATTTAGAATTACTTTATATGCCCGCCATCACAAGATTCTGCGTATTTGGTATTTTCCGTTGATTTTCATGCGTCTCAGTAATTGTACAGTTTAAGTGGTTCGTCGTTAAAATGGATTTGTTTTTAATCTTTTCATGAACGACCCAAGTTTAGACTGTCTCAATTTAAAGAGTTGGAAACAACAAAAACTGATATCATAAGAATGAAATGTGTATATTACAACATAGAAAATATTCTTGGAAAATGATAATCAGCAATTTCTTCTCCCCCTGAATGTTATCGAAATATATTCCCACTAGGAACACCAAAACCATGTCTTGTTTAGGAAATGGTTAAGGCAGCTCACACAGTTTTTTATATCATTTTACAATCTCGTTGATCACATACCGATTTCCATGTTTTCATGTATGAATATGTTAGTAGGGGAGACCTGGTCTATCTGTTACACGGAGCAAGTTGTTACACCTACAGTTGCGCGACAATGACCTCACGGGCAATGTTCTAACTTTGATGATATGGTATCTTTTATCTTTTATTTTTCTTTTATATCAATTTTTCAAAAGTCAATATTGGAGATTTAAATAATAATGTAAATTATAATTGAAAACCTGAAAAAATCGTATGAAAGTAAATTATCTTTGAAAGGGAGTGTCTCAAATCTACCCACGCATGAACTTTCTTTAATTCTACATGGTGATAATGGGCCATATACAAGCTATGAAAATGCAATTAGTATCTTAGATAATCAAAACTTGATTCCAAAAAGGCACCGTGACTTATTCCCACTATGACACGAAACATGTCCCCATTTTCATGTGGCCCAAAACCCTAGTTTTGTGAATTTTCAAGATCTGTCAATTGAATATGCTCCGAGACACATAAGGCATTACATTCATACCAAAAAAGTATCTGAGGAAATTGTTGTGAAGGTTTTTTTATTGAATTAATCATTAAAATGTGCATATTTTTCAGTTAAATTTGCGAAAAGAGTAAACTTAAATTCCAAAGTTAGGTATGTTGGAGTCTTTGTCAAGATACCATATCATCACAAAAACATACTTCATATTTTCTCTTACTTTGAGCTAAATTACATACCAGTAACAATGTCATTTAATACATATCACTGATGAAGGTGATATTTTGATCCAAAACTTGTTTCCAGTAAAAATTTTGACTGTTTTGATTAAAACATTTTTATTCAGTAAAATTACCAGTAGCATACAGTACAAACCTAAAGCAGTATTCATGTCCAAAAATTAATTGAAGAAAAAAATAGATTTGATATAATTATTACTTTTATTTACAAAATTACATATATGGAAGCCAAAATAGGTATACATGTACACATTACCAGTTTTATTTACTACATGTATTTGGTCACATTGTCAATGCACGGTCATTAGTGACACTATGACATGCAATAAAGGTCAAGCCAAATGTTATGAAATAAAAAATACGTCTAGAACCCATACGGTAAAGTTGTCCTACCAAGTTTTAACCAATGTAATGTTTTTGCTCCAAGAGCCACTAATAAATTTACATGATGTGCAAGGTCTCCAATGATCAGTAAAGGATTGTTACAGCTTTATGTTCTTTTCAATTACACAGTTGAAAATGTACTTGTTTATTTGAAAACGTTTCCCTATTGGGATAAAACAGGGTGCAATTACTTCTGCAAACTATTTTTCTAACCATAGCTTAACAGGTACAATAGTACCGGCCGAAAATGACAGTGACGTGGGCTAATGTTTACTACTTGACAACCAATCAACTCTATTCGTATTTGTAACGGTGCAAATCAGACGAATTGATTGGTTTTGCAGCAGTAAACATCAGCCTACGTCACTGTCATTTTCGGCTTGGACTATTGTATTGATACACATTTTATACATATTTCCATGTTTTCATATGGTTAACATGTGGTTTAGCCATCAATAGCCCTTTAAAATAGTTACACGGGAGCTGGATTGTCTGTTTCTGAAGCATTATGTACAGCAATATATTCACTTTTATATGATAATAAAATCCCATCAAAGAAATTGGTGCTTTTTCTGATTTGCTTTTTCATTTTTCAAAACAATCTATAAACAAAACCCGTGATGTTAGCTTTCATGAATCATGGCTAACTAGAATAATTTTAAAGGATTTTTTATATAAAATTTCCTCTCTTTTTTGTAAAATAGGTACACGTGGCACAAGACCTAATAGACGAAAATATTGTAACCAACTTTGAAGTCGTAGATCGTGACATTTTCAGGTATATGGCATCCGGAAGGCGGTCATATTTGAACTTGGGCAGCCCGGGCGGATCCAGGATGACCACAGAGATAGATAAAATGGCCATTTCATGTTCAGCAATACATTACAAGGCTAAACGTTTCGGATCATGGGCAGTTCGTCCAACCTGTTAAGGTCGGTGTCTTTACTACTGTAAACCAGGATAAGTTCGCGTCAAGAAATGTTCGC
The DNA here is from genome assembly GCA_963680895.1 of Fragum sueziense. Lineage (NCBI taxonomy): Eukaryota > Metazoa > Mollusca > Bivalvia > Cardiida > Cardiidae > Fragum > Fragum sueziense. The sequence continues at coordinate 58,925,130 of OY804593.1, forward strand.
GTTTTCATGCACTCGGGCTTGTTCGCGGCATTTTAATTTCGCGCATCAATGCTGTCCGCGAATCGCGCGAAACAAAATACGCTATGGGAGAATTGTAAAATTGATATGTTGAATGATATGTGGAATCGGGTAATCGGATTATTACATATTGAATTATGACTCAATTTACAATATTTTAGTCGCCATTGACAGTTTGGTCGAAGTAAGTTTTAATCGACCCATTGTTTTATTTCACACTTTACAGTATACTGGATTAGAGTTTGTAACACAATGCATAGAATTTGAGCGTTAAATTAACTTCACACCTATTTACCTATAGCGTCGAGAAGCGATAATGAACCTAAAACCTCGTAGCTGTGGCTAATTTCAAACTACAGTTCCGAGGTTTTTAACGTCAATCGACGTTTGCTATCATACTCGGCATTCGAATGCCAAACGACCCCCTTTCTCAATTTCAGGCAGGTATGTATATCTAGTTGAATAAGTTGGTTTATCTTTCAATGTCGTATTTTCAATATGTCACAATATCTTTGTATTTTTGGATAAAAACGAAAGTAGTCTGAAATAAAGAAAACTTTTCACTTACATCCTGTTATGAAAAAGATATTTCCCTTGTTTACGTAGTAACAAATACGTCTAGTGTAAATAAAACATCTCCCCATAGGTTTTCCCGAAACAAAAACTATCAAAGCAATTAAAGTTCGCGTTTTTATTGAAAGTAGTCTATTCGCGGCGTTTTAAGTTCGCGGATCACACCCACCCGCGAAAGACGCTAACTTAAAAAGCGCGAAATAATTTCCTGGTTTACAGTATTTACCATCACAACCCTATTCCACAAGGCGTCTCATATATCATGGGCCTGTTTATTACGTCCAGAGGAGAAACTTGGTTAATTGTGTTCGAAGCACAAAACCGCTAGAAATCATTGTAGGAAAAGAAGAATGTGGTTTGTATTACGAGACCAAACAAATTCACAATAGGCCTACTGTATCATTACAATGTAACAACTTGCCCAAACCATATGTAACAACTTGCCCCATTCGCATTTTTGAACTTTCAATTAATCTCATGGGTAATCAGTGTGGCATTTGTAGAAAATATCGATTTCAAAGAAAACACATTTATAATGTAGGAAAAGCAACCCGGGTGAACAGATTCAAATGGAAATTTCAAAGACAGTTTACTTTCATACGATTTTTTTTTCAAATTTTCAATTATAAATTGCATTTTATCTAAATCTCCAAGATTGACTTTTGAGAAGTGTATATAAAAGAAAAATAGAAGAAAAAAGATACCATATCAGTTGTTGCATTAAAAGGATGGATCGCCTTTTTGAGACATCATGTATAGTTTTTACGGTCTTACTACGAACAAAGGCAAGATCTAAGTAAGATAATGCATAGTTGATATACAAAGATGTATTTGTATTGTTCGACCCGTTTCCTATCGGTAGCAAAGCACAATGCATGTCTTTTAACATGTTTTACTCCACGGCGGAGCTTTTTATTGCACTCTCCACGGCGGAGCAATTTTGCAAAATGCTTAAATTTCAAGGTTTCAATCAGATTTCTGAGGTTTATGGTCAGGCGGACCGCAGTCAGGCTCGTTCTGATAGCACACAGCATGCTTTCGTACTCGGACAATAGTATTTTAGCTTCTTTTCTTCAAAAACATTGTAAATTTCTCCACGGCGGTGCCATCAGAAAACGCATTTTCCAAATTTCGTTCTTCAATAACTTTTTTATTATTGTGTGCAGGGACGTGAAATTAACATCCGATGATTGCTTTCGTTAAGGCGGGGGCACTCCACGTTAGTTTTTCAAAATCGGTCGTGAATTGGCGGAAATATTTGATAAACACTTACCTGAGTCGAGGAAATTTTTAACAAAATTCTCCACGGCGGAGTCGAAATTACCCATAATGCAGTTCGAACGTTGTACACCCTGCGGACGGACAGACGAACGACGGACGGTGAGCGATCACAATAGCTCACCCTCAGCACTTCGTGCTAAGGTAAGCTAAAAACCAGGTAACATGGGCGTGGTTTCCTGTAGCAGATCAATTATTTTAAGACTATTCCAAATCATCTGCTTCCAACAGATTAGATAGATATTACTTTTAAAAATAAAGAATCCCCCCCCCCCAAAAAAAAAAAAAAAAAAAAAAAAAAAAAAAAAAAAAAAAAAAAAAAAAAAAAAAAAAAAAAAACAAGAAGAAAAAAAACCCAGCCGTTTTCGCCTCTCATTATCAGAAACACTGAACTTGTCATTATAAGTTAACTTTTTTCTTATCAGCAAAAAACTAGAGGTGTCCAATTGAAAATTGCTGCAGACGAAAGATGAATGGAACTACAGGTGCAAGTTGTGAATAAAACAGCACAGAAAACTCAGATTTTAAAAGAATCTTCTTCTAATCAACTTATTGAATTTCTATGTAATTTAGTATTAAAGTGACATTTAAGAATTTTTTGTCATAAATTATACTTTTATTTTTATTTGAAAGAGCATATTTCCTTATGAAAATTCTGAAAATTTCAAGCCAAAATATTGCGCCGTTTACGAGAAATTTATATTTTTGTGTTAAAATTAAACAAATTGTTGTGGACAACAGTTCGGATTTATATGCAATTTATCGATTATGTCTCAACTTTAAATACGCGTTTCTCGCTTATTGGCAACAACTTAAAAAAAACTAATAGTATTTATACTCATTAGAATAACCAATCTTGGCACCAAGACATACTTTAAAAAATTGAAATTGGAATGAAATGTCCCTTTAATGTTCAATATACAGTTCTCTATTAGATTCCTTGGAAAGAAAATGATCCAATAAAAACATGGCCGTTGTGGGCGGGGTTTATTTTTCGCTATATGAAACATAGTTTGATTTTAAGAAAACATTCAAAAATCTTCTTCTCTGAAACTGCAGTTTCCTTGAGGAAATTTTGATTGGATGAAAAAGACAGCTGTTTTGGGCGGGGCTTATTTCTCGTTATATGAAACATAGTGTAATTTTAAGGTATATGATCCATCATTAAAAACACCTCTTTCTAGCCATACGAACTGCACCAAAAATTACACACACTTGTAAATACACTTCACATAAGTTGATTCATCGTGCCGGATTTCAAGATTATGCTTCAAGAAGAAAATATTTTACATAAATCATCTTACTCTATATTCATATGCAAGGGAGATAATTTTGAACATTTTTGTCAAATATTTCCATAAGTATGCATTAATTCAAAATTCTAAACCGTGCAAGATACTTATGTTTGTATTTGGAATGGAAATGTAGCATAGTTTAGGAAGTACAGGCACTTTTCAAATTTCGCCTGTGACTCTTTGGTGCTAATGATGGGTTGTATACGTTCTTCTCTAAAACCACTTATTGGATCGCATTGTACGTAATTTAGCATGAATGTTCTTTTGATAGACCTTAATCAGATTCCATAAGCATTCTTTGATTAGATAAAAAAAGATGGCCATTTTGAAAAGGCCCTCATTTTTCGTTTTATGAAACATAGAGTAATTAAAAAAGAAATTGAAAACTTTCTCTTCTATTCTCTTTATTGGATTTTATTGTAATTAAGCATGATTATTCTTTGTGTCATTCTCTATTACATTCTTTGAGAAAAATGATTGGATGAAAAACATGGCTGCTGTTGGCGGGCTTATTTTTCGCTATTTAAAACATCGTAGTGTAATTTTGAAAAAAAAAATCTTTAAACACATTTCTCCTCCATAACCGCTTATTGGATTTCATTGTGATGTAGCATGAATGTTCTTTGGATAGACCTTTATTATATTCCTTGAAGAACTTCGTCGTCTAGAATTCTGACGACTAAAAACCGATGGAGCGATACAAGGCCATCATGGCCCTCTTGTTTATTAATGCCTTATATAGATGATTTTATAATAGAATATTATATCTATTCCCATTATCTCATTCTACATGTGATTTGATTTATTTTGTCTCCATCTCGAAAATTTATCGGTTTCTATTTTCCATTCTTTATTTAACTCTCTCCCAAACAATACCTGGTTTTGACGTCAATAATTGACAAGGCTTGGGAAAACATTGAGGCTAAAGAAGAAAGTGCTGATAAGCAGCACTTTCTCCTTTTCCCTCACTATTTTCTGAGCTATATTGCACACAAATTCCGTCGTTATAACATCCATTTTTTGTCTACAGCTCATTTGAATTTGGAACACCCTAAAATATTGTTGTTTGGGAAAGGTGGGGGGGGGGGGGTAAAAATTCTCTTAGTTTGCCATCTAAAGACAGTTTGAAAATTTCGCGGTGTCTTGTCGCCTGCAGATGCCTGCAGATTTTGATCTTGTAGATCGGTAGATACTGCAAAATTGAAAACATTTAGAAACTCGAATATAATTTCGTGTCAATTTTATCGATAGATTGTTTTGGGGTTAACGCCTTTTTCAAGTGATATGATTATATCGGAACACATTGAGCACCTAACCATAGATTCATGTCATTTCTCATACCAATTACTACCCCAACATCCTACCCTAGCCTCCAGCTGCTCGCACACATATGTTAACGATTATCAAACCTTTGGTGAGAGAATAATCTATTCCGAAAAGATATTTTCTCGACCGGGGATCATTTAACTCAGTGAACCGCGCTTCGGAAAATGTCCGTTAGATTCCCTCGCTTTCGAAAATATACTAAAATACAGTTATATATTTTCTTTGCTTTTCAGTCTCTTGACTATCGGTGGAAAGGAATATTAACCCTTTCCCAAACAAGACTTGGTTTTGACGTGTATACTTTAAAATTATTTGGAAAACATTGATGCAAAAGAAGAAAATGCAGATAATCAGAATTTTCTCCTTTTGTCTTAATATTTTTATGGACCGTATTGTGCACAACTCATATACAGTCGACACTCGTTATGTCGACATCGAATAAGTCGAATTTCCGCTTAAGTCGAAGTCGAAGTTTGGTCCCGTCCTCCCCAATGGATTTAAAAAAGTTTAAACAAAATAATTTCGAAATGAATATGGCCATTGAAATTTAGTAGGAAAATGATAGAAATTGCTCGTTTCGAGCAATTTCTTTCCTTTTCCTACTACATTCCAATTTTAAACGCACTTGATTAGCAACAAATAGGTCAAATGATGTTCATACCAAAGCAATTAAAATATTGGGTGTTTGGGAAAGCGTTTAACCCTTTCCAAAACGGAACAATTTTAGGGTGATCTACTTAAAAAAATGCCACAAGTGACAAAATGGATGATATTTAAGATAGAATTTGTGTAAAATATGGCAAAGAAAATATTGAGACAAAAGGAGAAACTGTTGGCTATCAGCAGTTTCTTCTTTTGTTTCAATGTTTTCCCAATCCTTTTCTAATAGGGACGTCAACACCAGGCCTTGTTTGGGAAGGGGTCAATATAGTTTCACGTCATCGGCAATACTTAATCGAATGTACTGAAGTCATGTATAGCTCATGATGAATGACATGGCAGAGCATCTCTAAATAACCGATGGGGATGCTCTGCCAGGTCATTTATCGTGACCTATATGATTTATTGGGGGGGGGGGGGGGGCAACAACAACAACAACAACAACAAACGCGTCTCTCTTTTCTGCATGATAAGAAATGCCACAGAAGACCAGACAATAAGATATTGCTGCTTTTCAACAAAGACCTCGTAAATGCAGCTTAAAACAAACTATGTTTACAAAAGTAACTGAAAATATATATCATAATAAAGTCACATGGTTATCTGCCCATGGAATTGAAAGCCGCTGTAATTTGAAGGTATTTTATAGGACAAAAACGCAGGTTATTAGTCCTTCCCATAAAGGCAATCAAAACTGAAAACAAGCATCGTCTATCATCTTCACCGGAAATAGATTACCAGCGAAGCGAGAGTATGGATAAACGCATGACGGGTGGTAAGTGTTGACCTTTATCATGACGTTATTATTTACTACAGGATAACCAATGCATGTAAGGCACATCTTAAAAAGATTCAATATAACGGCGTGTGGCCCTATTTTATCCTTTGTATCGAAATAGCTGCCTTTAGACATTTTTTCGTTGCTTGGTACTGGAATCGGAGACAATCGTGTCTCGAAAACACATGTTTTACCGGGTAAACGAGATTGTATTTCGGTTTTGAAGTCCATTTCCTATTGTTAATACCATTTTGCCTTATCTAACACGTGTTTCTTATATTGGTCTGATATTTTGCTACCCCTATTTACTGAAATAAAAATGTTAGAGGTATACGGTGAATAGTTGTTTGTAGGTATTTTATGGACGGCGACGAATAGTCGTTATGTGTAAACGAAATTTATGACGTATATTTTTCATTTATTTTCATAATCGATTAATGAATTATTACGCAATCATGATAGTTTTGCAGTTTCTCATGTTACTTTTCTGTTTGAATATTGGAGGTTTGAATGGTGGAGTAAGGTCTCCACTCAACGAACTACTCTACAGCTCAGCATATCTAGAGAAATGTTTGTTATCAATGTTATTACGATATTATTATTAATTAGTCGAGTCCGGCAAGTCTGCGCGTCCGGTAAGTATGTTCACCCATTCAATTCTGTCTAAAAAACAACGACGACGACAACAAAGACACTTGATATATGATCCAACATGTCAAATAAATTATGAATATTTTTCAAAGAACATAAAATCATTTTTTTACAAAATTCCTGATTTAACCGAGTGAAACCAGTGTTTACATTTTCCTCATTGATATTAATATGACATACTTTAATCGGACACGCAGCTTCCAAATTTTTCTCATCTGGAAAGGCTTGAAAACTATGTCTTTAATTTAGAAAAATTAATATGGCATAAAAACTTTAATTCCCTTCAGATAAATTGGCATGATCTAAAAAAGTCTTACCTTGCGATAAATTGCAGAAATTCTACACCTAAAGTAAACAAGACTAAACAAAGTCACTTAGACCTCGTCTCCACTAGGACGCGGAAGGGTTGCCGAAGGGTTCCCGATCGAAAAAAATGTCAGAATCGGGATGCTTCGGCACACCTTCGGGATGATCGGGAACCCTTCTTCAACCTTTCTATTCTGGAAGCCATCTTAATGCTTCGGGGGAACGCTTCGGGAACCCTTCGGGATCAAACTTGGTTCGGCATCCAAATTTTAAAAGTTTTAAAGTTTGGACGCCGATCTTTTAGTTCGGGAACGCTTCGGGAAAGTTTCGGGATCGTCGGCATCCCTTCCTGAAATATTCGGGAACCTTTCGGGACCATCTGCAACTCATCGGGCCCTATCTAATTGCATTAAATTCATTGGATTATCCCGAACGGTCCAGGAAAGGTTGCCGAAGGTCGACGTATTACATATTGGTATTTATTCTCTCTGTTCGTCTGTCTGTCCGTCTCTACGTGTATCCACATCATATTAACACAACTTCCACCACATTCATGGATAAATTTGGATTTTCATAAGAAGTATCTCGTCTCATCTTGTAATTATTAGTCCCCTACCGGTGTTCACACCGGAGGGGACTATAGGTTTGCCCTCCGTCTGTCCGTCCGTCCGTCCGTCCGTCCGTCCGTCTGTCTGTCCGTCTGTCCGTCCGTCCGTCTGTCCGTCCGTCCGTCCGTCTGTCCGCTCAAATCTTGATCCCGCGATAACTTAATAACTAAGCAAGCGTTTTTGATGAAAGTTGGTATATGACTAGATGGCAATGTGTAGATTATGCACATCATTTTATTTTTGTTTTTCGACTTAAATTGAGGTTGCTATGGTTACGGAAATAGTGAAAATATGGCCAAAAATGGGATCCTGCGATAAGATAATAACTAAGCAAGCTAGTTTGATGAGACTTGGTATATGACTATATGGCAATGTGTAGATTATGCACATCATTTTATTTTTGTTTTTAGACTAAAACTGTTGTTGCTATGGTTACGGAAATAGTGAAAATATGGCAAAAAATATTGGATCCTGCGATAAGTTAATAAGTAAGCAAGCTAATTTGATGAGACTTGGTATATGACTAGATGGCAATGTGTAGATTATGCACATCATTTTATCTTTGTTCTTTGACGAAAAGTGTTGTTGCTATGGTAACGGAAATAGTGAAAATATGGCAAAAAATGGATCCTGCAATAACTTAATAACTAAGCAAGCTAACTTGATGAAACCTGTTTTAAAATGTAAAAAAATTTATAAGCCATGTTAGTCAGGGTGGTGATGCAGCAGTATTAATCACCTCTAGTTGGGCATAACATTTCATATGTTTGACAATTATTTTGATGACTTGTTCATCTTAATCTATTATTGATTACCATATTGAGTCAATGTGAAGCCGGTAGGGGACTTTATGTGTTGCATACAACACCAGATACTTGTTTTCAGAGGTTTTGAAATCTTACAATTTCACAAGAGTGGGACTTTATTAAAAATATCTACTATATTGTGATCTTGGACATCAAGATTGCTACAGACATGATTTATCTGAACCGTTCTGTGTGATGCAGACCGCGGCCATAGCGCAGTTGGTAGCGCGTCAGACTTCAATCATGGACTCCCAAGCTCGATCCACGACTGCGGCTAATATCCTTTCAGACATTTGTCTCTCACCAAATGGGTGGATAATCGTAGACATATGTGAGTTAGCAGCTAGAGGCTCAGGAACAATACAAGCACTGCCATCTAGCTGACAAAATACCAAAAGCATTTTTCAACTATTCTTCTAGATATAGAGAGCCGATAGTTGAGAACCTTTTGACTATGGCTGAGGTTGTATCGCATATATGGCTTCATCAGGTTGGTCCTCATAGGAAATACATGTACATCATCTGCAACTATAAAGTAAGGCGTGTCCCTGTCGCCATTGGTGATTGGCGAAGGTGATGGGAAACAGATCGAATTATCATTCACGTACTCTTTCAATTCAGAGTCATTGGATATTTGGAAATCCGACATGTATCCTAAAACCACCTAGATCACACCAGATGAACTTATAATTGGCATCAATCAACGCTAAAAGGACTATACTGAAGAAGCCCTTGTAATTATGGTACAGCCTACCCGAACCAAAAAAGGCTTCTTAATTGCCACATGTTTACAATCGAGGGCACCGACCGTATGGGGCATATTCCACTTTCGAACTGAGTGGCCACTTGTCACCATTCGTCAGGAGTTCTTGGAATAGCCATGTACTCGTCTTTATACTGTTTAAGGGGTGCAGTACACACTTCTAGTACAATTCTACATACACTTTGCTTGCCAATACGGAAGTCATAGGCTAACGAAGCATAACAGTCTCCGGTTGCTATGTATTTCAATGTCACAGCTAGCTCAAAACCAGCTGGAATGGCGTTGTGGAAACTCGTGTTCCTGTTCTGAACGCGAGGTGCAAGACACCGTTTGTCGTCAAACATTCTATGGGTGATTCTCAAATACATAATGTACCCCTTTAATGATGACACATCTTCGTCCCGCAATTGTTGCATTTGTGTATTATATTGGCCATATTGTAACCTTCTTTCGTCGGACCCACCACCGACATCGTCGTCTTCGCCGCCTGCGTAAATGTAGGGTCAAACCAATCATTGCAGCCTGTAAAGCCAAAGCAAATTCTATGTTTCTCACAGCCATAATTTGCGTGAGCTGAAAATGTATCACTGGACTGTTCTATATTTAACTAGGAATTAACATCGGCAACATATCGGCATTGATTCTTAGCCTCTTCCGCATGTTCTGCATGTGATCGACAGCCATTCTGCGTGATCGGGAAACTTTCGGCTAATAATCCTGAACCGATCGGCAAACTTCCGCATTGGATCTGCATACTTCGGTAAGGTTTCGGCATGTCTTCGGCAACCATTCGCATACAGTTCCGCGTATCAATGCCGAAGGGATCCCGAAGGTCAAGCTACGCCCGTTTTCATCCCGAATGCTTCCCGAAGTTAGCTATTTTTTCATCTGCAACCCTTCGGCAAGTGATCGGCATCCTAGTGGAGACAGGCCCTTAGCAAACGTCATGATTTCACCAAATGACGTCACTGTGTAAATAAACTACACACAGGGACGTGCGCAGACTTACCGGTCATAAAAATAAACTTCAAAACACGAGGGTAGGTAACTTCAAGCTTGATTATTTCAGTTGTCTTTGGGAAATTTGCAGAATTTTTAGATTGCCATGTTTTAACAGATCCTAATTTGTTTTATGTTTGTCATTTGTGACCTTTCAATCGTGTATTCAATGGCAAATATCGATCTTGTGAGGTATGCAACCCATCATGGTCTTAGTCCGAGTAAGGCTTTCGGACCCGATGAGATATCACCGAGACTCCTTAAAGAGCCCTTTGCAGAAATTGCCCCAATGTTAACTCACATCTTTCGTCTTTCACTTTACCCTGGTATTTTTCCCGATGACTGGCACCATGCCATCATGTCCCCTGTCTACAGGAAAGGTGCAAAATCTAAAGCCAGTAACTATCGACCCATATCCCTAACCTTTATAACATCTAAATTGACGGAAAATATCATGGTGTCCAACATCATGTCATATTTCGATTCTCACAATATTCTAAGCCAAAAACAACATGGATTCGGGTTAAAACATAGTTGTGAGACCCAACTGATTAGCTTCACCAAACATAGTTATGAGACCCAACTGATTAGCTTCACCCAAGAAATAGCAGACCAAGGTCAACAAACTGATGTCATTGTAATTGACTTCAATAAAGCGTTTGACAATGTAGATGATCAAAAGCTAGTCCACAAACGCCACCACCTTGGTCTCGATCCAGAAGTTACTGGCTGGGTCAAATCCTTCCTGAAAGATAGACCCAAACAAGTATTAGTCAAAAGCGAATATTCTGACAGGTTACCAGTCTTATAAGGGGTCCCCCAGGGCTCAGTCATGGGCCCCTGTCTCTTTATGGTCTATATAAATGACCTGCCTGAGAGTGTCAAAAGTAGAGTACGGTTATTTGCAGACGGCACCATCATGTATCTCACTATTACCTCACAAACATCAGCAGAAAAACTCCAACAAAACCTTCTCTCTCTTGAGCTTTTGGAACAGGATTGGGCTATGGAGTTAAATTCTGATAAGTTTGAGGTCCTTCGTATACACAGGAAGTGTTACCCGTTCCTATTCCCATACAAACTTCATAACATAGAATTTAAGTCCACGGACCAAGCTAAATATATTGCAGTCAACATCAGTAAGGACCTCAATTTGGCAGATCAGACTCTAAGGTTCATTAAAAGAAATGTAAAAACAAAACAAAAGGGTCAAGGAAGCAGCCTACAAAACGTATAAATTTCCGCCCTCAAGTTGAGTATTGTGCTACAGTCTACAGTCTGGTGCCCCTGGCAGAAAAATCTCATTCACAAAATCGAAATGGTACAAAGGTCAGATGCTCTCTATGTTCTCAACGATAACGGTTACACAGAGAACGTCTCAAATATGGTCAAATCAATTGACTGGCAAACAATCGAACAAAGAAGGAACATAGCCTCACTCACTATGTTATACAAAATCAGGTCAAACAAAGCTGTCGAGACTCACCGCCTCTCCACAACAAGAAATCTACAACTTAACATCCCCACTCCAAAACAAACTACCACGCATGCTCATTTTTCCCCAGAACGATTAGACTTGAACAGCCTTCCAATCTCAATACAGTCCAGTCCAACCCTGCCAATCTTTATTGGTAACTTGGACTCACTCCCTCATCCCTAACTCATCCCTCTATTTTAACCCCTGTATATAGTTTTTAACCTTTCAGTACTTCACTATATCCCTTTACCGAGCCTCCCCCCCCACTTACTCTTTTTATTTATTTCCCCAGTACTAATAGCCGTTTCTATACAGCGCTGGCCATCAGTAATTAGCATTGATTTTCTGGCTGAAAAAAAGTTGAATTTGATCATTAGCACCATTGAAGAACCAGAGGCGAAATTTGAAAAGTGCCAGTATCTCCTTAACTGTGTTACATTTATATCCCAAATGCAAACATAAGCATTTTGTATGGTTGAGAATTTTGAATTAATGCATACTTATGGAAATATTTTATGTTCGGTTTTTATCTTAAGGGTTCTCTTACTCTGGGCACTTTGAGTTGGCAGCGGGTTTTCATTGTGGCACACTCTAGACGTTCAATTTAAATGATTTTTCGATGACGTACACAAGTTTTGGATAATTTAACTATAAGCCGCACACATCGTGTTCTATTCGCCGTACACATCAAACTTTTTGTTTTGGTGAATGGTTTGCTTAATTCCTGGATTTTGGTTTAAAAACTTTATGATACCTTCATATTATATAATTATGTTCTCTAGCTCAGTACTCAAAAAATCGAAAATATCCGCATATATTTCAGATAATTGGTCCTTAAATGTCAAAAGCAAGCTTTGTTTATGGTACCAGTTGTCGAATTATCGGTCCTCAAATCCATCCGTCTTGTCAATTAACAAAACGATATACAAGAAAAGCTTTATATATCCGCCATGTATGTACATAAACAGATCTTGAAACATTTCACGGTTAAAACCATCAAAACTGATTTTTCATGAGTTGTCACATTTCGTGTCAGTCAACTCTCGCTTGCTGGTAATCTATTTCCGGTGTTGATGATAGACGGTGACAAGGGTTTGTTTGCAAACGGATTAAATGAAGTTACCATATCAGCTGATAGTGTCCTTAAATTAAGGTTACGTGTAAATGCCGATTTGGAAAGTGAAAAAAGGAGTAAAAAAGGTATTATTATACATTTATTTTTAATTCAGATAAGGCTTTGAAAACATTGAGACGAAAGAGGAAAATGTTTAGAACCAGCCATTTTCTTTTGTTTTGACATTTCTATTCTCAATTGTACATTTATATTGTATTTTTCGTAATAATTTACATGCACCCGGTCTGCAAATGTCCAAAAAAACTGTTGTAATTTGGAAAGGATTTCACAAATTCCTTTGTTGGTGGGGTCACTACAGATAATACTACATATCGATGATTTTCAACATAAATATCGTACCTGTAGCTTGTTTTAAGATGAAGTTACGAGGCTTTTGTTGAAAAACGACATTATATAGACGTATTATAAAATTATATTGACCCCGGAATGACCTACCTCATTTAAATAGTTACCCATTTCAAAACAGGTAAATCAGGTTGAAAACGTAATTATCGAATAACGTTATGTTGAAACTTTAAAATGTAACATTATCTTCACACCAATCTGGTTAGCTCAAGGGGTGCGAGTTGGCTTTGAAAGCAGATGGACCCAGGTTCGAATCCCAACCAAGCTTCTTTCTTTTACCTATTCGAAGGACTTCTATTTTTCCTTTCCTGTGCATATTACCCTATTGGAACCATAAGGATCACAATTTGTTATGCTTTTGCCCAAAAATGTATGCATAATTTATGAATATTGTCAGTGGTAGATAGACGTGTAAAGAACCTCCATGGGCGACCAAAGTCACAAAAAAGCCACAGGCCTTTGGACCAAGAGCAAAAGAAATAGTTTCGAATGTACCAAGTTAATCTGTGAAGTAGCAGCAGATCTACAACAGAAAGCTTTCTTCATCTTTGTAGACAAAACGTTGTCCAGAAGGCTCTGGGGTCAGTTAAAATAATGACCTATCATAAAATAAAGAAGGAGCTCGGTCGCCAGTGGCGTCTTTATGTCACCAACCACAACTAGGGAATAGGAGATGAACTGAATTGTAAATTGAAGGAAAAAGATAAAAAATAAAATGGTTCAGTGGGGGTTCGAACCTCGGTCATGTTCATTTCAACACCAACGACTCTACCAGTTGAGCTATCGAGCAAATGTCAATGGTCGTACACTTTGAGAGTAGAAAATCTCATGCAAGTTATCTGAAAAATCGCGAGATACCTTTTTACGAATAAACTCGTCCAAGTGAGTATGCAAATGAAGCAGGTCATTCCGCGGTCAAAGTAAAAAATCAATACATGTATATTAAAACAGTGATCCAGGTATTGTGGATTTGAATAGAAGAAAGTAAGTGAAAACTCATTACCAGACAGCCTAATTTTAGACTGGTCCACATTCAAAGATGTTGCAGAAGACCAATTCGAGTGAATGCAATTTCACATTTTTGGGTCTTTTTATGTAGAATACGTCGTGGGAAATGAAGAAATTAATTGTCGCAAACAGTTTCATTATGCTCAAGCAATTTCACCATGCTTCACAATGTTTTCCCAGCATTTATATTTTAGGTCACCAAAATGCATCTTTAGGCCTATGTGGAAATGGGTTATGATATGTGAAAACATTTAGGCCTACAGGTATAAGGAACAGGCATTCTAACTGTATTTTAAGCCACAACATTTACTCTATTAGGAACTAGTAATGGATTTTCGTGGGAAAAAATTGGCCCCTGTCCATAGTATAAGTGTCCACTTCGCAACCATCGTTGCCATAATGCCTACCTTCTACTTGTAAAAGTTGAACTGTCCATAATTTCAAACTGAATACGGAGACAAATAACTTTTTCGCAAAACAAGACCTAGATTAAACAATCCTTATTGAAAAATGATTTCAGAAAGATAATGTTAGTAATATAGAAACCGCCATTTTCTCTTGTTTCTCTCTCAGCTTTCCATACTATATTAAAAGTGAACAAAGGATCTGCTTTTGGTATCATTTTAGAAATTAGAATTATCTCAGCTTTGCTTTCCATAATATATAAATAGTGAACAAAGGATCTGCTTTTGGTATCATTTTAGAAATTAGAATTTGAGTAGTTAGAATTTTTTTCGTTTGGGAATGATTAAGATAATTATGCTTTCCATCATTACATACCAAACGCTTCACTTGTGAGTCAACCGTAACAACGGAAGCTGGAGAGGGCATCCCATCGTCGATTTCCGATGCCACGGTTGACGCTAAAGTTGCACGGTGTGTTTGGTATCCAATAATGGATGAAATACCTTTTCTTTGGTTTGCAGTGAAAGTTTGACCATGGGTTTGCTGGGGAATGCAGTTGTAGTGGTAGTTTGTAGTCTGCTCATATATGTCATCAGTGAATACAGGTATGGGAGAAATTTTGAAGTTATCAATCCTTTCCCGGATATTGACGCAATTGACGCTCTTAACAGAAAAAGGTTCGGGAATGATTCGGGCCAAAGGAGAAAATGTCGAAAGCCAATTTTTTTTGTCTTTTGCCTCAATGTTTTCTGTGCGATATTGCACACAGATAACTCATTTATCAACATTTACTTGTCATGGTCGTCTGGAGCAGCTTTCCAATTGGACAGTTTGAAATATTCCGTTTTGAAAGGGTTGAGAATTGAAGAGAAGGAAATTGACATATATGCCAAACTTACGTTCTAAACTGTCTTTATATCTTCATAATTGACTTGAATTAAAAGGCCTAAACGATCGTGGTGCCATTTTCGCGTGGCCAAATTGTTTCAAAAATTAAGTTCTTAAAATAAATATACATGAAGAGGTAGATAAAAATATAGATCAACCAATTTATCAATCATCATAACAGCAGTAAAACAAGACTTTATAACTTTATATAAATTTTTAGAAAAAGTGTTTAGATGCTTATTTAAGGTTTACAGACCCTTAAAAAATCCACACTTTCTAGCCATACGAAATGCATCAAATTGCACACACTTGTAAATATACTTAACATAAGTTGATTCACCGTGTCGGATTTCAAGATTATGCTTCAAGAAGTAAATAATTCACAAATATTATTTTACTCTATATTCATATGCAAGGGAGGTAATTTTGAACATTTTTGTCAAATATTTCCACAAGTATACATTAATTCAAAATTCTGAACCGTTCAAAATGTTTATATTTATATTGAGAATGGAAATGTAACACAGTTAAGGAATTACTGGCACTTTCAAATTTCGCCTCTGGCTCTTTGGTGCTTTTGAGGGGTTGGATACCTTAATGAAGCATTATGAGCCATTTCAGCTTCATGTAAAGGATAAAACAAGAAAGAGAAACAAATCTCGTATTTTCATAGTGGTTCTTCACTCTAATGACCTGACATAGAGAGGCATTCAGTTTCCTCCTCATATGAAGATGTGAAGAAATGACCCGCCGTTAGCAAAATTTGCTCTGAAATATCTTCACTATACTATTAAAGCTACCTCAGAACATAGAAAATAATTATTTACAATTTTCTGGGTATTCGAAACAATGCCACAAACAAAAATCGATGGGATATCTGAAAGAATTTGTTCGTCTTCCGTGACTTTGCTTGGTTGATTGATTGTTTGGTGCTTTCAACTGCTACATGGTCACAATATCATTACCGAGCCGCCAGCTGCTTGCTCACATAGGATAACGATTATCAAACTTTTGGTCGGAGACGATTTTATCAGAAAGGATGTTTGTCGCTGTCAGGAATCGAATCCGAGACCTCATAAATGAGAGTGAGATGAGCTACCATTTGTGCTATGGCCGTGAATTTGTTGACTTTGAAGAGTCAAATGTGTTTCTGCTTTTTTGGTCCCAAGCCATTTCCAGTCATTTGCCATTGGATGTATTATTTCAGGACATGGCTTGATATAGATAGAGTCCTATATACTAACTTTCCAGGAAAATGCAAAACACTGCTCACAGGTGAGTTACTTCAGAACATGGTAAACTTGGCAAGGATAAAGGTATAATTAAAAGGAATGAGTGGAAATTTTGAATAAAATCTGTATTCTTATTCTCTATTTTATTCTTTAGAAAAACGTTTCGTAGTATCTAAGCAAAACTACCAATCGGATCACTAGATAAGAGAAGGTAAAGGCATTCTTAATTCTTTATTGAAATCTTAACCCAATAGTGTGGGTACTCATTTGAATCGTCTTGATGAAACAGTTCCAGTGAGTACCCATAGTATAGGGATTGAAGAACATTGAATGATAGTTTGCATTTTATAAAGCCATCACCACTTTTTCCTGTAGCCCTGATCCCTGTTTAACAACGAAATGAATGTTTTCTTTTATTGTATACCTCGACATGTCACACCAAAAGGTACCATTTAAAAGGTCCACTGAGCCAATGAATGCAAACAAAACAAGCTCAGTAGAGGTCAACCAGGGATGGTATTCACGGACAGTTCGAAATCGATTGTCTACTTCTAAAATACATCACAATCCATCTGATTGGACGAGACGTAGGTCTCGGCCAACCGGATAAATTGTTATGATATTTAACTACCATACAGGGAATAAGAGTATTTCCTGAGTTCTATCCCATATGTCGCATTTGAAAATGAACATATTGATAAGTAGGAAATGCATTCTGCTTTCAGAAAATTAGCTTGGAGTGAAATTGTTCGTTCCCACTGAGCATTTCATCCCAATTTAGCCTGTGCATACTCTCTTAAAACAGAGTACATTGCCTCTTCGTTTAAAGTGACATTTCACATTTCTTTTTCATAAAATTTACTTTTTTTTATCTGAAAGAACTTATTTTCTTATGAAAATTCTGAAAATTTGAAGCCAAAATATTGCACCGTTTACGAGAAATATGTATTTTGGTGCTAAAATTAAACAAATGGTTGTGGACAACAGTTCAGATTTATATTGGAAATGCCATTTCTGTCTCAACTTCAAATGCAATTTTTTCGCTTATAAATAGCAACTAAAAATGATAGCATTTCTACGCATTAGAATAACCAATCTTTGCTGAAATAAAGTTTGCATCAAGTGTTACTTTAGAAAAATGAAATTGGAATGTTATGTCCCTTTAATTAAACTACGACGAAATGATATCGTTTTTTGATGTTTTAATCAATAGACATTTGCTTTGAATAATAGACTATGCAATCCACTTAGACTGATAAAAATCGACAATTTTCATACTTCCCATGATTATGGCCCCTTTTAGCGTGACAGGTCACGATTTCATTTTCAGAGGGGGGCTCAGAAGACTTTGCAGAACTTGACGCGAACACCATACTTGTTTCATCGGTAAGTTGATACTTTAGTTGCATTGTCAGTCCTGGTTTTGGTCAACAGCCATTCTTACATTACAAAATGTAAATGAAATAAAAATGAAATAAAAATTACATTTTTAATACTTTTCACTGAATACTTTATTCTATTTTATTCTTATTCTATGCTAAACGTATAACTTACTTCACTATATTTACAGCGGGGGACCACGAGACAAAACATTTTCGACATTTTTTCAATGACTCTATTAATATAATCATGGACAATAGGAAATTAAGCAGAGAATGTGGGAAAATGCTAGAGATTTGCTTAGGATCTTGTGAAATCCAGCTGATTAAAAAGTTATTGACGATATAAAATAATATTCGTCCGACGGTAAACACATTTGACCCACACGTTACACCATAAAAGTAGAAATCGTTGGACATCAGCATTTCGAAGCTTTTCTGTGAAGACCTCGTAACTACAGCTTGTATAGTTTTATAACTTGTTTTTTTTTCGAAATTATCAAACCTTCATTTTGAGGACGTCGCTAAGGAGGACTTTTCGCATTAGGTGCCTTCATTCTTATTTTCGCTGATTTTCAATGTGACGTTTTGTAGGGCCTAAATTTTGGTGGAACGCCAGGCAGCATGTATGCCCTGTACACAAATGGAACTTTGGAGAAACTTCCAGTTATAAACAAAGTAAACAAGGAGAAGACATTGGCTGGTGCACATGGTCTTGATATTTGGACAGATCCGAAAACAGGTAATGGATTTGCCACATTTCTATGAATAAAAGATACCCTGTAGCTGTAGCCACTTTAAATAAAACTCTACATTAATATTTCGCTGTTTTTCAGCAAAAGCCTCGCAACTATAGCTTGTTTAAGCTGCAGTTACGAGGGATTTTTTTAAAAGCGACAATATATTAACTCAGTCGTTCATTCAGATACGATTCTGTAAATTGTTTCACCTGTTATCCGGTGCCAAAGGTGGCCTTACGTGTAAAATGGTAAATTATCAATCTGTTCGTCTTTTCATACGTCCACAAATTGCTAACACAACTCCTTCTACACTTATGGACGATTTCGTTGAAACTTTCACACAAAGTTCTTATTCACCTGACATTGTCATTTTGCTCTGCGTCACAGAAGAATCAACAAGAACAAAACAACAACAACAACAACAACAACAACAACAACAACAACAACATCATCATCATCATCATCATCATCAACAACAACATCATCAACAACAAAAATGCTTAATAAAAAAGGTGGCTTACATGTACATTTGTATATTGTGTGTGATACACAGACCTGTAATCAAATAATACAATGAAAAGTAAATAAGTTGAAGGTATACTTTTATACACACACATATACGATGCTCGTTACAAGCAATTTCTTCATTTTCCGCAATGTTTTTCCCAAGCATTTTCGTTGAAGAGCGTCAGAAAGCGTCATTGTTGGAGAATTGGCATAATCGTTTTCTACCTTATTTGAGCTTTAATTGATGCCTAAATTCTGCATCCTCAATTCTGTCGGCTGCTACTCATTGTCCATCGATGTTTTCACTTGTATCTTTGATGAAGCTGTCCATCGTCTTTTGCTTCAAGTATTTGGAAATACCAGGTCTAGGGTGGGGCATGCAACTGTGGAAAGATGCGTGAATTGATTTACGCCTGGATTTTGAAGGGAGATTAAAATGTTTTGAGACCAAAATGGATCCGGATCAGCCTATGCATAAACGAAGTTTGATCAAGATCCACATTTCTCTTTCACATTTCTCTAATACTTATAGCAACTGTTAGAGAACAGCATGGGTCTAGATCAAAGTGTATTTAGGCACGAACTGATTCGTTTCTATTGAAGTCTCAAATTATATAAGTAAAGGTCCATTTTACAGATCCAAAAGTTCATGCATACATGTATACGGTTGAAGTTCATGATCTTGTTGTATTTAAGTCTATTGTCAAATTTATTTTTGTGTCGATTTGAGAATCTTACCCGTTTTGTAAATCAACTACTAATACGGTATATAATCACTTGATTCACAATTTTCAGAAAATCTTCAAAACTACTTTTAATACGGGACAAATGTCGCCGATTAGATGGACGTGTTGGAAAAAAAAAAAAAAAAAAAAAAAAAAAAAAAAAAAAAAAAAAAAAAAAAATCAGCTGATAAAAAGTTATTGAAGGTCAACCAAAATTTTGGTTGATCTTCAATAACTTTTTACCAGCTGATTTTTTAAAAATCCAATACGTCAAGCTTATTCCTGACATTTTCCACCTCTGCTTCAAACCGAATTAAAATTGGTCAAGTAAAATAAGATTATTGAAGATAATTGGAAATTCTGAGTCACGTGATTATACACCGTGTACTAAATTCAACATGCGCGGATCCAGAGGGGGGGACATGCGGGCATGACCCCCCCCCCCCCCCCCCCCCTGGAATTTGGCGAAAAAAGGGGTTATCAAAAAAATTACTGTCTTTGTCCCAAATAAGTTGCGTCATTCGTCCCTGTGTGTCATGACAAATTGTTGTTATATTTAGTCCTTCGTGGTATGATTTACCCCCCCCCCCCCCCCCCCCCCCCCCTGGGAAAAATACCTGGATCCGCGCTTGTGGAAATGCGACGGAAAAGGGAGAGAAATTTATCGAGCTTTTCCTCTCATAAATTTTCCACTATAATTAATCAAATTGTACAGAACTACAACACATTAATCAAATTATTGAAAATTAAATTCTTTTTTTCTCACAATAATACAAAATTGGATAAGTCGAACAGCGGATATCTGGATGTAACTTCGAGATAAAAAAGAGAGATAAAAAAACTTTTTTTTCTGAAGCGATTCCTGATTTCAGCGTACTTTACAAATATTGATTTAAAAAAACTCTGGAAAGAAAAGAAATTTGCTAAATAGACCCTACCAAATCTTTTGATGCCGATATTTCTGGTGGAATTAGAATAATCAATGAAAAAAAAACTGATAATTACTCAAATGCTATAAGGACCCTTTTCCACATCCTGGTCCAAATGCAATTTTTGAACGCGGCGTAAAAACCCTTTCATTTTATCAAACAATTTCCTTAAAGCTACTATTTCCCAGATTTGGACCCAAAAATTGTCAAATACAAACGAAATGTACACTGTTTAAGCTTTATATGACCTGATTAAATGATTACGACAAACTATTGAAGCAACGACTCATTTTTTCGCAATTTGATACCAAATTCATGAAGCGATGTCGAAAGTAGGTCAAAACAGTAGGACATGCGACTTTCTTAAATGACGTCACAACATACATGATGACGTCATATTGAAATTCAAGTATGAATCTCGTTTGAATCATGGTCCGCGCTGTATGCGCATGCGCAACAATTTAAAAATAATTCTAACCCCATCTTAGACGGGGTTGAATTTAGGTTTGGATTCTCCCTAAATTCAGCTATCTACCTTGTAATTTCGGCTGATTCTCTGTCTGAATCGCATATTATTAACCATCCCGAGGTGGTCAACACAAAAGTTTTGCATACTTTTTCAAAAAATTTCATTTTTTGCAATTAGACCATCTGTTACCGTCGCCCTTTAAGGAAGAATACCCGTAATATCGCCATTATGAGATTCATAAAACATCGGAGTTTTTCGAGCTTCGTCGTTACGTATCCGAACCTATTCGGGCGCGGTCGAAAACATTCGGCGGTGGAGAGTTCTACCGCCGAATGTTTTCGATCTGGCCCGAATAATTCCGACGTCGTGCGAATCTCATTAGGGGTAGACTACCTTAACTAGCCATGGTTTTGATTGTCTTGTAGGGTGTTAAAATAGAAACGGGACCTTTTTTGTGAAAAGAATGAAATGCGTTTGAATTACATATTTTTCTCTTCTACTTCATTGTTTTTCATGTTGTAACATTAAACGGTAAACGGATGATCGATGCTTCTTAACAAAAACTTCGTAGCTGCAGCTTAAATTAAGCTGCAGCTATGGGCTTTCGTTGAAGAGCGACGTTATAAAACTTACAAGCAAAGGCCAAAGGTCAGTAGACATTTTCCCCTCGTTGCTCCGATACGACAACCACCGTAGCAAAAGCCTATAAGTGGCGATAGGCAGTGTTGACCTTTGGTTCCTATCAAAAATAAATACAGGCTTAAAACCACAAATTGTCGTCTGTAGTCCATCCTTAAAAATAAAATCAAACGACATTTTGTACTGGTTAAATCCAAAGGTGTTTCAAACGAATGGATTTGTATGTCCGTTATTTCATTCTTTTTCCTACTAAACCGAGACCACATCGGTGTGCTGGTTGTCTTATGTTGCTTATATGTTATCACCCCTAACCATTTGTCTATAAGTGGCGTCAAAACTAAGTTTTGTGCGGAAAGAGTTAAATTACAAGTTTAATTGGATCTTGCTTGAAAACTCAGAGAGAAATATTTCATTTTAAGATTTTTTTCGAACTACAAGTAAGTAAGTAAATTTTTTATTATAGTGACATTATACAATCATATACAAAAACAAAAAAGATAATATCAACACCCGGCCCCATGGGCCTATAAGTCCTTTTTGAATATATAAATAAAGCAAAATACAAAATAGCAGATGATAGCAGGTCATTTGAAAACAAAAAAGAGCATGAGAGGCATTAATTTTGTCTGTCTTTCCAAGTTTACAGTATAGTAGGAATCCACTCTCAGTAATGATACATCAGTCGTGATCAGCGGTGAAAGAAGAGAAACGCATCGGGAAGGATACCTTTCTCCTATCTCCACGCTACATTCACATACATGTAACATCGACGCTATCATAAATCCTCCCGACAAGCTGCAGCTACGAGGCTTTCTAACCACCCCGACGATAAGTAATTATACATATTTAGCATTGACGCGTGCTTTTGATTCAGCTGATATGGATTCAGATTAATTTTAGAATGCCTTCAAACAATCACCGTAATATATACCTTTGTGTTTAGATCACTTCGGATGCATGAACATGAAGTTTAACAGCCTTTTATGTGTAGTGAAGTGTAAATAAATGATACACGTGATTAACCCGCGTTACAACAGTCCCCCTTTTCGTGATAGAAAAGGGCGATAATTATGTCACGTGTCGTCACTATAACTGAACAGGTAAAGGCGGATTATCGGACTTGAATAAGTGTACGCTTATTCTTTCCAATAACCATCCAACCTGCTCATCTCATATTATTTGCTACGTAACTGACACGATTTAAAAACGCAAAATAGTACTTTTACAAATGGTATCTCCTGCATCTTACAAAACCGATGTATAGCCATGTAAAATTGTAAATGTTACAATTGTTAACATAACAGGCCAGAAAATGACCTTTAAAGTAACGAATAATGCCTGAATGGACGTCAGATTATGCCAAAATGCACGGTGTGTCAAGAGTCTGGCATTGAACATCGACGACAGCGAACCCAGGGTTTTCACAGGCGATTTATCACCATGTCGCGATGTATAGGCCGCCCGCGATTACAAACCATAGAATTTGCTGTAGACTGAGCCGTCACAAATCTGTTGCGTTAGTGACGTTGACGTATACAATTATCTTGACGTACAGTTGTTACACGCAGCTGACTGGGACGTGGGTGGTTTGAAAATCTTCCTGTGTCGTTTACACGTCTCATAAACCTTGGAACCGTCGATTCAGCTACATTAAAACGCCTAGCTACCTTCATTTGCGAAACACGGCAAACCAAAAGCCAAAAAAAAACTCGGTTCCTTTTTCGCAAAGTAAGCCTCAGCATTTTATACACAATTTTCTTTCGTTATTCTCGCATGTTTTCAATAAGTAAATCAAAGTGGCAATTTGTACACAAAAAATCTTAGTGATTTAACACGTGGTCTGAATGCACGAGACGCACGAGCATTTAGTGATGGGCGGTTCAGATGTCCGGATAGTTTACAGAAAACACGACAAAATCGCTGGAGCGTGAAGCGTATGCATTGTCTCATACATGTCCCCAAATATGGTGCCGATCGAGACAATAGGAAAGGAATGGTTAATGAAAGCGTGTTTTGCGTTGTTAAAAAAAAAATCGTGTCAGTTTAGTAGATCAAGAATGCTTCGTCGAAACGAAAAGTAAAGCCAACCTTAATACCATGGGAAGATAAACTAAATGTTCAAGCATAGGCCTATTTTGGCGAATTTAGATACTACAGATCCATTATATCAAGGCATTGGTCAAATTTGTTAAGGTATACGACCCATCAATAGAATAATAAAGATACATAAGTAACTATATATATTTAAAAAGAGCATGGTATCCCGCATCTAATTGCCAATTTTTATCAACTTTGATCGTTTCGTTAGTGAAATTTTGATAATTTTATATCATGCATCAGGGTCATACAAAATCATGAAATACCAAACCTCCCAAGTGAGCTTTTAAACATAAAAAATGCATGATTAAAAGCAATAAACACAAGTGTTTGCGCCTAATCAATAGCTTATATTATCCCTAACAATGGACTAACAAGTAAATAAATAATAACCAGCAACAAAATATTTTTCTTTTGCTTTTGTAATACATGGCTACCATACTTTCGACAGGCTTTTCGGACGAATCTGAAACAATAGTCAATTTTAAATAGCATTAATTCCAATGATATATCAAAATGCATGGCACAAAAGGAAGATCATAATTTTCCTATGTGTATATCCTTTCAAATAAAGTAAAAGTTAAACAGTTTCGCCGTACACAAGTTTAAAAAAATCGGTTTGACTAATACACCCCCTTTTTTACCACCGCCCAATTTCTTAAGGAAAATGGCACTCTTTGTTCATTATACTTAAATAAATTGTTCCATACGAATTTTACAGGTTTTTTATTGTTTGTATTGGAATATTTATATAATAGTAAATGTTACTATTAAAAACCATATATATAAACAAAAATATTTATAAAACAAGAGTTGTCAGTGGGCAGGATAGCTCAACGAAAAACTGTTGGATTGTGAAATTTCATAGGATGAGAAGAATAAAAAGTTTACCCAAATAGAAATTTGAAAGGGTAATGAATCTTTACCCAGTCTTTATCCTTAATAAGGAATATATACATGTCTGACCACAAGCATGTGTGCAAAGTTTCAATACTTTAACAATGGTAGAAATAAAAATGTTACAAGTACATGATATCTGCATGTCAATCGTTAGCCAAACATGCCTATGTCGAAAATTGTTAAAATGCCCCAGAAATTTGTGTGTCTGAGTGTGAGTTGAGGACGGTAATATCATCACAAGAAACATTTTGAAAAAAATAAAGTCAGGAATGTTGTAGAAAGATAGGTCTCTGCCAAAACTAGGTCTTGTTTGGGAAAGGGTTAGAAGAACAAGCAACTTTTGAATATCAGTTTTCGGATGTCATGATTGAATCATGTTTGCTGCCTTATTAGTAGCTAAAGAGATGGAAAAGACGAGACAGAAACACAAAAATATATAATCAAATAGAAATTCTACAGAGAAAATAATTACAACTGCTTGTATCAGTATTTGCTTCTTTTCTCTCATTGTTTTTTTGTTGTTTTTTTTTTCACGCAAACCTAGCGTAGAGAAAGCATCAGTTGGTCTTATCTTGTGTCTAGTTGTTTGGGAAAGGGTGAAACAGAAAGAAATGACAAAGGTCAAGCTTACCTTTTCCCAAAGAAAAAGCCCAAATTACGGTAAACAAAGTGACAAGTTATGGAACGAAATATTTATGGTGCGAATCAACCTCCAAATAGTGACATATTACGTCAGAGGTACGTAATTCTGATTCAGGGGAGATCACTGGGTGTGCTGTAGTTTGTGATTTTGCAAAGGGAGGTCATTCTAAATGCCAAAATATTTTGATTTTTTCGTCTTTTGTTGTTTAATTTGACGTTTTTATAAATTCATCGACTGGGATTCGTTGAAGAAACTGCTCGTATAAATTCAAATCTAATGTAGAAGTCTCTTTACAAAAAATGTTTTAAAAAATCTTCGTAAATCCGAACATGCTCGATTATTTCCGTTGTTGCGGAAACAGCCGACATTACACGAATCATTTAGAGCTAATGATGGGTCGTATTCCTTAACACCGTAATTTGGTTAATATGAAAGTAGGCAAAGCCTAGAAACGGGCGAAAGGATGTCGACGTCAACCTAAACGATTCCTTGAAAATCGTCAAAGTCCAAAGGGTTTTAGACTAAAAGACGTGCATGTGAAGCACAAATGCCTGTTGGAACTTGGAGTAGAGTCTATAGGTCTATGAGGTTCTGTAATTATGACCTTGACATACATGTGTCTTTGACCAAGAACAATGACCTTACAGACTTGTCACACAGAAATCATAACGAATTGTATGAATTTTGAAATCCACATAATAAACCCATTCCCAAACGTCAAAATTTGACTTTGGTCCAAATAGGAAGATGTTGCACACAATAATTTTAAATGAATCAGTGGAATTATCCCGAATATACATATTGTTGTCCTTTTTGGGAGGAAAGATTACGAGTAATCGATATTTAATTAAGGTAGAATACCCGTAATGTGGCCATTTTGAGATTCATAAAACATATGTTTTTTCTGAGTGTCGTCGTTACGTAACATATCCGGATGCGGTCGTAATCATTCAGCAGTGGAAGGTTCCTCCTCTAAATGATTTCAGCCTTACCCGAATAATTCCGACGTCATGCGAATCTCATTAGGGGGAGGACTGCCATAAACCTTTCCCGAACAAGACTTGGTAATTAACATTATGGCCAAGTTTTGCCTTGTTCTTTCAATATTTGTAGTAGTTAGATTCGAAAACGGCAATTTTGTCACATAACTCTTAACTATCTGATCCGATGGGAACGATTCGAACCCATGCAAGTTCTTATGGCCAACATTGTGTCCAAGTTTCATCTTGATTGGTCAAAAACTGTAGAAGCTAGAGAGTGAACAAAGTCGAAAAACAGTCGAAAACGCCAATTTTGTCAAATTCAAGGGCACTTAACTCACGACTTTCTGATCTGATCGTACTGAAAATCAAACTCCTCCAAGATCTTATTGTCACCAACATTGTGTCGAAGTTTTGTCTTTTTTTCTCAATAACTGTGGGTGCTAGAGTGTTAACAAATTTGAAAACGGTCAAAACGGCAATTTTGTAAATTTCAAGGGCACATAACTCAAAACTTTTCATTCCGATCCAGTTGAAAATCACACTCTCGTGTGATGTAATGGTCACCAACATTGTGTCTAAGTTTCGTCTTGATTGATCAATATTCATAGACGCTAGAGTGTAAACAGTCAAATACTGTAGAAAACAGCAATTTTGTAAAATTCAAGGGCACATAACTCATGACTTTCTTATCCAATCAATCTGAAAATCGAACTCATGCAAGATATTATGGTCACTAAAATTGTTATCAAGTTTTGTCTTGTTTGATCAATAATTGTAGATTCTAGTGTAAAGAAAGTCGAAAACTGTTAAAACAGCAATTTTGTAAAATTCAAGGGCACACAACTCATGACATTCTATTCCGATCAAGCTCGAAATCGAACTCATGAGAGATCAAATGGTCACCAACATTGTGTCCAAAGTTTATTATGATTAACTGATATTTGTAGATGCCAGAGCGTAAACAAAGTCAAAACTAGCTAATTTTAATATATTCAAGGACACATAACTTCGGACTTCCAGGTCCGATCAGACCCATAATCAAACTCATCCGAGAACTTATGACCATACTTGCTTTGACCACGTTTGATCAAGATTGGCCAACTTTTGTGGATGCTACTGTGTAAACACCAAATTGTTGACAGAGGGACGGACAGACAGACGGACATTGAGTTACCACAATAGCTCACCTTGAGCACTTTATGCTCAGGTGAGCTAAAAACCGCAAACAGGCATAGTTTTTTTTTCAACATTTTCTCCTATCCAGTCCATGGTTTTCAAAAGTTCCTATATATTGAAGACGCTCGGAAAGTTCACTATCACTAGCATGTTTCACTTCATCTCAACAAGTTTTCAGCATTGCCTTCAAACGACAGTAAGCCGTTTTCCAATACGTTTCGTAATATTCGTTGTGTCGAAGTCGTAGGGAACGTCATTTTAGCTCGAGATATCGTGAATTTGACTTATCCCAATTCTTTTCGGCTTTGATTAATGATATTTATTCATTTTTGTTTGGCAAGTGCGTGTATTATCAAAATATAGCAGGAAATGGTAAATTGCTCGAAAGGAGCAAATTATCTCCTTTTCCTTCTGTATTTCAATAGATTTATTCATTTTAAAATAATCAAATTTGTCTAACCTGATTGATACCCTATGGCCATTGGTGATGCAAGGACCACATTTTCACTTCGACTTAAGCAGAAATTTGACAAATCAGATGTTTACTTAACGAGTGTAAACTGTATTTACTTTGGTTGAAAGTTTTCTCATGGACCGGTGCACAACTTGAAATAAAGAGGACAGAAGATATGCTGATGGCAGGCATAACATCATTATGTCTATCAAATCTCTATACCAGTTATTACTCTGATTTAACCCTTTCCCAAACTCTAGAATTTAGAGGTGATCCAATAGGAAACATCCTGCAAAAATCAAATGAATGTTGATAAAGATAGGATTTAGGTACAATTTAGCATACAAAATATCTAGATAAAAGGAGAAAACGCTGGTTATAAGCATTTTCTTCTTTTGTCTCAATGTTTTCTTAAGCTTTTTCTTTCAGGGATGACAAAATCAGGACTTATTTGGGTTAATGTCTATGTTTTCTGATAGCCAGAAAAAAAATCAAATAAAACGTTAAAAATTTATTCTAATTTTCATAAACATGAATGACACTTTGGCTGGTTTTTTACAAGTCATAACATGATATTCTATTGAATTTGATTATCTGCACTATATCATTTGTAACCAATTACCAGAGGGATTTTTTAAGACTGTCCCAAATTGAAAGATGTTGCAGATGACAATTTCAAGAGAATAAAATTTCATATATTTTGATCTAACTGGCTAAAAAACATTGTGGAAAATGATAAAATTGCTTGTCACAAAACCATTTCTTCATTTTCCTCAATGTTTTCAAAACCTTTCACCAGGTTGTCAAAATATGTCATTATGTTTGAATTGGTTAAAACAGGATGGAGTTTTGTCGGATTTAAAATTTGAATGTTTATACATGGATATTGTAAATAATCACTGTATGGACCAAACAATGTCCACAAATTGTCAATTGGTCTGTTATAACACCGGTAATCATCATTGTCAGCATCATCTTTAGTCATCTGTGCACCTGATTTATGAACCTGCAATTATACAAAAGTAACAAATGTAACATTTCAGCCTTATACTGACCCCTAAAAATCACAACTCCTGGCATCCTGGCATTTTCTACTTTTCTAACAATAATTCAAGCCTTGTCAAAATGCAACAACACATGCAATGAAAAATATTATCAAAAATTTCAAAGGTGATGCTGATGAGATGACAAAATCAGTAATTAAATCATCAAAAAAAGTTCAATGTATTTTTACAAAATTTTCTGCAATATGAATATATATATATACATATATTGCAAAAGGAAAAAGGATATGCATATTTTCAAAATCAAAACATTGAATGAAAAGTAGAAAATGTTGATTGTTGATATATCCTACATTGTTTATACTGAAGAATGTAAAATTCTTCTTGTTCTTTTGGAAAAGTTTGTAATTACTTTAAAAAGCTGTGATTACCCATTTAAATCATCCCTTTTAATGCAGGGTGGGTTTCATTAAGCGGCAGGGGATGTGCCCTTAAATATATACAGAACAGAACATTTTATTTACAAAATATATATACTGCACCCCTGCTGCTTAATTACCTACCTGGGCAATTCAACATGTAAACTGTGAACTCATCATTAAAATTGTCACATTCCAATCGAGCATAGATCTAGACATGTAAATATATACTTGTGCAACCTTTTCTAAACACCAATATTTCAAACTGATCCACGCTGAAACAGGTTGCAGACAATTTGTACTGTATGGCTAAGTATACTTTATTTAGAAAGTAATGTTTTTCACCATACTTTATAATTCAGAAAAAATCTAACTTTGTACATGATATGATAAAATCAAGATTGTTTCAGGGATAAAGAATAAATGCATACCATTGAAGGCCTTTCTGAAACACATTCCATTCCACCAGACTTTATACAGCTGTTCAACATACCCCTGTTTTCTGATTTCACCATGTCTGCAAAAATGATAATTGAATACATGTATACATTTAAATGCATATTAAATTCATAACATGAAAATTGACAAAATTGTCAAATACATATATAATATTTCAACACTTATGATGGTCATAAGGCAAATCGAGGGCTAAGTGCAAAACTATTGTAACTATTGTAACTAAATTTTGTAATATTTTACAGGAGAGGGAAAAACTTAGAAACTTTCTAAAATTTTCAGATAAAATCAAGCGCGGATCCAGGTATTTTAGGTATTATAAAAAATGTAGTTTTAAATGTGCTGAACCCTCAAAATTAAATTTCTATATAAATAGGTTCAGCTAAACGTCTTATCCAAAATATGATTATCATATGAGTAAGTATCCACAACTGAAGTGTTCCCTGATCAGCATTTGCAGTGGGCAGCAACAGACCTGTCCATTTAACATAATTATGTAACATGATATCTCATTTCAAACACTATAATTCCTCCTAGGCGTGCAGCGTTACACTCAGCAATTTATTAACAGACAGTCCAGTAAGAGTCAGTGATTGAACAGACCTAGTGCTATTTTATCAGAATTATCAGAATCTATACATATACAAACTCACTAAAATTATTTAGATAAGGGAGTCTTTTTTCCTATTTGATAACTAAGTATGTGCAATATTGCTGTAATGTGTTTAACTTTGCCATGTTTTGTACTCTTTTACTAAGATAAACTTAACCCTTTCCCAAACAAGACCTGGTTTTGACGTCCCTAATAGAAATGGCTTGGGAAAACATTGAAACAAAAGAAGAAACTGCTGATAACCAGCAGTTTCTCCTTTTGTCTCAATATTTTCTTTGCCATATTTCACACAAATTCTATCTTGAATACCTTCCATTTTGTCATTTGTGTGTTTTTAGCTCACCTGAGCACGAAGTGCTCGAGGTGAGTTATTGTGGTTACTTTTTGTCCGTCGTCCGTCCGTCCGTCCGTCCGTCCGTCCGTCCGTCAACATTTGGGGTGTTTACTCTCTAGCATCCACAAAAGTTAGGCAATCTTGACCAAACTTGGCCAAAACAAGTAGCATCATAAGTTCTCGGACAAGTTCGATTATGGGCCTGATCGGACCAGAAAGTGCGGAGTTATCTGCCCTTGAATGTCAAAAAATGCTGTTTTTAAGTTTGTTTACACTCTGGCATCTACAATTATTGATCAATCAAGACAAAACTTGGACATAATGTTGGAGACCATAAGATCTTGGATGAGGGCAACTTTCAGTCTGATCTGACCAGAAAGATGAGAGTTATGTGCCCTTGAATTGGGCAAGATTGTCACTTTTGGCTGTTTTCAAGCTAGTGTTAATCTAAGGGAAGTAACACTTGACACTACTTTCCTTTAGTATAAGTAGAGTTACCTTGT
Organism: Fragum sueziense; assembly: GCA_963680895.1. Classification (NCBI taxonomy): domain Eukaryota; kingdom Metazoa; phylum Mollusca; class Bivalvia; order Cardiida; family Cardiidae; genus Fragum; species Fragum sueziense. Next base: position 58,956,651 of record OY804593.1, read on the forward strand.
TTGGTAGAGGATATAAATAGATTTACACTCTCAGTCTCTACCTTTAGTGCCACTTTACAAAACCTGTGTACTCTATACTACATTACACTTTTCATCAGAATTGATGGCTTTTGAGACACTTAACCCATTACCAAACAACTCAATTTTAGACTGGTCCAAATTCAAAGATGTTGCAGACAACAATTTCAAGTGAATGAAATCTTAAGTTTGTTGGTCTTTTTGAATAGAAAACATTGTGGGAAATGAAGAAATTGCTTGTTACAAGCAATTTCTTCATTTTCCATAATGTTTTCCAAAGCCATTGTGTTATAGAGCGTCAGTAGGCGTCACTGTGTTGTAATGGGTTAAAATACTGGGTGCTCTAGAATCTACAATTATTAATCTTTTCCCAAACAAGACCTGGTTTTGACGTCCCTAATAGAATAGGCTTGGGAAAACATTGAAACAAAAGAAGAAACTGCTGATAACCAGCTGTTTCGCATTTTGTCTCAATGTTTTCTGTGCCATATTATACACAAATCATATCTTTATAAACATCCATTCTGTCATTTGTGGCAGTTTTTAAAGTGGATCACCTTTAACTTTTGTCGTTTGGGAAAGGGTTAATCAATCAAGACAAAACTTGGACACAATGTTGGGGACTATAAGATCTCAGATGAGTTGATTTTCAGTCTGATCTGATCAGAAAGTCAAGAGTTAATTGCCCTTGAATTTGACAAAATTGCCATTTTCGGCTGTTTTCAACCTTGTTTCACTCTAGAATCTACAATTATTAATTAATCAAGACAAAACTTGGACAGAACGTTTTGGATCATAAGATCTCGGATTAGTTAGATTTTCAGTCTGATCTGACCAGAAAGTCAAGAGTTATGTGCCCTTGAATTTGACAAAATTGCCGTCTTTTACTGTTTTCAACTTCGTGTACACACTAGAATCTACAATTATTGACCAATCAAGACAAATCTTGGACACAATGTTGGAGACTATAAGATCTCGAATAAATTTGATTTTCAGTTTCAGTCTGATCTGATGAGAATGTCGAGAGTTATGTGCCCTTCAATTTGACAAAATTGCTGTTTTCGACCTTGTTTACACTCTGGAATCTACAATTATGGATCAATCTAGACAAAACTTGGACACAATATTAGGGACCATAAGATCTGGGATTAGTTTGATTTTCAGTCTTATCTGATCAGAAAGTCGAGTGTTATGTGCCCTTGAATTTGATAAGATTGCTGTTTTTGGCTGTTTTCGACCTTGTTTATACTCTAGAATCTACAATTATTTATCAATCAAGACAAAACTTGGATTCAATGTTTGGCACCATAATTTAGATCACGGATGAGTTAGATTTTCACAACCTTATTAATCATAAGTTCTTTTTCAGACTTAAAGTAATAAATATTAATTGAATTGAACAAAAGTGTTGCTCATATCATTTTGGTTCAGGTGAGCGATATAGGACCATCATGGTCCTCTTGTTGAAGTGGATCACTCTAAAAGTTTGTTGGTTGAGAAAGGGTTAAAATGGTAAACAACAAATCAACTCACTTGAAATGTGTCTGGTTCTTGGCCTCACAATTAGGCCTGCACAATTACTATTAACTAACTTGAACCAACCCATGTAGATTCTTGTTTTATACTAGCTGAAATGAATATAGAAATCATGTTAAGTCATGGTAATTCAATACATTTACACATACAAATGCAATTTCTCATCTGTCCTCAATATATTTGCTATTGGCTATAGATTAACATAAACATCTTAGCCTTATGATCATTTGAGCTGAGTTCTAGAAAGATAGCAGACAGGGGTTCTTTTTACGGTTAGGGGAAGGGGCCTGGGCCCTTCATTTGGGGAAAAATGCGTCGAACGAGTCCTTGTAGGGGAAAAATTTTCAAGCATATTTTTTGCTTGAATACTGAAAATGCTTCAAATATTTTAGAAAACACAAAGAAAAAGATTTGGATAGCAATTTATAAGCTGATAAACTGAAGATCTTTGATCATTAACATAAATACTCCCATGGGAGAACATTCAAAAGGCTGAAACATTGATTTATGAGGGGAAAATTACAATTTAGGGGAAAAATTCCCAGAGGGGAAGGGGCCGAAATTCGGCCCCAATATCTTAGTAAAAAAAACCCTGGCAGACAATGATGTGAAATCGATGAATGGGGGATAAAACACCCGATACTGTGTCGTCTGCCGATGCAGACAGCCAAATGCATCAATCATCTTTCTCAGAGACAAATCAAACGCAAGGAACAAAAGTTCTATAAGAATTGGTTGGTAAAATGTCCGTGGTTGAGCGAGACTGATGTCAACATGAAATGCAAGACTTGTTTAAAATCATGACTAAAATAGTTGTTACTTTAGCTTGTCCCCCAAAATTTTCCAATGTCCTCATGATTTGTAGGTACAGGGACACCTGTGTCCCCATAAAATTCTTACCTAGGCACAACCCTGCCCCTAGATGCCCGCTGGGAAGGGGGGGGGGGTTCGGCATTTATGGACAACATTTGGGGGGCTTAGCCCCTCCCCCCCTATATGCCAGGGCTTATAGATAGGACTACCCCCCCCCCCCCCTAGCTGCGATATCGTAGCCACAAACTTGATGGGTATTTGTTTGTCATTCAAAAAGAGCATGAGAGGCATTAATTTTGTCTGTCTTTCCAAGTTTACAGTATAGTAGGAATCCACTCTCAGTAATGATACATCAGTCGTGATCAGCGGTGAAAGAAGAGAAACGCATCGGGAAGGATACCTTTCTCCTATCTCCACGCTACATTCACATACATGTAACATCGACGCTATCATAAATCCTCCCGACAAGCTGCAGCTACGAGGCTTTCTAACCACCCCGACGATAAGTAATTATACATATTTAGCATTGACGCGTGCTTTTGATTCAGCTGATATGGATTCAGATTAATTTTAGAATGCCTTCAAACAATCACCGTAATATATACCTTTGTGTTTAGATCACTTCGGATGCATGAACATGAAGTTTAACAGCCTTTTATGTGTAGTGAAGTGTAAATAAATGATACACGTGATTAACCCGCGTTACAACAGTCCCCCTTTTCGTGATAGAAAAGGGCGATAATTATGTCACGTGTCGTCACTATAACTGAACAGGTAAAGGCGGATTATCGGACTTGAATAAGTGTACGCTTATTCTTTCCAATAACCATCCAACCTGCTCATCTCATATTATTTGCTACGTAACTGACACGATTTAAAAACGCAAAATAGTACTTTTACAAATGGTATCTCCTGCATCTTACAAAACCGATGTATAGCCATGTAAAATTGTAAATGTTACAATTGTTAACATAACAGGCCAGAAAATGACCTTTAAAGTAACGAATAATGCCTGAATGGACGTCAGATTATGCCAAAATGCACGGTGTGTCAAGAGTCTGGCATTGAACATCGACGACAGCGAACCCAGGGTTTTCACAGGCGATTTATCACCATGTCGCGATGTATAGGCCGCCCGCGATTACAAACCATAGAATTTGCTGTAGACTGAGCCGTCACAAATCTGTTGCGTTAGTGACGTTGACGTATACAATTATCTTGACGTACAGTTGTTACACGCAGCTGACTGGGACGTGGGTGGTTTGAAAATCTTCCTGTGTCGTTTACACGTCTCATAAACCTTGGAACCGTCGATTCAGCTACATTAAAACGCCTAGCTACCTTCATTTGCGAAACACGGCAAACCAAAAGCCAAAAAAAACTCGGTTCCTTTTTCGCAAAGTAAGCCTCAGCATTTTATACACAATTTTCTTTCGTTATTCTCGCATGTTTTCAATAAGTAAATCAAAGTGGCAATTTGTACACAAAAAATCTTAGTGATTTAACACGTGGTCTGAATGCACGAGACGCACGAGCATTTAGTGATGGGCGGTTCAGATGTCCGGATAGTTTACAGAAAACACGACAAAATCGCTGGAGCGTGAAGCGTATGCATTGTCTCATACATGTCCCCAAATATGGTGCCGATCGAGACAATAGGAAAGGAATGGTTAATGAAAGCGTGTTTTGCGTTGTTAAAAAAAAAATCGTGTCAGTTTAGTAGATCAAGAATGCTTCGTCGAAACGAAAAGTAAAGCCAACCTTAATACCATGGGAAGATAAACTAAATGTTCAAGCATAGGCCTATTTTGGCGAATTTAGATACTACAGATCCATTATATCAAGGCATTGGTCAAATTTGTTAAGGTATACGACCCATCAATAGAATAATAAAGATACATAAGTAACTATATATATTTAAAAAGAGCATGGTATCCCGCATCTAATTGCCAATTTTTATCAACTTTGATCGTTTCGTTAGTGAAATTTTGATAATTTTATATCATGCATCAGGGTCATACAAAATCATGAAATACCAAACCTCCCAAGTGAGCTTTTAAACATAAAAAATGCATGATTAAAAGCAATAAACACAAGTGTTTGCGCCTAATCAATAGCTTATATTATCCCTAACAATGGACTAACAAGTAAATAAATAATAACCAGCAACAAAATATTTTTCTTTTGCTTTTGTAATACATGGCTACCATACTTTCGACAGGCTTTTCGGACGAATCTGAAACAATAGTCAATTTTAAATAGCATTAATTCCAATGATATATCAAAATGCATGGCACAAAAGGAAGATCATAATTTTCCTATGTGTATATCCTTTCAAATAAAGTAAAAGTTAAACAGTTTCGCCGTACACAAGTTTAAAAAAATCGGTTTGACTAATACACCCCCTTTTTTACCACCGCCCAATTTCTTAAGGAAAATGGCACTCTTTGTTCATTATACTTAAATAAATTGTTCCATACGAATTTTACAGGTTTTTTATTGTTTGTATTGGAATATTTATATAATAGTAAATGTTACTATTAAAAACCATATATATAAACAAAAATATTTATAAAACAAGAGTTGTCAGTGGGCAGGATAGCTCAACGAAAAACTGTTGGATTGTGAAATTTCATAGGATGAGAAGAATAAAAAGTTTACCCAAATAGAAATTTGAAAGGGTAATGAATCTTTACCCAGTCTTTATCCTTAATAAGGAATATATACATGTCTGACCACAAGCATGTGTGCAAAGTTTCAATACTTTAACAATGGTAGAAATAAAAATGTTACAAGTACATGATATCTGCATGTCAATCGTTAGCCAAACATGCCTATGTCGAAAATTGTTAAAATGCCCCAGAAATTTGTGTGTCTGAGTGTGAGTTGAGGACGGTAATATCATCACAAGAAACATTTTGAAAAAAATAAAGTCAGGAATGTTGTAGAAAGATAGGTCTCTGCCAAAACTAGGTCTTGTTTGGGAAAGGGTTAGAAGAACAAGCAACTTTTGAATATCAGTTTTCGGATGTCATGATTGAATCATGTTTGCTGCCTTATTAGTAGCTAAAGAGATGGAAAAGACGAGACAGAAACACAAAAATATATAATCAAATAGAAATTCTACAGAGAAAATAATTACAACTGCTTGTATCAGTATTTGCTTCTTTTCTCTCATTGTTTTTTTGTTGTTTTTTTTTTCACGCAAACCTAGCGTAGAGAAAGCATCAGTTGGTCTTATCTTGTGTCTAGTTGTTTGGGAAAGGGTGAAACAGAAAGAAATGACAAAGGTCAAGCTTACCTTTTCCCAAAGAAAAAGCCCAAATTACGGTAAACAAAGTGACAAGTTATGGAACGAAATATTTATGGTGCGAATCAACCTCCAAATAGTGACATATTACGTCAGAGGTACGTAATTCTGATTCAGGGGAGATCACTGGGTGTGCTGTAGTTTGTGATTTTGCAAAGGGAGGTCATTCTAAATGCCAAAATATTTTGATTTTTTCGTCTTTTGTTGTTTAATTTGACGTTTTTATAAATTCATCGACTGGGATTCGTTGAAGAAACTGCTCGTATAAATTCAAATCTAATGTAGAAGTCTCTTTACAAAAAATGTTTTAAAAAATCTTCGTAAATCCGAACATGCTCGATTATTTCCGTTGTTGCGGAAACAGCCGACATTACACGAATCATTTAGAGCTAATGATGGGTCGTATTCCTTAACACCGTAATTTGGTTAATATGAAAGTAGGCAAAGCCTAGAAACGGGCGAAAGGATGTTGACGTCAACCTAAACGATTCCTTGAAAATCGTCAAAGTCCAAAGGGTTTTAGACTAAAAGACGTGCATGTGAAGCACAAATGCCTGTTGGAACTTGGAGTAGAGTCTATAGGTCTATGAGGTTCTGTAATTATGACCTTGACATACATGTGTCTTTGACCAAGAACAATGACCTTACAGACTTGTCACACAGAAATCATAACGAATTGTATGAATTTTGAAATCCACATAATAAACCCATTCCCAAACGTCAAAATTTGACTTTGGTCCAAATAGGAAGATGTTGCACACAATAATTTTAAATGAATCAGTGGAATTATCCCGAATATACATATTGTTGTCCTTTTTGGGAGGAAAGATTACGAGTAATCGATATTTAATTAAGGTAGAATACCCGTAATGTGGCCATTTTGAGATTCATAAAACATATGTTTTTTCTGAGTGTCGTCGTTACGTAACATATCCGGATGCGGTCGTAATCATTCAGCAGTGGAAGGTTCCTCCTCTAAATGATTTCAGCCTTACCCGAATAATTCCGACGTCATGCGAATCTCATTAGGGGGAGGACTGCCATAAACCTTTCCCGAACAAGACTTGGTAATTAACATTATGGCCAAGTTTTGCCTTGTTCTTTCAATATTTGTAGTAGTTAGATTCGAAAACGGCAATTTTGTCACATAACTCTTAACTATCTGATCCGATGGGAACGATTCGAACCCATGCAAGTTCTTATGGCCAACATTGTGTCCAAGTTTCATCTTGATTGGTCAAAAACTGTAGAAGCTAGAGAGTGAACAAAGTCGAAAAACAGTCGAAAACGCCAATTTTGTCAAATTCAAGGGCACTTAACTCACGACTTTCTGATCTGATCGTACTGAAAATCAAACTCCTCCAAGATCTTATTGTCACCAACATTGTGTCGAAGTTTTGTCTTTTTTTCTCAATAACTGTGGGTGCTAGAGTGTTAACAAATTTGAAAACGGTCAAAACGGCAATTTTGTAAATTTCAAGGGCACATAACTCAAAACTTTTCATTCCGATCCAGTTGAAAATCACACTCTCGTGTGATGTAATGGTCACCAACATTGTGTCTAAGTTTCGTCTTGATTGATCAATATTCATAGACGCTAGAGTGTAAACAGTCAAATACTGTAGAAAACAGCAATTTTGTAAAATTCAAGGGCACATAACTCATGACTTTCTTATCCAATCAATCTGAAAATCGAACTCATGCAAGATATTATGGTCACTAAAATTGTTATCAAGTTTTGTCTTGTTTGATCAATAATTGTAGATTCTAGTGTAAAGAAAGTCGAAAACTGTTAAAACAGCAATTTTGTAAAATTCAAGGGCACACAACTCATGACATTCTATTCCGATCAAGCTCGAAATCGAACTCATGAGAGATCAAATGGTCACCAACATTGTGTCCAAAGTTTATTATGATTAACTGATATTTGTAGATGCCAGAGCGTAAACAAAGTCAAAACTAGCTAATTTTAATATATTCAAGGACACATAACTTCGGACTTCCAGGTCCGATCAGACCCATAATCAAACTCATCCGAGAACTTATGACCATACTTGCTTTGACCACGTTTGATCAAGATTGGCCAACTTTTGTGGATGCTACTGTGTAAACACCAAATTGTTGACAGAGGGACGGACAGACAGACGGACATTGAGTTACCACAATAGCTCACCTTGAGCACTTTATGCTCAGGTGAGCTAAAAACCGCAAACAGGCATAGTTTTTTTTTCAACATTTTCTCCTATCCAGTCCATGGTTTTCAAAAGTTCCTATATATTGAAGACGCTCGGAAAGTTCACTATCACTAGCATGTTTCACTTCATCTCAACAAGTTTTCAGCATTGCCTTCAAACGACAGTAAGCCGTTTTCCAATACGTTTCGTAATATTCGTTGTGTCGAAGTCGTAGGGAACGTCATTTTAGCTCGAGATATCGTGAATTTGACTTATCCCAATTCTTTTCGGCTTTGATTAATGATATTTATTCATTTTTGTTTGGCAAGTGCGTGTATTATCAAAATATAGCAGGAAATGGTAAATTGCTCGAAAGGAGCAAATTATCTCCTTTTCCTTCTGTATTTCAATAGATTTATTCATTTTAAAATAATCAAATTTGTCTAACCTGATTGATACCCTATGGCCATTGGTGATGCAAGGACCACATTTTCACTTCGACTTAAGCAGAAATTTGACAAATCAGATGTTTACTTAACGAGTGTAAACTGTATTTACTTTGGTTGAAAGTTTTCTCATGGACCGGTGCACAACTTGAAATAAAGAGGACAGAAGATATGCTGATGGCAGGCATAACATCATTATGTCTATCAAATCTCTATACCAGTTATTACTCTGATTTAACCCTTTCCCAAACTCTAGAATTTAGAGGTGATCCAATAGGAAACATCCTGCAAAAATCAAATGAATGTTGATAAAGATAGGATTTAGGTACAATTTAGCATACAAAATATCTAGATAAAAGGAGAAAACGCTGGTTATAAGCATTTTCTTCTTTTGTCTCAATGTTTTCTTAAGCTTTTTCTTTCAGGGATGACAAAATCAGGACTTATTTGGGTTAATGTCTATGTTTTCTGATAGCCAGAAAAAAAATCAAATAAAACGTTAAAAATTTATTCTAATTTTCATAAACATGAATGACACTTTGGCTGGTTTTTTACAAGTCATAACATGATATTCTATTGAATTTGATTATCTGCACTATATCATTTGTAACCAATTACCAGAGGGATTTTTTAAGACTGTCCCAAATTGAAAGATGTTGCAGATGACAATTTCAAGAGAATAAAATTTCATATATTTTGATCTAACTGGCTAAAAAACATTGTGGAAAATGATAAAATTGCTTGTCACAAAACCATTTCTTCATTTTCCTCAATGTTTTCAAAACCTTTCACCAGGTTGTCAAAATATGTCATTATGTTTGAATTGGTTAAAACAGGATGGAGTTTTGTCGGATTTAAAATTTGAATGTTTATACATGGATATTGTAAATAATCACTGTATGGACCAAACAATGTCCACAAATTGTCAATTGGTCTGTTATAACACCGGTAATCATCATTGTCAGCATCATCTTTAGTCATCTGTGCACCTGATTTATGAACCTGCAATTATACAAAAGTAACAAATGTAACATTTCAGCCTTATACTGACCCCTAAAAATCACAACTCCTGGCATCCTGGCATTTTCTACTTTTCTAACAATAATTCAAGCCTTGTCAAAATGCAACAACACATGCAATGAAAAATATTATCAAAAATTTCAAAGGTGATGCTGATGAGATGACAAAATCAGTAATTAAATCATCAAAAAAAGTTCAATGTATTTTTACAAAATTTTCTGCAATATGAATATATATATATACATATATTGCAAAAGGAAAAAGGATATGCATATTTTCAAAATCAAAACATTGAATGAAAAGTAGAAAATGTTGATTGTTGATATATCCTACATTGTTTATACTGAAGAATGTAAAATTCTTCTTGTTCTTTTGGAAAAGTTTGTAATTACTTTAAAAAGCTGTGATTACCCATTTAAATCATCCCTTTTAATGCAGGGTGGGTTTCATTAAGCGGCAGGGGATGTGCCCTTAAATATATACAGAACAGAACATTTTATTTACAAAATATATATACTGCACCCCTGCTGCTTAATTACCTACCTGGGCAATTCAACATGTAAACTGTGAACTCATCATTAAAATTGTCACATTCCAATCGAGCATAGATCTAGACATGTAAATATATACTTGTGCAACCTTTTCTAAACACCAATATTTCAAACTGATCCACGCTGAAACAGGTTGCAGACAATTTGTACTGTATGGCTAAGTATACTTTATTTAGAAAGTAATGTTTTTCACCATACTTTATAATTCAGAAAAAATCTAACTTTGTACATGATATGATAAAATCAAGATTGTTTCAGGGATAAAGAATAAATGCATACCATTGAAGGCCTTTCTGAAACACATTCCATTCCACCAGACTTTATACAGCTGTTCAACATACCCCTGTTTTCTGATTTCACCATGTCTGCAAAAATGATAATTGAATACATGTATACATTTAAATGCATATTAAATTCATAACATGAAAATTGACAAAATTGTCAAATACATATATAATATTTCAACACTTATGATGGTCATAAGGCAAATCGAGGGCTAAGTGCAAAACTATTGTAACTATTGTAACTAAATTTTGTAATATTTTACAGGAGAGGGAAAAACTTAGAAACTTTCTAAAATTTTCAGATAAAATCAAGCGCGGATCCAGGTATTTTAGGTATTATAAAAAATGTAGTTTTAAATGTGCTGAACCCTCAAAATTAAATTTCTATATAAATAGGTTCAGCTAAACGTCTTATCCAAAATATGATTATCATATGAGTAAGTATCCACAACTGAAGTGTTCCCTGATCAGCATTTGCAGTGGGCAGCAACAGACCTGTCCATTTAACATAATTATGTAACATGATATCTCATTTCAAACACTATAATTCCTCCTAGGCGTGCAGCGTTACACTCAGCAATTTATTAACAGACAGTCCAGTAAGAGTCAGTGATTGAACAGACCTAGTGCTATTTTATCAGAATTATCAGAATCTATACATATACAAACTCACTAAAATTATTTAGATAAGGGAGTCTTTTTTCCTATTTGATAACTAAGTATGTGCAATATTGCTGTAATGTGTTTAACTTTGCCATGTTTTGTACTCTTTTACTAAGATAAACTTAACCCTTTCCCAAACAAGACCTGGTTTTGACGTCCCTAATAGAAATGGCTTGGGAAAACATTGAAACAAAAGAAGAAACTGCTGATAACCAGCAGTTTCTCCTTTTGTCTCAATATTTTCTTTGCCATATTTCACACAAATTCTATCTTGAATACCTTCCATTTTGTCATTTGTGTGTTTTTAGCTCACCTGAGCACGAAGTGCTCGAGGTGAGTTATTGTGGTTACTTTTTGTCCGTCGTCCGTCCGTCCGTCCGTCCGTCCGTCCGTCCGTCAACATTTGGGGTGTTTACTCTCTAGCATCCACAAAAGTTAGGCAATCTTGACCAAACTTGGCCAAAACAAGTAGCATCATAAGTTCTCGGACAAGTTCGATTATGGGCCTGATCGGACCAGAAAGTGCGGAGTTATCTGCCCTTGAATGTCAAAAAATGCTGTTTTTAAGTTTGTTTACACTCTGGCATCTACAATTATTGATCAATCAAGACAAAACTTGGACATAATGTTGGAGACCATAAGATCTTGGATGAGGGCAACTTTCAGTCTGATCTGACCAGAAAGATGAGAGTTATGTGCCCTTGAATTGGGCAAGATTGTCACTTTTGGCTGTTTTCAAGCTAGTGTTAATCTAAGGGAAGTAACACTTGACACTACTTTCCTTTAGTATAAGTAGAGTTACCTTGTTTGGTAGAGGATATAAATAGATTTACACTCTCAGTCTCTACCTTTAGTGCCACTTTACAAAACCTGTGTACTCTATACTACATTACACTTTTCATCAGAATTGATGGCTTTTGAGACACTTAACCCATTACCAAACAACTCAATTTTAGACTGGTCCAAATTCAAAGATGTTGCAGACAACAATTTCAAGTGAATGAAATCTTAAGTTTGTTGGTCTTTTTGAATAGAAAACATTGTGGGAAATGAAGAAATTGCTTGTTACAAGCAATTTCTTCATTTTCCATAATGTTTTCCAAAGCCATTGTGTTATAGAGCGTCAGTAGGCGTCACTGTGTTGTAATGGGTTAAAATACTGGGTGCTCTAGAATCTACAATTATTAATCTTTTCCCAAACAAGACCTGGTTTTGACGTCCCTAATAGAATAGGCTTGGGAAAACATTGAAACAAAAGAAGAAACTGCTGATAACCAGCTGTTTCGCATTTTGTCTCAATGTTTTCTGTGCCATATTATACACAAATCATATCTTTATAAACATCCATTCTGTCATTTGTGGCAGTTTTTAAAGTGGATCACCTTTAACTTTTGTCGTTTGGGAAAGGGTTAATCAATCAAGACAAAACTTGGACACAATGTTGGGGACTATAAGATCTCAGATGAGTTGATTTTCAGTCTGATCTGATCAGAAAGTCAAGAGTTAATTGCCCTTGAATTTGACAAAATTGCCATTTTCGGCTGTTTTCAACCTTGTTTCACTCTAGAATCTACAATTATTAATTAATCAAGACAAAACTTGGACAGAACGTTTTGGATCATAAGATCTCGGATTAGTTAGATTTTCAGTCTGATCTGACCAGAAAGTCAAGAGTTATGTGCCCTTGAATTTGACAAAATTGCCGTCTTTTACTGTTTTCAACTTCGTGTACACACTAGAATCTACAATTATTGACCAATCAAGACAAATCTTGGACACAATGTTGGAGACTATAAGATCTCGAATAAATTTGATTTTCAGTTTCAGTCTGATCTGATGAGAATGTCGAGAGTTATGTGCCCTTCAATTTGACAAAATTGCTGTTTTCGACCTTGTTTACACTCTGGAATCTACAATTATGGATCAATCTAGACAAAACTTGGACACAATATTAGGGACCATAAGATTTGGGATTAGTTTGATTTTCAGTCTTATCTGATCAGAAAGTCGAGTGTTATGTGCCCTTGAATTTGATAAGATTGCTGTTTTTGGCTGTTTTCGACCTTGTTTATACTCTAGAATCTACAATTATTTATCAATCAAGACAAAACTTGGATTCAATGTTTGGCACCATAATTTAGATCACGGATGAGTTAGATTTTCACAACCTTATTAATCATAAGTTCTTTTTCAGACTTAAAGTAATAAATATTAATTGAATTGAACAAAAGTGTTGCTCATATCATTTTGGTTCAGGTGAGCGATATAGGACCATCATGGTCCTCTTGTTGAAGTGGATCACTCTAAAAGTTTGTTGGTTGAGAAAGGGTTAAAATGGTAAACAACAAATCAACTCACTTGAAATGTGTCTGGTTCTTGGCCTCACAATTAGGCCTGCACAATTACTATTAACTAACTTGAACCAACCCATGTAGATTCTTGTTTTATACTAGCTGAAATGAATATAGAAATCATGTTAAGTCATGGTAATTCAATACATTTACACATACAAATGCAATTTCTCATCTGTCCTCAATATATTTGCTATTGGCTATAGATTAACATAAACATCTTAGCCTTATGATCATTTGAGCTGAGTTCTAGAAAGATAGCAGACAGGGGTTCTTTTTACGGTTAGGGGAAGGGGCCTGGGCCCTTCATTTGGGGAAAAATGCGTCGAACGAGTCCTTGTAGGGGAAAAATTTTCAAGCATATTTTTTGCTTGAATACTGAAAATGCTTCAAATATTTTAGAAAACACAAAGAAAAAGATTTGGATAGCAATTTATAAGCTGATAAACTGAAGATCTTTGATCATTAACATAAATACTCCCATGGGAGAACATTCAAAAGGCTGAAACATTGATTTATGAGGGGAAAATTACAATTTAGGGGAAAAATTCCCAGAGGGGAAGGGGCCGAAATTCGGCCCCAATATCTTAGTAAAAAAAACCCTGGCAGACAATGATGTGAAATCGATGAATGGGGGATAAAACACCCGATACTGTGTCGTCTGCCGATGCAGACAGCCAAATGCATCAATCATCTTTCTCAGAGACAAATCAAACGCAAGGAACAAAAGTTCTATAAGAATTGGTTGGTAAAATGTCCGTGGTTGAGCGAGACTGATGTCAACATGAAATGCAAGACTTGTTTAAAATCATGACTAAAATAGTTGTTACTTTAGCTTGTCCCCCAAAATTTTCCAATGTCCTCATGATTTGTAGGTACAGGGACACCTGTGTCCCCATAAAATTCTTACCTAGGCACAACCCTGCCCCTAGATGCCCGCTGGGAAGGGGGGGGGGGGTTCGGCATTTATGGACAACATTTGGGGGGCTTAGCCCCTCCCCCCCTATATGCCAGGGCTTATAGATAGGACTACCCCCCCCCCCTAGCTGCGATATCGTAGCCACAAACTTGATGGGTATTTGTTTGTCATTCAAAATGGTTTCGGTTACATTATTGGAACTAAGCCCCCCCCCCCCCCCCCTATTCCTACGTGCCTGCTAAAAATAAATTATGATGAATGGAGACCTCTGAATCGAGAGGGATTAAAATAAGTTGAAAAAAAACTTGCTTCCCAATCGATGTAAAATAAATACGTTCAAAGGAACGTCTGAAGAAAAAAAAAATAAATACGTTCAAAGGAACGTCTGAAGACATGAAAACATGGAATGTTTTCTTTTTCTACAGCAATCCAATGCAGACAAAATAATGTTAAAAATAATCACAGAAAATTATAGTTTAGCTAATGCACGCAGTTGATAGCTGATGCTTCGTTTGCAAATGAACACATTTTCGAATACCAGACTACTTAACTTACTGTAACGAGACCAAAACTTACTGTTACGAGACCAGACTACAACTTGATCGGTCGAAACTTATTTGGTACGAAACTCATTTGCTACTGGAAACCAATATGACAGGTTTGAAATATAACTGAGATATTGAAAATCCATAGATTTTGACACTTACACATACACAAAGTTCTCGAAGTCGTTTGGGAACCCGCCGTTTGCACCGATTTCTTCGGCCCATTTCTGTTGATTACTTCCGGTAAGAAATCTACACACATCCTTTGTGGTGTCACACCACTTCATATTATCGCGCAGTATGTTACTCCATGGTGAATGCAGCCAAAATTGTTGTTGCCGGTATATTTGCAAACGAAACAAGATGGCCGCTGATCTGTCATGAATTATCGATTCAAGAACGTTAACACGTGAGCTAGCATAGGTCGACTTCGCTTAGGTCTTTAGTTAAATTTTACCTTTGTTGTTGTATTTCTTAAATTCACACACAATTCAAGAGCTTTGTTTATATCGATATTAATTGATCCACTGCGTCTCACAGGTTGTTTTGATAGCGTTTAGGAAGGGGATTATCAGGTAATTGCTGTAAAAATGACGTTAAAAGCCAGGGGCACTCGTGTCCAAAAATGCGAAATTACCCTTCCCCCCCGCCCGAAATTTCACGGAAACCCTCTGATTTTTCCATTCAATTAACATTGAAAAAAACAGAGGGTTTCCGACATTTTTGTTTCCGTTTAAATTTCAATCTATAGACGGACGAAAGGCCACTTCGTGGCCATTTCGCCCGTATTATATAGACGATGATAAGTCTACAAATCCATGTTTACTGATCCTCGTCTAAAATTTCGCCTCCAGCAAATTACAATCACAAGAATGCAGCTAGATATGAAATGACTCATGATGCGAAAACGTTGATTGAATATGAGCTTTTAAAAAAGACAATCAATAAAACAAAACCGAAAAAACATGTGTAATAGTGACATTCGTTATGCAATAAAGTAATTAATCCCTTCCCAAATGTTTACTTGCTACAATGGTCTAAACTTAGAGCTTGAAGATAACAAAAATTATATTATCTCTTATGTAGAACATGTTTATTAGATCATGAAATATATTGATAGAAAATGAGGAAATAAAGGTTTTCTGCCCAATCCCTCAGCCTCCATCAGTACATTCTGCGTATGTTATGACAAAATAGTGCATTATTTGGAAAGGGTTTAATTTTCTACTTCGAGTCCTGCAACTAATATTCATTTTCAAGATTAGTTTAACATCATCATTCATCATCATCATTCATTTATTGGCATATCGACATTATACAATGTCTTTGGCCATTTACAAACAAAAAATGAAATATGGCAAAGACGTTCAACAATATTATAACACACATGTGAGTGAATAGAAACATGTTACATGCAATACAAATAAGGAGTGAGTAGGTTTATGAACTTCAATACATGTATATAGATATAATCTATGTATTGTTTAAAGAAAGGAAATTTTCACGCATTTCAAAGCAGTTTTTGATATATTTGCAGATATTCAATATAGTTTTCGTATTAGTTTTCTTCATAATACCGGAGAATATATTAATAGTTGGCCATCGTATATTGCCCAAATATTTCTTTCTTGCATCTGCATATTTTTGGCAAGTCAAAAGAAAATGATATTCTGATTCAATTACACCGCTATTACAAATAGTACAATATCTTTCTTCTCTTGGAATGTTACTATAACGACCAGTCTCTATTGACAATTCGTGGGAACTAAGTCTAAACTTAGCTAAACACTGTAGCAAATTTTTGTTTTGGACCTTATCTAGGTAAGGTTCATAACAGAAATTTGTTTTAAATAGACGATAAGATGATAATTTCGAAAGGTTATTTATTTGGTTATGCCATTCCTGGATAAATTGATCATGTAGTCTGCATTTAAGAACAGCGAAATTATTAGATTCATTATTAAAATGTCTATGTATATGCGTTAGTCCAAGATGGTCTATGATAGATATAATCCTTTTGTACCAACAACTATTTCCAGCAATATTAGCCTGGTTCTCGTACATCTGATGTAACACAACATTTTCATTTTTCATAATTTTGCACCAAAATTTGAGAGACCTTTGTTTACAGAGAATTGACAGAGGAAGTCTACCAAATTCACCTAAAAGCGCATATGTTGGTGTTTGAGATTTTACTCCTAATATAGTTCGCAAGAACTTGTAATGCAACTTATCGACTTCTTTGAAATTATATACGCCCCAAACTTCAGATCCGTATAGTAGAATAGGAACAACAAGTGAATCAAAAAGAGAGAGTTTAGTTCTAATATCCAGTGGCACTTTATCAAAAATTTTCATCAGATTGTAGTAAGCTTTCGACGCTTGATCGCATAAATTACGAGTAGCTTCTTTGAGATTTCCAGTATAGTGGAATTTTATCCCAAGGTATGTAAAAGAATCAACAATTTCAATGATTTCACCATTTATAGTAAACGTTTCAGTTTTATTGGATTTTCGTTTCTCGAATATGCAGACTTTAGTTTTAGAAACATTTATTTCAAGACCCCACTTTTCTGAGTAATGATATATACTGTCTATTTGAGACTGTAAACTAACTGGATCAGTGGTAAATATAACCAAGTAATCTGCAAAGAGAATAAGATATTTTGATAAGAGTTCGAAATCTGTTTCCGTTAATGAATTAAAGTCTAAATTATCAACTATATCGTTAATAAAAAGTATGAATAGCAGTGGCGAAAGAGGCTCCCCTTGCTTTAATCCAATCGAAACATCGAAGAAGTGAGACATATCGGTGCTATTTGAAAGTTTAACACAAGACTGAACCTTAGAATATATGCTTTTAACCATGTTTACCATTTTGCTGCTAATACCAGTTTGTATGAGCTTGTGCCAAAGTGATTCTCGATCTACTGTATCAAAAGCACGTTTATAATCAATGAAAACACACCATAGTTTCTTGTTTTGTGACAAATTCTTTTGAATAATCGAGTGCAAAATAAATATTGCATCAACCGTGGAATGCTTATCTCGAAATCCAAATTGACTATCTGTGAAAATATGTTGGTGCTCGCACCAATTGTTAATACGGTTTCTCAAAACCAATGAAAATATTTTGGCTGTAACATTTATCAATGTAATGCCTCTATAATTCTCCGGTTTATTACGGTCACCCTTTTTGAATATAGGGACAATAACACCTTTTGTCCAAGACTCGGGATAAGTACAAGAATCAAATATGTTATTGAAAATAGTGCATAAATACGGAGAAATAAAACTCTTACAATCGATAAAGAAATCTGCCACATTATTTTCTAAGTCACAGCTTTTGTTTCTGTTTAAGGAAACTAAAACCTTTTCAATTTCTTCAATTGTAATTTGGCGGTCTAACTCCTCAACAAAAGTAATGTCAGGTTCTCCGCTATCAGGAACATTATTTGGCGAATGATTAACAAATGGTAAAGTCAACAGCATGGCAGAATCGAAGGTTGTTCAATACTAAACGACCTTAAATTCCGCGGTACTCTCAGGCAAAGAAAAATTTCTTTTGATAGAAATGAATGGCTCTGATTATGAGTTTTAATTCATAATGAATTACTGGTTGTGTGATAAAGTGTCTGTCTTCGCTTTTGAAAGGCTTTCACCAGGAATTTTGATAGTTTACGACAATGATTTGACATGAGATACGACAACTTTTGATTCGGAGAAAGTTGTAGGTACGAGTTACATGTGATAATGTCTTGAAATATGTCTTGTCTAATAGTCTTGTAGTGGTCACAATGTGTTACAAAGTGCGCTTCTGTTTCGACAACCGAACTCGTACAGAAATTACACAGACGACTGTTTATGGGTTCACACTGATATCTCCCAGTTTCTATCCTTAATGGTAGAATGCCAAACCTAAGCTGGGCTAGTGTGGAACGTTCGTTTTTCTGCAAATTAAGTGAAACGTATTGTTCTGTGTTAAACTCCCGCTTAAACTGTTTGTATGTGCGTAGCTTAGGGGTTCGTTCAACGTTGTCTGACCACAAAGCACTATATAATTGTCTTAATTTTGTCTGTGCGTGAGCCATGTTAACAGGTCGCTTATTATTGAAGTGGTCAGACATACCCAATTTGTCAAGAATAATCTTTACGTCACTACACCAGTTGTTCTCGCACTTATTATAGTCGAACTCAAACACTGAACGTAACAGTCTATCTTCTGGGATCTGCAAAAGTCTATTCCAGTAGCGTATAATACTTAGCCATTGTCTGTATTGAGCGGGTAACCAGCCTGTATCTCCGATCAGAGCACTCACTGGCGCAAACCTATGCACTCCCAAAAAATAACGCATACTTCGATTCTGTATATTATCGATGCATTTGTATTTTTTAAAGCCCCATATGGAGGCCCCGTAGTCCAAAATCGGCACAACACAGCTATAGTATAGTTTTTCATAGGATTTGAATCCAAAACTTTTCATATTATGAAATTTTGATATGAGCCCCGCTAGGGCTCTTCCTGCGGCTTTCGACAATGGGGAGAATCACGTGATTGACAATGGTATTTAACACGAAAAAATGGCGACGAAATGACCGCTTCGGCGTGAAAATTCAAACTTTAGAAAGGTATGTATTACATCTACGTAGTCTTTTAGACAAGCCACCTATCCTAAAGTACCCGCTATTGTCTAAGGTTTCCACAGATACCCAACTTTCCCTTATCCGTTTGCTGTATTTTGAGAACACTCAAAGAATATTTCGGAAATTGCGAAAATTTTGGACGTATGTTAAGCACGTCGCATCATATTTACAGCTTTATTTCCTAACCAAAGATCTCTCTTTTCACACCGTATATTTCTAGACCCTTTTTTATCGAAGACATTTCATTCTAGCCCATTTACATGATCCGTGTTGTCTTTGTTAAGCGTGTTTACGAAAAAGATGTTAAACATACGTACAATGCTGTAGTGTTTGGCACGCCGAGTTCTTATGAGTGTGATGTTAAACACGCACATAGTTACTCGTGTACTAAGAAAGCCACGGGTATTGGGCAAATTGGTTGTTTATACATGACCCAATCTGATTGATATCTGGTATTAACTTACAGTAACATATGAAAGACATCACAAGGGGTAATCTTTTACGAACTAAGAAAAAAAACGAAATCGGCTATGATTGCTCTAACTAATCAAATCATTTGTTATATATAATTTCCATGACAAATTCGTGCGATTTCCATGACAATTTCACGCAGACACAATAATTCTGAACTGAAATGTGATGTCCTCGTTAACCCTTCTGGAAACCGGGATATAGACTCTTTGGTGAAAGGTTTATACAAAAATTATGAGTGGTCCGAAGAGTCAGGGTGATACTGTCATGAAGGTTTGTGGGTGTGCTCAGTACTCTGCCAGATCTGCAGATATTAATTTTGCCGTTTCAAATCCAAAGATTATCCGATCATTTAATCCGTATGATATCACCGGAGACAGAAAACCAGGTAGAGATGGAGGCATTATGGCAGGTTTGGCGAAGAATCTTCAAGGGAACAGCGTGTCTGACGTTCGATGGAAAAGAATAAAATATACCGGGGTTAACGGAAGATTTTGGAGATGTGGATCTATAAGATTTTACAATAACAGCAACGAATTACCTTTATTTGTAAGTAATTACGTCACGGTTAACTGGATAGAATTGAATCATTTTCTATCATATCATTGTATTCCATGTGCAATTGACACATTCTTATATCGACAGTGTAAAGTGCATTAAACCTTGCTGAAACTGTATTTTGTCACTATCAGATGTGCATTTGCCCAATAATGTTCCAGACTTTCACTGGGCATTGTTCAGATGTTCAAAAAATTTCAATCCACAAAATATACCTCCGTAAGCCAGATGATAAAGACCTTCTACAATGCAACATCTTTAATGCTTGTGACTTGGCAGAAAAGGGAAATGTCGTTCAATACTACTAAATGCAAAACCCTATATTTCGGAAATGAAAGCAAAAACCAATACTTCATAAAAAGCACAGACGGTTCCATAAATGAGATTCAAAATGTTGACAAAGAAAAAGATCTAGGTATCATTTTTTACTCCAAACTTACTTTTCAGAGCCATGTTAATACCAATTTGAAAGTAAACGTTGCATATAGAAATATGGTAATTATAATGAAATCTTTCACTAATGTGGATAAGAAGATGTTTTTTGCAATTATACATGTCAATGGTGGTACGTCCATATTTAGAGTATGGCTTAGTAATTTGGAGTCCTAGATACAAAAAGGGTGCTATTGCAATAAAAAAATGTCCATAGACGGGCTACGAGAATGATCAAAGAACTGACAAACAAATCATATACTGAAAGGAAAGAGCAGACCTAATCCAGATGTATCGGCTTATTAACAAAATAGATAAGACAAACAAAAACACAAAGAAAAGAAAGTTTCACTATAGGAAACAATTTAAAACTATTCGAAACAAGGCATAGAACAGACTGTAGGAAAACTGCTTTCAGTGTTAGGGCTACAAAAATTGGAGTGGTCTTCCAAATGAGGCGGTACATGCACCCTCCATCAATGTATTTAAAGCTACGCTTAATAAAATAGGGAAACCAATCAATAAATTTGAAGCCAAATGCTATAAAAGTAACTAAGTAAAATGACTACAAGTCAGAGCAGTACAATATGAAACATAAGAATCACTTTACTATAAATATGAAACAAAGGAAGCATTTTACTATAACTAGGGTGGTCACACTTTTTCCCCAAAATATTCCAGCCCCTACAAAATATATACCAGCTTACAGAGAATATTGAGAGAAACACAAAACTGGTTGAATTGTGAAAATCGGACATTGCGTTATGGAATAATGCTTATTCAGATTTTTACAAAGGGGAGATAATTCTGCCGAACCACGTTATTGCTTATTTTTCAAAGAACTTCAACACATTATATATCATCTTCAAGGTCTGAATGAGAGGAACTCAAAACTGCTTACGTTTTTAAAATCGGACATTTAATAAAATAGTTACACCCCTTTGAAGTTTTACAAAGGATGAAATTATTCTACCAAACAATTTAGTTCTTCAATTTCTACTCAACAACAATTATATAAATATATGTTACATTATTTCAACCCTTCCCCGAACAAGACATGATTTTCACAATCATATATGAAAAGGTTTTGGAAAACATTGAGACAAAAAAGAACATGCCGATAACCAACATTTCCTCCCTTTGTGTAAATATTTTCTGCGCTTCGTTGTGCGAATATCATTTCCGTGTCATTGCCTCCGATAAAAACAAGATTTTACGACATAAAAAATAGGAATTTCAAACAAAAAAAATAATTCAAACTTTAAAGTGATCGATTATTAACATTATATCTCTGGTTCGTGAAGAAATAGGCTTTCAAAACATTGACCAAAAAGAGCACCATACATTTGAACATGTCCATTTTGCAACCTCTAAATTCAATCTAATTTTGGCTGCCTCACCCTTTCCCGAACAAGACCTGGTTAGACCTGGTTTTGACGTCCTGAACGGATTTTTTTGAATATGAAAAGATTGAGGCGAAAGAATCTTATTTTCTTTTACACTCATTCTGTCGCCTGTCACTGCTTTCGAGTTGGATGATCAAAAAGTTTTACTGTTTGGGAAAGGGTTAAATGGATGTTTAGGAAGCCCATGAGAAACGCCGAATTTGTAAATCCCTTTGGACTGAGCACGAAGTGCTCAAGATGAGCTATTGTGGTCACTTACCGTCCGTCCGTCCGTCTGTTCTCCCATAATTCCTTGAAACACCTCCTACTCCTTAACCATTGGGCCGATTTTGACAAAACTTTACAGGAATGTTCCTTGGATGACCATATTTAAAGAATATTCGCGATTTTTTTATTCGACAAAAATATGGGCGTGGCAGGGCAAGGCTTATCGAACTTTGAGAAATCATGATATCATTCTTAACAAATCAACCATTCGGCCAATTTCAACCAAACTTTGCAAGAATGTTCTTTGAGTCACTGTCGTCAACATTTATGAATAAATTTAGGATGAATGGAGTTTAGACAGAAATTATCGATAAATCACGGGGAATTGAAAAACACTTCCCATGGTTAAAGCCTTTGCGCTTGAATGCGCTAAGCTAAAAGCACAAGATGTTTTATTATTTGAATAGATAGGATGTTGAAGAACATATATAGGCTTTTCTAGGCTTTTCTGCCGCATAGTTCTTGCCATTTGAAGCCGAGTAAAATGACCTATTTTGAATACCTAATCATCGACTCATAATTCATCGGTTCTTCGTATTAACATACACAGATGAATAGATCTATTTTCCCTCTTTAATTTGATATAAGACTTATGAAAATCCGTTGAGAAATGGCAGTGCCAAAGCAATTTTATCCCACATACCCACGCGTCCTTCTAAGGTAACGACCGAGTTCAAACAAAGAAATGCAGAGTTGACCCACTTTTTCAAATAGAGATTTAACACGAAAAGAAGGTGTATAACGGTAAAAGTATTTTATCATAATAAAATATAACTATTTAGCTTTAAGTTTTTACACACTTTTTGGCAATTTAATGTGTTATTTAGTCTGAAAATGCCGTTTGTAAATTACTGGTTTTTACATAGAATCAGATAGAGACAGTATTTTCAACACGAGACTGTAACCACTCTACTATAACCATTACTATATAATTATAATCCTGGCAACTTAATAAAAACAAGAGGACCATGATGGTCCTTTATCGCTCACCTGAACCAAAATGATATAAGCAACACTTTTCTTCAATTCAAAAAATATTTATGACTTTAAGACTGAAAACAAACTTATGGTCAATAACATTGTGAAAATCGAACTCATCCAAGATTTCATCGTGCCCAACATTGTGTCCAAGATTTGTCTTGTTTGATTAATAATTGTAGATTCTGGAGTATAAACAAGGTCGAAAACAGCCGAAAACAACAATTTTGTCAAATTCAAGGGCACATGATTCTCGACTTTCTAGTCAGATCAGGCTGAAAATCAAACTCATCCGAGATCTTATGATATCCAACATTGTGTCCAAGATTTGTCTTGATTGGTCAATAATGGAAGATTCTAGAGTGTAAACAAGGTCTAATGCAGCCGAAAACGGCAATTTGATCAAATTCAAGGGCACATAACTCTCCACTTTTTGATCAGATCGGACTGAAAATCAAACTTATCCAAGATCTTATGGTCTCAAACATTGTGTTCAAGTTTTGTCTTAATTGATATATAATAGTAGATTATAGAGTGTAAGCAATGTCAAAAACAGCCGAAATCGGCAATTTTATCAAATTCAAGGGCATATAACTCTCATCTTTCTGGTCAGATCAGACTGAAAATCAAACTCATATGAGATCCTATAGTCTCCAACCTTGTGTCCAAGATTTGTCTTGATTGGTCAAAAATTGTACATTCTAGAGTGTAAATAAGGTCGAAAACAGTCAAAAACGGCAATTTTGTCAAATTCAAGGGCTCATAACTCTCAACTTTCTGATCAGACAAGACTGAAAATCAAACTCATCCCAGATCTTATGATCCCCAATATTGTGTCCAAGTTTTGGATTGATTGATCAATAATTGTAGATTCTAGAGTGTAAACATAGTCGAAAACAGCCAAAAATGACCATTTTGTCAAGTTCAAGGGCAAGTAACTCTCGACTTTCTGTTCAGATCAGACTGAAAATCATACTCATCTGAGATATCATGGTCCCAAACATTGTGTCAAAGTTTTGTCTTGATTGATGAATAATCAGCCGAAAATGGCAATTTTGTCAAATTCAAGGGCACATAACTCTCGTCTTTCTGGTCAGATCAGACTGAAAATTGAACTCATCCGAGATCTTATGGTCTGCAATGTTACGTCTAAGATTTGATTTGATTGATCAATAATTGTAGATGCTAGAGTGTAAACAATGTCAAAACTAAGTATTTTTCGCATTCAAGGGCAGATAACTCCTGACTTTCTAGTTAGATCTGACCAATAATCGAACTCATCCGAGATCTTATGGCCATACATGTTTTGACCAAGTTTGGTCAAGATTGGCTTATATTTGTAGATGCTAGAGTGTAAACACGAAATTGTGGACGGACGGACGGACAGACGGACAGACGGACAGACGGACGACGGACAAAAAGTGACCACAATAGCTCACCTTGAGCACTTCGTGCTCAGGTGAGCTAATAAAGGGGAGGACAGGAAAGCGATGGACTGCCATATTTCCTGATTCAAACCATTCAAATGTAAAATTAAAGCCATAACAGATTTATAAGAATAGTAATAATAATAAATGTAATTCTGTATTTTCATACATGCAAGAATGAATAAGAGAAAAAG
Source organism: Fragum sueziense (assembly GCA_963680895.1). Classification (NCBI taxonomy): domain Eukaryota; kingdom Metazoa; phylum Mollusca; class Bivalvia; order Cardiida; family Cardiidae; genus Fragum; species Fragum sueziense. The sequence goes on from OY804593.1 coordinate 58,981,658, forward strand.
TTACAGTTGTTATTATTACTATAGGCAGGGCCAAAATACGAATGAATAATTGATTATAATAAAACGTCACTATATTCAATTTAATCAATAATTTCCTAAGTAATATTCATAATTATAGGAAAAAAGCGGGGCATATAAATTAAATGATTACCATTTTTGGTAAACATCAAAGGTTTTAAAAGTTTATTTTTTTATTGTACATAATGCAAGTTTTATATCTTTTAAAATCAAAACCATCTTTTACCAAATTAAAGTTAAAAAATATTAATCGTTAGTATAGTTGAGTCAATATTATGCTTAAAGAATCAAAGAAAATGCTTACAAAAATAAGTGTACAAGTTAGCTTTCAATTAGTAAACGTAATGAAGAGTGTTGTGCGAAAAGTGTAAGCAAAGTGAAGTGAACATATATGTTGATAAGATATTGTGTGATAAACTTGTGAGGAACTATTGACCGAAAATGAAACCGGAAGTCCTATAAAATAAACACTAATCAACGGGGGAAACGTATAAAAAAGGCATAAAAAGCATAGAAATGCTAAATGTGATCAGACAATCACATCTGGCTTCTATAACTGTATTAACTGTATTAAAAAAACACAAATAAGTCAGCACATTCTACACAACTATGTACACTTGCATGTTTAACATCACACTCACAAGAACTCGGCGTGCCAAACACTGCAGCATTGTACGTGTGTTTAACATCTTTTTCGTAAAAACGCTTAAGAAAGTCAACACGGACCTTGTAAATGGGCTAGAATGAAATATCTTCGATAAAAAGAGGTCTAGAAATATACCGTGTGAAAAGAGAGCTCTTTGTGTAAGAAATAAAGCTGTAAATATGATGCGACGTGCTTAACATACGTCCAAAATTTTCGCAATTTCCGAAACATTCTTTGAGTGTTCTCTTAATACAGCAAACGGACAAGGGAAAATTTGGTATCTGTGGAAACCTTAGACAATAGCGGGTACTTTAGGATAGGTGGCGTGTCTGAAAGACTACGTAGATTTAATACATACCTTTCTAAAGTTTGAAATTTCACGCCGAACCGGTCATTTCGTCGCCATTTTTTCGTGTTTAATACCATTGTCAATCAAGTGATTCTCCCCATTGTTTCGATATAGTTTCACAATGAGCTGAGTAGTCTAAATTGTCACTAAAAGTAACACCTAGATACTTATAGGCAGAAACGGTTTCTAATATGCTTTCGCCTATCTGAAACTGAAATTCGGTCCTTTTATGCCGTCTTGGTCTAAAATGCATGCACTTAGACTTTGTTGTATTAATTAGTACACGCCATTTCCTGCACCATGTTTTTAAAGTGTCAAGCATTTTCTGTAGATCGGTTTCAGACGATGCGACGAAAACAATGTCATCGGCATATAGGAGAAGAGAAATTTGTGAATCGCCCATATTCACACCAATATCAAGATCGTTAATTTCCGTAACTAGATCATTTACGTAGATTTCCTGTTGACGGTATGGAGTACAAAGGCTATAAAATCAGAAATAACAAATGAATTAAATTATTTTCCAATGAATAAATGACATCGAATGAAATTAGTATGTAACCATTTCCCAAACAAGAACTGGTTTTGACGATCCTATTAACCCATTACCAGACGACAAAATTTTGGACTCTTCCATTTTGAAAGGTGTTGCAGACGACAATAAAAAGTTGATGAAATTTTAAAATTATTTCCATTTTGGGTTAGAAAATATTGTGGAAAATGAAGAAATTGCTTGTCACAAGCAATTTCTTCATTTTCCACAATGTTTTCCCAAGCCTTTTCTTAAAAATGAGTCAAAAGGCGTCACTGTGCAGTAATGGGTTAAAAGGGCTTGGGGGAGGGGCGGGGGCATTGAGGCAGATAAAAAAACGTCAGCATTTCTCTCCTTTTGCCTCAATATTTTTTGCGCTGTGATGTAGATCTACACACATTCTTATTTTATTTAGTTCAATGTTGTCGTCTGCTTGCAGCTTTCAAGTTGGACCACTATTGCCGTTTGGGTAAGGGTTTACCCATTGCCATGTATATTATTCATTTTGACGCTCCACAAGCAATTTATTCATTTTCCATAGTGTTTTTCTACCAAGGAAGATCTCCACCCCTTCCCCTAAAAATGTTAAGGCAGTCTACCCCTAATGAGTTTCGCGCTATGTCGGAATTATTCGGGCGCAGTGGAAAAAATTCGGCGGAACTTTCCACGGCTGAATGTTTAAACGACTTCGCCCAAATAATATAAGTTCGGATACGTAACGACGTATGATTCTCAAAATGGCCTCATTACGGGTATTCTACCTTAACAAGTATTCATCTGCAATGTCTTGGAATATTTTCGTGCCAGTCTAGAATTTGGATTTTTATAAACTTATAATTTTTCGAATTTGGAAATTTATTTTTTGTTCGCGATTTTCTGTTACAATACCCATAAAAGTGAACTTACCTTAAAAACTAAATGAAATCAGCATCCGACGAAGACACACCGCAAAATGACATCAGATTTGAACCCGGTTTATGTACGAAAAATGAGAAATTAACCCTTTCCCAAACAAGCCCTGGTTTTGGTGTCCATTACATATCTCTTATTTGGAACAAAATTACTTTTGTTGTTTGGTATAGAGTAGCCTAAGTAGGGGACGATTTTATCCAGTTATTGTCTGTGGGACAACTGCATATCGAGGACTCAGTGCAAAACTATTGTAACTACATATTTTTCAGAAATTCACATTTTTGCATTTTCTGAATCTTTAGGAAGGAATACACCATGTGTTCTAATATTAGGTTTTAATTCTATATACAGTCAAAACTGTGTTAGCGGCCACCTGTGTATAGCAGCCAAACTGTCGTATGCAGCCAGTCCAGGTCCTCCCATGCAATTTTACTCTTTAAAGTAACTGTGAATAGCAATATACTGTCTAATGTGGTCAGTGGCCACCTTTAATTGACCCAATTGCTCTTTACCTATATCCCCTTAAGCAGCCATGCAAAACTAATTGGTGGCAGGCAATGTGTGAAATATTGATAATACATCTGACAATTTGCCTAATAATGTGCATAAACCATGAAAAGGTGTGATAAACAGTTAAATGTCATGAGAAAGTTACCCTTATCTCTTTACAACACTTGCATTTTCTTCATATTAATAGGGCCAGTCATACAAGTAGACATTTACATCCAGCCTTCAGAATATTTTTTTTCTGTGTTCGGCAGCCAACTGTTGTATGCAGCCAATTTTGGTGTGTCCCTTGGTTGGCTGCATACGACAGTTTCGACTGTACCTGAAAAGATATTTAGAATTTTAAAAACATTTTTTCTTCTTTAACTTTGAGAAAGTCGATAAGTTTTTTCCCTCTCCTGTAAAATTTTACAAAATGTAGTTACAATAGTTTTGCACCAAGCCCTCGATATACAATGACCCCACTTCGGCAATGTTTTGTTAAGACGTTCATCTAACGGACTTTCCACACGAAAATTAAGTTGTCCCGGGTTAATTTGGGTGGACAATAACAGTGGCGTTATTTCGGACAAACAGATAGTAAGTCGTGGGTGTTGTTACATAAAATCTCGTAACCACGGCTTGATTCAAGCCGTAGTTACGAGATTTTATAACGACTGAGACGTTTTATCAAAACATAATGGTAACCCCCATTCTAGTTTTAGCACAAAATTCATTTGCATTGGCTTTGCAACAGGCAAATGGTTACAACTAGACAAACTAGAACGGTTCGATACATTTAAGCTGCTGCTGGTGTCACGGGCTACCAAAACAATAACCAAGCAAAATGGACCTTGATCAGATTGTATGTGTATATATGAACGCAGACAGTGCTTGATTCATACTTGTCTCAGATGCCAATAATTTTACCCCTTTCCCTAACGACAGAATTTTCGAATAACCCAATTCAAAAACCATTGCAAACGGCAAAATAGATGTAGATCCAGGTTGCATTTGTGAACAATATAACTGTGAAAATATTGAGACAAAAGGAGAAAGTGCTGATCATCAGCACTTTCTTCTATTGTCTCAATGTTTTTCCAATTGTCTTCTACCAGGGTCGTCAAAACCAGGCCCCGGTTTCTCGAAAAATCTTAAGTACGTTCTCATGCTCAAATCTGAGCACCGTGCTCAAATCGCACGAAATCCACGTGAACTTCAATCGAATACCTTTAACGTTGGAGAGTATTCCTTTGAAGTTGAGCGTATTCTCATGAGTATGTACTTCAGTTTTTTTTTCGAGAAACCGGGGCCAGGTCTTGTTTGGGAAGGGGTTATCCAGTATTTGGTAAAAACCAGTAGTGTTACAGACACTGCCGTGATTGTTACTTTAACCCTTTCCCAAACGAGATCTGGTTTTGACGTCCCTAATAGAAAAGGCTCGAGAAAATATTGAAACAAAACAAGAAACTGCTGATAACCAGCAGTTTCTCCTTTGTCTCAATATTTTCTGTGCCATATTTTACGCAAATTCTATCTTGAATAACATCCATTTTGTCATTTGCGACAGTTTTTGAATTGATCACCTTAAAATGGTGTCGTTTGGGAAAGGGTTAATAATAAATATTATTGTTATTTTTTTCATCAGTAGGATTGTAAACAATGTAGTAAGATGACAAAATTCATTTAAGGGCATTAAGTTTTCTCCTTTATTCAATACTTTATACTTGTAAATTTTCATATCAATTGAGTTCAAACAAAGAATAGTTTGGAAAAGGAATAAAGTCGGGAAAACCTTATCGGCCCTTTTAGATAACACAAAAGCTAATCATGCTCCTAACAAGACCTTATTTTGACGTCTCTTATTAAAAAGGATTTAAAGGAAAAAAATTAGCTAAAAGCAGAAAACATGCTGATAACAAGAAGATTTGGTATCAGGATAGCTAAATGTAATGTTTTTGATCAGGTTGAAAATCAAATCATCCCAAAATAATATTTGAGTTACTTGCTCATGTTTTATTATAAATTATTTCTACAAACCTTATTTTGTATTTCATTCTTTATTTGGTTCAACCCATTCCACAAACCTGGTTTTGACGTATCTATCAGGAAAGCATGGGAAAACATTGAGGCAAAAGGAAAAAATGCTGATAACCAGCATTTCCTCCTTTTGTTTCAACGTTTTCTTAGTGATATTTAACATTATCCCTGTCTTTATCAATATTTTTCGCCTACTGTAGCACCTTTCAAATCAGGACAGTTCATTGTTTGCCGTTTTGGAAAAGGTAAAACGTTTAAATTCTATTCTACTCTAGGTAAAACATATGTGACCCGTCGCGCTAAAAGGGACCTTATGACAAGTGTGAAAAGTATCGACCCTAGTCAGGCTGCGCAGTCCGCGCAGCCAGACTAGGGCCGACACTTTTCACTTGTATGTAATTTTCTAAATCTTGAATGTTTTCCCTAACTTACTATATGCTCATTTTTCGCACATGGGACCTAGTTGAACTGTGCTGGGTCTGACAAGTTTGTCAAAATTTGGATTTTTGGAGTTCGGATAAGGTCCCTTTTAGCGGGACGTGTCACATATCTCTATGTTGTGGTCCGTGACAAATACAATAAAGATGGAGTTTTGGTGCTTGAAATATAACCAAATTTCCTTTATTCCTTTTAAGTTAAACACTTTTCATTTTCTATATTAGGTACAACTTATCTCTACGTTGTGATACATGACAAAAACAACCAAGAGGGAGTTTCAGTGTTTGAAATAACAAAACATCCGCTAACATTAAACTACATCAAGAGAATAACAGACCCTCAAATGACAGGCATGTGAGTATGGCTGACTTCGTTTGGCACTATGGCTCGCGCGATCGGGAACCATCATTGGGAACCAGCGCTGTTCTGTCTATTAAATTCCTCCCCGTTCTGAGTGAACCAATCAAAATCTTTGTTATCTCAATACTGATTGGTTCGCTGTTATCCGAGGTGTTCCGAATGACGCAATGCCTCGGACGGCCAGACCACACTTTTTCCGGTGGTCGGACTATACCTCGGACCGTTGCTGTTCGATTGGAGCTATAGCTTCGGAAATGACGTCAATACCTCGCACTATTGGTGTTCGATTGGGGCGATGTTCCGAACGATGGCGCGAGACATTGCCAATCGAAGTCAGCCTATGTTACCACTTCTTTCTTTATAATACCCACAGGTATTATCACGATAGATAATAACGTTATACAACAATTTCAGAAATTCTTCAATAATTGTGTTTATACTAGTATAATAGTATAATATAGACCGTTTTGTATTCAGTTTGAAGCGGACAAGGTAGATAAGGTAGACAGAGGTCTCGAATTAGATGGACGTGGAGGAATTTTTGAAAATCAGCTGATAAAAAGATATTGAAGATCAACCAAACTTTTGGTTGATCTTCAATATTTTTTTATCAGTTGATTTTTCAAAAATCAACCACGTCCAGCGTATTTCTGGCATTTTCCCATATTCTCTGCTTCAAACAGAATCCAAATTGGCCAAGTATTAAAAAGGATATTGAAGATTTTCTGAAATTATGAGTCACGTGATTGTCCACTGTGATTATACTTGAGTCTGGATCTGGGAAAAGAGACCGGTATAACGTCTGAAGATGCGATGTTTCCAGACTAACTAGTCTGTACCTAGGCGATGTCTGGGGTGCATTCGAATATTCTCGGATCTTATTGTTACTCAAGATCGGCTCGAACGTATTACAGTTGCCGGCATGAGCCGATCCTGCCCATATCACTCCGCAAGCATGACAACGGTAGTCTGGTCTATAACAACGGAAGCAGACCAAACAAATGTTTAAATCTACGCTAGAAAAATATTTGAAACAAACAGCGTTCCAAAGTCGATTGTATCCTCATAAATGTGACAAAATTTTACCAGATAAAATGATTGATGTGATTTACCGATTATTGACAGTATATTTCACTTGAATTATAACGTGAGCATAAGGATTGATATGTTTTGATGACGACAATTACGCGCTTCTTCTTTCACGTTCAATATGGCGGTCACTGTATTACGCTCGAGATCATGTTGCAACCACGTTCCAAACGGCTAAAGGTTGCAAACAATCTCGAGGGTCGCGATTGCTGGGGTTTTATTCCCCAACCAGTCTAAGTCTGGGAATGCCTCTAAAATCACACAACAATCAACCCGATTGGCCGAGACATACGTCTCGTCCAATCAGATGGCTTGTAATGCAATTTTGCTTTAGCCAAGGGGTTTAAAGTGGTTCGTGAGTACGGTCCCTGATTGTGGTTTTTAATTGGACGTCTTTAGGGCGTCCAATTCTTAAAACCACTTTTCGACAGGCGAAACGGGTTTTCATTACCAAAAAACCCTTCTCAGACTCAATTGCCAGTTGACCAAAATTTGAAATAGATTTTGCGACCGCACTGGAAAACTGTCGTATCTTTTCCTGCTTTCTATATGTTCTCTAACAAACACTATAAGATTGATTGCCCGATTCAATTCATTCCACGTCTTTACCAACTTTACGATCTTTTCTCGATTCAACCATTTTCTTGTAGTGATTTGCCTTTTGTGATATTGTGTAAAGGGTAAGATCTTTAGAAAGCGATACATACATACACTATAATTAATAAAGTTAACAAACGCTCTCAGTGCCGGATCTAGGATTTCTGTGAGAGGGTTCGTTTTTACAAAAAGGAGGTTCGTTTTACAAGCATTACCCAATTTTGACTGAATTTCTGCATGAAAATGGAATAATCAGGCTATCGAGGGGGTTCGTTTGACACCCCCCCCCCAAACCCCCTCTGGATCCGCCAGTGGCCCTATATCATCTACAGCAGCGATAGCTCAAACGGAAAAGGATTAGCCTCGCAACCTATATTTTCAGTATGTAATTTGGAACGCCGTTGGTACGAAACCAGTTCGGACCATTTCTTCTGTATAACGTGTGTTAAAACGTTTTTTTTCTTGATGTGTTTACTGAAAGCAGGCATTTTAGGATGATTACTCAATTTAATGCACGTATTGTGTATGACAAATTCTTTTTCTTTGATCATTGTTGTTTAAGTCTTTGACATAATTAAAGAAACGAGGTTTCCACGCGACTTATTTTGGAAACATTGTTTTAAAATTGATTATCGGGGAGTGAGTTCATTTCGCAACTCGGGTTCGACTCGACGATAAATCGGGGTTCCATCTGAACAGCCTCAGATGAGACGTGACTGATATCCACCTATTCAGAAAAATAGTTGCTCTTACGAGTTTTATTTTTTCTCCAGCATCTGTATCACTGATACTCGACAGGATCATGACCTATTTACATACTGATCAATGATCACGACAACAATGATTATTACTAGTATAAGATCGAGTGACAGCGATCTGTATTTATGAAGTTTAAGTGGTCCGTTTACATGTAATGTGCTAAGAAGATGAGGCAATGGATCTGCAATAGTGACAATGGTACCTGGATGATCGGATGAATATGTGTACAGATAGGGATATTGCTATTTTCAAATGTTCGCTGTTGGTGATATGAAGATTTAAATTGCGTATTGTACTCCACTGCCATTTTCCCGACGGCACGTTCCCAAGTTCTTATTTGTGCGCACATCTGTAGATGTAAGGATGCTGCGGTAATACTGGAATGAGGAATCCATGGTTAGGTGCTCCAATTCATCTGGTATTTTGTTTCAGGAAAAGTATGTATTGAACTTGATTGTTTTGTAACCACAACCAGGGAAAAACTGCTGCCGTGATTTTTTTTTACTCTAAACACGAGTAAAAATCAAAGTGCTTGGAGCACTATATTTAGACGTCTCTGATTGATTGGGCGGAATTGTATGTAAATGATCGGCATGTCATTACTTTCTTTCGTTGAATTTGTGTTTGGATCGATTCTAATCACTGCGGTCGGTTTTTCCCTAATGATGGCGGAGATAAAAGTCGAAAAAAGATGATAAAAAAGAACTATGTCAAAGTAGAATTCAAACCTAGGGCCTTTCAGATATAGACATGTGTAGTTTGTACAAGGTGAGTGCTCTGCCAAGTGAGCTATCGCTGCTTTCATTTATGTAACGTGTTGGCATACATTCTAAATACATTGCTTTGTATCGTCTTTTATAAAATCAACGAAAGGTGTAACTGACGACAATACTCAAAGTTAAACCGAAACAAGAAGACAAAATTGCTAATCACATGGCCTTAATTGAATTGGGCAATGAAATTAATAGTGATTATTCGTCTCCATCAGTTGTCTTAAAACGGCAATCAAATCAATTTGAAGTCTGGGTGTTTTTTTGGGTAATAAAGCCGATTTCGTATGTCCGAAATCGATCTTATAGAATTAAACGTTAAACGTCTAACAGAAGAATGCCTAAAATATTTATCGTTCATGTACAATTCCGCCCAATCAATCAGAGACGTCCAATTACAGTGCTCTCAGCACTTTGATTACTTTTATCTGCCAGTTGCTACTTGTAATGAATTAAGAAGCCACCAGAGAGCAGCAAACATCCTTATCACATCGTGTGCATGCTAACGTTAAGGAGGCGCGTAACACAACAAAATCAGAAAATCGTAAATTATTTTGTTAAATCCTGTTCTGCTACAGATCTAAATTCTTCTACGTCGGATTCTTTTATTTTGGACCAGTCCAATTTTTTTTTGTCAATGTGGAAATGGCTTTATACAATTTAACCTTTCAAAAAATATTTAAGAGTGCTTTAAATGGAAAGCTGCTGCAGACGACACACTTGATATTGATAACGAAACAATCCGTGAATAGGCGTTATATCATATCATAAACCATATTGAAACAACAACCACCACCACCACCACCACCACTACAACAACAACAACAACAACAACAAAAGAAAATACTGATTATCATCATTTTTTGTCTCTATGTCTTCCAGAGTCCTTTCTATCATGAACATCAAAACCAGATCTTGTTTGGGAAAGGGTTAATATCAATGTTGCACATGTATTTTCAGCATGAATGATCTAGCGGTTGTTGAGAAAGACAGGTTCTACGTCACAGTATCATTACGAAGCAGAAGCCCACTAGCCATGGCTGTAGAAATAGGGCTCCAACTACCCACTGGAAAGCTTCTATTTTATGATGGAGAAAAAGCCATGCCTATAATCACTGGATATAGGTTTCCAAATGGTCTGGTTCTGTCTAAAGATAAAAGGTAAGTGGTTGATAGCCAATGGTTGGAGCTATTCCAGCACATCGAGTTTGATAAATATGAAGTGAATACTTTATTTTGAAAAGTCAATGCCTAGTCTTATATATAGCCCTGGCTTGATTTAAATAATGTTTTAGAAGACCGTATAATGCTTGTCATTTATTGTGTTTGATAAGAATGAAACATCTGTCGTTATTCTTTAGTGAAAAATGATCTGTTTACAAGTGACAACTGACAGAGATTGCTTGTTACCAGGACCCAATTAAATAAACTTTGATTGCGAAAAATATCAATAGAAAAATGTAAAAAAAAAAACAAGCATTTAACCATCTGGTTAACGCAAACCAATCTGGCCCATGTGTGTTACATTAATTTTGAATAAGTTTCAATTTGTTAGATCCAATCACTTTTATTTGAAATTGCATTGCAGCATTGTGTTAAACAGCCAATGTGTATTATTACTTTCTGAATAGAATCTTTTCTACTTTTTGAAGGACATTGTACATGGCAGAATATGTTGCGAAGAAAATACATTCCCTTTCCTTTGAAAATGATGGTGCATTGAGGACTAATTGGGTAAATAAAATGTTGTTTTTTATCTACAATCACACGACCAAGTTGGACGTAAAATAATCATCACTGGTGGTGAACTCGGCCAAAGCGATGGACGTTTTTCACTACAACAAGGTACAGATATTTTGCGTTTAAATGTGAGTTTAAAGATCTGATTGGATAGTTTTTCTAATAACAATGATTTTTTTTCTAAAAATAGACCGGGTTTACCGATATGTATTGACAAACCGTCGGTGTTGTTATAAAATCTCGTAACTACGGCTTTATCGAAGCCGTAGTTACGATATTTTATAACAACACCGACGGAACACAATGATCGCGAAAAAACGTCCCACGCTTTGGCCGAGTTCACCACCAGTGAAAATTGTGACTTTGTAATGGTTGTGTGGTCGTTGGTAATATTGGCCCTTGATTTGACAATCTGATTACAATCCGAGTTAACTTGCAACAACATCTGAGACCCACCCGTTATGAGTCATCTTCTGTAACCCCTGGAAAATCCCAAATCGGTTATTCCTTTCCCAAACGGGACAATTTTAGGGTAGTTGAAATTGAAAGCTGATGCAGGTGACAAAATGGATCTAAAAAGATGGAATTTGTGTAAAATGTAGCATTGGAAATATTGAGCAAAAGGAGAAAATGTTGGTTATCAATATGTCTCAATATTCTCCTAAACAGTTTCTAATAGAGACGTCAAAACCAGGTCTTGTTATGGAAAGAGTTATATTAACTCTTACCAGTTAAATCTCTTGTTATTAAAATAATGCCATGACAATCACGTTCAAACACAGTCATGGTTCTTCACTGAAATGTGATGTCCTCGTGTCTTTATTGGCGGTTTTAATCGTTATCACTTTTTTCGAACCTAAACTTGATTGGTGCGAAGAAAGATCACAGAAGATGACCTCAAACGGTGGGTCTCAGAATTTACTGAAAAGTTAACGTCGGATTTTAATCAGAATGTTGTTCTGACTTTCTTTAAAAAACACACAAAAAACTGACAAAATACTAAAGCAAAAGACGATGATGCTGATACCTAGCACGTCGTTCATGTATACTATTTTCACTTTCTTTCATTTTTCCCATTTTGATAAGAATTTCAAATTGCTATAATTATATACATTTTTTGGTCGTCTGTATCTATTTTCAATTCATTTCAGTCTGAATGTTGTCGTTTAGGAGATGGTAAAGTTTCGGTAATAGATCCTGTAATCACGATGTTTAAGAATTACAATTACGAAGTGCTCTTAATCATTACAGGTGAAATATATAGGTTCAGGCCCAGACAATATTCAAGTCGATTCTGTGACAGGAGATTTGTGGGTGGGGACATTTCCATATATGTACACAGTGCTTGATATGTTGATAACTGGGCGGCACAAACGAAGTGGACAGGTAGGCCTTTAGTCCGTTCATTATAATATGGCACATTTTTACAGAAATACCTATGTAAACAACACAATATCAAACATCAATCTACTGTAGTCTTGCATGTGAAGGTTCGAATTTTGCAGGTGTTTCACACCTGCAAGATTCGAACCAATGCATGCAAAGTTGCATTCAACTTTAAGAACGCTTTCCCTTTGTTTACATAGATAAAATTTGTAAATATTGCCATAATATCGGGACTGGATCGTAATAATTGACCATTGTCTTCATAAATCAAAGGGAAAAAATATTTGTTTGCAATTAATAATAGAGGGAACATTAATCAGGTGTTCGCCGAACAGTCGAAATTCCAGAATTCCTTTAGAATTACAAACGTCTCGCCTAATCCGATGACTTGTAATGCATTTTCGCTTTAGAAAACCGAGCAAAATATATCAACTGGTGAATACGGCCTCAGAATATACAAAAAAAACAACAGACAAACAAACAAACAAACAAACAAAAAACCAACAACAAATTTCCAGACGGACATGGATCCACATCACCTCGTGTAAAAATGCATTCTGATCAGGCTCATGTCTTATACAGTTGATAAATATATTCTTTTGTAATGTCAAGCTTGTTTTCTATTTCCTAAATTATATTGAGAAAAGGATAAAAACCACAAACAAACAAATTTTACAGTCAAAACAGCGTTATTCCCCTTTTACCCCTGTAATCGTTTCGTAAACAAACAATGGTTTTGATAGATAAGAAAAAGCAGAACATTCAGACGAAACAGCTTTTCCTCTTGCTGTCTATCATTATGTTTTAATAAATCTTATAATTGTCTGTCATTATGAAAAGGTTTTACTCAGTCTTTCTTACACACAAGGACATTTTTCATGCACGGTTGAAATCTTTTTTAAGTAATCTATGTTCACATCATTATGAAGTATATTCACAAACCATAAAACTTCATTAACTGTCGTATAATTACGATGCAGCAAATTGTACTGTCGTTTTTCCATATTCTCTGCTTCAAACCGAATTCGCCGAGCCCGGATAGCTCAGTCGGTTACGTCGGAGTCTGTCAATCCAGGGGTCTCGAGTTAGAACCCCGGCTCGGCCAGTATCCATTCTGACATTTGACAAAAGTCATTTGTCTCTCACCAATGGATGTGAATCATCTATGTGAGAGAGCAGCTGGAGGCTCGGTTTGGATATTGTGGTTGTACTGGTGCGAGAAATACCAGAAACCCACTCCAGCCACTCTAGCCGCCGCGATATGACCCTGGTAGTTGAAAACGGCATAAAACCCCAATAAACTAAACTCAATTCAAACCGAATTCAAATCGGTAATGTTTTAACAGAATTATTGTACATTTTCTGCAATTGTTGTGACACATGAATCTCCGCCATGGATACAGATCCACCTAATTCTTCGAAAGGTACTATAAGAAACAGAAAAATCAGAATAACTACAAGAAATTAGCATGGATCTTGATAAGACAGTGTGTATGCACTGGCTGATCAGGTTCCATGTTTAGTCCAAGCGCAAAGAGTTCCCCCTTTTATCAGATCCTTACTCATATAATTCTAGCCCCCCCCCCCCCCCCAACACAAAAAAAGACCCAATATGACACCCATTTACAGTAAAAGCTTTGGAAAACATTGAGTCGAAAGAAGAAACCACCATTTCTCCTTTTGCCTCAATGTTTCTGAGATACCGTATATTATGCATATATCCTATCGCACAAATTCATATCTTTATCTTACACAGTATCTATACCCATTGTGTCATCTGCAGCCCGAACATTGGAGCAGTCTAGATTTTTGTCGTATGGGTGAGTGTATCATAAACTATCATAAGCTACAAAACGCTTCGTGTATCTTTTAGCGCCATCCGTAGCAACGGAAATTGACGAGGCTATCTCTCGTCACGTTGCCACAGATGACGACTGGAAATTGATGAGGGCATTTCTCGTGAATTTCAGTTGCCACGGATGACGCCTGGAAATGGATGCTTGAAGTGTTTGGTATCTAATGATTGGTTGTAATCCTTAAATTTCATTTCAGATTTTACGTATACGGATGACAGGAGACCGTGTACAAGATATAGAACAAGTTCTATACGACGACGGTAGTTTCCTAGACAGTACTTCGGTGGCTTTGTATAAGAATAATAAATTGTTTGTTGGAACAGTTTCTTCCAAATTGGTCATGTGTGATATGAATTACTTGCATTAATTTTGCCTTGACCAAAATGGCGCATTTTAAACTCTTTGCTAGCTGGTGCAGACGACAAGTTTTTCTTGATAATTAGTTTTAAATATGATTTACGTGCAAAGTGGCATAAACTAATATTGGGACAGAAGGAGGAACTACTACAATATGCCACAGAAAAATATTGATACAAATGAGAAATACTTATAAATAATTATCAGCTTTCTCTTATGTCATAATGTTTATGTAAGTCCTTTCTATAAAGTACGTTAGGCAAGGTATTGTGTGAGAAAGGGTTATGTTGGAGGATTTGTTGTCTTATACAAATTTCATACGATAACCCTGCAAAAAAAGAAAGAAAAAAATGGTTCTGACGTCCCTTATGGGATAAGTCTTGTGAAAATGTTTTTTTGTAATTTAAGACAAAATTGCTGATAATCAGCGGTTTTTTCATTTTGACTCAATGTTTTCTGGGCTATATTGTACATAATCCTATCTTTATCAGCATGCAAATTGTCGTCTGCAGTAGCTTCAAAATAGACCATACTTATATTTTGTTGTTTGTGAAAGTTTAAGTTTCATTAACTTCTTCATCTTAAAGTGCATTTTTTGTCTGTCTGACCTTTTGATGCTTGTGAAAGGGTTACATTTAGTTTTCTTTTTGGAAATGGCTATGTTAATGATACACTGTTATTTCACCCTTTGTTCACAATCTTTCTTATATATTGCATTATAAAAGCTTTATAGAATAAATTTTAAAAGTTTCTGTCTGTGTCATCATGTTGCACTTGTATATTTGACTTGAAAAAGTATTGATATCTACTTACTCAATTTCAAAGCAGTGGTGATTTCCAAAAAAATTCTCTTCCTCTCAATGGTTTTAACTCGTTCCCAAGCAAGATATGGTTTTAACGTCCCTATTAAAATGCTTTAGAAAACATTAAGGCAAAATATTTTCTCCTTTTGCCAAAATATTTTCTGTGACATATTGTACTCAAATCCCATTTCACCAGCATCAATCTTGTCGTCTGCAGCAATATTCAAATTTTTTCAGCTTACCTTTTAGTTGTTTTGGAAAGGATTAAACTAACAGCCAACTGTCCAAAGAAGAGCCTGTATGGGAAGGGTTAAATTGTTTTTTTTTAATTGCTAAATATAAATGAGCCATGATCTGGAAAAAACGTCCTCTAAGGCCTATGAGCCCAACATAGATCCAGATCAGCCTGTGCATAAGCACAGTCTGATAAGGATCCACGTTGTTCTCTAATAGCTTCTTCTTGACCTTTAGTAACTTAAATAGAGCAGCATATATGCATTTTGGACTGCATTTGACAACAGGCTGATCTTCAAACTCAACTTTTGAAAAAGCTATAAGGGACGTTTTTCCACAAACAGTATAACTTTCCCTTTTTCTAAAAAAGCACAGCGTCTTTATTAATTCTACATTCAGCGGCAGTATTATTTGTTTTCAATTCACTCGATTTTAAAATGTTTATCACCCAGGAAAGAGATAACGCAGCAAATAGGCTGTATCTTTCTGATCTAGAATTTCATTTTTACAAAAGGCTACGTGTGTAACGTTATCATGCGTTACCTTTCGTGGTATTTTTAAATTAACAACCAATGGTTTTTTATGTGTGTAAAAATCAGAAATAGTTTACAGCGATGTTGAAAAACGCTTTGATATTTGCGGCGTGTGCCTTCCTGTGTTACCTGATCAGCGACTACAGGTACTGATAGATTTATTCTTTAACACTTAAATGCGTGAGTGTCATGAGCATTGCTTTCGTTTATAGTCGGTGTAATTCTAAAACCTCATAACTACAGCTTGATTAAAGCTGTAGTTACGAGGTTTTAGAATAATACCGACGACATGATAGACATTGTTATCATTTGGATGCCTAGTCGACAGTTACATTTTCTTGGGAATTGTGCTTGCTCGTGTGTTTGTTTTGTTCGCGTACATGTATTTGCACTCCTAGATGTAGTATTAAAGTTTTCCAAAAACTTGAGACTTGAGAAAAGTTGCGATGAAAAAATGCAAATGGAAAAGAAGATGCGGGTGATCAATGTTTTCCTCAGGAGCGTAAAAAGCACGTCATGTTCATTTGTGTTTCTTGAATCGGTTCAACGACCGCGTTTAACTTTTTTCCGCGGATAATATGTACTGCTTCAATTTGAAAGTTGCTGCAGACGACAAATGGATGTTGATAAAGATCGGGCTTATGTACAATCTAGCACAGACAATATTGGGTTACTTTGTTAATCGATATTTGCTTCTTTAAAGGGGAACATTCTAGGCTGTCAAAAATGCAAATGACACAAGAATTACAAACCAGAACTAAGGTACTAATTGACCAACCTGATGGGCTAGATGATTTCTTACCGCGGAGGTGTGTCTCATTGACCTTGACTCGTTTTGAAGTAAAAAAAGAATCTGTAAACACGCTTGTGAAGGATTGATATATAGCAAAGGAACGATGGTTATTCGCCGTGATTGAGGTTTTTATGCATTGAAAATTGTTTTTCCATGTAGTTCCTGAATAGTTCGGAAGCATAAAAATCTAGCATGAGCCCCTTTAAGCTCAATGGTTTTCCAAGTCTTTCCAAAAGGGTTTTGTCTATTTGGAGTCAGAATTTATTATCGTCGTGAAACATGAATTAGCTACAAATACATGTATTAAACATTTACACAGAAAATGTAACAATATCATAACAACTTTCTGTATAATTATAAACAATCGTTCATGGTTGCCTGGGTTCAGTATTTCAATAATGTTACGCTCTAGATAATGCATTCTTAGCCTATTCGAACATTACCCGCGTCTATATTACATTAGATTTGCGAATGAATTTTTGATAAACCATCGGTGTTGTTATAAAATCTCGCAACTACGGCTTGCATCAAGCCGTAGTTACGAAATTTTATGACAACATCTATGTAATACTAATGTTTGTCCGAAATTACGTAACTATTAACTCGATAAAATCGTCTCTATTTAAAATTGATACTTTACATGAGTGCAGACTGGTCTTGTCCTGCCGAAGCGACAGGAACAATCAATGATCACCATGACAACGGTAAGTTAGTTACGTAATGGAGGTACTAAAAGAACTTCCATGCACTCTCAAGTCGTCCATAATGCAGTCATGTCGCCCCATCTGCTAGCGATATGATGACGCTGCTTAGTAGCATCGTTTGTTTTATTCCGTAGTAACTGTTCTATGTACAACCCAAAAGTACACCAATCCGTGGCAATCATGTATCTTGGCTCATCTGACTCTCATTCATTAGCTCAAGACCTGTGCCCGCGATAACATCATGGTTTGCTCACTGCCTATGCATTGTGCTTTTAAATAGTTAGTTACATAGTCAAGTGTGTTACATTTTTCGACGTTTTCTGAGCAAAAAATCATTAAACTATCCAATTTCGAGGACACCTTTAAAATTACACAACGATTATTCTGAAGGCCCGGGACATATGCATCGTTCAAACAGATGGGTTGTTACCTTTCTCAGAATTAGCCAATCAAATACGGCCTCTGGAGATCGGTAAGCCACGTGCATTTGTGGCCTAATATGACACATGCATCGAGGTTTATGTTTACATGAATATCCGGGTACTGTCAATTTTTTGTATTTGATGAAAGCCGCAAAATGTCAACGTATTGGGATCAGATTTGTCCGTCCCAAAACAATCCCTGTTTCACGATTTAACAGGAAAAGCATTGGAAACATGAAAAGAAAGCAAAAGCATCTTGTTCCATTTCCAAGGGTTACAAGATAATTATGTTTCTCATGCAATCACATGCCAAAATTTGCATACTTTATTGAGTTTACTCTTGCTATTATCTTTTCTGCAACACGACAACACTGAAATTTTTCCGTTAAAATGGTCTAAAGATCGATGTAAAAATAACCTTTTCTTTGTAGAGTTTGGCTTGACTTTGACCGGGTAATTTACAATAAGTATCCAGGAAAGTGCAAGACAATTCTTGAACGTAAGTCATATATAACCAGTGCAACAGATGAGGATTAGGGACATTTTCCTAAATTTGTTATTTCAAAACCAAACAGGGCTACCAAATTTTGTGTTGATTCATTTGACGAACCGCAGCGGGGGTATCACGTGACACCACCGCCATCACAACAACAATTGCAGAATATATATTTTAAAATTCAATGTCTTCCGAGCCCTTTTCTGTTATGAAAGTTAAAATCATATGCTCTAAAATAAGGGGGAAGAAGAAAGCTTTCTGAACTTTAGAGCATTTGTTTTCTAGTTTTAAACATCTGTAAATATCTTGAGTTGCCAAATGGAGTGAGTCGTGATTTGCAAAAGGGAGCTTCATGACATTTGCGACCTACATAGGTCTAGATCAGACTGCATAACCACAATCTGATCTAGAACTTTGTTGTTCTCTAAAGGCTTCCATTAATTCTTAAGTGTAAAACATCAAAAATAATCTTGATCATACTGCAAACAGTAACCAACGATTAGAATGATTTCTAGAATTCTTGAATTTCTTCTATTATTGTTTGTTGACACTGTTTCGTCAATTTTAGGTGACGGATCGGAAGATTTTGTGGAGCTAGATGACGATACTATTCTAGTGTCCTCTGTAAGTATACGGAAAATTGTCTGTGCAAAATGTATGAATACAGTTACTACATGTTACTCAGTACCAATGGAAGAAAATCCCAAGGTCATGAATTAAATGTGCCTTTATTGTTTTCACAGAGAAACAGATAAGACACCGGTATCATATATTAGTTATTTACAACAACAACAACAACAACAACAACAACAACAACAACAACAACAACAACAACAACAACAACCAATGTAAAAAAAACAAAAAAAAAAACAAAACAATCTCACACACACCACCAATAAAAATCACAAACAGTTAAAATGTTGTAGAATACTTTTGGATCGTCACGAAGAAAGTGATCAAATTGGTATCCACAAAAAAGGATTTGATCAAGAATAATCATTTCTTCCGTTTCAAAAATATTCTACATTCTCTTATAAGTACCTCTAGATGCTTTTAAGTCAGATTTTGGAATGGAAAGCTTATGACATTTAGACAACCATTTCAGCCTGTCACCAAGTACAGTCTATTTATGGCGCTTGCTACTTTTCAAAAGTTGCTACAGGTATTTGAGAATGGTAGATCTGGATCCATGTTGTTTTCAAATGTATTTGTTCAATATCACTACTTTTCTACAAAAACCTCGTAACTGCAGCTTAAAACAAGCTGCAGTTTCGAGGTTTTTGTTGAAAAGAGACGATATCTTTTTACATTTGCACAGGGACTTCACACATACGGGATACCTGGTTCCATCTATGCTCTATACAATAATGGTACCTTACAGAAAGCAAAGCTACTAAATATCAACAAAGATGATCATCCGCTGATAGCTCCACATGGTTTATCCATATGGAATGATCCAAAAACAGGTATTATACATGTACTGTGTGATTTTATAGACTTGTTGCAGCTTAAAGGAGAACATGCTAGGCTGTTGAAAATGCAAATGGCACAAAAATTACAAACCAAAAATAACGTATGAATTTACCAACCTGAAGGGGTTGATCATTTATGTCCATTGTTAGCACTCATCGAGCTTTATTAAGTATTCAAATCCGAGGGCAATGAATAAAGTGCGTAGCCGTTTTTATTGTCCTTGTTTTTGTTTTTTAATGATTACCTTTGTCCAACATTCAAACAGCAATTAGGCTACGTAAGAGGTACTTTGTACGTCATCTGTGCTAAGCGAGATTCAACGCACCGTACAACCGGCTGAATTAATTTAGTTTTATAAAAAACGAAAGGATCTATTGTATTCTATAGTTGATGAATACGCGTGTAAGAGGTCAGTGCCTCTACAAAATAAACCTTTCCACGTATCCCTCGCAAATAAGGCCACAGTCATTAATTATTTCGGAGGTTTCCTACAAAAAGTTACCACATTTGACTTTGTGCTCGAATATTTCGCATAGCTCTCTAAGTTGAACTTGTTCACGAATAAAGTTTAATCATTCAACGATATATCTTCCACAATGGGACCTGAATTTTCATATAATATGTTTAATACAAATAGATATATAAAGGGGACGTGTTTTGCCGAAAAGTCTGAATCGAACGGATTTTTGGTTTGGTGTATATTGAAAGTGGGTGGGGTAATTCCATTCCGGCACTATCCAATGTTCTTTTTCGTCAATTTTCTATCCAAGTGTAAATATTTGGAGATTTTTTTGAAACAATATGCTTTGTATATGAGCCCATGTTACCATGACATGAGCTCTATTGCCTTGCTTATGATGAATATCAAAATATTTGGCATTTCATGTAATTTTTCAATTGTTTGTATATATTTTCATCTGCCAACTTTGGGCAAAACATTAACACGTTTCTATGAAGCGATATATTGGAATGATATTTTAGGTGAGTTACTGTACTTATGAAATAATAACAGGTTTAGAGGTCTTTATTTGCCAAATAAAACCCGATGTGCGACGGACGACATGTGTAAGTAAAAACCGAGGCGCTCTGCGCCGAGGTATTTGCCTTAACATGTAGTTCAGAGCACAGAGGTTTTATTTGGCAAATAAAGACCTCTAAACCTGTTATTATCTCCATTACAACACTCTAATTAACAAAACGCACATTTTAAATATGTTATTTTGTGGAAATTCTGTCATGATCTAGTTTTAGGCGTAGGAAACGCATTGGCGGTTAAGTGACGTCATTGATGACGTCATTTGACGTTACCTTGACGCTACGTGACGTTTTGGCGCATACACAAAGCATAATTACATAGAGTCTTTATTCGTCAAATAAAACCCGCAGCAGTTCTTCTTTCGCTATATATGGATTTTACGGTGGAGTGTTATAATTGTTAATAATTTGTCATTGCTATTTTTGACGTTCAGTTCAGATACTTAACGACGACGCTCGAACAAATCCGACGTTTTATGAATCTCAAAGTGGTCACATTAAGGGTATTCTACCTTAACTGTCATTGTGATAAATTACACGCTTGAGCTGGTTCCTCATAATAGTTAAGTTAAATTTCTTGCATTCTTTTCTTTATACATCAATATATATTACTGATTTTATTTGACATACCACCCACCCTTTATACTAAACATGTTTATATTTTAAATGATAGTACACAGATAGAAAAGGAATGCAAGAAAATATGATTCAACTATTTTTAGGAAAAGCTCAAGCGAGTCATGCATGATAATAAAACCTTAAGCTGCGCCATGTCAAGTGAAATCAATAATATAACTACTAAGATTGAACTATTTTTGATGTGTGTTAGGCTATTTGCCAATTGTGAATATGTCAATAGTGAATATGTCTTAATAACTTGATTATATTGATAATTAAGGTCACATTTGCAAACGCTGTATCTACAATTTATTCAAGCTGACAAAGAGCGTGCAAAAAGAAAATGAGGCTCTCTCAGTGTTCCATTGAATAATGTCGTTTTGGAAAGGGTTCAAAAGTATATTTGATAGCTCACTGAGAGATAAAACGAAATTTATGAAGCAAATGAAAGTCATATAACTATATCATTTAATCTTTTTATTTCAATGAATTTCTCAACGCTAGTTGTCTTTCAAATTGAATTTTGTAGTTGCACGATAATGTTACGTGTATCGGCTACGTAGAAACTAACCAACTGCACCTTGTTTAAGCCATAGTTGTGGCATTTTTTTAACATTATATACCGTTGCAAAGAAAATTAGGATTTTCTGGATTGTTTACAGATACAAATAAAACAAGAGATGTTTGTAAAACATATATATGCCCCCTCAAGGGCCTACAGTTGATGAAGGTCAAAGTTCAAGGTCAAGCTCACAAGGTCCAAGGTCATGGTCTAATATGAAAGGTCTTGGTAGGATGTGTCCATGTGTGAAATGTCAAGGTTGTATATGTAAAAGGACATAAAATACAGGACAGGTTAAAGTTCTTAAAAGTAGGCCAAATACCAAGGTCACAAGATCCAAGGTCATGATCAAATGTGAAAGGGCTTGGTCGAAGGTGTCCATGTGTCAAATATCAAGGCTTTACGTGTAAAAGGGACTGCTATATCGTCCAGGTTAAAGTTTTCCAAAAGAAGGACAAACTCCCAAGGCCAAGGTCCTAGGTCATGGTCAAATGTGAACGGTCTTCGTTGGAAGTGTCCATTCGTGAAATATCAAGGCTGTAGGTATAATAGTACATGAGAAATGTGCATAGGTTAAGTTTTTTAAAAGTAGATCTAGGTCAAACTCCAAGGTCAAGGATGTAATGTCATGGTCAAATGTGAAAGGTCTTGGTGGGAGGTGTCTATGTGTGGAATATCAAGGCTGTAGGTGTAATATGACATAAGATATATACCAGGTTAAAGATTTTTTAAAGTATGCCAAACTTCAGGGTCAAGGTCACACAGGCCAAGGTCATTGTCAAATCAGAAAGGTCTTGGTAGGAGGTGTCCATGTGTAAAGTGTCGAGGCTGTTTAGGTAACAGGACATGAGATATTGGCATGGTTAAAGTTTTTTAAAAGTAAGTCAAACACCAAGGTCAAGGTCATGGTCAAATGGGAAAGGTCTTGGTTGCAGGTGTACATGTGTCAAATATTAAGGCTGTATGTGTAAAAGGCGTGAAATATACGCCAGATTAAAGTTTTTGAAAATAGGCCAAATACCAAGGTCAAGGTCACAAGGTCCAAGGTCATGGTCAAATGTGAAAGGTCTTTGTTGGATGTGTCCATGAGTGAAATATCAAGGCTGTATGTGTAATAGGGCATGAGATATAGGCCCACTTTAACATTTTTTAAAATAGGTCAAACTCCAAGGTCAAGGTTGCAATGTCCAAGGTCATACTCATATTTGAAAGGTCTTGGTCGGAGGTGTCCATGTATCAAATATCAAGGCGGTATGTGTAAAAGGACATGATATATCGGTCAGGTTAAAGTTTTTCAGAAGTAGGTCAAACTTCAAGGTCAAGGTCACAAGGTCCAAGGTCATGGTCAAATGTGATAGGTCTTGGTAGGAGGTGTCCATGTGTGAAATATCAAGGCTTTATGTGTAATAGGTTATGAGATATAGGCCAGGTTTAAATTGTTTTTAAAGTATGTCAAACTCCAAGGTCAAGGTCACAAGGTCATGGTCAAATGTGAACGATGATGATAAGAGGTATCCATGTGTGAAATATCACGAATGTATGTGTAAAAGTACATGAGATATAGGCCAGGTTTAGTATTAAGTGTGAAAATCAACAAAGGGCAAACATTTCAAAAATTTGATCGGCAGAGTTATGGTTCTTGAGCACTAGTTACACCTCTTCATAATGAGACCTATCCACCTGTAAAGTTTCAGGATTTTACCTTACATACTTTTTGAGTTATGCTCCGGACAAGAATCAAGTTTGAAAATCAACAAAGGGCAATAAATCCATAAATTTGATCGGCAGAGATACGGTTTTTGTGCACTGCACCTCTCCATAATGAGATCTATCTACCTATGAAGTTTCATGATTCTACCTTACATACTTTTCGAGTTATGCTCAGGACAAGGTTTGGTCTACGGACCGACCGACCGACCGACCTACCGACCGACCGACACTTGCAAAACAACATACCCCTATTTTCTTCGAAAGGGGGCATAATTACACTACCGGTTATGTAGGCCTATGTCCCTTGAAATTTATGATAACTTGGAGAGCAATTATTCGTAAATGCTGGATATAAGCACTTCGTCAGCGTTTTTGCAAAACCTCGTAGCAACTGTAGTTCCGTGGGTTTGCAATAAAAGCGATGACTTGTTTTGTCGTCTGAAATGTGTTTTAAGTATTTCAATCCTTTTGCAAACGACAAAACTTTGACCGATTAAATTCAAACGACAAACAGAATAATTAAACAGATACATGTAGTATAGTATTGTTTGCCTATTATAGCCTAGCAGAGAAAGCATCGAGGGAAAAGGGGGAAAAAGGTTGCCACATAACATCTTTTTTGCTTTAATATTTTAACAAGCCTCCTCTAACCTTATCCCAAATGAAACGTCTTGTAGGCCTATAATATATGTAGCTTGGGAAAAATTGGACAAACGACGTGAATGCTGATAACCATGTAGATTTTCTTTATTGTACATAAATTCTTATTTTATTATTACCCTTTTTGTCGTCTGCAAAGTCTTTCGAATTAGAACATTCCATAATAATATCGTTTGGGAAAGGGAAGATAGTGATGTATAAACTACGACATTATGTAATTTGACAAAGCCTTGATTTCGTTCATTTCCATTTCAGGTCTATGCCTATTGTATGTCGTCATACATAAAGCAGAATCAGAGGGCGTGGCAGTGTTCAAGGTCGAGAAAAGTCCAGTGACCTTGACCTTCATGAAGATTATAACAGATGAATCGTTCAATGGATAGTAAGACGTACTATAGTTTTTGTTAAAAATAGGTTTTTATATTGCACAAAAGGCTCGCATATGAGGTAGGAAGTTGTAAAACGAACATAATTAGATTTGAGATCTGCATGATACCTGGCCCGGTTTCTCGAAAAAACCTAAGTTTATACTCATCAGAACATGCTCAACTTCAAATGAATACTCTCCAACGTTGAAGGGTATTCGATTGAAATTCACGTGGATTTCGTGTGATTTGAGCACGGTGCTCAGATTTGAGTCTTAGAACGTACTTTAGTCGGTTTTTTTTCCGAGAAATCGGGGCCTGAGTAGCTTGTGCATATGCTCAATATGATGAAAGGATCACTGTTTGTTTCGGGCTACACCAAAATTTAAAAGAAAAAAAAGTTTTACATTTAACTGTAAAAAGTTTCTATCTGAAGTCTGCAATCTACACACTGGATCATAATGTGTCTTTATTGAACATTTTTTCAAATACATTGTAGTTTCACAGGCGGCAATCACGTGACTTTGTTATGATATATTTTCCTCACTTATTTAAACAAAAACACTCGGTAAGTACACATTTTTCTCAAATTTTGAATCAAATACTTAACACTCAATATTGAGATACATGCCATTCGATACGTCGTACTCTCCGGTCTATTTTGATACCAAGACCTTCCCTAAAATTCCTGTCAAAGCTGAGAACATTCGAGCAAAGTATTTTTGATTGCCGTGATATATTTTCTTAAGAAATGTTTGCACTTTGCACGAATGTTCTCAGCTTTGACGTGGATTTGAGGGAAGATCTTGGTATCAAAATAAACCGGAGATTACGACGCGTCGAATGGTACGTATCTCAATACTGAGAGTTAAGTATTTGATTAAATATTTGTGAAAATATGTTCTTATCGAGTGTTTTTGTTTACATAGGTGAGGAAAATATATCATAACAAAGTCACGTGATTGCCGCCTGTGAGTTTAGCGACTTCATTGCAAATGATGTGAAATCTGTTTAACATCTTTGTAACTGTACCTGCAAGAAAATTGCTTTTTGACAAGATTTCCATGACCAATTTGACACAAATTTAACAATATACATTGTGCATAGAACTTTATTCAAACAAACCTTTCACAACGTCCCTTGACAGCCAGAAATGGCTATCAGCAGTTAAATTTTAACTGCTGATAGCCACTTCTGGCTGTCAAGGGATGACATTCCTTTTATAACAAACCTTTTCCAGCACAAACGACCTGGGGGTAGTTGACAAAGACAAATTCTACATTACCCAGTCTGTCCGTTGGCGAAGCTTGATTACGTGGATACTAGAATGCGCGTTGTATTTACCCACTGGGAATATCATATATTATGATGGAACTAAAGGAAGGGTGGTGAAGTCCGGCTTGAGAATGACCAACGGTGTGGCTCTGTCCAATGATAAAAGGTAAACAAAACTGATAAAGCGTTGGCGGGGAGTCAAAACCTCGTAACTACAGCTTGAATAAGCTGGAGTTACGAGGTTTTGACTCCCCACCGACGATAGGATGTATTGAATGTAACCATTTTTCTAAAAGACAGTTTTTGTCTGTAATACAAATAAAAATATATAAGATGTAATTACAAATGGCTAACAGATGACTGACTTCAAAGAAAAATCATTTGATGTTCTGATTGACCGCGCAGTTTTGAAATAAAAAATAGATAATAAATAGATAAAAGAATAATACAATGCACAATGTATAGATATAGATAAGGTATTCCGCCCATCATTAGATAACCCATCACAAAGTGCATTTTCGGTCACATCGGTGGTATTGACCAAACGCCGACTGTCAATCAAAAACACGTGAGGGGATGATTCATTTTACTGGTCAATCGATATTTTGATTGACGATGGTGAGTAGTCAAAACGAAAGCGATACCTATTTTCGATATTTTTCGATAAAACGCAGAAAACTCGGAACAGTGAACAGACCGCTCTATCACTGTACCTAAATTTTCAACACGTCTACGTCACTTCTTCTAAAGAATTTATTCATCTTTTATACAGCACTGATTTGTTTACATTTGGACAAAATGTAAACATGTGCCATACGATCTTGCGCCAACAATAAACAAAGTTCAAACATGGCATAAACTACACCTTATTCAAGCTTTGTAACGGACCATATATTATTTATTGAAGGAACCTATATGTAGCAGAAACACTCACTAAGAGCATTCATTCACTTGCTATACAGCCGAATGGTGAAGTTAAAACAAGTTGGGTAAGCACACTGTTTTTTTCCCCAAGAAATTCTATTAATTGGAATATTTTTTGTGTCCAGAACTAAACTATTCCTTTTCTCTTTAACTCGTTTTAGAGCAAATTCAATAAACCACTATTTTAATGTTTTGACTAAATGCTTTAAATATTAGAAATCAGCAATCTTGTGTCAAAGTAATACTTGTGTATACATTCATTACAGGGTCACGAAAGTTTAAAGCTACGTATTATCTTGGTGCCAGTCTGAAAGCTAGTGTCATTGTTTGTTCATTCACATTCATTTGGTAACACATTAAACGATGGCATTAGGGCAGCGGAGGTTTCTTAGTGTCGTTACTATGGTTATTTAATCAGAAATATTTTGCTTGTTATTATACAGGTGCACAATATTGGTACGGGACCAGACAATCTGAATATGGACACGAAAACCGGTGACATCTGGGTAGGTGCGTGTCCCAGTCTCGTTACAGTGGTGGATTTACTCGCTGTGCTCGGCTACCAGCCTGTCGGCCAGGTAAAAGATGTCTTCGATGTTATGTAAAGACAAACTTTTTTTCTTTCCACAATGAAAACATGTAGATGAGCCTGTGAAAAAGTGCATTCTGACCATTTTCTACGCTAACCCTTGGTAAGGGGCATCAAAACCACGGATTTGCTTGGGAAATAGTAACGATGGCATCATTTATTTTTGCATGCAAAGCATGATCACGAGATCGCCAGATTCTCTTAACAATCTAAATATCAACAAGCATTTTCCTCTGTGTTACAAATTGATTTCTTTTTCTCTCAAGGGGTGGAAATTGATCGTGATTTTAGAACTAGTGATATATTAAGTTATAGTGGGGAAGCTGACGATTGATCAACTCGTTTTCTTCAAATTAAATTTCAGGTAATACGATTGAAGATAAAGAACAAAAATGTTACTGGCATCGAGGAGGTCTTTTCAGATGACGGAAGACTGGTGTCCGGCTCGTCTGTGGCTATTTATAGAAACAAAAAAATATTCATTGGAACTATCAAAGCACAGCTTGTTATGTGTGACGTACATTATTTAAATGATTAGTTACATAACTGTTTAATGTATTCCTTCTATCATATCATTTACCAAAAACTTCGTGCGTCATCCGTGACTACGGAAAATGACGAGCTTTTTTAATCCACATAAAGTCGTCAATTTCCATTGTCTGGAATTATACCGAATATGGAGGCGCAATTGCTAGTAATTTTTTATTTCTAATGATGTATGAAATACGTTAACGTCCAGTCTCTTGATAGAAAACATAATCTTAAACTGCTCCATCAGGAACGCATTATTAGATTACAATGGATTGAAAGCGAACAATTTGCAGTTCAAAGTGCAGAGAACTTGGAGGAAAAAGACAAAAAACCCCAAAATACAAATTGTTTGGTACATCAATGTTCTCAAAGGGGACTCTCGGATTAGGGCCGTGAAAACCAGAAATTTTGGAGGATTTAAAAAGAAACTGTATCCACAGATCTTGCTACCAGGAAATCATGATTTGCCTTGCATTTGACAGCATTAGTGCAATAAAGAAGCAAAATAATCATTTTTATTTAATCCTTACACACAACAAGAACATAAACAGGTCCACTTTGAAAACTGCTTCTGAAAAAATGGATCTTAATAAAGATATGATTTGATTATCATATGGTAACGAAAATATTGAAGCAAAGGGTTGTCAGTATTATCTTTTTCTGTGTCAAAGCTTCTCAAGCTTTTTCTCATCATGACTAAAAGATAACAACAAACAAACAAACAAAAAACCAAGTCATTTTAAAAAGCATTTAAGCAGTTATAAATAGCCAGATAATGCTAGTACACGGTGGGGATTGTGCATGATGGGATAGATAACGACTACCGACAATAGGGAACGATTTTATCAAGTAAACCGTGACGTAATTTCGGACAAATAAATAGTATTTCTTTGGTGTTGTTATAAAATCTCGTAACAACGGCTTCAATCAAACCGTAGTTACGAGATGTTATAACAACACCGACGGTTTATCAAAACATAACAGTAAACTCAGTCTATTTTTTGCACAAAATTTGATTCTAACTCGCTTCAGGTTAGACATTTTGCAATAACTCTGTTATTTTTGTATCAATTTTCAAGCGGTTTGCTGCATGTACCCCGCCTTATCGAGCTCTTCATCGGATGTATGACATATTAGATAACTCATGATACTTTTTCCGAAATATTGTCCCAACCGACCAGAAAGCGAAATGGTAACGACTACGGCCAAATTAACCACGCTTCAGGTAAGAATTTGTGCAATAACTTTCTTATTTCTGCGTCAATTTTCATGCGGTTTGTTGCATGTACTACGTCTTACTGAGCCCTTTTCTCAGATGTATTATTTTTCTGGAACTTCCCTGTACTTTTCTCAAAAACCGATCCCAACCGACTATAAAAAGGGCCTGAATTTTTTGTCGTTTTTCTGGTCGGTTGGGATCAATTTTTGGACAAAGTACAAAGATTCTACAAACAAGTCATATATCCGAGGAAAGAGCTCACTAATGCGGGGTACATGCTACAAACCGCTTGAAAATTGGAGCAGAAATAAGAAAATTATTGCACAATTTCTTATCTGAAGCGAGGCAAATTTGTCCGTATACTCCATATTCGTTATCCATCCCATCATGCACAATCCCCACCGTGTAGTATGAAACTATAAAAATGCATACGTATATACTTGGACGATAGAAATGCTGGGTACACAATTTGTGCAATATAAATTCAATTGCTTATCTTAGAGAACTGTGAGTCCTCTGGATTGATGCCTGTTGTAATGGTACGGTGCACCTGGAAAAATGACACACCTCTTCCCTCCTCGCATTTTCATTGGTCTACGTGCTCAGGTAATAAAATTTTGTGCAGAGGAGGGTCATTGTATCCGGTATTTCTTTTCTTTCCTAAAATGTTAGAAATTAAGCTTTGACTAATCATTATCAACAACAATAAAGTTTGTTTGTAAATATTCAACTTTGTAATTATAGTAATCAGCATGGTTTGATGTTTAAATTTTCAATCATAAGTCTAATTTAAAACTATTACAACAAAGTCATTTGGTCTGTAGTTACAGTGACAGTAACGGTGTATATATATGTTAGTATCCAATTAAAGATCTTTATAAGCAGATATTTTTCAATGCATAAATCTCTAACTACAAAGAAGAAAGGGTAAGATTTAGAGTCGAAAAAAGTACAATTTCTAAGAGTTGGCCAAGAATCCATATTCTTTCCATCTTCTAACCTTGTCTACATACTGTTGTGTTCCTTTGACCATCACTATACACCATACTAATGTTTATCGACCGGGAAAATGTCTAAATGGCTTTTTGGACGAACATGGATCAAGATCTATTCCAGACAGCATTGATCGATAGCAAATGGCAGCTAGTACACGAAAACTTATAAATAATTATACTGAGGAAACAGCATGAAAATGCTTGATAGTGAACATAATAATTACTGCTAAATAAGGGAATAAGTGATTACCAGAAACTGCAAAAGGACTTTGCTTGTTTAACTGCTTGTTAACTGCAGTACTTTTGTCGAAAATATGGCTTCTTTGCACACTCTGTGATACAGTGCTGCTACTAGCAAAACAGAGTAAGAACCAGCCCAGAAACATTTCGGAAAGCTCCGCTCCATCCAAATCCCATGTCAAATGCAATGTCAAACACGACAGAATCTTACTAATATGTTACTAGACAAATGTCAAAACCTTTTGAATCTAAATCAATGTGTTTCTTTTTCCAGGGTAAAGCAACAAAATTATCAATTGATTGATCTTCTTCAGAGGGAGCAAATAGCACTAAATCTCCTGTCCGCCCACGAGGTGGAAGCAACTTTAAGCTCAAATTACATATGAATCTTAATATCACCACTTTTGAACGTACCATGAAGCATCTTTTATACCATACAAATGTTGGATAATAATTGTTTCTAACAAACTTAAAGCAAATTGCGTTGTCGTAGAAATTGGAGCAGAAACAGAATTTCTAGTTTGTGTAAATGGCCGGCTAAAATCTGAAGACATTGATAAGATGTCTACCCTTTCAGAAATGTTCAGAACTATTCGAAAAAAAAATGGAGAAGGGAGCAATAACATAGATATCAACAGAGAATGTAATAGAAACATAAAGCAGCTGATAACTGGCAAAATTGGCGGTGTCGTTTTAGCAAGTATCAAAGGTAAATGATTCGGAGAGAGTCTCCCTCTTACATATCAACGACAAAGCTTTTCAGGTGCTTGAGCAGAGTACATCCTCGGCCACTAAAGACAGTAACTTGATTGCAGTTGCCAAATACCTGCAAAAATCAATTGAAAGTATGTTTTGAAGCCAAGATAGGTTTTTCTAATACGTTTAAATGCTATCAGTAGCTAGTAATTGGAATTCTTGTTTTTAGCAAAAAAGGAGAAAATGACAAATTTCATTTACATGTGAAATCTAGTTTATCACAATTTATTCAATTTTAAGAAGAAAAATATTTTCCACGTAAACGGTGCAATACTTTGGCTTTAAATGTTTAAGATTTTCATACGAAAATATGCATTTTTAGATAAAAAAATAAAATCCACGAGAAAATATATATTAAATGTCTCTTTAACGCCCCTTTATCTACGTAGCAGATTAAATAATATTGCCCAACATACGATGTACCCTTGCCTTTCCCGGCGTCAGGCTAAACATGTAAAGGTCAGTACATACTGTAAACATACAATAAATTACTCCTTGCAAGTAAGGGTTGGGTTGACTTTTAATTTAATGTTCCGAAATAAAGATTTGATGGATATATTTGATGGTCTGTCAAGCCCCGATTGTCAGTCGGTAACGTCAGAGTCTGTAAATACAGGGGTCGCGAGTTCGAACCCCAGCTCGACCAGTATCCATTCTGACGACTTGTCTTGTCACCGATGGGTGTGAATATATTTGGTATCATTGTGAGAAATGAGCTGGAGGCTTGATTTGGATATTGTTGTGGTACTAGTGAGAGAAATGCCAGGAATCCATGATTAAGGGCTCAAGCAACCGTGATATGACAATAGTAGTTGAAAACGGCGTTAACCAAATAAATAAGAAATGTCATGGTCTGTGTCTATCGACCGATTACTTACACGTCATTGACATTGAAAACAAAATCGTCGATCAGGTGATCAGAGATATGGTCAGTGTCAATGGCACACCATTCTATGTGCCTAGACATTTCGTTCCAAACCGATACATATGTTTCGCAGTTGATAATTGTGACTTCCACGAGGACACATTGCACAGAAAGATCACACTTCATGGCACAACATTAAACAGCTACCAGAAGGCTGAAGATGGAGATTCTACAAGACCATTAGAAATAAATTCACAAGTTGACGGTAAGTGTTGGTACATGATGCCTCGCATGTTATTCCAAATTAAGCCAATTTACATAAAATGTTCAGCAGTGTTCAATAGAGGGTAGAAACAGTACAGGTACGCTCCATGCCTAATTATAATGGATGGTTTCCACAGCCATGTTAATTCAAGATATTAACAGGACTGATGAGGATAAAAAATACTACTTCCCTGGTCTGCCTACAAATTCAGCCATACATGAAGAAACACACTCAACACCTCCATTGCTAGATGTACTTGCTGCTAAATTTGGTACCTTAATGGCTATTTACAAACAGGCTAACAATATCAATACACCCGCGGTCGAAAAAAACAACAGATGTAAAACTTTCATAACTCAGAAACTGATTAATGCAAAGCCGAATAAGATGAAAAAAAAAATTATGCGTCCAGGTGAGCTCAAAAAAGTTATGAAGATGCTTGGATCAATGGGAGCCTTAATCGACAACTCAGGAATAGACAGTCAGTGTATGGTCACAATCTGTATGGACAGAGTACAACAAAACAAATTATAGAAGGGTAATACGGTAATTGAAATATCAATAGAGCTCATACTCTGGGGTCTTCCCATTCCCAGCACGTAGGGGAGATACACAACTATTTCTTTGAAAACAGGGATCATTTTCAAGCTGTAGACGGGTCATTTAAACAGCATTTAATCACTTTCCGATTAGCAAACATCATAGATAAATTTTCAGAGAGTAGGGGCTCTACACACAAAACATTTCTATATATGACGATGGTTGTTGGCATGCAACATTTTGTATTTGTGCGAGCTGTTAGAAATTGTGATTGATGCTTGCATCTTGCGTCACTGGCTGAATTCATCAAATACTTCTTCGCATGGCAAAGTCAGCGGTACGCAAAAATGATGCCCCTATACACATCACAAATAAGGCACCTGCAGCAGGCAGATACAGCTATTTGGTCTTAGTTTATTGCAGGCAATTTGGTTGCCAACAACTCTCGAACCGCCTTCTGTTCAATCGGTCGATCAAATTTGCTGGTGGTGTCGTTTGCTTAACAAGAAACGAGCAGGCTAGGAATAGTTTTTTTTCTTGTTGCTCCGGAGCTTAAAAGGCTTAAAGAAGAGGCTAAATGCACGGTCAACATACTATCGTCTTACAGTGACATTTACCACGAGCTAAATAAAGCTTCTGTTCTTAGGTAGGCAGACACATTTGCTAAAGTGACAAGAACAATAAAGGAATGGAATTTGTAGACCCCTTCTTGTATGAAGGTAACGATGTCATTAACATCGTTTCCAATGCTGCAAGCAGCAATGATTAAGTATGTTAGGGATAGTGTAGTCCACATTGAAAGAACAGGTCAAAAAATGTTAGACGAGTTCGTAAATATGCTTTATACAGAAAATGTCCCTTTTGGAATCATATAAACAATTTGAGTTTATGGAAAACTCCACTGAAACGGTTGACTGTACCAGTTCAAATCACCATTATAGAACTGAAGGATAATTGAGGCTTGTTTGTTTATTGTTGCAAACTCGATGGGAAAGTGGATAGTCTTGAAAAGGTCCTCAGCACAAACGAACTATGTACCTTGTTCTCTGTTAGACAGGAATTGCTCATTGCACCCCTGCACAAAGTCACGCTCATGAGCCATAGATAAGTCTGTGGACAACAAACGCATTGTTTTACCAAATTGTCCTAGGAATAGGGATATTATGGTTGTAGACGGTTTGAATATTGTGCAATCCCCTCGGAAAGCTTATTGGGCAAAAACTGGTGCTGGTGCTGATTTGGCCGATTTGTCAATATTATTCAGTCAAAATACGAGGGTAACAGAGAAGTTCATATAATTTTCAATCGGCAAGACCTTCCCGCTTCTTTGAAAACCGCAACAAGGTCGAGAATGCTTGCATCTAAGCAGGCAATATCTTATCGTGTAACAGACATGAAGGCTTTTGAAAAGGTGTCCATGAAAATGCTCCTCTCTACATCATCTGCGCGAGCTGATCGTATTGTTTTTATAGAAAGATAGTTCAACTCTTGTTGTTATGTTATTTCCTTTTGTGATACCATTTTGTCTACAGCAGGAGATATGCCACACCTTTCTAGCTCCCATGAGTAGGCATATACCAAGATTTTTTTGCACGCAATACTAGTAGACTGCTGTAAAAATGGTTATCATGTTATCGATATCTGTTCTCAGGAAACTGATGTGTTTATCTTATGTCTCCGGCGTTACTTAAACTATCTTACCTGTGACTTAAGGGGGAATGCTCCAGTTTTTCGGAACACTCGGTCATTACTGTAGTAAATTAAATGTTTCGTACCAATATGTTTCGCTACCATAATTTCAATAATATAACACATCATTACAATTTACCATTTTCGACGGTAAAAGTGTATCTATTATGCGAAACTGATTTCCTCAAGATGGAAATCGATTATTTAGAGCAAGACTGTCGTAAGTGTGTATGCAGTTACCACTGTTTTGCGTCATTTTATTCATGTGTAGCTGATAAAAAATGCTGTAATTCACTAATAAGTGCGCTGACCTATACATTTTCTTTTTGAATTATTACCAGGACATGTTGCTTAATACAACGAGGGAGTTTTATCAAATTCTATTATGTAGAACTTGAAATATTTCAAAAAATATGCAAATTTTGACATAAAACACTCAAGCTTCGCTGATCAAACCGAATACATTTACGCGTTTATGATAGCACATATTTTGTGTTTTCTGTTCTTATTAAATGTAAGACGTTACTTTAAATCCGTTTTTGGTACTAAATTATGAATATACAGCATTTTATTAGCATTTTAGTGACATTAGACAGGTGCAAGAAATTGTGCATTTTTTCGATGTAGGGGTATGTGATACGAATGCCTATAAAATTCAAACAAGATCGCTGACCCTCCATTTTTATTTTATTTTTCAATTGGCAATAACATGTAATTTCAACATACAAAATATAAATAAATTCTATTATTGGGAAAAAAATAGGAAACTGGAGCATTCCCCCTTAATCTTCATTACGGGCGGCAGTGAATCGAAAGGCGAAATACAACTGAAAAATGTGGTTGATGCAATTGGCTGTGATGCTGCTGACGCTCTTCCTGCTGTACACGCATTTTCCGGTGCAGATAATACAGGGTCCTTTAGTGGGGAAAAAAGGCAAGTCGCTATTCTGGAAGGCCTAAGAATACACAGACACCGATGTTTTGAACGCTTAAAACATTTGTAGGTGGGCATGCACACAGTGGAATTATACTGAACCTAGGAAATAACGCACCACTTTTTCTCGCTTGATATTTTCTCATCAAAATAATCCAGTTTATTGATACAATATTTTACGGTATACGCCACTAGGCACAAGGTATGCACACAACACGCTCTTATGCACCAAAACCCATTAACCCGTGACGCTAAGCGTCCAAATTGTGCAAACAGGTTTTCTGCACGTGCTGTAGTGATGACCTCGTGTACAAACCAGTTTATTGGTTCAGATGGTACTTGCAGTTGACGACAAAAGAAAACACCCAGGCATTTCATCGGTCGTAAGTTTAAAATGCTTTAAACAATGCCAAGACTTTCCACTGATAAACGTAATCGTGCTTTTGGGTGCTGATCATGCTGCATGTAGGGATGACGCCACGGCCTATTGCACACGCAATGACTAGTCTTGCTTATCTACCCCTAATACTGCGTAATCAGGTCAGGCACACACTGGTCATGGCGGCCTCCAGTGTGGAGATTTCACTACAAAGATAAAAGTTTTACTGCTAGTGTTAAGAAATACCGAAATCTATCTAATTCACAAATGTCACATCTTTGCTTTCAAAATTTACGGACTTTGCTCTTTATCTTTGAAGTGAAATTTCCACACTGGAGGCCGCCATGGCTACTGAGTGCCTGACGTACTAAAATACATGGTACAACAGGGAGCCAGACTAAAGCAATGACTTGTCATCACACGACTATTGGCCAGTTTAGAGAGCGTTTCCAACCAACTGGGACAACTTGGACAAGGAACAAAAATGGTGTACGGACCGACCGACCTACAAGAGCAAAGAAAAATAACCCCTTTCTTCGAAAAAAGGGGGATAATGATACAGTGTAAATTATGTGCAAATATGTTAAGTGATATTTCAAACTCGAAATGTTTAAATTATATATAATAATAAATTTTGACCAAAATTTACATAAAATTTCGTTTTTACCCTTCTTTTAACCATATCCCTAACAAACCTTAGTTTTAAAGTCCGAAATCATGGAAAAAAGACAAACGAAGAAAGCGTTGACTGTCTGCAATTGTTCGTTTTGTCTCAATACTTTCGAGTCATAATTACAGTATTACGCCCCTCTCCAACCCCCTCCCACATTGTTGATTTCGACAGCAGCCTTGAAATGGGAAAAGTCCATTTTTGTCGTTTGCGAAAGAGTTACACTCAAGATGTGTAATATACATATTATCAGTAGTTCATAAAATCTAATATGAGTTTTGTCATATTACACTACACTGCCGGTATATATGATATGACATGTATATCTAAGTGTAGCCAGATTAAAAGAGATGCTTAAGAACGGCCTGATTCTTGCAGTTTGTGGATTTATGTGTTATATCATCAGTGAATATAGGTAGGTGTTTTCGATCGGTTATTTTCGGTAGATTTTTTTTAGGAAAATCTATCAACTGGGAAATTTTAACATTGACTTTCGAGTATACGGGGTTATTGCATTTGGCATGCATCTGTATTGTAATAAGTGATCCGTAATGAAATAGGAAGAAAAAGAGTTGTAAAAAGAAAGGACATACAGATTTGATACAGCAGGCCCGTAGGAAGCAATTTCATATGGGGGGGGGCTAAAGTCCTTGTCCTGAATATGGGGACGGGGCAATTTTGGGGGACTTAGCCCCCCCCCCAGCCCCCCTGTTCCTACGGGCATGTACAGACGTTGGGTTTAACTTAACCCATTACCACTCAGTAGCTCTTTTTAACTCCTCGGTCTTGAACAAACAGTAACTCTTTTTAACTCCTTTCATTTTCAACCTTAAAAAAGTATGGCAATCCTTTAAAATTTTAACTTTTCTCTTATATGATTAGTAAGTTTGATTTATTAGCTTTTAAGACCATTAAAGAAAATATGCACTTTGTTCTTTAAAAAAAGAGTAATTTGCAATTAAACATGACTGGGGTCTGATAACTTTTTCAAAATTGCTTAAAAATTACTGTGGAAATACATATAATTAAAACAATTTTACATCATTCATTTCCTTAATATTGTATTTCCTTGTAATAACAAAAAAAATCTTAAAAAATATATAAAAGAGTTGTTTTATTTCTGTTTGAAGAAAAATAAAATTCAACACCAAACATGAAAGGGTACTGTTCTGCAAAATCATTTTATATGAAAAGGGCTTATTTCATCTGCTCCAACGTTATATCAAATGTTGAAAAGGTATTTGAATTCTCTAAAAACTTTACATAATATCAAAAATGTGTAACATAATCAATTATGCATCTTTTTAACAGTTGTTTTAAGATCAGGCGCAGAAAGGGTAAAAAACCAATAATTCTTATCAGCATCTGTTTGTTCAAAACCACCCTTGATTCAACCTGGCTGAGTTGTAATGGGTTAAGGCCCAGTCACATACAATTCTACACCCACATCACGTCCATAGAGTGTCTTTATTGATAAGATGTCCATTTTTGGATGTGATGTGCACGTGGAATAGTGTATGTGACACGGCCTTTAATTAAATTGTGCACCAGTGAAGAGTGGAAGTTTGACCGTGAGTTTTAATCGACATCGCCGATTGCCTAATTACATTTTTAAATGATAGATCTATATTATACATCGTTGTTTCAGAGTTTGGCTGGGTCTAGATCGAATCATTTACACCAAGTACCCGGGAAAGTGCAGGACACTCTTAGAAAGTAAGTCAGGGTCACTTACCCTTCCAAGTGACTAAAATGAATATTTTCAATGTAAAAACTGAGGTGCGTTCTTTAGAGCGAGATGTCTTGAGATATCTTGAGATTTCTTAAGATGTTTTAGGATAAAGCGTTCTTTAGAGTAAGATTTTTAATGGGGGTCGCCATTATCCTATATTTCGTACGGAACCTCTCGGTGAACTCTGTAGATAAAACATAATCTTTAAGAGAATTGATCGAGTTGTTCCGATTGCTCCATTTTACCATGGTAATAATCAATGCTTTATACAAATGACGTCATCATGCCGTCATTTGTATGAAGTATGGAGCATTTGGAACATCAAACTCCACACAGCGACAATGCCTTACATTATCACTGCAGGCATATAAATGACGTGACCATGGTGAATGTCACGTGATATCGTAAAGATGGCGGAAATTTATTTATATTTCTGAAATCATTTTATAAACCTAATTTTATTTTCTATTTGGATTTATATCTGACACCTCATATTCTTAAAACATCACTAAAAGCATGTTTACTTTTTTAAATAAACATCAAAATAAAACAAGAGGGCCGTTGGCCCTAGGTCTCTCACCTGAGATTGGGTTTTATAACAGACCAGATTTCTTACAGGTAATGCAATAAAGGGTCAAAGATCATATGAACGCCGCTATGCGATTTCAAACCATAGAAAACCCAGAAAACTACCTTAGTGCAATATCATATGTAACTCAAATATGAAGTTTCATCCAATTTGGCTATGTGGTTATGGAGAAAATGCTTTGGACAGATGGAATTGAAATAAAACATACAGACTAACAAACAAACAGAAATTTACAAATTGACCTAGATCTATGACCTTGAACCTACCTAAATATATATTTCAACTAGTACATCTACTCATGATAAAGAACACATTTACCCATACATTTTTTTAAATCATGCATAAATGTAGATGCTATGCTCCTGATAAGCAGATTTTTACAAGAAGTCTTCTTTTTCTGCAACAAGGTTTCATATTGAAAAGCAAAGAAAAGTACCTCTTAGCAATATCATAAGTAATGCAAATATTAAGTTTTTTTGTCAAATTTGGCTCTGCGGTTATTGAGAAATCGCTTCTGACAGATTTCGTACAATTTCTCTTTTTCTGTTGTCATGCCAACCAGGTTTTTTTTTATAAATTGCAATTCTGTTAGCAATTTTTCAAATGTGACCTCCTAAGGAATATTTCTGCCTAGTTTGGTGGAAATTAGCCTGTTAGTTTAGGAGGGGATATCATTCAACGATGTCATTGAGATTTGGTGGAAAATCTCCTTTTCTGTTGCCATGGCTTCCAGAGCTTTTAAAGAATTTCAATTCTTTTAGCAACTTTTAAAAGGAACCTCCTAAGAAATATTTCTGCCAAGTTTGGTTGAAATTGGTCGAGTAGTTTAGGAGGAGATGTTGTTCAAAGAAATTATTGAGAATTAGTCATATTTGCTCCTTTTCTGGTGCCATGGCAACCAGAGTTTTTAGTCAATTTCAATTATTTTAGCAATTCTTAAAGAGGACCTCCTAAGAAATACTTTTGCCAAGTTTGGTTGAAATTGGCCTGATAGTTTAGGAGGAGATGTCGTTCAAAGATAGTATTGAGATTCAATCAAACTTCTCCTTTTCTGTTGCCATTGCAACCAGAGTTTTTTATGGATTTCAATTCTTTTAGCAATTCTAAAAGGGGGTCACCTAAGGAACATTCCTGCCAAGTTCGATTGAAATTGGCCAAGTAGTTTAGGAGAAGATGTCGTTCAAAGATATTATTGAGATTCATTCAAATTTCTCCTTTTCTGTTGCCATGGCAACCAGAGTTTTTTATGGATTTCAATTCTTTTAACAATTCTGAAAGGGGATCACCTAAGGAACATTACTGCCAAGTTT
Organism: Fragum sueziense; assembly: GCA_963680895.1. Taxonomy (NCBI): domain Eukaryota; kingdom Metazoa; phylum Mollusca; class Bivalvia; order Cardiida; family Cardiidae; genus Fragum; species Fragum sueziense. The sequence continues at coordinate 59,021,903 of OY804593.1, forward strand.
GATTGAAATTGGCCAAGTAGTTTAGGAGAAGATGTCGTTCAAAGATAGTATTGAGATTATGGAGCGAGGTATCATAAACACTCAAGTACGCACTACGTAGCCAACCCGGTGTGACAGGTTCTCTCCCATACGGGTTTATCATTTGTATGGGAAGAATCTGTCAGTCCGAGCAGTGCTGGAATAAAAATATTGCTAAAAATGAAAGATCTTAATGATTTGATAAATTATACATATTTCCATGTAACTAACTACAATCTCTTAGTGTAATACGTGCGGTGTACCTCCTTCGACAAAATTCTCATACACAGAAGTTTGTGGGAGGGGATGCAACGCTACGTCACATTTTCATTTCTTTTACAAAACCCTTTGTACATCTAACACTATTGTATTTTTCCCTCCACACGTTTGTAAACATTTACCTCATGTATTCCTGTACAGGAACTGAGTGAAATATAGAATTTGTATTGTATTTGTATTGTATTGTATTGTATTGTAGAATCAGTCAAATTTCTCCTTTTCTGTTGCCATGGCAACCAGAGTTTTTTTTATGGATTTCAATTCTTTTAGCAATTCTGAAAGGGGGTCACCTAAGGAACATTCCGGCCAAGTTTGGTTGAAATTAGCCAAGTAGTTTAGGAGGAGATGTCATCTAAAGAAATTGTTGACGGACGACGCACGACGGACGACGGACGGACGCCGGACAAAAGGTGATCACAATAGCTCACTTTAGCACCTTGTGCTCAGGTGAGCTAAAAATCAATTACCTGAAATATTGGTTACTCAAGCTGTGTCGGCAGAGATCTCCCCCAATCCCAATTCAGGGGAGATAACTGCGAAGGAGATTGTTGGAAAATCTCGGTAAGAATCTAGATCTTAAAAACGCTTTATCTAAAATACCTTAAGAAATCTTAAAAAAACTCTTGTTCTAATGAACGCGGCTCCGATGTAGACGACACGATGGGTCTTGAATAATAAGGACAGGACTTGTGTGCAATATAGGACAGATGATATCGAGGTATTGGGGGAATATTATAGGTTATTATATACTTTGATATTGTCCCTATGTATTTGAACGGGAGGAAAGTATGCAATATTTTTTGATATTGCATACTTTGATATTGCACGGGAACTTTAACACGCGCAGTCGCCAAGGACGGAACTATAATTCCAGGCATCTCGCCCGCTTCACAAGTTTCAAGCTTGATAAGTCACCTATAAACCCATATTGATCATTACAAACGCTAAGACAGCTCAAAAATGTTAATTGGAGAATAAAAATCTTAAATTATCTTTCAAAATATCACGGATATTGACTTTGTGAAGCAAGTCAGCTCTAATTGCAAATGCGCGAAAATAACAAATTTTAACAAATGAAAATATACAAAACGGCAAATGTACATATTTTTAGGAAGATTGATACCAAAAATATGTAACAAATATATCAAATTCATTACCTTTTGCGACGATTCCAGTCCGAGTCGAAAATAATGGCCGCCGCCATTCAAAGTTGTTTATACTTCCCTAGTGACGTCGACGTAATCATACGCTGACGTTACTTTTCCCGCGTAATTTACCTTACCGCTAGACGTTTTAAAACGTTTTTAGTAATATCTACCCTCGCGGATTAAAACATTTTTTATGAATTTTGTTTATGACACATTTTCTAAAACAATATCAAAGTATATAATAAAAAGGTTATTGCATTAATATGGGAATATATTGTGTCGAACAAGTTCTTTTGGCAGAGTAACCCGAGCTTGCGAGGGTTACTACGCCAAAAGAACGAGTTCGACACAATATATTCCAATAATAATGCAATAACCTTTTTATTATATACTTTGATATTGTTTTAGAAAAAGTATCATAAACAAAATTCATAAAAATGTTTTTATCTGCTAGGGTAGAAATTACTAAAAACGTTTCAAAACGTCTAGCGGTTGAACGTAAATTACGCGGGAAAAGTAACGTCAGCGTATGATTACGTCGACGTCACTAGGGAAGTATAAACAACTTTGAATGGCGGCGGCCATTATTTTCGACTCGGGCTGGAATCGTCGCAAAAGGTATTGAATTTGAGATATTTGTTACAGATTTTTGGTATCAATCTTCCTAAAAATATGTACATTTTCCGTTTTGTATATTTTCATGTGTTAAAATTTGATATTTTCGCGCATTTGCAATTAGAGTTGACTTGCTTCGCAAAGTCAATATCCGTGATATTTTGAAAGACAAGAGGACCATGATGGTCCTATATCGCTCACCTGAACCAAAGTGATATGAGCAACACTTATGTTCAATTCAATAAATATTTATTACTTTTAAGACTGAAAACGAACTTATGGTCAATAACGTTGTGAAAATCGAACTCACCCCAGATCTTATGGTGTCCAACATTGTGTCCAAGTTTTGTCTTAATTGATAAATAATTGTAGATTCTACAGTATAAACAAGGTCGAAAACAGCTGAAAACAGCAATTTTGTCAAATTCAAGGGCACATAACTCTCGACTTTTTGATCAGATCAGACTGAAAATCAAATTCATCCCAGATCTTATGGTCCCTAATATTGTGTCCAAGTTTTGTCTTGATTGATTAATAATTGTAGATTTTAGAGTATAAACAAGGTCGAAAACAGCCGAAAACAGCAATTTTGTCAAATTCAAGGGCACATAACTCTGGACTTTTTGATCAGATCAGACTGAAAATCAAATTCATCTCAGATCTTATGGTCCCTAATATTGTGATCAAGTTTTGTCTTGATTGATCAAACATTTTATATTCTAGAGTATAAACAAGGTCGAAAACAGCCGAAAACTGCAATTTTATCAAATTCAAGGGCACAAAACTCTCCTCTTTCTGATCAGATCACACTGAAAATCATAATTATCCAAGATCTTATGGTCCCCAACATTATGTTCAAGTTTTGTCTTAATTGATAAATAATTGTAGATTCTAGAGTGTAAACAATGTCAAAAACAGCCGAAAACGGCAATTTTATCAAATTCAAGGGCACATAACTCTCATCTTTCTGGTCAGATCAGACTGAAAATAGAACTCATCCCAGATCTTATGATCCCCAACATTGTATCCAAGTTTTGTCTTGATTAATCAATAATTGTAGATTCTAGAGTATAAACAAGGTCTACAACAGTCGAAAACGGCAATTTTATAAAATTCAAGGGCACATAACTCTCGTCTTTCTAGTCAGATCAGACTGAAAATCAAACTCATCCGAGATCTTATGGTCTGCAACGTTATGTCCAAGATTTGTCTTGATTGATCAATAATTGTAGATGCTAGAGTGTAAACAATGTCAAAACTAGGTATTTTTCGCATTCAAGGGCAGATAACTCCTGACTTTCTGGTTCGATCTGACCCATAATCGAACTCATCCGAGATCTTATGGCCATACATGTTTTGACCAAGTTTGGTTAAGATTGGTTTATATTTGTAGATGCTAGAGTGTAAACACGAAATTGTGAACGGACGGACAGACAGACGGACAGACAGACGGACGACGGACAAAAAGTGACCACAATAGCTCACCTTGAGCACTTTGTGCTCAGGTGAGCTAAAAATTTAAGATTTTTATTCTCCAATTAACATTTTTGAGCTGTCTTAGCGTTTGCAATGGTCAATATGGATTTATAGGTGACTTATCAAGCTTGAAAGTTGTGAAGCGGGCGAGATGCCTGGAATTATAGTTCCGTCCTTGGCGACTGCGCGTGTTAAAGTTCCCGTGCAATATCAAAGTATGCAATATCAAAAAATATTGCACACTTTCCTCCCGTTCAAATACATAGGGACAATATCAAAGTATATAATAAGATTGTTTTCAGCATTTTCTGCTATTCGATATTAACGTTTCCCAGGTTTTATTCCAGAGAAGGGTTAATTCAATAGCTTATCAATCCTTTCCCAAACCGTAAAAAATTAATTGTTCCTATCAGAAATAAATCTTCTACTGACAAGTAAATAAAGGTTAAGGAGAATAGTATTCAACATAATAGAAAATATTGAGGCAAAAGGAGATAATGCTAATTATCAGCACTTTCTTCTTTTGCCCCAATGTTTTCACAAGCCCTTTTTCACAATGACGTCAAAACATGTCCTGTGTGGTAAAGGGTTATAATCAAGGCCGATAACAATGGATTACTTTTAACCCTTTCCCAGACAAGACCTGGTTTTGGCGCCCCTTATTGAATAGGCTTTGGAAAACATTGAGGCAAAGGAAGAAACTGCTGATAACCAGCAGTTTCTCCTTTTGTCTCAATATTTTCTATGCTAAATCATACATAAATTTGATGATTATCAACATCCATTATGCTGTTTTCAGCAGTTTTTTAATTGGAATATGCAAAAAAATTGTCGTTTAGGAAAGGGTTAATAAGTCTAAAATTCTTTGTTTATTAACAAATTTCATTCTCCGTACCTGCTTCATGACCTTTACCAGCTGAAAGAGAAAAGCACTGATCTTGTTAAGACTGCTCGGAGACAGAGGTTGATCACGGTGGATAATCACGTGATGCAATATTTTCAGAAAATCTTAAATAATTTTATAAATACTGGACCGATTTGAATTCGGTTTGAAGTAGAGAGTACGGACCGACGTCACACATTCGATGAACGTAGTTGATTGTTGAAAAATCAAATGATAAAAAAGTTATTGAAGATAAACCAAAATTTTGGTTTATCTTCAATAACTTTTTTATCAGTTGATTTTTTTTCAAAAATCCAACACGCCCAGCTTATTCCTGGCATTTTCTCACCTTCTCTACTTCAAACCGAATTCAAATTGGTCAAGTATTAAAAAAGATATTGAAGATTATCGAAAATTCTGAGTCACGTGATTATACACCTTGTTGATCTGGAGCCGTATTCGCCAACATATCTAAATCGATTGTCTAAAGCAAAATTACATTACAAACCATATGATTGGACGAGGCGTATGTCTCGGTCAATCTGATGTACGGTTAATTTTAACGTAATCGTGCAATACGGAACGATTTTATCAAGTTAATCGTGACGTATATTCGGACAAACAAAATAATATTTCGTAGGTGTTGTTATAAAATCTCGTACAATAGTCCCAGCCGAAATTGACAGTGACGTGGGCTAATGTTTACTACTTGACAACCAAACAACTCTCTTCGTATTTGTAACGGATCAAATCAGACGAATTGATTGTTTTTCAGCAGTAAACATCAGCCTACGTCACTGTCAATTTCGGCTGGGACTATTGTAACTACGGCTTGATTTAAGCCATAGTTACGAGATTTTATAACAACACCGACGGTTTATCAAAACATAACGGTAAACCTAGTCTATTGTTATTGTTAACCCGAGACATCTGCATATGTAATGACCCCACTTCGGCAATGTTTTGTTAAGGCACTCAACTAACGGACTTTGCACACGAAAATTTAGTCTGGTTCCCTGTCGTACTTAGACTGGTTACCGCCCTTGAAATCTACTTCGGATTTAAATACATTGTATACAACGAGTACCAGTTTATGTCGTACTATGTATTTTATTACGTCAGGCACTCACTAAACATGGCTGCCCCCAGTGGTGTAATTTAATTACAATGATAAAGAACAAAGTTCTTTAATTTTGTGAGCACAGAAGGATCATTAGAAGAGCAGATAGGTTTCGGTATATTTCTAATACTAGCAATAAAAGTTTTACATGACCTCAACGCTAACACGAAATAAAACGGTTTCAAATTATGTACATGAAAACTATATTAACCCTTTCCCAAACGACAAAATTTTACGGTTATCCACTTCGAAAACAGCTACAAATGACAAAATGGATGTTATCTAAGATAAGATTTGTGTAAAATATGGCATAGAAATATTGAGACAAAAGGAGAAACTGCTGGTTATCAGCAGTTTCTTCTCTTGTTTCAATGTTTTCCCAAGCAGTTTCTACTAGGGACGTCAAAACCAGGTCTTGTTTGGGAAAGGGTTAAGGCAATTTGGATGAATCTTCTATCAGTTGTCCGGTTAGCTCAGGGGTAGAGCGTCTGACTTGGGTTCAAGAGGTCCCGGGATCGAATCCCACGTTGGGTATATATTTTTCTTCCACCTTTTGTTTTAATACATTTTCTCAAACCAAACTATTCTAGAAATCACTAAGATGCAATTAAAACACAATTGGTAATTGCGTTTTTATGACGTCTTTGCAACCTCTAGAACCATTTGGTATGAAAAATGTAAAAAGAAAGGGGGGTGACTAAAATATGTTTCACTCCTGGGATTCGGACCAGGCAGGGACCTCTAGAACACTAAGCAGACGCTCTAACCAAAACTGGTTTTTAAACGCGCATTTAAACATGAAGTATCTGTACCTTGTGTTCGTGAAAAATGTTCCTCGCTTTGTCCGAGTTCACCACCAGTGATTAACCCGAGACAACTTAATTTTCGTTAGTCTGGCTTACCTGCCCCTAATACTGCGTTATTGGGTCAGGCACACACCAGTAATGGCGACGTCCATTGCGCTGATATTTTAACATGTACACAACGATTTGCACGTGTTTATCCGCCAAAAACAATATGGACGAATCGGAGAGACACTTAGAGGCTATTGTCAGTTTTGTTATTTTATTTCTCTGACTGATTCTGAAGTTGGTATTACAATTCTTGGAGTAGAAGTTTTTTTCCGATGTGAAAATCGTAGTTAACGTTTTTTGAAGGGGACTTGTACGGTTTATTTATGATACCGTGAACATTTTCAATAGCTGTTCGAATTGCAATGACTTTTGTCCTAACAATAGAATGGGTTTTCGGTTAAATATGGATAAATCGTAGGTGTTGCTATAAAATCCCGTAACTACAGCTTCAATAAAGTTGAGTTTGTGACGTTTTAGATTTACACCGACGAAGCACTAGCGTTTGTCCGAAAAAACGTCACTAGGTCTATATAGAGTAGATAATTTTTTTTTTCTTTTTCAAAGACGAATTAATGGTATACAATAATCATTTCCAAAACAATAGGCCTATCTGGTATTGCAGCCCCCAATTAGAAGGCTTTCAGTAATGACCACCATATAGATAGTGCTTCGTTTGCCCGTCCGTCCGTCCGTTTTTCTACCCGTCCGCCAATTTGTCTAGCTGACTGCTCTAGATGTCAAAATACATTGATTTTATATGTTGAGAAGTTAAAATGTGTGTTCTAGATAAGAAAATATGAAAGAAAAATATTAAGAAAAAAGGAGCCAAATTATTTTCAGTATAGATCTATTCTTCTTTTGATTCAATGTTTGCTATACGCACTTCAACGTCAATTACACAAAACGTGGGAACGACGTCGTATTGTTTGACGGCGATGTTATAAAGTCATGAAAACAGATCATGAACGTAAACTTTTGTTTCAGGAGAAATGTAGTGAGACGTCTTTTTTTAACATTTTATCTTTAAGAAATCTAAAATATTGAAACAAATGGATTTAATTATAGAAGCACAAATATACTCCCCGTCATAAGAAAGTAGCCACTAAGTCTTGTCTGATGCAAATGGTCGCCAATCTTAGGATTATTCATAAATGTACCGAAATAAATACAAGATATTGAAGCATGGCAAGTAAATCGAAAACAGTCGAATTACCCCATTAATTAGACTGTTTTCGATTTACTTGCCATGCTACAATTTTGAGACGATTCCAACACATCCAACGTCTACACGTGAAGTCATTCCGACAAGACAACCATTATCGAAACGACTACCTGTGAAATCAACAGAAAAAGGCAAACGTTACAAATAGATTGCTTCCTGAGTTGAGTTCTATCAGCAGTAGAGGCTGCATCTATTGTTTTCTAAGGACAATTGCATAGCATGTATTAATACCAACGGTGTTCACACTCGAAAATGTCTTGTAAACGCGAATCTTATCCTTATCCACTTTCAGGAATTGTTACGGTAATAACAAGTATAGTAATACATTGACAATTATTGAAAGTAAAAGATTAAATGTGCATTTGTAAAATTTTATTCATGTACCGTATGCAGTCAAGGTGTTAATTAAAAAGGAAATGCACACAGTTAACTTTTCCCGTTAGTATACTTTAGAATGCATGCCCGTAGAAAGCAATCCATATGGGCCCTGTCTGGGCCAGTGTCTAATATTGGGGGGGGGGGGGGAGGGCTAAATTAGATTTGCCATAAGTTTTAAATGTGAAATGATGAAAATTCGGCATTTTTGCCAACTATGAGGGGGGCGGGGGTTGGCTCCAGAGTCCCCATGTTCGTACGGGCCTGGGATGTGTGAAACAGTGGATCCTCCTTAGAATAAATAGTGATAATGGTAATGACAAACATTACAGTATAGATCTGGAAACGTTCATTTAGGCTTTTGCGACCAACATGGATCCAGATCAGACTTTGCATGTGCACTGTCTGATCAAGATCCATCTTGTTCTCATTTAATAGCTTATTCTCCACCTGTACCAAATTTAAGAAGGCATAACGAAAATCTTACCGGTGAAACTCCAAGGTAACGATAAAAATGATGATGATGATGATGATGATGATGATGATGCTGATGATGATGATGATGTCATCTAATTGTCATCACCTGTCAGTAATTTATCTGAAAGGGGAGTTAGGCAGTACAAATTGATTATATTGAAAAAGGTACCTGGTGCTCGAATTTGATGCCGGAAATCTATGGTTAGATGCTCATATCAGTGCGATATTACCGAATAAATGTTTAAATGTGCCGTTAAGTCTAGTGCAATTGATTAATTTATCAAACATGGTCTCATAAAACACCGTAGCTGGAAAAGATAACATCGCAAACATGCTGTAACGTGTTCCCGAAGAAACCGCACAATGATTTTCAATGACATGACATCGAAAACTGCCATTTACAGCCTTTATTTGTACATTTATATGTCTTTTTTGTTTACTTGCAATGCAAATAGATGAACATAAACAGTGATATCGTACCATTTCGTTCGGGCGATTAAGATCAACCCACATGATCTCAATATGCGATTTGTGCACTTGCAATCCGTTTATACCATTTGAAAATAATGATCGATAAAACTGATATTTTCGTGCGTATTATAAATCATATCTACATACCTTAGTAACTTCCATGTGAGTGCATCCTTTAAAAAAAGACGGAAAGAGAAGTAAAACAAAATGCCAGGTGTATTGTTTACAAAAATCCGGATGTGCAAAGTATCTGTACCTTGTGTTCATGAAAAATGTTCCTCGCTTTGTCCGAGTTCACCACCAGTGTTAATTTGGGTGGACAATAACCTTGCGCTCATTATTGTCAATATTGCAGACGATTACGTTTGTCTATAAATATTCACAGCGCACGGTCTCTTCGATTAAACAATAGCACAAAATTTTTGCCATTAGACTGGTTAGTGAATACCACCATGATCAATAAGTTATTGGTCTGAACTGCCATAATAAGCCTATTGTTCCTCAGTAGTTTCATTTTTGTACCATGCAAAATGAATAGGTTTTTTCAAATATTTAAATTCATTTTATTTTGTTTTGTCGCTTTCATGGAATCTTGTTACGTGTATTTAAAGTTGGCGCCACATCGCATGGCACAATGTTTATATTAAATTTTTGTTTAAATGTATAATAGATTCACTATTAAACGAGAATAATTTCAGTTGTGTTGATAAAGCAATTCAACTGTAAAAATTCTCGTTTAATAGTGAATCTATTATAATTGAACGTTGAACACAATATAAACACGTGCCATACGATGTGGCGCCATCTGTAAGGCTATTCTGGCTCCATGCTGGTCTCAAATGGTCTCTAACCAATGTACATGACTTCTTTCTGTGAGAGGTCAGCTATAGGCTTGGTTGGCTATTGTTGTAATACTGGCGAGGAAAATACCAGGAATTGGAATCCGCGGTTTAGTGCTCCAGTCGCCATGATATGACCATATCTGTTGAAGAGGGTGTTAAACCCAAATCAATCAAAAGTATCAAATCGTCGCTTTTCTGAAAAACCTCGTATCTGCAGTTTGTTTTAAGCTGCAGATACGAGGCTTTTGCAGAAAAGCAGCGAAATGCTATAAGGGCTCTTTTTCCAAATGCTGGCTGATGTATGAACTAATACAAAAACCTTTATTGTAGGTGGTGGTTCGGAAGATTTTGCAGAATTAGATGACGATACTATTCTGATTTCTTCTGTAAGTACAGAACGACAGATAAGTGGATGTAAAGACATTCAATTCCAAACCTATTGTTGTGGGTACTCATTGGACTCGCCTCACTGAGACGATTCCAATGAGTACCATAAACATAGAGGTTTAATTAAAAACAAATAAGCTACATGTTTTGCATTTCAAAAAAGTCAACAATCGTATCTGTAACTGTAAGTCCGGACATGAAAAAGGGAAGTTTGTTGCATTTTAGACCGACATCTTACAAGATCAGCAAGGGCATACGAATAAGTAAAGTCTGGTCAAAATACGTAAAGGCAATGTAGACATTTTATTTTAGTCCGCCTGATGACCCAGGTAAAAAATAATTTCGCTGCACCCCCCTAGGTACCAAGGTTGTTATATACCATTTTAAAGCTTGAATATGCTGGATACGACCCACGATGTTGTCAAGTTGTAAACCTGTGCAGATCCCGTGTAAACACACAATATGTGTGTGGGGTAAGACAACACATAAATTATTTGAAATGCATTTGTCAAATAGAAATCGTCTTTAACCCAATAATTTAGGAATGTACTCTTTCCAATTCATAAAACCACAATCAAATAAACCAGAAGCGATATACAAAAGACATTTCAATCAATTTTACGCAGAAATAATGCTCATATATCTCGTCAATTTGCATATGGTGGGTGGGGTAATTTATGCACAGTAAAATACTTAGCCACACAAACAAATAATCACATTATTGTTCCATGAAACGTTTTCACAACCGTTTTTAGATTGAATACAACTTATTCAGGTCTTGGTAAAACATATCTACCCAATATTCTAACAGATTTAAACAAGACACAGTTCTAGGCTTCTCTGGAAAATGCCCCCTCTTTCCCTGTTTCTTACAACATAGTCTGCCTAATTCTTTGAAATAAGAGGGCTTTTTAAGGACATCGTTTCATCCCTAAGCATCGATGTACCAATGTTGCTATATACAATTTTATAGCTTGCAATGTGCTGGATACGATGTACGATGTTGTCAAGTTGTAAACCTACGCGGGTCCTGCGTAAACACACAAATATGTGGGTGGGGTAAGATAACATATAAATTACTTGAAATACAGTTCTCAAATAGAAATCGTCTTTAACCCACTAATTTAGGAATGTACTCTTTCCAATTCATAAAACCACAACCAAATAAACCAGAAGCGATATACAAAAGACATTTCAATCAATTTTACGCAGAAATGATACTCATATATCTCGTCAATTTGCATATGGTGGGAGGGGTAATTTAAGCACAGTAAAATACATAGCCACACAAACAAATAATCGCATTAGTGTTCCGCGAAACGTTTGTACAACCATTTATAGATTAAATACAACTAATTTGGATCTTAGTAAAACATCTTCACCCAATATCTTAACAGATATAAACAAGAACCAGATCTAAGCCGATCTTTAAAATGCCTCCTGTTTCCCTGTATCTTGCAATATAGTCCGCCAGATGATATTAAATAAGGGCACTATTTAAGGAATTATCTGCACCCCTTACCCATGATGTACCAAGGTTGTTATATACCATTTTAAAGCTTGATATATGCCGGATACGATGCACGATGTTGTCAAGTTGTAAACCTGTGCAGGTACCGTGTAAATAAACACATATGTGGGTAGGGTAATGAATTACTTGAAATACATTTGCCAAATGATAATTTTCTTAAACCCAACCTTAGGATTGTTCTCATTCAAGTTCATAAAATTATTATCAAATAAACCAGATTGGATATACGGATTCGTTTCAATTGTTTATAAGCTGAGTCAATTTGCTTATGTAGGATGGGCTGTTTTATAAACAATAATATACTTAGCCACACAAACAAATAATCGCATTATTTGTCTGTGAAAACTTTGTATAACCATTTACAGATTAAATACAACTTATTTGGATCTTAGTTAAACAGCGTCACCCTATAACCTAACAGATATATACAAAACACATTTTAATATATTTTAACATATTAAACTAATTGTAGCATGTTTTTAGAATTAGTTTATATTCGTAAATTGTGTGGTAAAATGAAGTCTGAAACGTCAGTTTTGCTAATTCAAACGAAGTCAATTCGAGACTGGTACCTAATGGCACAAACTGAGAATACGTCTTAGATAATATGGATATAATAATGCTTATCAAGGTTGTATATATTATAAGAATTTATACGTTGTCCTTAATGAGAAAACGATATATTCATTAATTGAGTGGGAGGTGTATTGGGATTTATTTATCCGATTCGGACCTAAACTTCCAGAAAAAAATATATCCAAAGTAATAATCCAAATTCGATTGAACAGATGAAATGTGATGGTTATTAGTTTACAAAACTATATTTTGAACGCATGGCTTAACGAATTTATTACGAAAGCCATTGCGTTATAAAATAACCTTTACAATATAATCATTATAATATTTCTATGATAGGTACACTTTTCACCATAAGATGGGGAATTATAAAAGTATATTATTCTATATAATCTGATCAATTAGCCTTCAAAACTTTTCAACTAAAACTACTGCTGTCACTATGATACTTGTTAATAGAGCCAGTTTTTTTTTTAAATTGCGAATCCTAATTTCGACGAGACATAATTATCAGCATCACTGGAATTCAGTGTGAATAGTGTGAATATCCATGGAAAGCTTAAAAAGAAGACTTTTATTATAAAGATCTTGCATCAAATAATAAAGGTTTGTAACAATTATGTCGTTAAAAACTAGGACAAACTAGTTGTGGTACACAAGATTGATGTAGCAAAATGTTAATGACCAAATTAAAAAGAGGAGCCAAAAGTATAATGTAATTGTTTCAGATGGATAAATGGAGAAAACAACTTGAAATATATAATTGCAATAGACATAGAATACCATATATAAGTTTAGAAATGAAGAAAAATAAAGACAAACTATACATATATATAACCCGATGGAATTAAAATGTATGAGCAATGCCCAAATCACCCTCAACTTTGTGACAAATCAGTAACCTAGCGTTATCAAGTTTTGCATTTTTATGAATTCCCGTCCTTCAGAATTCAAAATCAAATGAGTTTTTATATAGATCACACATTATATCATACAAATTAATGACGAGAGACCACAATGGCGGTGTATGCTTTCATGGAGTTACAATATAACAAAACGTCCCTTAATCGTATATGCCCTAGGTCGTATGATCAACACCGTCTAGCCAACTTTGTTAAAGATTGGTCAAAACCATCATCGAAGACCCAGCTAACTCACACCATTTCGCCCCCTATAGAAAATAGCTACTAATCTTTTGTATCAACAGACGAAAAAAAGCATGCGAAACGTTACATCGATCCGTACAATCAGATTAGAGCTCTCTTTTAAGGACCGTTTTGGTTTAATCTTCCCTAAATAAGTGACGAGAGAATCAATGAAATGACTGCATTTGGTCAGCTGTATCACCAATTGAATTTTTAGATTTTGTAATAGAAGTTAAACACATTGTAGCATGTGTAGGTATATCCGAGATTTGGTAAAAAAAAGGCATCTTAGAAATTTTTCGAGGACAGTAAACTCTTGATATAATGGTCTGATTTATTTGAAAGTGCAAAATTAAAAGAGTTAGATTGCAACATTTTCGATAAGGGCATAGAAGGCCCATTTGATCACAATAGCTGAATTGTGTCCCCTTTTTAGTAAATTTATAAAAGATAGATAAAGATCAAGAAATTTACAGAATAATTTGAGAGAGTGGAAATATGAACTTAACAAAACGATTCTCCAAAAGAGATTTTTTGCTAAGCCCATGGAGGTATTTTACTCCCAAAGGATCATTCAGAAATTAATTATGTCACTCTTATTAAGCATTATTTAAAGTTTAAATATTCATCTTTGTGTGAATCTTTACTGTCCTCAAAATTATTTTGATTCATTTCCCAGAATCAAAATGAATGTTCTATGTATTTATTCCATGTGTATATCTACTGTTGGCCGCCATCTTGGACGCTATCATATTATTAGTGTTTTCCAATGATATCACAGTGAAATCTTTTGGATTCACCAATCAATATATCTATTATATCAAAGAATGCTAAAATATTTTCAGTGGATGCTCTTGCAAGGATTGTGATCCATACAAAATGAGTTTTACTATCTGACTATGAATGGTTAAAGCAGAGATTATTGTAAGCTACAGGGAAAGAGGGGACATTTGAGAGCAGCCTATAGGTCTATGTTTTGTTTATATCTATTAAATTGGGTAAAGATGTTGTACCAATGTCCAAATAAGTTGTATTTAATCTATCTAATATTTATTTATTTATCTAAACGGTTGTACTAACGTTTCAAGAAACAAAAAAACGAGTATTTGTTTGTGTTGCTAGTACTTTTTCTACTGTGTATAACAATAATCTAGAAACAATATGCAAATTGACTAACTACCTGGAATTATTTCTGCGTATAAACTGCGTATAATCAATTTAAATGTATTTTCTATGTCACTTCTGGTTATTTCAATCATAACAGCATGCATTCGATTAAGAATCTTCAAAAAGAGTGGGTCTAAGACGATTTATATTTGAAAAATGCATTTCTTACCCCAGCCACATATTTGTGTGTTTACACGGGAACTGCGCAGGTTTACAACATGACAACATCGTGCATCGTATCCAGCACATTTCAAGCTTTAAAATGGTATATAACAGCATTGGTACGGAGTCGAATGCAGCAACTCCTTGTGTGATTTCATCTAATGGACTATGTTGTAGGATATAGGGGGGGAGGGGCATTTTCAAGTGTAGTCTAGAACTGTGTCTTGTATGTATGTGTCAAGATATAGAGTGAATGTGTTTTACTAAATTCCAAATAAGTTGTATTTCATCTGTAAACGGTTATACAGACGTTTCAAAGAACATCAATGCGAATATTTGTTTGTGTGGCTAAGTATATTACTGTTAATAAAACACCTCATCCACCACATACAAATTGACGAGATATCTGAGCATTATTTCTGCGTATAATTGATTGAAATTGATTGAAATGTGTTTTGTGCATCTCTTCTGGTTTACTCAAGAGTAATTTGATGAATTCGAATGAGTACATTACTACGTGATTGGGTGTAAGACGATTTCTATTTGAAAATTGTATTTCAAGTAATTTATATGTTATCTTACCCCACCCACATATTTGTGTGTTTACACAGGACCCGCGTAGGTTTACAACTTGACAACATCGTGCATCGTATCCAGCACGTTGCAAGCTTTAAAATGGTATATAACAACATTGGTACATCGATGCTTAGGGATGAAACGATGTCCTTAAAAAGCCCTCTTATTTCAAAGAATTAGACGGACTATGTTGTAAGAAACAGGGAAAGAGGGGGCATTTTCCAGAGAAGCCTAGAACTGTGTCTTGTTTAAATCTGTTAAAATATTGGATAGAGATGTTTTACCAAGACCTGAATAAGTTGTATTCAATCTAAAAACGGTTGTGCAAACGTTTCATGGAACAATAATGTGATTATTTGTTTGTGTGGCTAAGTATTTTACTGTGCATAAATTACCCCTCCCACCATATGCAAATTGACGAGATATATGAGCATTATTTCTGCGTAAAATTGATTGAAATGTCTTTTGTATATCGCTTCTGGTTTATTTGATTGTGGTTTTATGAATTGGAAAGAGTACATTCCCAAGTTATTGGGTTAAAGACGATTTCTATTTGACAAATGCATTTCAAATAATTTATGTGTTGTCTTACCCCAGCCACATATTTGTGTGTTTACACGGGATCTGCACAGGTTTACAACTTGACAACATCGTGCATCGTATCCAGCATATTTCAAGCTTTGAAATGGTATATAACAACCTTGGTACCTAGGGGGGTGCAGCGAACTCCTTAAATAGCCCCCTTATTTGATTTCATCAGACGGACTATTTTATCTGATAATATCAATTCTAATCAGTCCATACTTATAATATTTTAAAAGACTTGCTACATTGTATATTTTACATGTTGTTTTTCCACAAAACCCTCTTAAGAGCGGCTTGTTTTGTTGCTAGTTTTGGAAGAATAGCAGCGATATATTTCAAAGCAAAAATATAAATATTGCACGGAGATATCGCATAATTTTGGTAGAGCATTCGCTTTGAGATAAAAAAATAACCTACCTCTAATCCAAGCCAATTGGAATATTAATTCATGATGTCCGTTTTTCATACAGGGCCTAAATGCCTTCGGACAGCCCGGTTCTATATACGCCCTATATACAAACGGCACACTGGAAAAAGCACGACTAGCACGTGTTGTACAAGATGTCTTCAATCCCCTTGTTTCTCCACATGGATTATCTATCTGGAAGGATAAAAATGCAGGTAAATTTCTCAGTGGTATTTTTTCCTTAAACCTCGTAAACGCCATAAAGCATAATGTTGTTTTCTTGGATATTGTAAGACCACTGTTGCTGTTCGTAGTGTTCTTTGGCTGATTACTATAGGCCTACACACAATACCAGTATCATTTAAAAGATTATACGAAAACGAATCATGTTCTTGTGTACCAGTATACTGACTGTACTCAAAATAACAGCTTACTAGTAGTCAGGACAAAATTCTGAAAAAGTCGCTTAGTTTTTAAGGTATAGGCATTTTGTGAAGAAAAGGGTTTGAGATCGATTCTAGGGGTATTTGGGTATGCTGAGTCCGAAAAACAATGTTGCCAAGCTGAAAAATGGCTCCTTCATCATCTAATTTGCATATTTTCAAAATGGCCGCCAAAACCTCAAATATGCAATAATAATGTTGTTATTTATCATTTTTTGGACATCTTTTTTTCTGAATATCACAAATTTCTTGTTAACAGACTAAAACTAAATGATAAAATAGGTAACAGAGAAAAAAAATTATATTCGTTTTTGAAAATTACCGTATAAATGGCAATAAACCCCTTTGAAACAATAACAGTAATCTACATTTTATTTTCCTGTGTGAATTAAATGCAGTAAAATTGTTCAAAGTACTATTTAGAAAATGTTATGCATTAAATGTAAAGTTTCGAATGCAGATATGATAAAGAACACACATTTGAGCACAGCTGCCCTTTGACTATATATCAATGCTTTTAACGTAGATCTACCTCAAACACACCAATTCAAAAACCATGCAAATAATTGTTCGCATAATTTTGCCAAAATAATGATACATCCTAGCCACTATATTGAAATCATGATTTGGTTAAACTTGTTGTCAAAATATCCACAATAAATTCTTAGAAATATAAATCAATGTCCAAAACTTTTGGAAAAAGGTTTACCGTATTAATTCTAATAAAGGATAGTGTAGTGTGGGAAATTCCATTTTGTGGGAAATTCCATTTTTTGCATTTTCATATACACTCATAAATCCAAACTGTTGAAGATATAGGTACTAAAAAGTGTTTTAATTTACATTTTGATATCCTTAAAAAATAAATTGTGTATGATTATTTGAAATTGAACACATATTAAACAGGTAACCAACTAAGGCACTGGACAATATTAAAAAGTACAATGATCTTAGATTTCCAAATTTTGTTAGATTGCAAAATTGGTTGAGTGTGGCAAACCGCTAATTCACTGTAGTATGTTGAACTTTCAGAAGAAAAATTATTTGTTCATTTTGGCACTATTTCAAAGAGGCAACTTATTGATATACCTACGATATAGATAATACCCCGGTACTAGAAACTGGATATAGTGACTAATATACTATAATTGTGATACAGATTTTCTAGTCAACAAATACATGTTACATAGACTTTAATGATTGAATGGGGTTAAATTGTCAGGAACATCACAGTGACTGATGCATATATTCATCACGTTCCTGACATGTTTCGAACAGGTACAACATCCAAAGTCAATAGCTGCTTATCACACGCACATGTAGATTATATGTAGGCGATTCATCCTTTGGTTACAGACTTTTTGTAATACCTCAAAAAGCATTTTGACACCCATGGGTTCGAACCCACAAGCCTTGGATAGATAGTCTATGTTGTTATTTATTGAACTATTGCAGCTTTATCCGAAAATGTTATAACTATTTCATCTATTTAATGATAATGCGTAAAGTATTGACAATTTCATCTAGAGCCCCTATCATTGGTTGTGCACTTACATTTGTATATAAGTCCCTTTTAGTTGTGCTCATGACAAGGGCCATATCATTTGTCATGAATTGTCATAAATGTAAAATATGGATTTCTTGATGTATACCCACATGCGTTCAAAGTTCACACAAGTTTAAAATGAAGGTACAAATTTGGACGCCACACCAGGACATTAATAAGAATAGCCTAGACAGAGGCATTGGCGTCTTCAATGCTCAACATTTCTTCACACAAGGCAACCGTACCTGAGAGGCAAGTATGAAGGAAATGATTATGATAAGAGAAGTGGTTTTTCGCCTGATACTGCACAGAGACATTAATAGCTTCATTATTATTGACATGAAGGAATCAAATTCTGATATTTCAAATTCGTTTTGTCATATAATTATGTTTGAAGAATACAATCTGAAGCTTATGTTCAAGTATTAACCCATGCTCTGCAGATTTTACATCAATTCCATTGGTTCTCATGTATGAAAAGTCTCAAAAAGGAACACTAAGTCTCAATATCCTGATCCATCTGTTACGAAAGTTCATTGTCTTTGTATGTATACTTATTAAAAATTGAATAGCTGAAAAATCAGTTATGTTACATGGAAAGAATCATTGTAATAACCCTTTTTGGAAGTGTTACGCATGTTTCATACGATACGTTATGTTATTATAACGAAAACAAATATATTGTTTAATGTCTTTGAATGCTGCACTTCGTTGCTGACCCAAGATTTGCAAAATGTCATTTAAAGGAAGTCGGTTTTAAGATGCGCTTTTTGCATTCTAAAAAATACAGTAATCAACCTATCTACATGTATCAAAAACGTCGTGTTTGTTCACAACGCCTACGTTATTTCTGTTAAAGACAGCTGCCTTACATATTCTATTCAAATGTCTCATTCTAATACTTCTTTAGATCATTGTGATCGTCATTTTTTCATGCATGTTTGTAGACAACTTTTCGATATTCTAAGAGGGGCCATGCTAGTATGTCAAACATAAAAGCAGATAAGAAATATCATATGGATTGGTCAACTGTATGGGTAGATACTTACTGTATCATGAAAAATTGCATCAAATTCATTTAGTCCTTCTATATGAAGTTTGTATCTAACTTTACCTACCACATTGTTAGTTTCTCATTAAATTTATAGGAAACTTATCATTGATGAAAACTTTGGTACTGACGACATAATCCTTTTTCGGCCCAGAAAATATGATGTGCATACCACTTAGTAAACTCTAATTGTCCCCATGTTGTTCTGATGCCTGAAATATCTAGCATTGCCCCTTTAAGTAGACAGGGAAATGTCTAATCACCAGCGAGAACATACATTTTGTACAGGATTGTAATGCGCTTGCACTAAACGTATGATTATACGAAGATAGCAATTTTATATTTGAAAACAGGACACATTCACGTTCTTCGGCATGTAACTCAATTTAGAAGCCATATATAGGGTGTGTTATCGATTTTATTGGAATAAATACGGTGCTTAGCTCTTATGACAATTTCTGATATCAAATCAATTCTGGTATAAATGAATTCAGATGATATTTTTTCCGGAGCTCATATCGATCTAGCCATAAGTACCAAAGACATGTTGAAATATTTTAGCTTAGTAATATTTTGAAAATGAACCAAATTATTTTATGAAGGCTAAATCTAAAATGTCCAAGTTTTTTAAAATCAAAATGTATATGTAAACGTCTAAATTGGTATTATTGGTAAAAGTTATGTGTTTTAACGGCGCTTTTTTCCCCAAAATCAAAAAATAATAATAACAAAAAAATGATAAATAAATTCAATGTGAAAGTGATATTCTGTATGTTTAAAAATGTTTTATTGTCAGTAATACGGTAAAATATGATTAAAAATAGTGTCATCGTGGTTTTATTTACTTTTGAAATTATTTTCTCATTAATTTTAAACCATTTATGGCAAAACATCTCAACAATTTGAATAAGATTATGCCAAAAACTTGAAACTTGAAAGTGATATTATGTATGTTTAAAAAGGGTTAATTGCCAGTAATACGGTAAAAAATTATGAAAATTAGTGTCAACGTGATTCTATTTACTTTTGAAATTAATTTCTCAATAGTTTAAAACAATTAATAGCAAAATATCTCAACAATTTTGTTAAGATTATGCCCAAAACATTGATATTATATAGCAGATTTTATGTTTATGGCGGCCATTTTGAAAATATGCAAATTAGATGGTGAAAGAGCCATTTCTTTTCCTCATTCACGTGGTAAACCATTTAGTTTTAGTCTGTTAACATGAAATTTGCGATATTTAGAACAAAACATGACGTAAAAATGATACATAACAACATAATTATTGCATAATTGAGGTTTTGGCGGCCATTTTGAAAATATGCAAATTAGATGACGAAGGAGCCATTTTTCAGCTTGGCAACATTGTTTTTCGTATTCAGCATACCAAAATACCCTTAGAACCGATCTCAAACCCTTTTCTTCACAAAATGCCTTTAGGTGATAACTTTTCTAAATTCGTGCCCTGACTATAGTATTTAAAGTGGCATTTCACATTTATTTCATTTCTTAAAAGTACATGTCGTCGTTGTAAATACAAAACCTCGTATCTCGTTTTTGGAAAATTTTAAAGGGGAGTGAAAAAAGTGCAGCAACTTTTCCCAAAACTGAAATGTTTTACTTGAAATTTGGACATATTGTTCACAAATAATGTGTCAACAATACTGATCAGTAAAAATATCTCAAACCTGTGAGTATCGTCTACACAGGGCACACAAGTTTGTTCTTTGAAAATCGCACCAATCGACATACGAGGTTTTGCATTTACACCGACGATGTATGTCTTGATGCAAAGATTGCTTATTCTAATGCGTAGAAATGTTATCAGTTTTTTTTTTGAAGTTGTTATTCATAAGCGAAAAATACGCCTTTAAAGTTGAGGCAGAAATGACAAATTCTATGTAAATCTGAACTGTTGTCCACAACAATTTGTTTAATTTTAGCTCAAATATATATATATATATATTTCTCGTAAACGGTTCTATATATTGACTTGACATTTTCAGACTTTTCATAAGAATACCATCTTCGCTAGCCAAGGTTGAACCCACCTACGTTTGTATTCGCCCTTGGCGGATTTAGTCCGATTTTCTTGAAATCGCGAAGCGCCGCCTAGCGGTTGTTCTGCTGGTTGTTTACGTCCATTTTTGATGACGTCATTAATGCGCGTTGTCTTTCGCATCATACGTTATGCGGATTATGTAAAAGTTAGCTGCTTTTTTGGTCGAATTGTCGAAAGTATAATAATTCGTCGATTTAAGTTAGGGAATTCCCGTCTATTGCAGTGAAATTCTAAGGAAAAATCGCCCAACTTCGCGTTTTTGAGTTGCAAATGCAATGCTTTTTCCCGCCCGTTGTCATGATTTGGTTACTCATAACAAAGACTGTATCAGTCGACAATCTGATTGGTTCCAGCGAGACCTCGCTGGAACCAATGAAAACGCTTTCCAGGAGACGAAGAAAATCGGACTAAATATGCCAAGGGTGAATACAGAAACATCTTCGCTAGCCAAGGTTGAACCCACCTACGTTTGTATTCACCATTGGCGGATTTTTACTCCGATTTTCTTGAAATCGCGAAGCGCCGCCTAGCGGTTGTTCTGCTGGTTGTTTACGTCCATTATTGATGACGTCATTAACGCGCGTTGTCTTTCGCGTCATACGTTATGCGGATTATGTAAAAGTTAGCTGCCTTTTTGGTCGAATTGTCGAAAGTATGATAATGCGTCGATTAAAGTTAGAGAATTCCTGTCTATTGCAGTGAAATTCTTAGGAAAAGTCGCCCAACTTCGCGTTTTTGAGTTGCAAATGCAATGCTTTTTCCCGCCCGTTGTCATGATTTGGTTACTCATAACAAATGTATCAGCCGACAATCTGATTGGTTCCAGCGAGACCTCGCTGGAACCAATGAAAACGCTTTCCAGGAGACCAAGAAAATCGGACTAAATACGCCAAGGGTGAATACAGAAACGACGTTACGTCGTAGATGTCACCCTTGGCTTGCGAAGATGGTGTAACGATTAAAACTAAAAAGGATGTCGTCAGTGGGAGACCAAAACCCCGTAACTTCATGCTGTAGTTACGAGGCTTTGACCTCCAACCGACGTTGTGGTTTTCCTTCCGTTGTTTCAGATACATCCTTTCTATATGTCGTTACACACGGAGTGGAGTCAGAAGGTGTCGCTGTATTTAAGGTCCAAAAACAACCTCTCACACTGATCTACGTCAAGACGATAACAGACGATACTTTCTTTGGATTGTAAGTGACTAAACCACCTGTAGTATTTTCTTTGCATTTATCAAAGTTAAAGACTGTTATAGAACACCATTGTGAAGCCACTCGTACTGGTAGGAAAAATGCAACAAATTGTATATGTTGATGTACCTTCATGTATATCCGACGCATGATCCCCTGTAAAGAAACTAATCACATGCGAATAATAAACAAAGGCCGTGAGTTGTTTGCAAGAGCATTCTGCAATACAAAATTCTTTTTCTGCATTCTTATAAACCATATCACGAAATAAAAAGTTTCACGTGACCTTTTATCACAATGGTCTGGGAGATACCTGATTAGAGATTAGGAAAAAAAACTTCCCAGGCGGGTTTTTTTGTCCATGGGGGTTTTGTCCCAGGGTTTTTGTCCGTAACCCTGCTTTATACCAGGTGATCAATGATATAATTAGGTTGATGTCAGTTCGTTTGTATTTTGGTACATTCAGTTTTGTCTTCTGGTTGGTTTTAATAGATAAAACAATACTACTACGTTACATAGAAACTATGTAACTAGCATAAAAGGTTTAGTCAATGCATGTAATTTTACAGGGGTATGTATTATTATACAATTACACGCTTAGACTGTTCCATTATTTCGGCTGTTTTTCTTTTGCATTCTATATTATCCGTGTAATAAGATTTAAGTCTCATCGATGTCGTTTAGCTAAATACATGTATGAATATGTCTTGCATGAAGGCCAGTGCCATGTCAAGTAAAACAAGTGACAAATTGATGGTCATCACTAAAACAGCTTTCACATTTCCAAACTTATAGATAAGAGGGGGTAATGGCTTTTCAAAATGTATTTTTTCATTAATTGTCCATCAAAATACTGCGCGAGATGATTCAAATGAGTTTCCAAAACATAGGGTTCGAATTTGAAATAACATATTTAGAATACCTTTGTAACGCCCTCTTATATGTTGCTCTGAATTTCAGTATGAACGATCTAGCGGTGGTCGACAGGGACAAGTTCTACATCACACAAACAGTACGCTGGAAAAGTTTGTTGACATGGTTAATGGAGAGTTTGTTGCTCCTTCCCACCGGAAAACTGATATACTTTGATGGTACCAGGGGAAAAGCTGTCCTGTCTGGCTTAAAGATGCCTAACGGAGTAGCTCTATCTAACGATAAAAGGTATGGTATGTAAAATTAGAACAAATCTGAACTCGAATATCGAACATGTAGATTATAAAGAATTCGATCAAATGGTTTTGAAACTAAATTACAAACGTTGTCCCCTTGACATTGTCAAGTGAGTTTACATCCTGTGTAATGCAGTTTTAACCCTTTCCCAAACAGCAAATTTTTAGGGTGATCCACTTCAAAAACGGCCACAAATGACCAATTGGAAGTTATTAAAGGTAGGATTTATGTAAGATATGGCATAGAAAATATTGAGACAAAAGGAGAAACTGCTGGTTATCAGCAGTTTCTTCTTTTGTTTCAATGTTTTCCCAAGCCTTTTCTATTAGGGACGTCAAAACCAGGTCTTGTTTGGGAAAGGGTTAAAGTACATTTACATCGTACCTACCTCTCGTTATCTTACGATATATGGCGGTACTCCTCAACGAAACTGGCATATTAAGTATAATTATAGTAAAATGGTTGTGGCAGTATCTAGATTGTCTCAGAAGGTACATATTACTTAGTCTGTTTGATAGATCATTCCTTGGTCTTTAATTTATTACCATGAAAGTGATACCAATAGCACAAAAATCTTCAATCACGCTTCCGTGAATACAACCACCCTTTTTAATTTGCCACCTCTTTCAGGATCTGCCTGTGGTACACTCCCAATGAATGGTCACGACCGCGCAAGAAACTAGTGCCTGAGAGATTTATTTAAACACATCCTAGCAGTACACTGATGGTCTGTCAGTATGCAGAACCACATTTCATGCATTGTCTATTCTACAGACACAGAAGCAATGCAACAAAAGAAGGGAATCCATTTTTTACGGAACTTTGTGTACTACGACCCGGAAGCATTTCCCATTATGGAGTGTCTCCATATGGCTTGTAACAAACCAAGCTCTCTGATTTACTACTTTGAATATAGAAACGCGTAGTAATTTATCCTTACCTCGGTAAAATAATACGTCAACATAGACGTGTAGACCGATGCTTCGTAGAACCTAAAATGCATATACAACGTCCTATCTCGAAGTTTGACATTTCACATTGTTACCAATTGAACGACATTTGCCGCTCTTAATCACAATGAAAGTGACTTCGATGGCGTTTCAACACAATTAAAAAGAATTTCCAATTTTTCAAGCCCCATTACACAAGTGAAGTCAAAACCAGGGCCGCGTTTTACTAACATATATTTTTGCAAAAACCTTGTAACAACACATCTGATTGAACGAGAAATAATAACAGTAATTTTTCGGCCAATCAGATTTGTTGTTGTTTTAAAAATGATCGTAAGTTTGTTAGTAAAACGGGCCCCAGGTCTTATTGTTATAAAGGGCGAAAGCCGAGTTATTGTCGAAATTCACCATTATTATTATTACAGACGGCTGTATGTTGCAGAAACACTCACACACAACATCCACTCATTATCTCTACAATCTGACGGCAGCGTGACAACAAATTGGGTAAGTGACAAATACCCGATACATGTAGCACCCGGTGCCAATTTATGAAAATACCAGGTATTTTGATAAACCTTTTCACAAACATAGCATGTTTTTACATCCACATAGAACAACTCTTGGGGATATGAGAGGCAAAAAAGAGCATGCTGATAACCAGCATTTTCTTCTGTTACGTCATTAGTTTTCATGCTGTATTGCACACTAAATGAAATCAGTTAAAATAAACTGTTTCTATTTGAAAACTGCTACAAACAATGAAATTGTTATTTGATAAAAGATGGTATTTATTTACAATATACATAAATACAGTATACAAGTCTAATAAAAGATTTTGCGCCCATAGGAGAAATGATGCTCATAATTTGACGTTTCTTAACCGGAAGTAATTGTGGTAACGCATTTCTGCTCTGAAAGTAATTGTAGTAACGCTTAACGCATGCTTTCCTCGCCTTAGCACGCCGACAAATGCCACACGTGCAGTGTAGCATATTTTGTACGTGGCGTGGGCGTAATAGGAACGCAT
Source organism: Fragum sueziense (assembly GCA_963680895.1). NCBI lineage: Eukaryota > Metazoa > Mollusca > Bivalvia > Cardiida > Cardiidae > Fragum > Fragum sueziense. The sequence goes on from OY804593.1 coordinate 59,047,668, forward strand.
AATGTAAGAGACACGGTCTTAAAATATCATATAGCCCACGATAAATGACCTGACAGAGCATCTCTAGCAAATAGCTAGAGATGCTCTGCAAGGTCATTTGTCGTGAACTATACCAGCCTGTAGTTTGTATCGCCTTTTTTCTAGGTATATAATATAGGTACGGGGCCTGATAATCTACATGTAGACACAAAAACCGGTGACATCTGGACAGGGGCGTGCCCGAAATTAATCACAGGAGTCGATCAAATTGGTATGTTGGGATACAAGCCTGTTGGCCAGGTAAGACTAACAAGTTGTATTTAAGAATTACAACCCTTCATAATTAGCTACAAATTTTTTCAAACATTTTCGGGCGTCATCCGTAGCAACAGAATTTAACGAGATTTACCTTGTCAATTTTCGAGCATAATCCTTGGTGGCGTCCGAAGTTGTACATAGTGTTTTGTAAATAATAATGGATGGAAATCGTTCCCTAACCAGCGAAACTTTCGACTGCTGCGAAAATGAGAGAGGATCAAGACGATAAAAGAAGTAAAAATAGAATATAGATCCATGTATCATTATAATAGAAGAAATGAGAAAATCTTCAGCGATTATCGAATGTGATCATACCCCCAACTTAGTGTTCGATATACTTTTTGGGCCAATGAAATGTGTCACTCTATATCACATAAACAGGCCAGCACTAGGTTTAAACTATATATGAGTTCATGCTCAACATCAATTGAATACCAATCAACGTTGATCGCTATTCAATTGAAGTTCACGTGGATTTCGTGTGATTTGAGCACGGTGCTCAGATTTGAGTCTGAGATCGTACTCAATTTCTTTCGAGAAACCGGAGCTAGGACCCTTGTAAGTATGCAATAAATTCGAGCTTTCTTAATTATAGGTGATGCGGTTGAGGATGAAAGACGGTGAGATTACAAATGTTGAAGAGGTGTTTACTGATGATGGACGTCTTGTATCCGGATCATCTATTGCAATTTATAGAAACAAGAAACTATTTATAGGTACCATTACGTCACAACTTGTTATGTGTGACGTACATTATTTGAATGAAGAATAACAGTATTATTTTGTGTGCGTTTAAACACGGTGGGTAATCGATATATTCAGAGCCACTGGCTCCGCACTTTAAGCATTATACTAGACTTCCGGTCCACGTGCGGCTCCGAAGTTATTTGCAGATTTTGGTAAACAACAAAAGGTAGGTGCTGGCTTTCTTGCTTTTCTTTCTTCTTTGACTGACTCTTACCACAAAAATGCAATGCTATTCGATGCCTAGGATATTTTCCCCTTGAAAAGTACACAGGATATTGAGCAACATCACTTATTTTTTTCTGAATCACTTTCATTCCGAGATCAACTGTACAGAAAGCTAAAGGTGTCGGGTGATATCTTTCTGAAAAAGTGTATGTTTTGATCCTAATTGACCTGATGTTGGTGTTTGAAGTATGGTTATTTGATAATTGAACAAGTTCAATGTCCCTCGAAATGTCACCAGACAAAATCGTAGAAAAAATATTGAAAAAGGGTCCGGCTCTGATTATGTACGATGGATCTGATTATGTAGACTGGCTATGATTATGTATGTTGGCTCTGAAGTTGACAAACGACTTTTCTGTTGGTCCAATGAATACTAATGAGGTATAATAAACGATTTTTAAGGTATGTGTGATCATTTACAGATGTCATAATTTTATTTACAGACGGAGAGAAGGAAATACCCCTGCAGTACGTGTTTGTAACAAAGTATTTGCACGACAATCTAGTGCAGTGTTGAATCTAGCCTGGCCTTCAAGGGGGCCCGATGGGCCCACAGCTCTCGGTCGAGGGGGTCATTCAACACAAATACTTAGACAAATTATTGAATTACTAAATGTTATGTGAATGAACAGTATATTATTACATGGTAATATGCCTTTTAGACAATTTAAGACATTATTTGCGTGTTTCCATTCAGAAAAAGACTTTAGGATCTTTTTACCTAAGTGAGCCATTTGGGCCTAGACTCCCTTCTGAAGGGGGCCATTTTGGATTTTAGGGGGTCAATTTGGCCATGGCCTCCCCCTAGACTCAACACTGCAAGTGCCAAGTTCCATAAACACAATATACATGAACAAAGTGTTGAACATACTATGTATACAGTGTGTGATAAAACAATGTAGAAGACGACACGAGGTAATAATACATCAAAACGTTAGGCCCGAAAGTCTTTGTCCTGTGTGTGACAAGCGGTTCTTACACGAGCGTTCGTTAAAAACCCACGACCAATCGGTACGCAATGGCAAGAGATCAGTTTGTGAGATTTGCGGCGGGGATATCGTCGTTTTAGCTGCAGTTACGAGGTTTTCGTTGAAAAGCGACGATGTCTTGTTTTTGACTCAATGCTTCCTCTTCAGATGTGTCTTCAAGCTGGTTCAGTATGCAAATTCCTCGCCGCAAATCTCACAAACTGACCTCTTGCCATTGTGTGCCGATTGGTCGTGGGCTTTTAACGATCGCTCGTGAGAGAACCGCTTGTCACACACAGGACAGACAAAGCCTTTCGTGTTTTACACCACCATGTTTCTTTTTGTGCTCGTTCAGTGACCATGAGTACGCAAATGTTGCCTCACATTCCGGGGTTGGGCACTTCAGTTTCTCCTCCCCATGATCTGATCTCATGTTGCCCTCGAGATAAGACTTGATCGCGGACGTTTTTGAACAAACATCGCATTGGAATGGTCTAACGTTTTGATGTATTATTGCCTCGTGTCGTCTTCTACATTGTTTTGTTGCAAACGTTTTATCACACACTGTACACGTAGTATGTTCAACACTTTGTTCATGTATATTGTGTTCATGGAACTTGGCACTTGATTGTCGCGCAAATACTTTGTTACAAATACTGCAAGGGTATTTCCTTCTCTCCATCTGTAAATAAAATCATGACATCTGTAAATGATCACGCATACCTTTAAAGTCATTTATTATACCTCATAAATATTCATTGGACCAACAGAAAAGTCGTTTGTCAACAACTTCAGAGCCAACATACATAATCATAGCCAATCAACATAATCAGATCCATCGTACATAATCAGAACCGCACCCTTTTTCAGTATTTTTTCTATGATTTTGTCTGGTGACATTTCGAGGGACATTGAACTTGTTCAATTATCAAATAACCATACTTCAAACACCAACATCAGGTCAATTAGGATCAAAACATACACTTTTACAGAAAGATATCACCCGACACCTTTAGCTTTCTGTACAGTTGATCTCGGAATGAAAGTGATTCAGAAAAAAATAAGTGATGTTGCTCAATATCCTGTGTATTTTTCAAGGGGAAAATATCCTAGGCATCGAATAGCATTGCATTTTTGTGGTAAGAGTCAGTCAAAGAAGAAAGAAAAGCAAAAAAGCCAGCACCTACCTTTTGTTGTTTACCAAAATCCGCAAATAACTTCGGAGCCGCACGTGGACCGGAAGTCTAGTATAATGCTTAAAGCTGAAATCCATCTTCGTTTTCATGTCAAATAAGATGAATTCATCTTAAAGAGAATTGTCTAAAAAAAAGATTAGCAAAAATTGCGATGAAAAAATCAACCCCTAACCCGAGTTATAACCTGATAAAGATACGTGATTTACAGACGCGCGTAAAACGAAACTGAAATTTACCTGTGGACCAGATATGGATGATGACGTCATTTGTGCAATCCCATTATAGCCGTGTTAACCTTACATGTATAAACGGTCAATTTTAACTTCAAATTGCGGTGACGTTGCAAAAGCAAATATATTAAATAAAAGCATTTTATGGTGTTAATCATTTGGCCATTAAAGTGGAGAAAAAAATGTGACATTTTTTCGTGAATTTGAACAGTAAAATTCAGTTATATTAACATGCCGTGGTCCAAAAATTCTCTAGTATTATACACTTGGTGATAGTGGGAATTTACTGAATAGTGCAACTAATATGCTTTTTTTAATCTGTAGATTTAGGATAAATGTTTCTTGTGAATCTATTAAAAGATATATAAATATGTTGAGAAGTATTGTAGAAATGTCGTTTTTCTCCAATAACAAAGGAAATCTCATTCTTACATTTATTATTCCGTGATTTGTACCAATATTTTGAATGTCTCACGCCTTGTATTATATTGTTTTATCAAACTAAAATTTGTAAGACTGTTCCATTTGCGAAGTTGCAATATATAACATTAAAACCTTGGGTATGGACAATTTATATCCCTTGACGTAACTCGCACAATTTTCAACCGTTTCCAAAGGACAAAATATAAGTCTAAAAAATATGCAGCCCATTTTAAAGAAAACAGCGTTGAAATGTGAAGTTCTTGGTTAGAAATTATTTCGGTATTTTATTTTCCTGACTGAAAAAAATGCAAAAACTTGTTAACGAATTTAAAGGCCTAATAATGGCCTAATACATGCATAAGTAGTACAGTCAAACCTGCCCTAGCGACCCTCTGAATTTAGCGACTTCCTGTCATATGCGACCGTATTTTTTCCTCCCGAAGCATTTTGCTATAATTTGACCCTGAATTAAACGACTCCCTGCCTTACCCGACAAGCGACCTTAAAAACTGTACCAAAACCAACCGTCGAAACTGTTTTTAGCGACTTTTCCCCGGGGTCGTAATTTCAAAATATGGATTCTTGAGACGGAAACGAAAGTTAACGGTGTTCAAAATCAAATAGCGTGAGAAATAAGTTATCGTAAACAATGATATCACCGGGTCGAACTTGATTGTAATTTTCTTAGTTGGGATGGGCTTGTAAAGGGCCGAAATATTCGTTCGATTAAGGATCCCTTGATTATTGGCAACTACGAATCCGCGAATCAAGTAGGCACAAACAATGATAGGATGAAATTTTTGGCAAATTCACGAATACAATTTACAGTTTTGGTTGTTTGAAATGGCCGATCTTTTCATCAAGAAGAACTTCAAAATTAATGTTGAACAGTGGGAATAACAAAATAGGAAATGTTGGATCGAGGACAATTTATTATTTGACATGTCTGAAGGTCTGCTGACATGCTGATTTTCACCATGTTGTAAAGAAAACTTAATGTAGATCGATTGACGGATATTCTTCCAATCATTTTATTTAGTTTTATCATATATGTAGAGTTTATTCATTTGTAAATTAATTTTAGCATGCAATAAATACTAAAAATTGATCGTACATGTACACTTTGAAAATTTTACCAATTCTGTCTGACCCTCAATTAAGAGACCACCTGTCATATGTGACCTTTTTTGGTGAATCCCAAAGACGGTCTCTTAATACAGGTTTGACTGTATATAATTAGTACGCAAATGTTGAAGTAAACGACATTTAACTATGTTACATTATGTTGGGAAGAATTCAGATAAGTACATGTATTTTAATTTTTGAGTAAATGCTTTTAGACGACAAGTAACTGATGTTAAAAAAAGAAAATGTGTTTGGTTTAGTACTAACAATATTTAGGGAAAGTGAGAAATTCTTTACCTTCATCAATTTCTTCTTTTCTTTCAATGATTTTCCCCAAACGATTTCTAATGTGGATGTCGAAACCTGATCTCTGATGGGAAAGAGTAAATTAATACAGTATTTTCATATTGTAAGGGGAATTAGTGGGGTAGTGTTTTTTCCGGGACCGTTTTTTCCTAATGTTTCCATATTTCAAACAGAGAATTTTTTTTTAAACATCGAGAAATGATCTGGTAAAGGATCAAGAAGCAAACGGTAAGTCATGTTAAAAATAGCGACAAAAATGCCGTAACTAAAGTTTTTTGGTATTCTTGATACTATGTTCTGGTAGCGCACCTGCAAACTGGTGTGTTATACCAACCAAGTCCATTTATTACGTAATCCTTTGATACGAATAATCCCATCAAACAAATACCGGTAGTTCATATTATACCAGTTTGTTAGACAAGACAGTTGACACTTGCATGCAAATATGTCAATTAAGTGCTAGCTCACCACACCCTTTCTCAAACAAGTTTTTGCATTGATTCAGTCAGGAAAATAATAATAATAATAATAATAAATAACCAAGAACTTCACATTTCCCCGCTGGTTTTTTTTTTTTTTTTTTACAATGGGCCGCATATTAATTATAGACTTAAATTTTGTCTTTAGGAAACGGTTGAAAATTGTACAAGTTACATCACGGCATATAAAATGTCCCTACCCAAGATTTTAACGCTCCATATTGCGTCTTCCCAAATTGAACAACCCAACAAAATTCAGTATGAAAATAATAATAATAAAAAATAATACATTATTATATATATATAATACAAGGTGTAAGACATACGATAGATTGGTAAAATTCACGGAATATTTCATGTAAGAGTTGCATTTCCTTTGTTATTGGAGAAAATGACATTTCTAAAATACTTCTCAACATAATTATATATCTTTTAAGAGGTTTACAAGAAACATTTATCCTAAATCTACATGTAAACCCCTTACAAGACGGCAAAGATTTGAGCTCGTCCAAATTGAAAGAAGTTGCAGACGATATTTTCAATTTGATAAAATTTTGAAATTGTTTGACTTTTGGGATAGAAAAAATTGTGGAAAATGAAGAAATTGCTTGTCACAAGCAATTTCTTCATTTCCACAATGTTTTCCAAAGCCTTTATCTTGTGAGGCGTCAAACAGCGTCGATGTGTGAGAATGGGTTAAAAGAGCGATATAAAGGCACTTTTCCGGAAATTTCCACTATCATCAAGCGGTATAATACTCGAGAATTTGTGGACCACGGCATGTAAATATAACTGTATTTTACTGTTCAAATTCACGAAAAAATGGCACATTTTTTTCTCCACTTTAATGGCCAAATGATAAACACCATTAAATGCTTTTATTTAATATATTTGCTTTTGCAACGTCACCGCAATTTGAAGTTAAAGTTGACCGTTTATACATGTAAGGTTAACACGGCTATAATGGGATTGCACAATTGACGTCATCATCCATATCTGGTCCACAGGTAAATTTCAGTTTCGTTTTACGCGCGCCTGTAAATCACGTATCTTTATCAGGTTATAACTCGGGTTAGGGGTTGATTTTTTAAATCGGAATTTTTGCTAATCTTTTTTTTTTAGACAATTCTCTTTAAGATGAATTCATCTTATTTGACATGAAAACGAAGATGAATTTAAGCTTTAAAGTGCGGAGCCAGTGGCTCTGAATATATCGATTACCCACCGTGTTAAAGAACCGCTCATGAAAACAACTAAACAAAGAACTATTATACGTGTTGCATTAGATGGTCTTAACCCTTTCCCAAACAACACAATTTTAGGGTGATCCACTTCAAAAACTGTCACAAATGACAAAATAGATGACATTAAAGATAGGATTTGTGTAAAATATGGCATAGAAAATATTGAGACAAAAGGAGAAACTGCTGGTTATCAGCAGTTTCTTCTTTTGTTTCAATGTTTTCTCGAGCCTTTTCTACCAGAGACGTCAAAACCAGGTCTTGTTTGGGAAAGGGTTAATGCAATGAATGAAATTTTATCAGAAAGTACATCTAAAAACTTTTTGAAAATTAAGATTCTGGTGGACAATGAACCGCATATATACGGCGGAATATACAACATTTAAGGAAATTCATATCTCTTCTACCTGTGAAATATCTATTCAAGATGGTAGAGAGCAGAAGTACCCACATTTGTTATATTCAACCCTTTCCCCAACGGCAATATTTTTCACTGCTCCGATTTTAAAGACGTTTATTACAGAACAGACTGGGTAGAAATTAGAATAAAAATTGTATAATATCTCAGAAAATATTGAGACAAAAGGAGAAAATGATTATCAGCATTTTCTTTTTTCCCTCAGTGTTCTCCAAAACCCTTTCTATTAGGGACGTTAAAACCATGTCTTGTTTGGGGGAAAGGTTAATGCGATGCATGTTTCTGGTAAAACTTAAAAATTATGCAGGTTTGCCGCTAAAGACATGTTCTTGATATATGGGCTTTTGCGCCAAGAGTACTAATGGACAGGTTCGAAAATCGGCAGTTTCCGCATTTTTTAACCCTTTACCAAATTATTTTTTTTCATTTTCAAATTGTTTTGATAATCTGATCGAGCATATCGATGCCGAGGCAACTCCTCTGCATGTTGCTAATCGTCGACATTTCATTAACAACACTGAAAATGAGCAAAACCAAATTCATAAAGTAGGAAATTACAGTTGACACTCGTTGTGTCGAAGTCGGAGGGGGCCGTCAAAATACCTCGATATATCCGGAGTTCGACTCATCCAATTTTGATTATTTCCGATGAAAACGTTTTTTAACAATTTTTGATGGGCTTCATATGTGTCCATGATTGAAATATGGTAGAAAAAGGAAAGAAATTGCTCGACACGAGCAATTTCTATCCTTTTCCTACTAAATTTCAATGGCTGTATTTGTTTCTGAAATATCTTAATTAAACATTTTGATATCCATATGTTGAGGATGGGACATGACTTTCGGCTTAAGCGGAATTTCGACTTATCCGATGTAGAAATAACGAGTGTCGACTGTATTTATTTGTGCGGTGAGCCGGGTACTCTGGTACAAAATTACGTACACGTTTAACCCTTTCTCGAACAGCAACATGATGGAAATGGGGGCATATTTCAAAGCTGTTTCAGATGACAAAATGGTCATAAATGAGAATGATATTTGATAATAGAATAGCACTGAAAATAATGAGACAAAGGGAGAAAATGCTGGTCACCAGCATTTTCTTCTTTTGTCTCTGTGTTTCCATTGCCTTTTCTCGTATAAGTGACGTCAAAACAAGGCCTTGTTTGATAACTTTCAACATCATTCGAATTGTGCCGTTTAAATGCTGTTACACTTGAAAGATTACTTTCAACAAAACAGTTTTCTTGACATCTGCTGCACGCTGTTTAACGTGTTTTTGTAATTTAATTCATTATCATCCGCAAACGATAAAGATGTAGACTGCTCCATTTTGAAATCAGCTTCAGACGACAAAACGGGTGTTGTATAATGATACGATTTATGTCCAATGTGGGACAGGGTATGTTACGACAAAAGAAGAAATAGTGGTGATAAGCCCTTTTTATCTCTCTTTTCTCAATGTTTTGCAAAGAAGTTTCTATTTTTGACGTCAAAAGAAGGTCTTTTTCGGAAAAGGGTTATTTTGTTTATCATTTCACATGCAATACGAATCAAACGTCTATAATATCCCGTTGGGTTTCAGTCACAAACGCCGTAATTTCAGCATGGTTATTCTGTATTTACGACATTTTCGAAAGTATCCGACGATTCAAAACTACATAGTTAGTCTTCATGAAGAGAGAATGGCTCGGAAGAATATTTCATTAGACCAGGCTTATTGAAAACACAGGGAGAAAAGAAGAAAATATTTTTTCATGAGTAATTTCCATTTCTCTCTCAATAATTGAAACCGTTCAAATATTTGTTCATATTGTTTTAAAATCGTCTTCTATTCGATCAGTGAGTTGTAAATAGTTTCCCTAAATGCCCAACGATGCTCCTCTCTTTTCTCTTTATGATACAGCGTTCTAGTTGATAAACTGAGTTCCCACAGCATGGGCGGATCTAGAGGGTGGTCGGGTTTGGGGGGGAGGGGGGTCCGGACCCCCCTGGCATTGGCCGAAAATTAAATTTTGACTGTATAAATTTAATGTAACGTTACATACATGTATGTACTACATTTTAAGCCATAATTTGGGTTTGGACCTCCCTGGAAAATAATCCTGGATCCGCCCGTGGACAGTGTTCAAATATCGCTGTATTTTCGTCAACTTCTTCAAAGTTGAGAGGATTGTTGCGTGAAAATAATGTCATAATTCATATTAGACCTAAAATAAATTGACTTTTGATAACGGGGCGTTTCTGTATGGACGCAGTGAGACTAAACAGTGTTAGGGTTTGGACAACAGGTTTTGACTAGGATATTAAAAGACACGGCGAAATGCTTTAACCCTTTCCCGAACGACTAAATTTTAGGGTGATCCACTTCAAAAACTGCCACAAATGACAAAGTGGATGTTATTAAAGATAGACTTTGTGTAAAATATGTCACAGAAAATATTGAGACAAAAGGAGAAACTGCTGGTTATCAGCAGTTTCTTCTTTTGTTTCAATGTTTTCCCAAGCATTTTCCAATATAGACGTCAAAACCAGTTCTTGTTTGGGAAAGGGTTAAAGAGGCCATATAAGTGGATACTTTCTTTGTTACACACATACACCTTCTGTTTCGTTTAGCCGATGAATGGTTTAAGGTTTGGTGCGTTTAACGCAATAAATTTTGTGCTAAAATAGACTTATGTATTGATAAATTGTATTTCCGTTGAACCTAAAGTATATCACTCTCTTGCACACGGTTCATTCATTACATTCACCTCTGTAGTTGGCTCAGAGGGTATTGCGTCATCATCTGCTAGATTACGTCACTTTATATCACAAAAATGGCAATAACAAATAATTTTTCTTTTCCGAAGTCCAAAATATATCGCACTTCACGTTGCTTAAATTTTAATATCATTTTCCAACGATAATAATTCAAAAAATTTGAATTGATGTCATTCATTCAAGGGCGCAGTAATTTTTGTGTACATTTCATTGTGATAGGGAACGATTTTATCAAACTAACCGTGACGCAATTTCGGACAAACAATGGTATTTCGTAAGTGTTGTTATAAGATCTCGCAACTAGGGCTTGATTCAAGCCGTAGATACGAGATTTTATAACAACACCGACGGTTTATCAAAACGAAATGGATAAATCGAGTCTATTTTAGCCCAAAAATCATTGACATTGGTAAGGAGGCTTAAGAAAATAGTTCCAATGTATATGGGTAAATTAATCAGTTATAATGCCTTTCAAATATTCCCGGAATCCTTATTTCTTTGTCTACTTTATTATGTTACATATGAAACAGTTAAACAGTAATAATACACGTTTTCCTCGGTTTGACAAGATTCTTGTCAAACATGTCGTCAGCCCATTGCGGAGATGTATGTGAGAGTAACGAACGACAACTCTGCTCGGAGATTGAAAGTATATATGTACACGTTTAAAGGAGTCAAAGAAGTTTCTTGCGTTTTCTTTGCTTCTCATATATATTTAATTCGAAAACGTATAAATAATTATAGCGAATTATCGTAATTGTGTATCACGTGACTCCCCTCCGCGATATTATTTCATCATCTATGTAAATGATGAAAGCTATCTTAACTTTTGCAATAACTTTTTGTAATATGGATAATCACGTGATTTAATAATTACTGAATATCTTCAATAACTTTTTTAATACGGGACCAATTTGAATTCGGCTTGAAGCGGAGGAAGTGACAGACGTCACGCATTAGATGGACGTAGTTGATTTTTGAAAAATCTACTGAAAAAAAATTATTGAAGATCAACCAAAATTTTCAACAACTTTTTCATCAGTTAATTTTTCAAAAAATCATAACATCCAGCTTATTCCTGGCATTTTCGCACATTCTCTGCTTCAAACCGTATTTAAATTGACCAAGTGTTAACAAAAATATTGAAGAATTTCTTAAATTCTGAGTCAAATGATTTAACACCTTGAATATATTTACCCTTTACCAAACAGCAAGTATTTGGACTGGTCCTCTTTGAACCTTGCTGAAGATATAAGGAATTGGATGTTGTCTCTAAAGATATGACTCGCACAATTTGGAACAGTAAATATTGAGGCAATGTCAATAGATAACAGCATCTATTTCCTTAATCCCTATGATATTTTAATCGTGGCTTTAGAAAACACTGTAGGAAATGAAGAAATTGCTTGTGACAAGCGATTTCTTCATTTCCTACAATGGTTTCCCAAAATGTTCATTCACTTGAAACTGTCATCCACAACATCTTAGAATTTAGATGTCAAAAACTTTGACGTCTGGTAATGGTTTAACAAACAAGCACGTCTTCATGAATTGATCCCTGCTCACAAGACAAATCATTTACGCCATACCGGTGAAAACATTGAGAGAAAACAAAGCAAATGCTCCCGTATTTTTCTGTTTCAATCAAGTTTCTTCCTTAGTGAAGCCACATATGAAACATTCGCTTGTAATTGTATTTTGTCTATAATTCGTCTTTAATCGGACCTGTGATTAATTTAACTTATTTGAGAAAGGGTAAATCCTGACTAGGTTGTCTTTTTGGATAACTCTTCTTCATCCAGTTATGTTACTGTTATTAGTTAATATACTCTCACAGGTTAGGAGGTAGTCACATTTTCTTTAATTTAGTAGATAAAATCATGGCGGTGCTCAATAAAAACTACTTGATATGTTTCTGCGTTTTCACCATTCTGTTTGTTGTTCTAATGAATTACTACATATTGTTAAACCGAAGTGACCGTGCGCTATGAATATTTATAAACAAACGTAATCGTCTGCAATATTTACAATAATGAGCGCAAGGTTACTTCGGTTCAATAATACTTTCTAAGTGTAGGTTCTTCACTAAACATGTGGATGTAAGTTTATTGTTTGGTGACAAATACGCAGGCTGTCAACAAGGTCTTCTTAGAAATATAGGAGTTTTAATAGGAATATTTTTCAAGAAAAATAGGAGTTTTTAGTCAATTTTAAGTAAAAATATAGGAGTTTTTTCAAGTGAAAATTGTTAAATCCTGCGCTTTACTTTTGATAAAAAGCTTACCTCCTGGCTCCATACATGCTTTTTATGTTAATTAATGTCTAGATTATAGATAATGTAATCTTACAGTTCTATAGCATCACAATCAAGACAGGAGGCTGCTGTATGGTATCATCATGATCATCATCATCTGAATTGGCACCTGAAATGTTTTTTTTTTTATTTTTAATAAAAAGAAGCATATAACAATATACATGTATGACAATTGGATATACAAGAATTATAGTAATGGTCACTCAACTTCAGCCTTTTCAACCTTTTCCAAACATTATCTGACCTTGATGGTCCTATCAAAAAAGGCTTGTGAGCATCAATGCTGTTAGGCATAAGAAAAAAATGCCGATAGCCACATTTTCTTCTTTTGCCTCAACATCATTTTAGCTGTATAATTGTACAAACATACTCTCTGAATCAACAACCATTTTGTCCTCTACATCAGATTTCAGATTTGGTAAGCCTCTATTGAGAAAGAAGTTAACAAAACAGAAGATAGCTGATACTTTAGTGCAGAGATCCTTTCTGACAAATACAAGTACCATACCATTAGGATGATTCAGTACAATACATCAATCCAATGTATTGGTAATATAAATGAAATTTAAAGTGCTCATACAAAACATTTCAGTAGCATTTGCATGCTTCTTAAGCAATACCTCAGACAGCTTAAGCAATACCTCAGACAGCAACAAATGAAATCTTGCTAAACAATAGCACTTATCAATGTATGTGACATGTTAACACTGATGGTTACAATTATACAAATGGAAATTGACTAAATATAACAGAAACATAAATTCTGAAAGTTATACTTCTAGTATGGCTTATCAAGAATTCAAAATATCAAAAGTACATGTTCATGATCATATACACACCAATGAATTTTAAAATTTACACTCATAACTTTTAAGGTTTCTCATTATCAGATGCTCCCTCCTACTTGTGTTATGTCTATGGCTTGGGTAATGTAGCTTTCTCCCCAGTTTTCATTTTCTTCTTGGCTGGTTCCTGCTGACTGTCTCCTGAGGTGTCACTGAATGGTGATGCTGAGAACTTTGTAATTTGTTTACTTCTGACAAGTGCGGCACTTCTCTTCTTACTTATTTCATTTCTTTTCTGTTGGCAAGTCTGAAGCCCTCTCCTACCCTTTTCCATACTAGTCCATGAGCCAGGACCCGAATTTTGGCCGATTGGTACCACTCGGAGGGAGTAATTCTTTTTGCACTTTTTGATTAGTCTGGTATCTATACTTCATGTTTAAGTATGATAGCAATCTCAGATCGGTAGCTTATGCCCCGAAAAACGCTTCTTTTCAAGGGTACCCTTTACACACAAAAAAGTCATTGGTTTTTTAGTGAAACAACACATACATTTTGCCAACCCTTAAGCTCATTCAAATACAAAAGTCTTTGTTCATAACCGAGATACAGTACAGAGTAGCATATTTTAAGGTTTTGTGTTAGTCTGAAATGTCATCTGTAGGAAGATTTTAGTGTACACAGAGAACTATCTATAGATGATGCGAATTACAAGGAAAAATGCAAATTATAGTGTTTGTGGACACATAAAGTCTGCTTTCTGATGTAAATGAACTGTAATTAGTATTTTGATATCAGGTAATACTAAATAGATATACATATTGATGATATAACAAACTAGCATGGATAGCAATGTCGACTTTATTGCCGCTCATTATACTACCAGAAAGTCAAAAAAGCATAAATGCTTATCATTTACATTTCATTCATTTTTAAATGTAAAACTAATTCGAACTACGAAAAAATCAAATAAATAATGCTTACAAACACTTCTTTAGGATACAAATGAAGAAAACTAGGCCTGGTTTGAAAGTGTACGCAGAGAAGCTAATTTCTCACAAGATTAGAAAGGGGTGAGGGTTATAAGCTGGATATATTCACTTATGTTTCTGGTTCGAGAGGATGGCACAAAGTCATTGTTTTAATGTTATTCTACTGTCAGAAAGTCATTATAGTACATGTCCAGACAAATGTACATCCATAAAGCATTGTAGAATGACGTTTTTCCATGTGCAGTTGATTCGTGAAGAAAGACAGGTTATCAATACTGCTATATAATGTATAAAATTTCTTTGCTGAAATCAAATGCGGTTATTCAAGTGAATTAGACATCCTTTACAAACAAAGAGTCCCTCTAGAGTGCACACCTTCGTCTTTTGCCTTTTGTTCGGATACATTTGCACAATGAATACAAACAAGAGCTGTCACAGTAAGATGACAATGCCCCCGACACCGCTTTGATTTTAAATTATGGCCAATCTATGTTCAAGGTCAAGGTCATCCAGGGGTCAAGGTCACCAAAGTATGTGCCTACAGAAAGGTAATGTACCAAGGAATGTTGTGGTAAAGTATGAAGCGAATATGTTAAGTAATAAGGAAGTTATGGCCAATGTTAAAGTTTTTGGACGGAATGACGGACGGACGGACGGACGGACGGACAAGTCAAATTTATGATGCCTCCCTATCGGGGGCATAAAAATGTAGGTTATTGGCCTGCTTTTAAAAACAATTATGAGGACTTCTGGTGTTAACACTGGCATGCAAATTGGCAGTGTTTTCTAATATGTGTACAAATTCTTTCTACGTATATATTGCTTAGTACAACCACTTGGGTTGCAAATGACACATGCATTCCAGGAAAAAGTACACAAAACATTGTATATGTATACAACATATCAAGAAACATGTGCAGTTAACTACAAGGCTACCGCTTTTACGAGGGGCGTTCATTAAAGATTTCCCCTAACCTACTTCCAATAAGTATAGAGAACTGGCACTTGGCACAAACATTAATCTTTCTCTACATGACCTCTAGCCAGAGAGACATACTTCTGCCACCGTATAATGCAGTTTTGGAGACCTGTTCTGTAGAACACCGTAGATTGTGCCCGACACCTTGCATTGACTTTATGATGGCATCATCAATGACAGACTGTGGGCGCCCAGGATTCGGGCTGTTTCCACAGACTTACGTCCACACTCGAACTTAGTATACCAGTGTTCGACAAAGTCATATGATGGGACATCATCCCCACAAACTTCTTTCATGCCATCAAATTCCTCCTTTAGAGTGCGACCTTTCAAATACAGGAATCTGATGACTGCTTGCTCCATCACGCTACCTTACTTAACTTCAGCACACGGACATGAGAAACTGATTACATTTCAGAGCTGCAATTTTTCATGTGACCTATAGAGGTATACGGTAATGTATGTGCACAATTTCAACTTCCTACCTCAACTGAAAGTAGGTCAGGGGAAATCTTTAATGAACGCCCCTCGTATGTGTACGGATAAAAATGTTACAAAACGGAGGTATTTTCCGCAAAAGTGTCATTTGAACTAATCTATAATTAGAGACCTAGCAAGAATTAAATACATCTTAAGTGTATTAAAACCATTGTTGAGCAACAGAATTAACATTAACCCAGGACATCTGAATATGTAATGACCTTACTTCGGCTTTGTTTTTTAAAACGCTCAACTAACAGACGAAGACGCAGTTGTCCCGGGTTCACTTTAGTGCACTATACTCTGTAGCGTGGACATATCACTTCAGTTGTATAGTCTTTTAGAATACAAGATATAATGCAGTACAAAAGAAATATTTACAAGTAAAAAATAAGCAAGTGTTAAATAAACGATGAGACTAGAGATAAAATTGATTACGCAAAGTTCAGTTGGAATCTTTCGTGAATGATGCATAATGTAAGTAAAATGGGCTAGAACGGAAGAAAGAATCACTACATGGACTGTTATACAATGTACATAGACAGTCACAATTTATTTATGCGAAGTAAACAATGATAACACAAAGAGAGTAATATATAAATGTAAGTATTTAGGCACCAAAACAGATGTGTTGAACTGCAATTACAACATAATGCAAGAATTACGACTTGATATTAATCAACTTCAACCCAAAGCTTGGAACTGTCATGAGCAAAGCCATAATTATAACCGAACAATCGAAATCACCCTAGCATCTAGCCTTACAGCAAATGGTATTTCAAATGAAGAAATGCAGACATGTTGATATAAAGAAAAATGTAAGAATGCTGTTTGCATAACAGGGAAATGTGTTTTGTGATTTTTGAGCACTTCAGAGTTATGGAGATTAGACATTTGAAGTTCGTTTATTCAATTTTTTCAAGCCTGTGATTAATTTATTGTAAATATGCAAATACGAGAGAGAATTGGATCCCGATAAAAATGGTCTCGATTATGAATATATGAAAGAATATGGTCAATCAGAGGTAGAGATTTTCCATGTATCGAAGTCGTCAGCAAATTTGTCAGTTGGTGCTTTAGACAGACTTAATTTAAAAAAAAAAAGTCATTTAAAAAGAACGATCCAAAGTTATTTCGTTCTGTTCATTGATAAATTAAGTACCTATTTAATTAGCATAAATATTTTTTCAATGATTTCGGTGTTAATGTAAGAAAAGATATATAAAGCGGTGATGGAAATGCGAACTGTTGGAGCAGAATGAAATTTAATTTATGTGCATTACGGACATTAATTAATCAACTTACAAACAAACTGTAGTATTTTAATCTTAATCAGATAAAAACCATCATTACTGAATCATAAGCAAAATGTGATTTGTGTCGTTGAAGAATGGCATATATCACCAGTTGGTATAAGTCCAATTACCCACGAGAATGACAATTTCGAAAAAATAAAGTTATGTAGACAACGAATTTGTTCGGCACTTTAAAGTACGCCGGTGCATTTACGTAACTAGTCAAGTTAAGGCATTTCATTAATATACCATATATGAGGGGATGTCAAAACAGTTTTGAGCTTCTGGTATTTACTCCCTTGAGGTAGTAAAGGTTTTTACACCTTCGTGTAAATGAATGGTCAAAATATACTTTGTATGTAGGATAACATGGCTAGCTGCTATGAGCTTGTCCGAAACTTTTAAACCGACTTACCCCTCCCAGTTTTATTGACCAAAATGGATAATACTAAGAACACGGTCGCACATGGTAACATGGTTTCTAGTCCAGGAGGCTTAAAGTGCTAAACAAGATTGCTTAAGTTTATGGGGAGTCTACCCCTTCTTTTGCAACAATCTAATATTGGGAAAAGGAATTCAAGTGAGACTGAGACAGTTTAAGAGCCATTCTCTATAAGGATGTAAAATGGTGTTTCCACTCAAATCACCGATTTTCTTGAAACTTGGTGAGCATGTTGCTCTATCCAAACCTTGTCCAAAAATATATGTTGATCAACCACATTCGCAGTATTTTGGTAGAAATATCCAAATGTATAAAATCCCCAGAAAAATGGCATGAAAAATGGCGATTTTGTATTATTTTAGATTCACTGTATTTTCGTTATAAGGAATCTTTTGAAATCATTATGAATTCCACATGAAAGAATAGCTTTTATATGGATTATTTCATGTGTCTTTTAAAAATTAACTCTTAAGAAGTCTTTGCATTGAAGCGTCAAAGTTGACCATGTATTTGCTTTTTAAAAAAGGCGAA
This sequence comes from Fragum sueziense, assembly GCA_963680895.1. Classification (NCBI taxonomy): domain Eukaryota; kingdom Metazoa; phylum Mollusca; class Bivalvia; order Cardiida; family Cardiidae; genus Fragum; species Fragum sueziense. The sequence continues at coordinate 59,065,901 of OY804593.1, forward strand.
AAACGGGTCTTTTTTAAATGAATAAAACAAAAAATCCCAACCATAGATTTTGTTTTTATTTTCACTTCCGAATGAGAAGATATAGTTCAACATAATATAAAAAATCTGGCCATGTGTTTTTTGATTTTTCAAAAATAATCCATTTTTAAAATGTCGAAAAGTCCGAAAAACGCGAGAAAAGACGGGTGTTTCCAGTCTATAACGGCGGTGTTGATGTAAAAATAACACTTCCGGTGAAGATCGCGAAATGTTTACAAGCAGTACAGAAGCGGTAAAATGCAGGTAAAAACACATTTTCAATCCAAAATAACGAGTTGTCATGTAAAATAATTGTGTTGGGAACATTGTTGAAAGTGCACGAATATATCATATTTCAGGAAGAAACTCCTGTGATTGATTTTCGGGTGTTGACAACTTGACACACACCTTTTCGGCATGAATCAAAGCAAAATATTTGTTTCATTTATCTTTTACTCTATATCTACATCATTGTTGTGTGTTTTGACTGTGTGTTTGATCCTACGCTTCAAGTTATAGGATATATTTAACTGTGTAGGGCTAATTGTAACGAGCAAGTCATCTTGTACCCTAACTATTTCGTACCTTGATAAAATTTTGTATCAAGATTTGGCCATTTCGTACCATAATGTGCCATTGGTACCATGCTTTTGTACAATATATTTTTCGTAATCATTCACCATCATACCAATTAATTATTTGTTAATATTTTCCTCTAATTTCAGATCTTTAAATAACTATAACAACAATTATTGAATGTCAATTTCCTGGCAGATAGGGGAACTGATACAGGACAATGAGATTACCAATATTTGAAAGAGCAGGTGTTAGTATCTTGTTTTTTAGCTTATGAAAAGATATTACAAATTCCAGTCAAAAATTGTGAAGCAAATGAAAAAATATATCAACCATAGTGACGCTACCAACCACAAATGGTACAGGGCATTCTTGGATGATACCGGTGTTGGGCACATATATAGGATTTATTCTGTTATACATTGAATGGTGCTGTGTCATCGTCCCTTCAAGTCATTGTTATGCCCCCTTTCGAAGAAAATGGGGGTATATTGATTTGCAAGTGTCGGTCGGTCGGAAGGTCGGTCGGTCGGTCCGTATGTCGGTCGGTCTGTCCGTAGACCAAACCTTGTCCGGAGCATAACTCAAAAAGTATTAAAGGTAGAATCATGAAACTTCATAGGTGGATAGATCTCATTATGGAGAGGTGCAGTGCACAAGAACCATAACTCTGCCGATCAAAATTTTTGAGTAATTGCCCTTTGTTGAATTTATAATTTGATTCTTGTCCGGAGCATAACTCAAAAAGTATGTAAGGTACAATCATGAAACTTTACAGGTGGATAGATCTCATTATGGAGAGGTGCAGTGCACAAAAACCGTAACTCTGCTAATCAAATTTTTTGAGTTATTGCCCTTTGTTGATTTTCAAACTTGATTCTTGTCCGGAGCATAACTCAAAAACTATGTTAGGTAGAATCATGAAACTTTACAGGTGAATAGATCTTATTATGGAGAGGTGCAGTGCACAAGAACCGTAACTCTGCCGATCATATTTTTGGAGTTATTGCCCTTTGTTGATTTTCAAATTTGATTATTGTCCGGAGCATAACTCAAACACTATGTTAGGTAGAATCATGAAACTTTACAGGTGAATAGATCTCATTATGGAGAGGTGCAGTGCACAAGAACCGTAACTCTGCCGATCAAATTTTTTGAGTTATTGCCCTTTGTTGATTTTATAACTTGATTCTTGTCCGGAGCACAACTAAAAAAAAATGTAAGGTAGAATCATGAAACTTTACAGGTGAATAGATTTCATTATGGAGAGGTGCAGTGCACAAGAACCGTAACTCTGCCAATCAAATTCTTGGAGTTATTGCCCTTTGTTGATTTTTACACTTAATTCTTAACCTTGCCTATATCTCATGTCCTTTTACAGATACAGCCTTGATATCTCACACATAGATATCTCCTATCAACATGGTTCACATTTAACCATGACTTTGGACCTTGTGACCTTGACCTTGGAGTTTGACCTACTTTAAAAAAAAATAAACCTGACATATATCTCATGACCTTTTACAAATACAGCCTTGATATTTCACATATGGACACATCTTACCAAGAACTTTCACAATTGACCATGACCTTGGACTTTGTGACCTTGACCTTGGGGTTTGACCTACTTTTAAAGAACTTTAACCTGGCCGATATATCATGTCCTTTTACACATACAGCCTTGATATTTGACACATGGAAACTTCCGACCAAGACCTAACACATACGACTATGACCTTGGACCATGTGGCCTTGACCTTGGAGTTGCCCTACGAGGGCTGTTAATAAAGTATCCGGAAAGGTTTCATAACTTTTTCATTTAGGCACTAATTGAAATGAGATTTTAAACACAGATACTTCGAAGAATTAGGCGTTTGTTCGTGCAAGAAAAATTAGGCTATTTGTATTAAGGCGCATTCGACAGTCGCTATGGAAACGTAGGGTCACGTTGAGCGGGGCAGCTTTAAATATGTGATGAAAATGTGACTTATTAATCGCTTTTAAAGCGATCATATTTTGTATTTCTGACCTTACAAATTGTCCAAAATGCCCATGCTGTTTGAGTATATTTTGTTCTTGGCAAATGTAAGGGCATCCGCTGACATATGACATCAATTCCGTAAACAATCATAGGTGAATAAATTTCTTTGCTGATATGGCAAAAATTAACCTTGAGGAACGGTATTCAATAAAGTTTTACATGTTAATGCGTAAATCAAAGCCATAGAAAAATCTCTATGATAATGAACACATTATGACAATAGTTCTGTGAAAATAATAAAGCATTTATGAGTGGTACAATACATTTTCAAACGATTCTATGCGAGATGTTGTGGACCTCAAAAGATATGGACGTCCAAACGCGACGTCGGCGAGAACGTTCATGACTGTCAAATTGTTGTCCGAGAAACGATCTATAACATTTCCAAAATAGAAATCAGATCCTACTTCGGCAAGCGGATTCATAGTTGGGAGAAATGTGTATCATGCAGTGGCGAATATATCGAAAATGTGTAAATATTTAATTTTAAAACCTACTTTTTCGACGTGTTATCAGTCCAAGAAGTAACTTGCCCCGCTCAGCGTGACCCTTCGTTGCCATAGCGACTGTAGAATGAGTCTTACTGTAAACAACCTAGTTGTTGTTGCGTGGTTAAAAGCATAATTCTCCAAAGTATAAGTGTTGAAAATATCAATACAATTAGTACACAAATAAGAAAGTTATGAAACCATTCCGGATACTTTATTAACAGCCCTCGTACTTTAAAAAAAAAATAAACTGGACCTATATCTTATGTGCTACCACACATACAGCCTTGGTATTTCACACATGGACACATCTTATCAAGACCTTTCACATTTGACCATGACCTTGGACCTTGTGACATTGACCTTTGACCTACTTTAAAAAAAACTTAAACCTAGCCGATATATCAATCATTTTACATATACAGCCTTGATATTTGACACATGGACACCTACGACCAAGACTTTTCACATTTGACCATGACCTTGGACCTTGTGACCTTGACCTTGGTGTTTGACCTACTTTAATAATACATTAACCTGGTGTATATTTCATGTTACATATACAGCCTTGATATATCACACATGGTCACTTCCAACCAAGATATTTCACTTTTGACCATGACCTTGGACCTTGACCTTAAAAGAAGATTAGTTGACTGCTTCCGAGGAGATTGGTTAGGGTAACAAGACGTTAATTCGGATATCAGTAAACTGTTAACAAGGTGGAAGGAATGTGTGGGGTTGGAAAGGCTACGGGAATATTATATGAAAAATACAGCAGGTGTGAGAATCAAAAACCTTTGATATGCCCTCATAAGCGACTTGTTTTGAAACATGGGATCATGAACGAAACCGCTAAACAACCACAAACTTGCATTTTCTCCTACACAGATGAAAGCCACACCAGTAGTGACAAGGCATGGTAACTATTTAGAGGATTATTAAATCGAGTTTTCAATTTATATTGATCTGATGAATCTGTTGCTCACAACGCAGATTCTATGAAACGTTTGCATTTGTCTAAAAGAGAGGGTGAATGAGATATGTTTGATTAAAAATTACGCCACTGTGATTATAAAGACAAGTGGTGCCGTTTTTGCTTTTGTTACCACAACTTCAATCAATTTGACCATTAGTTATCAATTATATTCCAATCACTTTTTGTTGACATGTGTGTGGTGATATGGATCTTATAAAACTTTCAGACTCTTAAAAAATGAAAACAAAGATTTACCCAACCATTTGAGTATGTATCATACTGCATTTTGTTATGATTCATGCCAAATAAACTAGAACACATATACATCTGATTCACATTTTAATGCATATGTTCGACAGAAGAAGTTTAAATCTCTGTCAAATGATTATTGAAAGTATATATGCATACATGTAATAATTTTTATCTATATGTTTATCATTTCTTCTAGTGAGCTGGACACATTTTACCCAAAGTGATTTTCAGTGACAAAAAGCATTACACTAACAACAGGTATGTCAGGAACCATTGACTGAATCAAAATCACGAATACCAAAATCAGCACATGTATCCAATATGATTATATATAGCAGAAATTTTAGAAATATTGCTATTGTAACTGTAGTAAAAATACGTAAATACAGACAAGGAGACTTGGAAATGGGAAAAGGACGACACACATGTCATACAATCACCTGGCTTATAAAATTACATTGTTTTTGATAAATCTGTTCTGTAAGTATGCAATGTACATCTACGGACTTCGCAGTCGAAATACATATAGAATTTGTCTTTTAGGAGGCCAGGGGGTTGCATTCATTCATGAACACTGCAATATATTTTCTAAACGAAATAAAATTGCAAAAGTACTACATATATCTAATTTCTATTTCAACATAGAAATAAGTTCCCTTCGTACACTGATTATCATTCTTTGCATAAGTAATCTTTGTCTAATCGTCATAGTTATACAAACTAGGTTTTGAAAATGAGAAAGTTATAATCCTACTTAATAGCAGAAACAAATGTATTCTCTCATACTTACATAATTGAGCGCGAATCTGGAAAAGGGTCCCATATAGCATTTGACACAGTCACGTTTCTTGAGATCAGTGCATGCTTTTAGTGAAGATAGGCAGACATCCATGCTGCTATATTACAATTGCAACATGTCATTAAGGATCTAGTGGATAACAGCAATGGTTCCTGATCAGACTGCATGTATACGCAGGCTGATTTGGTACCATATTTGGTTCAAGAGCCTTAAGGGACCTTTTTCCGTATCCTGACTTATCATATTGTACATGTAAATATTGAGTTATGATTAGATATACATGTATATGCAGACCAATATATCCGACGAAGAGAGTTTTTGTACTATATATGACAAAAGCAGCATTTTTTTTTGTACATTCATTGTATCCTTGAATATGGGACGATCGGGTTTTACTTTGGTTGCCACATGATGTACATTATATATCCTATAATCGTATATTGGCATTGGGATATATTTTGTTGTAAAGTATAGTTTCATTTTTTTCATTTGGTCATTCAATTTAGATACGAACCGTCGAATATTGTGCAATTGAATATATTTCCAGTAATTATTTTCTAATTTGCATTGATTGGACATTCAACTGAACATATAAGGCCCTTCATTATTTTTAAAAGTGTAAATGTCTTTGAGTTCAGCATTCTTTCAGTAGGCCTAACGTAAATTTCTCCATTTCATATTCATATAACATATATATGCATGAAATAGTCACCTAAGAGGCAATCCAATTGTTCTGGATAAAAACACATTGCTGTCAATAGATTAGCAACAGTTAGAGGCCTTAGAACACTCATAGTATGCGTTTTAGTTTTAGGTACGAACATTTCAGGGTCCGAATCGACCAAATGTTTTTGCCGTTTACAGCTTTTTCCGAGTGTTTTATGTCACGAAACTGGAATGAGTCGATGAATACGCATTTGGAAATATATTTAAGTGTAAAAATATGTTGCCACTTGCATTTCTGCTTCAAAGAATTGAAAAATTCACTTGAAAAAAAAATGTGCATTTCGTTCAGTGTAGGGGCCGACAAATTGTCTTCTATTTCACAGCCTACAGAGGCCTCATACCTGGGAACAGATTCAATAGTACTCAAAACTAGACTGTTTTAAGAATATTTTGGCAGAGAAAATAATCACAACAAGCCTTTTTATAAATCACACACTACCAAAAGAAATCGCACCTACTGTCCCATTTGTAAACATGTGAAAATGGGGTAGGTTAAGAAAACGGCGATTTTCTCAGCATAAGCTACCAATTTCAGACTGCTATCATATCAATTAGTTAACTACACATATCAAGCTGTTCAGAAAGGGCAATAAGAATTACTCCCTCCAAGTGGTACCAAAAAAGTGTCTGGCTCATGGACTATACGGTTCTCTGAACTTTCAAGCATTCCTTGGGCTACTTGTATGTCAAGATCATTTTTTGCCTTCAAAGCTTTCGACAGTTTTTCTATAGCCTCCTTGAGAAGCACTTCTGCACTTTTCAACACATTATTAAATTCAAACTCTTCTTTTTTCAACTGCTCTTCCTGTTGATCATAGCTCTTGGTTAGCCTTTTAATTTCATCCAGCTCCTTTTGTTACAGGTCTTCTGTCTTTTTCTTTTCTTCATTGTCCTTTTGCTTTCTGCGTAGTTCTTCCTTCTCTTTTTGAAGTCTATCTTCATACCTGGACTTGGCTCTGGCAGCTAAACAAACTAGTTTATTTGGCAGTTTGAGGTTATGAACACCATTCACCTGGGCAACCTTTTCTTTGGCCAGTCTTAAACCATTGATTGTTTCAATGTTTAGGTTGGTTCTCTCTGGAGTAACTGTGTTCTTATTGTCAGACAATGACCTTTCAACATCTGCATTACCATGGGCTAGGGTGAGAGCAGACTTGACGACTTTTGATAAAGTAGGGTACTTATTCTGTCCACCTGATGTTTTCTGGTCAGTCACTTTCCTCCAGTAATGGTCCACTCTGATGTACTGCCCATCTATATCTTCTGACCATTCTTTCGGTACATATGATGTGCTGTACTCAAACCATTCATTCTTAAGTAAAGGTATTTCCTCTTCTGTTATAACATGTGGTAGCTTCCTAGCAACTGAGGTGATGGCTCTGGATCCTCTATCACTTGTCTTCAGCAGAGGATGTAAGAATTGAAGATTATTCAGGAGCTCATTTCCAATTGGTAGGTGACCTACTAGATAGTCAGCAACTACAATGTAGAATTTCTTAGTATTCTTTAAAATTGACTGATTCTGTTCTTTTGCCATCTTGGAAAGTTGCTGTCTTCCTGCCTCTCCAATCTCAACCTGATTGTCCGGCAGATGGTTCCCGGTTTCATTGATATCAATATCAAGAAGTCTTTTCCCAGTTTTCTCACCAACTACATCTTTCTTGATGAACCTGAACAATAGAGTTCTCAGTAGTGTAGAACATTCATCCAGTAGAATGTGGATGATTGGGCCCCTGGTCTGGAAGAGTGTCAAGAATCGCTGAAAGAGAGGAGTTATTGATGTCAAGAAAGCAAACTGAAACAAAAGTTTTTTATCCTTCAATCCATTGCATATTCTCCTGTATCTTTCATTACTTTCCAGTTGTTTTCGGGCGGAGTTGGTTTTAATGGATTTGGGAAGCTGGATGGTGAAGTATTCTATGCTAACCTTCCAGTTTGTCAGCACTCTGGTCATGGCTGGCAACAATGTAAGCCATCTGCTTGGAACATGTCTTAGGAATAGGCTCTCATCCATATTAAACTCTATTTGAAGATCCTTAAAATCCTCCCTTCTAACTGGCTGCTGCTTGAAAAACTGATACATGTCAAATGTTAACTCTTCTGCATCACTTCCAAAACAGTTGAGACCTTTTCTGAATGCATTGTGCACTGTATGAAGATTGCAGGGTTCAAAGTCAAGTAGACCTGGATTGCCATCTGCTTTCAGACTTTCGTTGATTTTCCTGTGAATAGATTTGTTGACATTGGGTCCATCAGATGAGAGACTAATCAAGTTCTTCATGGGTAGATTTACTTCAGGATCATGCCCATCTCCTAATCCCAGTAGGGCTTCGCTTACAATATCAGCAGTAGCATGGCCAAAGTGAACAGCTTTCAAAAATCTCACAGACACTTCTCCCTCAATACTGCTAAAAAATCTAATAAGGATATCCATTTGCCTACATTGCTGTGCTGTGGTCGTTTCGACAAACATAAGAACATACCCCAAATTCCCATCTATCACTTCCTTCACAATTGCTTCAGTCAAGAATGGTCTGATGGCCTCAGATACTGTGTATGATGCTTTTGACCTAGACAATGAGAACATATCTGCAATTTCACACTTGAACATCTTCTGAAACAACAAATCAATTCCATCACATGATCTAAATGAGAAATCAGAAGCTGCTACTTTAAAACACCACAACAACTCAGATTCTCTAGCTTGGTGTTGCAAAGGTTGGCTTGGAATTACATGTTGCCTGCTCTCACTAGAAGTTGCTGCAACTGGTTTGTCAGATGGAATTTCCCCAGAGGCATGGGCTAGAGTTGTTACTTGATTCCCATCTTCTTTACTAGGCCCTTTCTGAGTAGTGTCGGACTTGCTCATGGTAAGCACTGTTTGAGAAGTGTTTTTACTAAACCTGGTATCTGAAATCTGTTTATGTTTAGAAGATTTACTATGTTGTTTCACCTGATTGAAACCACTGTTGCTGACAGAAAATTGCTTACAGCATAAAGTGCAATAGGCTAATTCATTATTCCCCTTTACAGATTTACACCACTTAAACACTTGAACATTATTGCCATCCTCCTTATCTAGCCATTTGTCATTCCAATGGGTCTTTCCTCCCGGCATTGGTCACTCTTATGTTGTCACACGGTTGGTTAAGAATATCTGGATTATCTTATCTCTTCACTGTTGGACAATGACACACCTTAAAAGCTTTTATGTTGTAGTTATGTGTGACTTACCTCATAAACAGACTGTTTGTGTGTTTCAACTAATTTCTAGTTTATCCAGCACAAACAGCCTGTAAGTGTGCTCCAATTCCAGTTTGGAAGGGCACAAATGGTCCCCTCAGTACATAAGCAAGTCTTGGAAAAAATCCTTTAAATATTTGAATTCAATCATTTCTATATTTTAGCATGTTGAGAAACCTATGCTATAAAAGTGGCACTATAGCTGTCTTATAAATGTTTTACTTCATACTGGAAGAGAAATGAGAATCTTTTCTGAGACTTGTTCTGTATTTCATCATTGGGGAATATCTGAAAAAAGAAACATGAATATTCTGATTTACCTTGAAGGCTGGTATCCTTTTCAAATGCCTTGTAGGTGACCAGACAGGTGATGATGAACAGGATGAAGTGCATCAAAGGATAATACAGGATGGTGATGCTATGGAATACATAGAGATTCTCCTACATGAAGAATAAAGAAGCAAAGAGCAGTATATACGCAATATTTGCTTATTGATCATTCATCGAAAAAAAAAATCTCATAAAAATATAGGAAATATTTTCAAAATATAGGAGAATTATAGGAAAATAGGAGGTGCTTAAAAATATAGGATTTGGATTCAAAATAAAGGAGTTTTATAGGAAAATAGGAATCGGTTGACAGCCTTAAATACGATATCGAATATGGAACTTTGGACAGTTATAAGACAAATAGAGAAGTATACAACAGTTCTACATCAGAAAACGGTCATACTTCAACGAATCAACACGGAAAATATGCATCAAAGTACGGAAGACGTTCAAAGTTAGATTTATTTTCGTGTGCTCCGAACTTAGATTCTAAACAATCGCCACGTTTACGAGTTGTGAACACCGGTCTTCTGTCAAATGATGTAGCTAATAAAATGTGCGTAGAATACAACATCACTGAAAGGACACCGATTTGCATACATGATCCTAAATTAGATATCTTCATATCAGGTTCTTTATCAAAACAAGGAGTTTGGGAAGCAGATCTCGTTGGACAGTTTGGTCAGGCATTGAAGAAATATCAGATCACGGACGTACTAGATCTTGGATGTAATCTTGGTGTTTATACTCTCAAATCTGCCAAACTAGGAAAACGGGTTGTGGCTGTCGATGCAAACTTGGAAAATCTCCGTTTATTGTCAAAGTCAGTGATTCTCGGAAAACTGCAAGAAAATGTTACTTTGATCTGTAACGCTATGTCTCATATTTATACGAATGTTGCCATTTCTAGCGACCCGAAAAATATAGGTGGACAGTTTATTAAGACGGTGTCCAGAGAAACAAATATGTCTTTAGTAGAAACGATAAAGTTGGATGACTTGGAGTCCATGTTCCAGGATAAGACAATCGCCATTAAAATGGACATAGAGAGATCTGAGATAAACACTTTACGAGGCGGGACTTCGTTTTTCAGAAACATCAACGTCAGGTTTGTACAGATTGAAGTGGCAATAGATAAAGATGGCGGTTACAAAGATCGGTCTACAATTTCCTCGATCCTCACTTCATACGGATTTACGCCATTTATAGACTGTTTGGGTGTCGCTGCCTTGAAGAGTGTTCCGATAGAGCACTGGAAGGGCGATGTGTGCTTTATCAAAGAATGAATAAAATATAAACATCAATCCTGAAGGCATGAACTGTCGTTTTTTGGGAAGCGATTAAAAGATGCAATAATATGTAAGAAAGTCCATTGATTTTCGAGACCAGATAAACCGATATCAACGATCAGTCTTGTAATGACCAATACTGCCTAGTTTAGTCGAAAGTCTGTGAAGAAAACATTGGGGATCTTAATCAGACTGCAATTAACGGCACACTGATATTGATTTATGTTGGCACCAAATGGTATAAAGACATTTTTTCTATATCTTTGATGACTGACACTGACCCTTTCCCATGCAAAACTTGTTTCGACGTCCAGGATATCTACTTTTTTCTGAAAAAAAAAAAAAAAACATGCTGATAATCTGTTTATGTCTTGTTTTTTTCATAAAAGGTACACAATTAAAAGCTTTTGAAAACAAAATCATACATGATGGTCTACAGCAAGTTCCATATTGCAGAATGCGTTCATTGCCTTGTTTTCGAAAGGGTTAAGGAGACCGTGTAACATTGAACAGTTGCTGCCACAGCTAGCGCTTGGTAAAGCACATGGCACATCTTTTAGCTATTTGCTAGAGATGCTCTGCCAGGTCATTTATCGAAACCTATACCAAATGGGTCAAAAGTTTGTTTGTAGAAAGTGCATGCATATATTTGACACCTGTATGCAAATTATTGATGCGCACAAATCTATATTTTTGTACGAACAGGCTAAAATATACCTTTTCGGGTCGACATTGACATAAGTAGCCAATGAAAATAGGTGTTATAATTGCCATGGGAGATCACGGCATGCTACATTCTCACTGCCGATCAAATCAACTCGGTCAGACCGGATCCAGCTATCGAGTACAGATCAAACTCGATCGGCATAGGTAATCGGTAATGGTCAGTGTGATCAAGCTTGATCTGCAGTCTTTCAGCCAACTTCTTCGAAGTTTTTCACTGTCGAAATACCCATGTGCGATCGAGTGGAACATTGAGCGGAAATCATGCATTGATCAGATAGAAGATCGGCCTGATCGAGAATCGATCGTGTCTGAAAATTCAATCGACCTGTGTTCAACATGCCGATTACACCGACTTGTAGTCGAGTGCCTCCCGATTTCCGACCACATCCCAATCAACTAGACATCTTCTCCATCTGTGTACTCGATCATATCGACTGTACATAGAGGTCGGGTTAATATAGTCTGGAATACCTGCCCCTAATACTGCGTTATTGGGTCAGACACACTCCAAAAATAGCGACGCCCACTGAAGTGATTTCACTACAAAGATAAAGAACAAAGCTGTGACATATCCTTGATATGTCACACATGGACACATCCTACCAAGAACTTTCACATTTGACCATGACCGTGGACCTTGTTACCGTGACCTGTGAGTTTGACGTGCTTTTAAGGACAGATCCTTTATTTATTTCCTACGGTAAGATTTTTTTAAATTTTTTTCTGTACTGATATTTAAATATATGAGAAGTAGAAAAATGACTTAAAAACTATAGGTCACCAAGCGAATTAAAAAGTTATTGGATTTCAAGGGAGGCTACTCTTGTCTAAAATTGCAAAAATGAGGTGTCACTTAAATACCCACAAAAAAGTGTCCGAAATGACTAGAATTACATAAATAAGTCTTTATTGTGTTCAATATGTTTTATTCTGTCTAAATGAGTATCAATTTAGGAAAATTTAGTGATGATTTTGAATTTTTTAGTAAAACATTCTTTCTAAAGTAGCTAAAATTGCTCTTTTTTCGCAACGTTTGATGATAATAAAAAAAGAATTTTTTCTTTTTTGGTATAGACATAGTGCTTGGTCATACCTACACAAACAAAGAAAGAAAAATATATCAAACCAAGCGTTTTTCTTAGTTATAAGTAAAAATTGGTTTACTTTTTGCAGCTCTGTCCGAAATTGTTTCACTTCTTTTATCCATTTCCTTCCTTATTACCAGCTTTAGATAATAAAAAGTGTCATCTTTTGTGTCCATCTGAAGCGGACTAGCTCATTAAGACACCACTTTGCTTTTGTTGATCCGTTTCCTATCGCTTACGCCACATGTTGAACGCGTAACAGAAAGCGAAATGTACCATCCGAGTACTATTACACTTTAATTGGCCAAACAGAGAAAATTGAAATTACCGAAAAGGATCTTGTCATTTAACAATCAAACATTAACTAAATGTAAAAAAAATACATTTGCTGAAAAGACAAATTACTGAAACAGCTTTATTTCGTTATTTAGGATATGCGCAGTAAGTTGCGCAGTAACAACTGGAGGATCTGTCCTTAAAAAACTTAACCTGGCCTATATTTCATGTGCTTTTACACGTACAGCCTTGATATTTCACACATGGACACCTCCAACAAAGACATTTCAATTTTGATCATGACCTTGCACATTGGAGTTTGACCTACTTTTAAAGCTTAAAGCTTCAACCTGGCCTTTATCTCATGTCCTATTACCTATACAGCTTCGATATTTCATACATGGACACCTCCTACCAAGACCTTTCACTTTTGATCATAGTTAGCAGTTTTGCGTAAATCTCGCGGTGTATCAGTCATTCCTCTTTGGAAATCGGCTATATTTTTGCGAATTCTTTGTCGAAATGGAAGATTTATTCGTTCAGTGATGAAATGGATTGATCTACCCACGACAAAAGACTTTTACACGCGTAGTAAGTCTGGAAAGTGTCTTTTCGGAAAAAGAGATCTGTGATTTAGAATGTTGGCGTTAAATATCGATTTCAAGGGAGAGTAATCTTTGTCAAATTGCATTTTCGTATGTAACAGTTACTTCCATTGTCATGAAAAGTTTAAGCGATACGACTGATTCTACGGTAATGCGCTTATTTCAATAAAACCGCTGTCCTTGTGCATGCATGTTACTGTTCAGGCATCAAGATGAACATTTATTGCTTTTTTGTTGACCCTGGCATAGTATCTAACTATTGAACATGAAATAATTTGCTGAATATAAAAATTGAATGTTGGGCACAGCACAAAGCATGTCAGATTATACAACGATTTGCTTGTCCTTACACCATATGTCTTATTTCAAAGCCAATTTTCAATTTTGTTTGTACATTGTAAGCATTTGGAACGCTTATATGTCTGTTTTCCAACAGGACTGAACTCGAGACTTCAAATCACCCAAATAGTAAGCGATTAAAGCAATTATTTGAACAAAAATACTCAAAAGAGCGTTGTCCTTATTTTATACATCAAATACGGTAAACAGATATAAATGATACTGGAAAGTGTAATAGCAACGACTCAGTAACATATCATTGACAGAAACATAGTTGTAAATGTAAAAAGGCTGAAGAAAACATTTACTCTTCTTAAGCTGAATTACTTTTGAAAAAAAAATGTGTCTGAAATCATAACTTTAAAAAAAATATAAAAATATCATCAGATACGTAAAGATGTTTTTCGCCGCTGTGCAGTAAAGGCTTTATTCCGAAGACAAAATCCCACTATCATTTCATTTTGGATACGCCAGTGGTGTAAAAACGCTTTCTTACAAACTAAAATAAATAACATGTTGAATTTTATTGCCATTGTAACAGTTTGACTATCAAATACGTTAAAGTCAGTTACGTTAGTTAAATTTTATTATTCGATTTTAAACCCCGTCTGAATATCCCAAATTTAAACAGATCTTCGTGTCAATGATACCATGTTGCTTTGTGATTGTTCTACGAGAACTTCAAACCATATGATCAGCATAGCCTGATATTTAAAGAGTGTTTGTGTACGTGTGAAGTGTGGATGCAGTTCAATATTATTTAAAGGTAAAAAAATACCAATTCTCTTTGAATTAGTTTTCGTTATCACAATAGCTCACCATGAGCACTTTCGTGCTCAGGTGAGCTAAAAATGTGGCCTCTAGAGTGCACACAATGTTTTCTTTCTTGGATTTGACCCCGTGACCTAGTTTATGACCAAAGACGACCCAATTTCGAACTTGTTTAATTTGAATTTATCAAAATTATTCAGGCCAATTTAAATATAGCCCTTAGAGTGCACATACGGTTTTACTAAAATTTGACCTAGTGACCGAGTTTTCTAAAATGATAATCTGTATTCAAGTTGTAGCCTATAAAAGCTAAATCAAACATAAAATTTCAAAATGCTGAAGAGCAAAATGGGCTACGTCTTAGTAACTGTAAACACGACATATTTCACACGTAAGTTTTGCTAGTGTCTTGAACCGTTGTAAAATGTGTCGTTGTCCTTCAATTGTCATCGTTCTGAAATTAGGCGTTTGCAATCCAAAAGAAAGGATGCAGTTTTGATAAGCTTCGGTCTGATATCTCGCATGCAGGAATGACTAGACAAGATCGTGACATGACGTTGACGCCCTTACGTCAACGTTTCAAGGCTACACAATTTATGGCGATTCAGTAAAGCAAGCATATGTAAGCAACATTGGAAATCGACGAAGGCAGACGGACGGCTCAAAAGAGATTTGAGACCTTATGTTTGTCACATTATCGTGATGCCTAAGTCTTACGTTACGCCTGCATTAGGCACATCGTCGTCGGCACGGGACGCGTAAAAAAGTCACGAGTGTGGTGTAGGGCAAAATATCTCTTCTGCCTGAGTTTCGCAAAATTTAGGGCCCAGGTAAAGAATTTGCAGGACGTGAGATACGTCTTGCAATATGAACGCAATGAAATTCCAAACGATAAAATGAAACGTTGTGTTCGATCAGTAAGACCACAGATGTTTGCCGTCATTCATTAAAGGGGCTCATTCTATGTTTTTATGCTTCCGAACTGTTCTGGAACTCATATTTGTGCATGGAAAAACAATTAGCAATGCATAAAAACCTCAATCTCGGCGACAAAAACACCTTTCCTTTGCTATAGATCAATCCTTTACAAGCGTGTTTACACATTCTATTTTTACTTCAAAACAAGACAAGGTCACGGTCAACGAGACACACCTCCGCGATATTAACACACCGTACAACCGGCTGTGTCGATGACTGTGACCTTATTTGCGAGGAATACGTGAAAAGGTTTATTTTGTACAAGCACTGAACATTTATACGCGTATTTATCAACTATAGAATACCAAAGATCCTTTCGTTTATTTATAAAAGTAAATTCATTTGACCTACCATGCACATGACATCAGATGCCGAATCTGTCTTCGCTGACTTTCTACGCAGCCGGTCGTACGGTGTGTTAAATCTCGCTGAGCACAGATGACGTATCTCTGACGTAATTGATTTTTGAAGGTTGGGCATATGTAGCCGTTACAAAACAAAAACAAGGACGACCAGCATGTTATTAATTGACTTGGATTTTAATACTTAATAAAGCTCGTGGAGTGCTAACAATGGACATAAATGATCTACCCCTTCAGGTTGGTAATTTCATACGTTATTTCTGGTTTGTAATTATTGTGCCATTTGCATTTTCGACAGCCTAGCTCGTCCCCCTTTAAAGAGTTACAAAGCCATGTCAAAATAGAAATTGAAGCAGAAGTCCCAAGAAATGTGCATTATTTAATCACCTCACGTTCGTCAGCAAGGTCTGTGAATTCCGAAATTGACACCTATCTCAAATATCTTAAGAAAACACAAGAAAAAATACATAGGCAATTGGATTATCTTTAATTTGATACCAATATTATAATATCTATATTCAAAATTACGATAAAAATTCCAGTTATTCTATGTGCACACTTTCTTTTTTGACTCAGCATATAATATTGATTAAGACAAATTGAGTTGTCACAGCCCAGTGGTATTGTTTTTCTTTGAGTTTAAATTTGTCTTCAACCTGGTAAGAGGTTAATAAAATGAAAATATCTGCAGTATACATGTACTAGTAAAAATGCCTTATTGTTTAGCTAACCTCACAACTGTTAAATGAGTCCTTGTGGCTCCTATGTATCGGTTTGCATCTGCAATTGTTAGACCTTCTCTCTGTAGGTTCTAACTCAATCTGACCAAGGGTGTAATGACCTCCTGAAGACAAAAAGTGTATAATTTCTTGAATTATTCAACACCTCGTTTAAAAGAACGTCATAAAAGAGTATCACTCCTAAGTGAAGAATCACAGTGTTTTGGATAACCCCTTTCTAATGGCCACAACATGGATAATTTTGGTGGTTAATGTCACAGGCATTTTTTTCATTTTCCACAATGTTTTCTCAATCACGTTTCTTGAATGGCGTCAAAAATCGTCACTGTGTGTTTTTCTTTTGATAAACTTGTTTTGATTTTACATACCCTAAGTGATAACACGAAAATAAGGTTTCCATCTGAAGCAATCTTCACCAAACCTTCAGCCTTTGCATTTCATGGGATACTGTCTCAAGGTGTTGTCTTATTGGAATATATCCATTGATGAAGTTATCAGGGATAAAGATTAGCAGGGGCCCACTCGCCCATGGCCCCTAGATTTTGGGCTGGGCCCCTGAATATTTAGAGAAAATGCCTATACCCTTAATGTTAAGTATTGAATTTTGCTATTCTGGGCCCCTAAAATAAAATAGTCAGTCTTTATCCCTGAGTTATCAATGGCAAGATCAATGTGTGGCAGCCATCTTGTTCCACCTATAATCATTGAAAATAAAGAAGTAAGTAAGAAAGGAAGTAAAGTAAAACAATAAGTATTAAAAAGGATGTGAGGAATTGTTATAAATGTAACTAATACTAACTGTCTAACTGTCTATACTTTACTTTAATATTATAACTAAAAAGTATTTTAAAGGGGGGGTCTCACCCTATCAGAAATTCCCATAGGGTTGTGCCCACGCTCGGAATTTTATGAAATTTGGTATGAAGTTAGTATTTTTTATTACCACGTTATTCCCGAAATGTTTTTTTAAAAATCTTTTCTGGAAAATATTTTTTTTAAGAATTTTAAGATTTTTGCTTAAAAATGGGGGGTATCCTAATTTAACGAGGCGATATACAGCCAGCTTTGTCGTATTCGAGCCAAATTGTCCCCAGAAATAATGTCTAATAATTTCTCATTGTGTATAAACCAGAACAGTATATATTACTCAGCAAAAACAATTTTCTCGAAGATTTTGTATGACCTCATCGCCAAATTCTTTAGTTTTTAAGTATTTCGACCAAATTCAGGTCTTAATTTCACCTAGTTCCAGTTTTTGTCAACCAATAAAATTTACATAAAAATTGCCCTTATATATGCCCATGCTTATGGTAAAATATGAAGAAAAAATAAAACCGGTAACAGTGTTGTTTTTTGATTTAAGTGTAAAGGGTCCAGATTTCTAAGAATGTAAAATCTAAGATTTTACTTAATTATTTTCAAATACATTTGTAAATAGCTCATTATGCTTTGTTGTGTCTTTATTTAACATAACCAACTTACACATGGCATCAATTTTAACTTTTTTCACACAAAAACATGATATTAAAGAATAATGGGCTCATTGTCGTACCCCACCCACCAATAATATAATGGAAGAAAAAATCCCAAACAGCAGAGTAAATTATAAATTGTGGGGATGAAGAAAAAAGGAGATGCATAATGTTACATATTTAATCTATCATGTCACCCTTTTTAACTTTCCTTTGTGGCTTATCAGCACTTAGACTACTTTCTTCTTCTTCCGGTTACAGTGCGGGCCCTTATAAGAGCATTATCGCACAGTTATTAAAACTATAAACATTTTTTTCTTTACTACACTGCTCAAAATAATAAAAAGAACACAAAAACAGTTTTTATTGTACATTAATTGTGCCTTTGAATGCAAAATTGCTAATATTTCTATTGTAATGATGAACTAGCCACTGCTTTGTTGACATATTAACTTTTTGATAATCTCAGATTTGAGAAGAACATGCATCATTTTCGCATGTTTATATCAACAATATTGATACAAAAATGTTGTACGATGACTCCTCTTGCTATTCTGATTTAAGATTGGGGACTGATATCGATACTATGTAGGCAATACTAAGCTTTTGCTAGATGGGTACCATTAAAATCCGGGAGCATTCTAAGGTGCCGTTGTTCACAATTCTCATTATTTGACAATGTTACCGGTTTCAAATTTTCACCAAATTCTGCATATCACTAGGAGACATATATGGCTAACCTTTTTATCAATTTCATAGGTTGACAAAGACGGGAACATGCAAGTGAAATTATTTGAATTGAAGGTTTTGAAAATTTCTCGGCTGTTTTTCTGACAATTCCTGCCCAAATAAATTTCTGAGATTTTTTTTTGCATGTTGGCATCAACATTGTTGGTACAAAAATGTTCTTCAATGACCCCTCTTGCTATTTTGATTCAAAATTTGGGACTAATATCAAAACTAGGTAAGCAAAATTGGGCTTTTGCTAGACGGGTACCATTGAAATGCAGGAGCATGTTTAGATGCCGTTGTTCACAATTTTTATAATTTGACAATGTTACCGGTTTCAAATTTTCACCAAATTGTGCATGCAAACAGGAATCATATATGGCCAACTTTCTTATTAATTCCATTGGTTGACAAAGACGGGAACATACAAAAAAGTTTGATTGAATGTTAGGTTTCATATAATTTTCAGGGTAGTTTTTCTGTCAATTTCTGACTAAATAGATTTCTGAGAAATTATGTGGCATGTTGCTATTAAAAATATAGGTCTGAAAATGTTCTACATGTTCTACAATAACTCTTCTTGCTATTTTTATTTAAAATTTAGGACTGATATCAAAACTAGGTAAGCAAAATTGTGCTTTTGCTAGACAGGTACCATTGAAATCCGGGAGCATCTTAAGGTGCCGTTGTTCACAATTCTCATTATTTGACAAATTTTGCATACAAACAGGGAACATATATGGCCAACTTTCCTATCAATTTCATAGGTTGACAAAGACGGGGACATACAAAAAAATTGATGGAATTTTAGGTTTTGAAAATTTCTCGGCTATTTTTCTGACAATTTCTGACTAAATAAATTTCTAAGAATTTTTTTGTTCATGTTGATATCAACAATATTGGTACCAAAATGTTCTACAGTGACTCCTCTTGCTATTCCGATTTAAGATTTGGGGCTGATATCAAAACTAGGTAAGCAAAATTGCGCTTTTGCTAGACAGGTACCACTGAAATCCGGGAGCATCTTAAGGTGCCCTTGTTCACAATTCTCATTATTTGACAATGTTACCGGTTTCAAATTTTCACCAAATTTTGCATACAAACAGGGAACATATATGGCCAACTTTCCTATCAGTTTCATAGGTTGACAATGACGGGAACATACAAAAATATTTGATAGAATTTTAGGTTTTGAAAATTTCTCGTCTATTTTTCTGACAATTTCTGACTAAATTAATTTCTAAGAATTTTTTGCGCATGTTGGGACCAACAGTAATGGTATCAAAAGTTTCTACAATGACTCCTCTTGCTATTTGTATTAAAACTTGTGGATTTATACCAAAACTAGATAGTCAACATTGATTTTTTGTAAGACGGGTATCAATGAAAACAGGGAACACTTTAAGGTGCCGCGTAAAGACCTATATGCAATCTTTGAGTAAAACGAATATATTTTTGTAGTTCATAGGTCAGGGGCATTCTATGAGTAAAGTTACAAGAAAATCTAAGCGTGGGCGCGAATGAGACCCCCCTTTAAAAGTGAAACTGTTACATGATTTACTTACCAACACGAGTAGGTAGGACAACCCTTTTGTTCAATGCTTTGAAAGCCTGTTTAAGACCCTGCTTCAACTTGGGAGACCTTTTATAGAGGTAGTATAATCCTAGCAACATGGTTGTCAGTTTCTCGTATGTTGGATTTTTCTTGATGGTGTCATTAAAAGCAAGCTCTAAACGGAGTGCCAAACAGTGAATTGTTACTATATGGGGATGTGACTGTTTAAGAAGAGCTGCTAAACCAGATTTCAGTCCTGTAAATAGAATGATACATAGCAATGAAGAACTTGCATAAAAGAAATTGATTTTTTTTTTTCAAAAAAAAAAAAAAAAAAAAAAATGGTGTGTATAGGAGTAAATTATATTTGAATTCATCAATGCTTTTCAAAAGTTTTCTTAAATTCTACAAATCAAAATTGTTGGCAACATTGATAGAGAAGAGCAGACTACTCAGCTAATTATTTATTAAATAATAACAAGTTCAGCGGTCTTTATTGCGCAAATAAAACCCGATGTGCGACGGACTACATGTGTAGGTAAAAATCGAGGCGCAAAGCGCCGAGGTATTTGCCATTACATGTAGTCTAGAGGACAGAGGTTTTTATTGCGCAATAAAGACCGCTTAACTTGTTATTATCTCCATTATAACACTCAAAATAACAAAACCCACATTCGAAATGTGTTATTTTGTGGAAATTCAGCATGAACTAGTTTTCGGCGTAGGAAACGCATTGGCGGTCAAGTGACGTCATTGATGACGTCATTTGACGTTACCTTGACGTTACGTGACGTTTTGGCGCATACACAAAGCATAATTACATAGAGTCATTATTGGTCAAATAAAACCCGATGCAGTTCTTCTTTCGCTATATATGCATTTTACGGAAACGTGTTATAATATTGGTTTAACCCTTTCCCGAAAGGCAAATTTTTAGGGTACTTGACTTTAATACTACTGAGTAGGTGCAGCAGACACCAATTTAAATCTGACGCTGATAGTATGATATAGCACAGAAAAAGTTGAGGCAAAAGCAGAAAATGCTGATTGTCAGCATTTTCTTCTTTTGCTTCAATGATTTCCCAAACCTTTCCCTTAAGGACAAAACCAGTTCTTGTTTGGGAAAAGGTTAAGTAATGCTGAATAATAATATACAGTTAATAATTTTGTGAATATTTATCAACTGATAAAATGAATCAATAACCTTGCATATTAGAGGCACCATCTGCACAGAACCCGACCAGTTTTTTCTCATACACCTGTTCCATGTCGTAAGAGGCGAATACATTCTTGATGTGCTCATGGATGACTTTTGATGACGCAGACTCGGGACAGCCTATATTAAAAAAATCGTCACTCACAATTCCACATTTACAAGTCCTGATGTACAGTGATTCATAGTCCTCGCCCGTAAAATCTGCGCTTCCGTTAATCGTGAAGGAGAAGAAGTTTGCTTCATTCAAGTTTGTTAAGACTTTTCCGAGAAATTGATGCTACAGAAATGGTCATTTCTGCAGCCCCTTTATCATTCAAGTACCCCTGGCCCACATCTAGACCTTTCATTCTGTCTAATGTGCAGAGAAGAACAAAGTCAGTGAATGGCTTATGATGTTTCGCCAAGTAATGCGCATTCCTAAATTTGATGGCTAACTGGTCAAACTCTTTTCAAGTTTGGCAATGCACCTCTCGACGTCTGTCTCTCCATCTTTTTTCCTTGGAAAGGTGTCTTAGTGCAATCTTGGAGTGGCACTTACTGATTTCATGTGACTTAATAGCATCCAACCGCAAATTTTCACAACCCAGGGGCGTTGAAAATGATGTCTTTCCCCCGTTTCCAAACACCAGTCTTAGAACATGGAGTTGGTCACGGAGGAAAACCTTAGCCAAGGCCGATTAGTCGTCCACGAGACTAGGAAAGCCCTATCACGGCTTTTTTCTTCATATTTACGCTGTGTAGCCGCTCTCCCCGCAACCTCTGTGTGCTTCTTTCCTGGTTCACAACCAGGCAAGTATTTCAATACACCCAAACACACTTTGAATTTTTAACCGTGACCTGTGTACGCATGAGAGCAAACAAAAGGTCACGTGGTCGTTTTACTATATAATTCATTGGGCGAGTCGTTATTTTCACGCGAGCATTTTTCAATTATTCTGCCTAAGTACTAAGAATATTTTATACAGTCATTTACGTTAATTATTAGAGTTTTGAGTTACAGAAATATTTTTGCAACTTTGATTGAAAAAAAGAGATTTTTTGGCTTGTAATCATTCGTACCCTGTCTCCATCGCCCATTACCACCATGCAAGTTCAGGATGAGCTACTGCTTTTGAAAACCAAATAAAATAAATTTTGCAGAAGTATGTGAGCTCCTTAGTACTGTCCAAGTGTGAGCGGTAATATTTTGCATGTGTTTGTGCTCTAGATTAGAGCCAATAATGAACAGGTCACAGGATGTATTCCCAGCCTCGGAGCGAGGACAATTATAAATAAACTTATGGCTGAAATATTGTTGAGAGGTGTTAAATTAAAAAAGAAATGAAAAGAAAAATGTTTTAAACCTTTATCAAACAAGAAATGTTAATGTTTTGACTGTCAAGGGCGGATCCAGGATTTTTTCAAGGGGGGGGGGGGGGGTCTAGCCCATAAGATGGAAGATGGCTTTAAATTTGTGAATTGTGTAACGATACATGTATAGGCCTACTGTACTAACGTTGTATAGTCAAAATTCGATTTTCGGCCAATTCAAGGCGAGGTCCGGACCCCCTTCTAGATCTGCCCTTAACTGTGATACAGAGATTGTTTCGAAAATCATTTCAAGAGACAAATTAATGATACTTTTAATCAGCAGTTTCCCCTTTTGCCTCAACGTTTTCTATACTTCTATGTACACACGCAAGGGTGGATCCAGGATTTTTTCGGGGGGGTCCAAGCCCAATTGCCAGGGAGGGGGAGGTCCACGCCCAAATGATGACTTAAATATGTTGAATTACACGACGCGTTGATTATATAGTCAACATTCAATTTTCGGCTTTTTCCAGGGGGCGGGGGCGAACATCCCGAACCCCCCTCTAGATCCGCCCTTGCACATACAAAAATCCTACTTTCAAGATGCCCATTCTGTTGTCTGCAAGAGCTTCCAAATTGAATCAGGTGCCGTTTAGAAAAGGGTTTTAAAAGCCGCTGTCAAACTTGAAAAGTCTAAATAATTTGTCGTTTGAGAAATGGGCTTTAAGAGCAATGCTTTTATTATCAAATTGATCTACCTACCATAATGAATTATCTATCTACATTAATAAGCCTTTCGGTACTGAGATTGTCATCTTCACACTGAAAATGGCATGTTTCGTATATTTTTTTGTTGGGGAAAGGGGGTTAAATACATGAAAATGACAGTTGAACCTGGCGGCTAGGTCCTCAAAAGATCCGTGGGATACTACGTTTTCGGAGGGTCAAAAATGACTTAAAAGCCAGTAAAGGCCATAATTGGATGTCAGTCAATGATATCCCGTCGAGATTCATAGAGGAATCATCACAAAACGGAGTGTGATTCCTCTTAAACTTCTTCTTTCCTCCGTTCATTTCCATTGCACGTTGGAAGCTTTGCTCTCAATTGGGTCAGAGCCTCGATCTGGCATCAAAAAGTGTTACTATTTTTAGTAACAAACTGGAAGTGTGTTTGGGTGTATGACAGTTGACGGTCAGCCATTTTGAAGATAGGTGTATTCGATTTTTAAAACGGATAGCGTTGGGAATTGCTCATGTCGAACATAGGATGAATTACCGATATTAAAATAAATGATCAAATAAAACGGTCTTCAATCGGTTTTTAATGTTAACCAACATTTATAATTGATACATATGCCATCGCTTCGTTTGTTCACTAGTTTGCGAAGCTATACAAATTCAATCCTTTTGTTCTGTTAGAATTCGAAGAACGCCATATAACGAATCAAATACGACAAATATGTGTGGCCCGGCTTTTGGTATCACTCTATATTATGCGGGGTACCATGCTGTAACAAAGTGATCAATTAAATGAGAATCGGTTTTGTTTACGAATAGCGACTCAAAAGGTATGTTTTAAAGTTTGCAAATCCCGAAAAACGAAGGAAGAATAATTTCAAAAGTTAGTTGAAACGATGTGAATTTCACAAGCGCGTCGACCTTTTTAGCTCATCTGAGCACGAAGTGCTCGAGGTGAGTTATTGTGGTCACTTTTTGTCCAGCGTCCGTCCGTCCGTCAACATTGGGGTGTTTACACTCTAGCATCCACAAAAGTTAGGCAATCTTGATCAAACTTGGCCAAAACAAGAAGGATCATAAGTTTTCGGACAAGTTCGATTATGGGCCTGATCGGACAAGAAAGTGCGGAGTTATCTGCCCTTGAATGTCAAAAAATGCTGTTTTTAAGTTTGTTTACACTCTAGCATCTACAATTATTGATCAATCAAGACAAAACTTGGACATAATATTGGAGACCATAAGATCTCGGATGAGTTTGATTTTCAGTCTGATTTGACCAGAAAGATGAGAGTTACGTGCCGTTGAATTGGGCAAAATTGCCATTTTTTGTTTTCAACCTTGTTTACACTCTAGAATCTACATTTATAAATAAATCAAGACAAAACTTGGACACAATGTTGGGGGCTATAAGATCTTGCATGAGTTTGATTTTCAGTCTGATCTGATCAGAAAGTCGAGAGTTATGTGCCCTTGAATTTGACAAAATTGCCGTTTTCAGCTATTTTCGACCTTGTTTACACTCTAGAATCTACAATTGATAATCAATCAAGACAAAACTTGGACACAATGGGGACCATAAGATCTCGGATGAGTTTGATTTTCAGTCTGATCTGACCAGAAAGATGAGAGTTATGCGCCCTTGAATTGGGCAAAATTGCCACTTTTGGCTGTTTCGACCTTGTTTACACTCTAGAATCTACAATTATTAATGAATCAAGACAGAACTCGGACAATATGTTGGGGAGTATAAGATCTTGGATGAGTTTGATTTTCAGTTTGATCTGATCAGAAAGTCGAGAGTTATATGCCCTTGAATTTGACAGAATTGCCGTTTTCGGCTGTTTTCGACCTTGTTTTCTTTCTAAAATCTACAATTATTTATCAATCAAGAAAAAACTTGGACATAAGGTTGGGGACCATAAGATCTCGGATGAGTATGATTTTTCAGTTTGATGTGATCAGAAAGTCAAGAGTTAAGTGCCCTTGACTTTGATAAAATTGCCATTTTTGGCTGTTGTCGACCTTGTTTACACTGTAGAATCTACAATTATTACTCAGTGAAGACAAGTCTTGGACACAATGTTGTGGAGAATATAAGATCTCAAATGAGATTGATTTTCAGTCTGATCTGACCAGAAAGACGAGAATTATGAGCCCTAGAATTTGATAAAATTGCCATTTTTGGCTGTTGACCTTGTTTACACTCTAGAATCTACAATTATTACTCAATGAAGAAAAAAAACTTGGACACAATGTTGGAGAATATAAGATCTCGGATGAGACTGATTTTCAGTCTGATCTGACCAGAAAGACGAGAATTATGTGCCCTTGAATTTGATAAAATTACCATTTTTGGCTGTTTTCGACCTTGTTTACACTGTAGAATCTACAATTGTTTAAAAAAATGTTGGGCACCATGAGAGCTCGGATGAGTTTGATTTTCACAACGTGATTGACCATTAGTTCATATTCAGTCTTAAAGTCATAAATATCAATTGAATTGAGCATAAGTGTTGCTCATATAATTTTGGTTCAGGTGAGCGATATAGGACAATCATGGTCCTCTTGTTTATTAGAACTTTTTACAAGCCCGAGAAAAAACATACTAATTTTTTGCTGTCGGGCTAGCGCTAATTTCGACCACTGGTAATGCCATGGAAAGAATGGTTAATGACGGTCTTGTATGGTTTCTTCAGGAAAACAAACTTATTATTTCTCGTTTAGTCTGTTTCAGGTTTGATTTCATCAAAGCTATAAGCATAGCACATCTTTCATGTTTTTCAAGTGTATGTGGGCTGAAAATTAACCCTTTTTTACGACATGCCTCTTTTTTCATTGGAGTAGTGTTGTTTAAAGCGGCATGAATCGTAGCTGCAAACATTTCAGGTTTTTTATGCAAGTTCATACTCTTTTCTGTCATTCTTAAGGCTGGATGAGTTTCATATAATAGTCTTTTCTTTGCATTATGATGACGTTGCCTTCGTTTCATATTAGAAACATTTATTTGTTCCTGTGTCATCTTTTGCCTTTTTTCTTAAATATTCTCTCTTTTTTTTCAATTTGATCTCTAGTGCTTGGTTTCTCTTTTGTAACACCATCCGCTTTCAGCTTTTCTCTGCATTTGCTCATTCTCATTTTATTTTTTCATTTAATTCCTGTCTCCTTGCGCCTTTCAATGATTTACGATATTATTTCTGTTTGATACCATTTTTCCGCCTATATTCTTAGGCATTTTTGTCTTGTTTTAATCGTTTCCTGTATCGCTCATACGGAGTGTTTTACTGCTTACTTGTGAACATGTTGGAGAATCAAGAAATCGCTTCTTATAATCCCTAAGTATATAGCGCTGCAAGTATAAACAAGTAGAGATTAGCCTAGCTCTTTGAAAAGTTTGGTTAATGCCTGCTGTCACTGTAAGATGACAATGGCCCCAACACCGCTTTCATCGTCAAGGTCATCAAGGGGTGAAGGTCATCAAAGTATGTGCCTACAAAAAAGTAATGTGCCAAGACCAAGGAATGTTGTACTAAAATATGAAGTGAATATGTTTATAAGAATATTTTAATTAATGCTTTTCAGTGGATTATCGGGAAATGACGGGAGATTAACATTTGATTGAGTCACCGCCTATCCAGTGAAATTATCAAAAGCTTGTGCCCCGCTTTTGTTCATTTCACCCTATCTGGCGTTATATAAGCAGGGCCAAATAAGCGACGTCATCATAAGCGTTGCATAGCAGTCACGCGCAAAATGACTTGATTTTAGAAAATTTGTCACAAAATTTTCACATTTTGTCTAATTTTTGAATTAAAGCAATTGAATAGTCGTTTGTTTTTCGATTAAAATCGATAGATATTTCATTTCGTGAACAACGAAAGCTACATTTTCACTCATGGCTTAGCAACTCGTGAAAATAAAGCTTTTGTTGTTCACTCAATGAAATAAAAATCGATCTTACACTGAAACAAAGGAGTATCCTCTATATAGCCTATGTTAAAATTTTCGGATGGAATGACAGACGGATGTACAGACGGGCACGTCAAAACATATATGCCTCCCCTTTGGGACATAAAAACCCTTCAAAGTCAATGAATGCAAAATGGATATATAGAGTGGAAAAATGACCAATAACTCATTCCAACACAAGCCCTACTTTTTAATGTCCATAAAAAAAAAAAAAAAAAAAAAAAAAAAAAAAAAAAAAAAAACTTTGGAAAACATTGTGAAGAAAGAAGAAATTGTTTGTATCTTGCAATTTCTTCTATTTTCCCAATGTTTTCTATCTAAAACAATTAATTTAAAATTCCACCACCTTGAAATTGTCGTCAGCATCTTCTTTCAATTTGGACCAGTCTATATTTTTGTTGTGTGGGAATGGGTTAAACATACACTGAGTAAAAACTTTCGACCTAAGCCATCTTTAAAGTTTCAAGCATTTTAATTTAAAATGCTTAATTCCTGCTTAAGCTTTTTAGCAGAAAGCCAAACATACAAAGTTAAAAACTAAAGACCCCGATCTTTAGATCCACGGACATTAAAATACTTTTGTCAAAGTTACATCATATACTATGCATACCTTTTTTTAGCCTAGCTTCTGTAAAATAGTATCTTGACCATACTAGTTATACCTTTGAAAATATGATACACTTAAATGCTGGTTAAATTAATTTTTTAATTTTTAAAATGTATGCTTGTTCTATTAAAAAAAGAAGGATGTAGCAAGGATACAAGTTCTGGTTTCAAAGTTACATCTTTAAAATATTTTGTGATTATGCAGAAGAAACATGATGCTGCTTGTCAGTCTAATATTTCTTTTCATTTCCATTAAAAGTATTTTTTCCAAGGCAATGAATGAAATTAAGCGTCTGATAATATTTTCTACAAACATCACAATACTAATTAAGATGTTATTTGCATCATTTGTACTATCTTTGTGTCTTTTTAAAAAGAGTACATTTTAACCAGCTAACAAATCATTGTTTTATTTCCAAATACTTATAATAGTTGTTTTTTAAGAATATTTGCTAGTGTACTTATTTAGAGAAACAATTAAATGAACAGTTTCAGTGATGTAACAAAGACAAATGTTTTTGATTACAGATGTAACATTAAACCAAATTCCATGTCATTATCACTTCTGTGTGCGATATAACTTGGTAGATAATACTGAAAGAAATTCTGTGATGATTTGTTTTCCTACCATTTTTAATAGATCTATTTTGCCTTGTTAATATTCATACTTTCGAGTAGACTGCTATTTTGACAGACAGATGTAACAGAAACTACATTTTGTGACTCAAGATATAACATGGACACATCTTAAGAAGGCAATGTCAAACATTGACACCAAAATGTAGTTTCCTGTTACATCATTACCCCTTTTTGTAATTATCCCCCGCCGAAAAAATTTTTCGGGGGGGGGGGATATTGTTTTTGCCATGTCCGTCCGTCCTTCCGTCCGTCCGTCCGTCCGACATTCGTTTCCGCGCTATTTCTTGGAAACTATAGACCGGATTTCGATGAAACTTGGCACACAGCTTCACTACAAAGAGGATATGCGCATATCGTCGGGGTTACCCGGTTCGACCATTGAATTCAGAGTTACTGCCCCTGACTGTTTAAGCCATATACATACAGAGTGATTTTCGTTTCCGCGCTATTTCTTGGAAACTATAGACCGGATTTCGATGAAACTTGGCACACCGCTTCACTACAAAGAGGACATGCGCATATCGTCGGGGTTACCCGGTTCGACCGCCGAAGGATGGGTTGCAATAAGGGTTCAAAAAATAGATTTTCTTTAAATTCTGTGAATTGATAGGGTTACATAATATCTTTAATTTGTATGTGTAATAATTCTGATGAGGGCTTAATTTTGGAGATAATGGCTAACAAAGTGGGTGGGGTAAATTGACACGAGAAGCATTGTTTCACTTTGAAGTTAAATAACTTTTTTTGTATGGATCAGATCGAAGTGAAATTTTGCACATACTTTCAATGTACTAAGGACAGAATATTTTCGGAATAATAAATCATGTATATCAGATTGTTGATTTTCTGTATTCGTCCTTCTGTCGATCTCAGATTTTGCTTATTTTTGATGCACTAACTTTACGAAACTATCTCTACAAACTTTATTCTTGTATGAATTGATATGATATTTTGTGAACATGATCCTTTATGATGTAGCTAGATATGTGTAAACTTTGAGTCAAATTCATTGCATAGAACCAAAGTTATTTGACCTTGACCTTCAAAGGTAATTCTAAAAAGTCACTTTTTATATTTTTCAGCTATATCTTGAGATAAAAATGGTCTTATAAAGTATATTTCAATAAATAAAGTCACAGGTATAATATTCTTACTGTTTTAAGTTTGTTCAATGTAAATTTTAAAGTAGAACTTGACCTTGACATACAGAACAATAATGACTTTTAAAAAGGAAATTATCCACTTGCCCTTTACAAATCCTTGTTATTATGTGCAAAAAAGTCAGCATCAATCGTGAATTTTCCACTGAACTAAGTAATTACAACGAGGATATAATGAAAATAACTTTATTTGCTTAAAATTCACCTCATATACCAATTTTCATGATAAATTTTCACTCAAAATCTTAAAATTTAATATTTTAGAATAACCTCTGAAGGTCAAGGTCAAATAACTTTGGTTCTATGCAATGAATTTGACTCAAAGTTTACACATATCTAGCTACATCATAAAGGATCATGTTCACAAAATATCATGTCAATTCATACAAAAATAAAGTTTGTAGAGATAGTTTCGTAAAGTTAGTGCATCAAAAATAAGCAAAATCTGAGATCGACAGAAGGACGAATACAGAAAATCAACAAACTTATATACATGATTTATTATTCCGAAAATATTCTGTCCTTAGTACATTGAAAGTACGTGCAAAATTTCACTTCGATCTGATCCATACAAAAAAAGTTATTTAACTTCAAAGTAAAAAAATGCTTCTCGTGTCAATTTACCCCACCCACTTTGTTAGCCATTATCTCCAAAAATAAGCCCTCATCAGAATTTTTACACATACAAATTAAAGATATTATGTAACCCTATCAATTCACAGAATTTAAAAAAAATCTATTTTTTGAACCCTTATTGCAACCCATCCTTTAGAGTTACTGCCCCTGACTGTTTAAGCCATATACATACAGAGTGATATTCGTTTCCGCGCTATTTCTTGAAAACTGTAGACCGGATTTCGATGAAACTTGGCACACAGCTTCACTACAAAGTGGACATGCGCATATCGTTGGGGTTACCCGGTTCGACCGCCGAATTTAGAGTTACTGCCCCTGACTGTTTAAGCCATATACATACAGAGTGATATTCGTTTCCGCGCTATTTCTTGAAAACTGTAGACTGGATTTCGATGAAACTTGGCACACAGCTTCATTACAAAGTGGACATGTGCATATCGTCGGGGTTACCCGGTTCGACCGCCGAATTTAGAGTTACTGCCCCTGACTGTTTTAGCCATATACATACAGTGATATTCGTTTCCGCGCTATTTCTTGGAAACTATACACCGGATTTCGATGAAACTTGGCACACAGCTTTACTACAATGAGGACATGCGCATATCGTCGGGGTTACCCGGTTCGACCGTCGAATTCAGAGTTACTGCCCCTGACTGTTTTAGCCATATACATACAGAGTGATATTCGTTTCCGCGCTATTTCTTGAAAACTTTAGACCGGATTTCAATGAAACTTGGCTCACAGCTTCACTACAAAGTGGACATGCGCATATCGTTGGGGTTACCCGGTTCGACCGTCAAATTTAGAGTTACTGCCCCTGACTGTTTAAGCCATATACAGTCCGTCCGTCCGACATTCATTTCCGCGCTATTTCTTGGAAACTATAGACCGGATTTCGATGAAACTTGGCACACAGCTTCACTACAAAGAGGACATGCGCATATCGTCGGGGTTACCCGGTTCGACCATTGAATTCAGAGTTACTGCCCCTGACTGTTTAAGCCATATACATACAGAGTGATATTCGTTTCCGCGCTATTTCTTGGAAACTATAGACCGGATTTCGATGAAACTTGGCACACAGCTTCACTACAAAGAGGACATGCGCATATCGTCGGGGTTACCCGGTTCGACCGCCGAATTTAGAGTTACTGCCCCTGACTGTTTAAGCCATATACATACAGAGTGATATTCGTTTCCGCGCTATTTCTTGAAAACTGTAGACCGGATTTCGATGAAACTTGGCACACAGCTTCACTACAAAGTGGACATGCGCATATCGTTGGGGTTACCCGGTTCGACCGCGAATTTAGAGTTACTGCCCCTGACTGTTTAAGCCATATACATACAGAGTGATATTCGTTTCCGCGCTATTTCTTGAAAACTGTAGACCGGATTTCGATGAAACTTGGCACACAGCTTCACTACAAAGTGGACATGCGCATATCGTCCGGGTTACCCGGTTCGACCGCCGAATTTAGAGTTACTGCCCCTGACTGTTTAAGCCATATACATACAGTGATATTCGTTTCCGCGCTATTTCTTGGAAACTATACACCGGATTTCGATGAAACTTGGCACACAGCTTTACTACAATGAGGACATGCGCATATCGTCGGGGTTACCCGGTTCGACCGTCGAATTCAGAGTTACTGCCCCTGACTGTTTTAGCCATATACATACAGAGTGATATTCTTTTCCGCGCTATTTCTTGAAAACTGTAGACCGGATTTCAATGAAACTTGGCTCACAGCTTCGCTACAAAGTGGACATGCGCATATCGTCGGGGTACCCGGTTCGACCGTCAAATTTAGAGTTACTGCCCCTGACTGTTTAAGCCATATACATACAGAGTGATATTCGTTTCCGCGCTATTTCTTGAAAACTATAGACCGGATTTCAATGAAACTTGGCACACAGCTTTACTACAATGAGGACATGCGCATATCGTCGGGGTTACCCGGTTCGACCGCCAAATTTAGAGTTACTGCCCCTGACTGTTTTAGCCATATACATACAGAGTGATATTCGTTCTGTTGAAGCCATATACATACAGAGTGATATTCGTTCTGTTGAAGCCATATACATACAGAGTTATATGCGTTTCCGCGCTACTTTATTGACAATGAAAATATGTTCGGCGGGGGATATCAATTCAACGAATTTGCTTGTTTTCTTAATATCGTTTTTATCTTTTAAATCATAAGCATTATTTTAATTGCTCTCACAACATTGTTACTATACATGTGATCGGTCATAGGTAACTCCGAAAGTCAAAAGGTATGAGCTGACTGCATCTAGTAATCAAGATGTAACATTGCCCCGTCCAACAATACAAACAGTAACATTGACACATAATTATGACATAATTGCACCAAAATTTGGAAACATTCTGAAAATAATTCTTTGATTATATTGTTCACTGGACATTCAATCATGTTTATAATTAGGTAAAAATAACCCTAAACTCGAAATTTTATTGTCTGGTGTAACTGAGACTACAACAAAAATAGGTGCACATGGTAAAAAATGTTTTCTCTATTACGTCTTTTCTGAATATGATCAAGTTAGTTCTACAAACTAACGCGATTATCAATATGGAAAAAACTTGAACTTGAAAAATATATTTGTGACATAACATTTTAGATACGAACCAAGAGGAAAACTTTTCGAGTGACCGATGCACATACCTGGACGATGATTTTTGGGTTCATATGGAAGGAGACTGAACTCCTTTTTAAACCCCACTAGTGCTGCACTTCTACGGTACTGACTAATCGCCTCAAAATTGGTATAGAAATAACAGCTTCTTTGTTTGATTACACATTTGTATGATGTGGGTAATACGGTTGTCATGCTAGGTTGATGACAACTAATGATATTGTTCCAAAACTGGTAAATGCTATCTCCTCGCCAGTGGTTATCCAGTCTGGATTTGAACTGGTTCACAGTCTTTGAATCAACAACTTCTTGTGGTAGAGCATTCCATTCATTGATGACTCTCCTTGAAAACGACCTCAGGCCAAACGATGTGGTACTTCTTGGTTTAGTTATCTTTAGAGAATGTCCACGGGTAACAGTAGAAGAAGCAAAAGTAAAGAACTTTTCAGCTGGAACATCTTCAAAACCTTTCACAATCTTGAATGCTTGAATTACATCCCCTCTTTTTCGTCGATGCGCCAGTGAAGGTAGATTTAAAAATTTCAGTCTCTCGAAGTATGTGAGATGTGTAATGTTAGGCAATAATTTTGTTGCTCTTCTCTGAACGTTCTCGACACTCTCTATATCTTTCCTGAGATGTGGATACCAGATGATGTTCCCATATTCCACATGTGGTCTGACCAAGGCCGTATAAAGTTTGACAAATGACTTGGCATCGATAAATTCGAAAGATCTCTTTATTAGGGATAACACACTGTTGGCTTTGTTAATCTTTGAAGATATATGTTTGTTGAACTTCAAATCTTGTTGAAAAATTATTCCCAGATCCGATACCTCTGTAACCTCAGCAAGTTGTGCTGAGTTCATGGTATATTGGTGGGTAGGGTTTTCACGTCCGTAATGTACTGTTTTACATTTGTCTACATTAAACTTTAGCTTCCATGTGTTTGACTATAACTGGAGAGCATCAAGATCATCTTGTAGAATGTCATGTTTGGTTGATTGGCTGTAAATTTTCGTGTCGTCGGCAAAAATGGCAACTAGGCTATGAACACAGTCTGGTATATCGTTTACAAAAATGATGAACAGTACGGGGCCCAACACGCTTCCTTGGGGAACTCCGCTGACAACATTTCTCCAATTCGACTTTTCACCATTTACATCAACATGCTGTCTTCTCCCAGTAAGAAAATCCGAAATCCATTTTATTACATTCCCTCGAATACCATACGAATTTAATTTCTGGAGTAGTCGTGGATGAGAAACTTTGTCAAAAGCTTTTGCCAGGTCAAGATATACAGTATCCCAGCTTTCATTATTTTCCATAAAGTCTGACCAGTCCTCCTTAACTTGTAGTAATTGCAAAGCACATGATCTACCAGTACGGAATCCAAATTGTTCATCAGCAAGTAGCTGATTTTCCGAGAGATGTTTTATTACAAATTTTCTCACAATTTTTTCAAGAAGTTTACACACGATAGAGGTCAGGCTGACTGGGCGGTAATTTCCGGCATCCTCCTTTGATCCCTTTTTAAAGAGAGGGGTGACCCGTGCATCTTTCCAATCCTTTGGTATCTGGCCAGTTGCCAATGATTTTTTTAAAAAGAATAGTTAGAGGTACTGACATAACATGTGACATTCATTTTAACAATAGCGGGTGTATATTATCCGGTCCCATTGACTTGCTGGCATCGAGTTCATTTAAAAGTTTTTGAACGTCTGAAACACTTATCTCGATATCTTCTAATGGTGAAGTAAATTGTCTGTCTGGAAAAGGAGGCAACACATTCCCATCGTCCTGAGTGAACACACTCGAAAAAAAAATCATTTAACACGTCAGCTTTTTCCTTATCACTGGAAGTTAAAGATCCATCACTAGTTTTCAGGTTTGAGACCCTCGATTTACAAGTAGATTTAGTTTTTTTCTTAACATAGCGCCAGAATTGCTTTGGTTCAGTTTTGGCTTTGGAAACAATGAGTTTTTCAAAAGCACGTTTTGTTGATTTTATTGTCTCATTTGTTCTGTTGCGAGTTACCTTGTACTGTTGAAAATCACAACCCCTTTTTGTGGCCAAGTACTTAGACCAAGCATGCCTCTTGTGTTTTATTGCTTGAAGAGCGTTTTTTGTCATCCATAATTGTTTTGGTTTATGTCCATGTTTATGTTTTGATTTTGGTACATACTTATCGACACTTTTATCATATTGTTCTTTAAAGATGTTCCAAGCCTCTTGAATGTCACAGTTCTCAAATTTCTTTTCCCACTCAATATTGCTCCATTCGTCGGAGAAACCATCAACATCACATTTAGTATACCTGAAGACTATCCTATCTCTTTGAAAATCGGTGTAAGGGCATATATAGTCAAATGATAATAAAGCATGGTCACTCACTCCTAAAGAAGGAAGTATATTTATGTTAGAGACATCATTTTCATCTTTTGTGATTACGAGATCCAGTAAACTGCTGGATTGTCCTTCGCGAAAACGTGTGTGGTCACGAACATGTTGAAAAAGGAAACTGTCGCGTAAACACTCTATAAATCGATATTCAAAGTGGTTATCAGAATGACATGTAGTGTAAGTATCCCAATCCACATCTTTCATATTAAAGTCTCCCGTAATTAAGACATCATCACTTAACTCTGATGCTTCCCTTAATAATCTGTTAATGATATCACAGTTTTCCTGGTTTGATGGACTTCTATATATTACTCCAAGAATGACCTTTTTACCCTCCACATTCCAGTTACACCATGACGCATCACTATAAATGTCATTCAAATAACTATTTGCAGAAACATTCAAGTCCGTACTTGCATAAATGATTACTCCCCTACCATCATCAGAACTTGGAAAAGCTGTATATCCATCAATGTCAAAAATGACTGAGTCACATGATTCACCATCATCAACTTTTGGTAAAACTTCCGTAACAAAAATCAATTGCGGAGTACATTGTGCAATTCGAATGCGCAACTCGTCCATTTTGTTTCGTAACTGGTCTGCATTTGTGTATAAACAGTTAATTTTTTTCAAAAGAGTTCACTGAAAGGCTTCTTTGATCAGACTGATTTTCATATTGTATAGAATCATTT
Organism: Fragum sueziense; assembly: GCA_963680895.1. Lineage (NCBI taxonomy): Eukaryota > Metazoa > Mollusca > Bivalvia > Cardiida > Cardiidae > Fragum > Fragum sueziense. Next base: position 59,102,289 of record OY804593.1, read on the forward strand.
TCATCACTGTTCACTGTAATACCATGGGTAATATTTGTGTCAATAATTGCACTACAATGTTTATTATTACTTCCATTTACAGGGTGACTAGTATCAGGAGTATGACTAGAAACACAACTTACATGTTTTTGAGAGTTATTTCCTGTAGAAAGTTTAACAGTAACATCGCTAACTTTAACGCTTTCAACATCTGGAACATCACGAACTGTAACGCGGTTAACATCGGTAAAAATGCCCTGAGACGAACTAGAAAAAACGGCATGAACACTATTTACACTGTCTGTAGTATCAAATTTACTGCCTGTCACCAGGAAAGGGTCTCCCTCGAGTGGGATTCCCTGTGGTTGCAGGCTGTCTCTGAACTATCTTGCCACGGAAAATTACAAGATTTGGATTTTTTCATCTTTTTTTCCTCCTTTCAAGTTCAAATCTCAATTCACGGTTTTTGTCACGCTCCTCCTTTGTGAGATCAGGTGTAATGAAAAGATTGCTCCACTTACTATTCATATATTCATTGTTGTCATCTCTCTTTCTGAGCAATTTAGCACCGCCTAGGATTTTGTGTTTGTCAGTGACTGATTCAAGCACTACTTTAACCAGACGATTTTTCTCCGAGGGTCGGCCGAGACGCACAAAAGATTTCACTTTGACATCCTGGCATCCAATGGTTTCAAAAATGCTATTCAGATTTGCGGTATCTACAGATTTCTTGTCTCCTTCTTTGGGTTCGGGAATGTTGTGCACTATAATATTACACTTCCGCTCTTCACGTTCACGGAAAGACTCAAGAGCTTGGTCCACCCGTGCAGCAACTTTTTCATCAATGGTAGATTCTAAATCTTTGATTTTCTCTTTAAAAGTTTCAATCTCTGTTTTTTGGCTCTGAATAATAGCCCCTAATTCTGTCAGCTTTGGTAATACTCTGGTACAGCCATCACAATTGAATGGCAAGTTTGGGGTGGGCTCCTTTCTCAACGCTTCATACAGCGAGTTGGATATATTACTACAGTCTAAGCAAAACCAATGATTGCAAATATTACAATTCATAGACTTCTGGGACTTCTTGAATTGAATGTCACATTGTGCACAGTTTTTGTTGTTTGGTGATTTTGCCGGCGTTGAGCACAGCTCCTGCTTATTGTTGATTTTTGTAGCCATTTTGTGATGAAACCAACTGATACTATGCAAATATAAAGTTAATCATTCAAATGTGTGATCAAACAAAGAGATGTGTTTTTAGATTTTCAAAACAGGGAGATAGAACCCGATTTTATTTTATTTTTTTCCCGCTCTAAATTTCGCTGCCATCTTGGTAGACTGGTACCCACATACTTCATTAGATTACGGAAATAGTTATTTCACGAAACTGAAAGTAAAAACATCAACTGAAGCTAAATAACCGTTTTTTTTTTTCATTATTAGCACGCTTTATTATTCGAACAAACAGCATTTGAGACGTAGAGCGACGTCGGGTAATTTCGCAAGTCGTATGAATTCGACACTCTTCCATAATATTTACATTTCATAACATGTGTATCTGTATATTCCAAGAAAAATATCGAACACATTACGTCATGACAGCCAGTGACGTCACAAGATCATCCGTGTCATCTAGGCGCGCTTTCTTTTCCCGATACACTCACGAGAATAAAGTACCGCAGAAACCGTTTTTGAGAAAAATCAAAACTAATTACTTACGCATATCCGTAAGACAGGACACCCAAGAAAAGGTATGTTAAAAGCTATTACGGAAGTGATGTTAGCCTTGTTTATATCCATAATGTGTCAGAATTGTATGTATTTTCAATATTTTAGAAGAGAAAGCCTGTCTCCATTTTACTGTAACCTTCAGAAAGGGTGTCGAAATAACCCGACAAAATATTTGAAGTTCGGGTATTTTCGACACACCAAAAACGTGGCTAGTCCTTTTGAGTGCAATGTCCGTTTGTCCGCATTTATACAAACATTGCATGATTTAAATGCATTTTTATGACTTAATAGCAAAAAAGAACCATTTTAAAATTCCGTCTTAATATAAAAATTCAAAACATTGAGAGAAAATGAAAAATTGTTTTTCTTCTCCGTCTTTTTTTAAAATCGGTTGGTCTAGATCTGCATGTAGATGTACGATGATAGTTTAAATAGATCCTAACTTATACTTTACAAACTGTTGACAGATCTATATATCTTGATAGATCTACTTAATTCCAGAGCTTCAGATAATTTTTTGAGGCAAGGAGTATTTACCACGCAGAATTTTTTTCCAATGCGTATTTCCAGATATTTTTGGAGGCAAGGAGTATTAACCCTCTTGTTCAGGAAAGGATTAAAATTAACAGGAGCACCCCACCGAAACGACCTACTTTCATTTTCGAGTTCGAGGACATCTAAGCGCGCCATGTTTCCGACCATCAAGACTTTTTAGTGATTTTTTTTTTTTCTGAAGGAGATTACCATTGTGGGCTATCTTTGTCTGTACTGTAGCGCCTATTCAGAAAAGATATTACGATGTGCTCAGGAGTGGATTTACTCTTTACCCGATTAAAAAAGAAAACAAACTTCTTCGAGTTGCAATTTCCGATCTACGAAATGATGCAATGGTCTGATATTTATCATCCAATCAAATCGAGTAAACGATTTGCTCCGTATAAAAAAATTAACGGAAATCAACGATTGACTGGAATTCGAACAAAATACACAACTCGACAGCATTCGGTAGATCTACGGAATAGCCGATTGTCATCTGCATTCGCTCGGCTGGTGACGTAATCGGTATTCCCCAATAATTCCCGGTTTTGATTGGCTGAGTCGTATTAGACGCTTCGATAAGCTATTTTTACAGACCAAAACGTTATTTTTAATCGTTGGAATTTCCTATACTATGTGTTTCTTCCGGCGCTCTTCGATCTTGATACGCTAACTGACGATTATCAAATGCGTATTCCTTATTTTGAATGCGTATCTTTACGCATTTTTATGACCATTAATGCGTATTTAGACCAAATCAATTCGTAATTTATGCAAATACGCATCCTATCTGGAGATCTGTAATTCCGCATCTAACGCATTCCTAAACAAGCGCTGGTTTTGATGTTCCTGAAATTATAGAAATCTTAATCTGGATATGCTTTGGACGGCATGGAGGGAAATGGAAAAAATGCAAATTAGCACTTTCACATTTCGTCTTATAGCTTTCTTATTCTTACAACTAGATCTAAAAGCAGATTAAGCTTCAAAATATAGATCTATTAGATCTAGTTTTGTAAAAAAAAAAGCTACAATTTCTCCTATTTTTTCCGCCATGGGAAGTAAAATGATCTTCTTTTTTACCATTTTCTTTTTTAGGACACCATGTCGAAGCAAATTGGGGTATACAAGCAATATTCGCCATCGAAATTAGCAAGTGCCGTCAAAATGGTCGAGACCGGGGCTATGTCCAAAAAGAAAGCTGCACTAACATTCAATGTTCCTCGATCAACGCTTATAGACAAACTATCTGGGAAGGCACCTCTAGGCAAGAAGTCCGGTAGGTCAACCGTGCTTACAGAGGCGGAAGAAAATGTCTTGGCCGACTATTGTAAATTGATGGCCAACATAGGATACCCTTTGAAACGGCTAGAGCTTATGAACGAAGTTAAGCGCGTTTTAGAACACGACGGGAGAACAACGCCGTTTAATAACAACACTCCGGGAAAGGATTGGTATTACGGGTTTTGCAAACGTCATCCTGACATTACTGAAAGAAACGCGATGGTACTGGGATACCAGAGATCGCTAATAAATGAAGAAATGCTACAGCAGTGGTTTAAAAACTCTAGAAGATTTCATGGAGAAAGAGGTTGTGGGATGGGAGACGATGATCCGAGACCCAAGGCGCATTTTCAACGCCGACGAAAGCGGGTTCCCGTTGTGTTCCAACACAGGGAAAGTTTTAGCTGAGAGGGGTATGAGGCATGTCTATCAAGTATCTAGTAACAATAAACAACAAATCACAGTAATGGCATGTTTTAATGCTATTGGAAATTACTTCCCGCCTCTCATAGTCTATCCTGGAGAGAGATTTAGAGACTCGGGAATAGCAGATTTTCCAGAGGCCCTTTATGGGCATACAAAAAACGGGTGGATGGATAGTAGTTTGTTCGTTGAATTTTTGAAATTATTAAACAAGTTCGTAATCGACAAAGAGATACCAAAACCTATAATACTATACGTGGACGGACATTCGACACATATGACTCACGAAGCATCAAGGTTTTGTAATGAAAATGAGATAATCTTGTACTGTCTTTTACCAAATGCTACACACATTTTACAGGCGTGCGATGTAGGTCTGTTTGGCCCAATGAAAGCAGTATGGAAAAAAACAGGTAAAACTTTGGCATGTAGAGAATCTTGGTGTATCATTCTCTAAAAAGAACTTTCCGTCTGTTTTAAGAAAACATGGCGGGAAGTTACCAAAATAGAAAATGCTATTCATGCATTTGAAAGATGCGGTTTGTTCCCTTTAAATTACAAAGGTATTGACATGACAAAACTCAATCCTTCCAAAGTTCACAAAACTGAACCTACAAATTCTTTGCAAATTCAAAGTGCCGACATTGACAATGTTGAAGTCGATGACGTAGTCCCAGCACAAATTGAGCCTACTCAGCCACTCGCAGTTGTTGACAGGGTCTCTGAGCAGACTGAGCCTGTTCAGCTTGTTCAGACTCAGCCTGTCCAGAGTACTAGTTTTGTAACGAACTTTGCTCCTGTTCTATCCGATCCTGAAAATCCTCCGTCCCAAATTGTAAATGTTGACCGGAATGCTACTGTCTCTGGGTCGTTCTCGCTTCTCACTGTACCTGAAATTAGAAAAACAAAAAACGTAAATTCTCTTCGAAAGAAACTTCCAAAGGCTCTATCAGGAAATGAAGCTTTGCTGATGCTGAAGGAGCGAGGAGAAAGGAAAATAGCAGAGGAAAATGCGAAGAAAAGAAGAACGAGAACAAAAACAAAAGGAAAAACAAGAAGAGAAAGAAAGAAAACAGAAAGAAAGGGAAGAGAAGAGAAAAAGAAGACACGACGAACCCAAAAAACAAAAGGTTTCATCAAAAAAGAAATGTTACTTTGATTCCTCCTCATCTAGCGAAGAGTCGGGTAACGAACCAATGATGTGTGATACAGTTGACGATTTTGACGAAAGGGTTGCGTGTCCTGGTTGCACAGCAGATGACGGCGATGACGAAGAGTGAGTGAAGTGTTCTGTATGTCCTAGGCGGTGGCATATTAGCTGTACTGGCGGTGCCATTTTGTTTGAGTTAACAGCGGAACAGCTGAAAAATTATCCATTTGTCTGCGAATACTGCAATAGTTTTGCGCTCAGGAATACAAAAACATATTTAAGGCTCTTCCGTCTTAGGTGTCCATGTACCCTTATATTCATCCATGATTTGATGATAAATAGTAAAACAGTTGAATAAATGCAAGACAAATCCCTCAAACACCCCTAGTCCCCTTTAACTTCAGTGCGAATGACATATGACAGAAAATGACAATATTTGCAGGACTATTTTTACATGTCGTTTTAGTACAAGGGTTCATCGTTCGTGGACATGTGACTAAGATATAGAATCATTTAAGCAAAAGTTCATCTTAATCAAGTTTGACGAAGAGAGAATAGGGAGAAAATATCGTGAAGCAAGCAAAGGTTTACTGAGGCAGCATCCGGTATGCACACCAATACCAACTGTTGAGTGTAAAAGAGCAAAATAGCGACAAGAAAACGAACCAAGTTTCCACTTAACCTTGCATGAGGTGTCACAATCCATAAACAGAAAGGAAAAACTGAAGACAGTACTGTAGTCTGCGCCGATGACTTCAATAAAGTTTATTGAAGCTTCCATATTAAAGGCAAGTTATACACTGCTATAATTAGAACAAAAAACTCTTGCAGGTCTTCATTTTCTTAGAAAAGTCACCCCCAGTAAATCAATGTCGATTCTGATGCACTGAAAGAGATACAAAGAATGAAAGAAACAAGTGTGCTTGTTCAGCCTGAAATAAATACAGTAAGTACCGACTGTTGCTTCAAGGTACAACGCTTAAATATAAATTCTATCAAAACACATTTACAGTGCTGTATGACGGACAATTACTTTTGTGGCCTTCATGTTTTATTTTACAAGAGATAAGGCTGCATACAGAAGAAAACCATCCTATTTCTGAGAATTTAAGCGTACTAAGACGTGCTTCGTGACATCTTTCAGACATAGAAAAGGAGGCATGTTAACCCATTTGTGCCTAGCGTCCACTAAAGACGACACATGACTTTATCTGTAAGTAGATGCTTACGCTTATGTTTATCTCTGGTTCTCATCATTTGTTTGTATTGATAATCCATTGATAAGCAGGGAAATGCTGATCCAAATGCTCATTAGCGATAAAGGTATCAGTAAAAATAAATGTTATCAGAGAAGGGAGTGATTTTACTGAGAAAAAAAGAGACTTGAAAATGGGAAGGGGAAAGAGTATGTTTATTTCCTTTATTTTTCTTATATTTCTTGTTTCATTATTATTCTGTAATGTTCCTCATCTGTGGGTAACTGCAGATACATTTTCCAGAGAAAAATAATATGTTTTCATAGTTTTATAGGAGAATATAAATTTGTCCACTAAAGTGGACGCTAGGACTGAGAGGGTGCCTGTAAATTCTTTGTATAGTAACAACATATTTTAAATTTTATGCAGAAAATATAAAGTAAACATAGTTGTATCTATGATTGAAGATGAAGGAAGATATATTAGCCCAATTGTGACCTTGACCTTTGTGACCCAAAAACAAAAGGCACCTCCTTGGGTCAAGGGCAACAACGGAGTAATTTTTTATGATCTTATGTCAACCGGTTCTCGACTTAGAGCACGGAAATGAATTTCAAACAAAGTCAAATTGTGACCTTGACCTTTGACATTCGTGACCCCAAAACAATAGGCACCTCCTTGGGCCATAGGCAACAACTGTGTTAAGTTTCATGGTCCAAGGTCAATAGGTTCTTGACTTAGAGCACGGAAACGGATTTTAAACAAAGTCCATTTGTGACCTTGACCTTTGACATTCATGACCCAAAAACGTTAGGCACCTCCTTTTGGTCATGGGCAACAACTGAGTAAAGTTTCATGACCCTAGGTCAAACGGTTTACGAGTTAGAGCAGGGAAACAAAAAAAATTGTGGATGGGTGGACGAACGGACGAACGGACAGACAGCCAAACATGGTGAAAACAATATAACCCCTCTACTTCGTAGGTGGAGGTATAATTAACAAATTGTGCTTGTATATTTGCAAATTTCATGACGGAAACTATAGTTTTAGGGGGAAATATAAGATAACTTACACGTACCCATTCGTGCCTATCGTCCACTTAAGTGGACAAAAATGTTTTTGCACAAAATCATACTTTTCCACTGAAATTTCACAAAATTAAAGCCTAACTTGTTGTTTTCACACGGTTTTCATTGTTTTCTCTGATTTTTTTCCTAATATGAAAATTCAGGCATAAATGGGTTAATGTATATCAGTCATAATTTAGAGTGGTGCATCAATACAAATTGAGAGACTTGGCTATAGAAAACCTAGTAGTATTCCCATTCAGCTTCAGCCTGATATCAGACTTGTCATTGTCGATCTGCAACAAACGTCGGACGCCAAGTTAACTTTTTCCTCAAAGACATAGAAAATTATTAAAGATAATACCTACAAATGTCCCATGCATTAGTGTAGGTGACTTCAATATTAACTCATGTAGCCAGACTCAGAATAGTAAAGCCATCATGCATTTGACAAGATTTATGGTTTCTGCCAGATGGTTGATCAGGCAACACTGTAACCCCTCTCAACTTATCTCATATCATTGAATTGAAATATTGTAAATGCATAATACTTACCCAATTCCTAAAACTGCAGAAAATTGGAATTCCCAATTAGAAAAAAGTTACAGTTTACGAAATTTATTCTTTTTTATAAAATATTGTATATTATACCTAAAAAGTTTGTGAGGGAAAATGAGAAATAGCTGATCTCTGTTTCTTATAATGCTATTGCCCTGAGAGTTTACATGGACCTGTGACCATATAACTTGGACACTAATTTAACCCTTTCCACACTTAGATTTTATTCATTATGAAAACTTTACTGTCATACTTTGTTGTTTTTTACAGATCTTGTTCACCATTCTAGATTACACATGTTTTAAAGAGCAAAATGTTTTTAAATGGTAAGCCTTGACCTTGGTGAAATTTTATACGTATTGAGCTCCCAGGTTATCAGTTCTCGCTTGAATTATACTCTTACTTATAAGAAAAATCCTTCAAAACTTGATATAATGTGCAAGAGTTTCTGCCAGGTATATTAATACTTTTTACAACCTTTCAAAAATGGTTTTGTTATTATAAACGTGTAAAGCATCACAACACACCAAATAAGACCACAAACTTAGTGACATTTAACGATATTGTTTCATAAATTTTAAATTTACTTATATCTGAGATGGCATATTTTCTTGTGAAAATTCCGAAAATTTCAAGCCAAAATATTTCGCCGTTTACGAGAAATATGTAATTTTGTGCTAAAATTAATCAAATTGTTGTCCACAATAGTTCGATTTATATGTATTTTGCCATTTCTGTCTCAACTTTAAAGTCGTAATTCTCGCTTATAAATAACTAAAAAGAAAAGAAAAAAATCAGATAGCATTTCTAAGCATTAGGATAATCAATCGTTGCATGAAAGCATACTTTTGAAAAATGATATTGGAATGTTATGTCCCTTTTTAACAAGTATGCAGTTATGTCCCCTTTAACAAGTACGCAATTACACTCAAAAAAATAAATTAAGGGTCACAAATTATATTCATTATAGCTTTGTATTATAGTATGTTCATGTAAACTGTCGGTGTGTTTTGGTTAGAAGAATACATGTACATGGCTGTACCATTGTTCACTTAACCGTGACTTCTCGCATAATCGGCCAAACTTGTGTCAAACATGCCTACCCCTTAAGTTCCTGTGTAATACCAGTGTGATGAAAGCCTGTAACGTGTCGATGAAAAGATTCCTTTCAAAATTTAGACTCGAATCTTTCGAAAATCAGAGTAACACTGCAGTGACAGGATTGAAACACGTCTAAAAGTCACTAGACGGAAGCAGAAAAGTCCAGATGCGTCGGACGGCTGTTCGCAGGCAGACACATCGCCAGGTGCTCAACGAGCACGATGTAGGCCAGAGTATCATCCGGTGACTTTCGGAAAAGTTCATGAAGACAGGGAACATCTCACTTGACATTCCCAGAGTAGACGACTTAGGTCTTTTTGGAATGTGACGACCGTTCAATTGATGTTATGGTGAAACGTCAGAGGTTTGAATCAGCTGTTACTCTCAATGGAAACGTCGAAAAAGCTTCTGGTGTTCTGATCTCACCACATGCACTTTTGAACAGGCTGATGCCAGCTTGTGCGCTCGCCGTCCCGTGGTAGGTCTCCATTGACGTAACAAAACCTTAGGATTCGCTTAGCGTTTGCCTACGCCGGCATTAACTTGCAACTGAAACATTTCCGACATGTGTTGTTCACAGACGAGTCCAAATTTTGTATGGACTTCCATGGTGGTCGTAGACGTGTCCGACGTCAACGTTATGAAAGTTACGTAGGTTAATGCAATCCCCAACACGATAAGTTTGAGTGCAGGTCATTTATCGGTTTGACTGGCATCTCGTAGGAAGGTCGCACAGACCTACGACTGCTCATGAATGGCGTCGTGAATGCTCGACGTTACATAGACAAGATCCTGGTACTATGCGTTATTCCTAACGCTGGTGTCATGGGTCAGGAATTTGTGCTTATGGACGATAATGCAATATTTCACCGTGCTTGAGTGGTAAATCAGTATCTTTATGATCAACATGTTGATCGTATGGACTAGCCAGCCAGGTCACATGACACGAACCCTATAGAAATGCTACGGACATGCTTCAGTGTCACATTTCCATCCGATAACGCATGCCTTCAATGGAGCGGATCTCGCTTCGGTCCTCAGTGAGGTATGGGCTGTTACTTCTCAAAGAGACATTCAGAAACCAAACCCTATCTTTCGAACACGAGTTAGAGAAGCAATTTAATTACGCGGGGTACATACGCTTTTCTAAAAGACAATATTTGCCCTGATTTGTAAGATTTGTTAAAATTTTTACCCCACCCACCACCATTTGAGCACTGCAAAACTGACGGTATCTGTGTTACCGGTGTAATGTCGTTTTAATTTCAGAAAATATCAGACTGTTTCACTGTTTAATTTTATTGCCGATATAACGAACTTCTTATTAGAAAATGAATACATAGTCATTAGAGATTTTTTGCATATAAATTGTAATCTCAAAATCTTGACCCTTAATTTATTTTGTTGAGTGTATATCTGAAGTTTTTCAAAAGTGGAGTCAGTATTTCCGCAAAGATTCACAAAAGATATTATTTTAATTCAAAGCTAAATTTAGAAAACTGTTCTTCATTTCATATGTTTACAAAGGTCATATCCCTGTTTCTATGTCGTTTTTACCATATAATTTTTGACAACGAATACAATATTTCTTCGCATCAGGAATCCCAAAATACTATGTGATTTGATATGGAAATTCATATTTCTAACAAAATTAATGTCTAGTTAGTAAGACAAAGGAAACGGTAAATATATTACGAAAACCTTATTTTCATAAATTAAAACAAACAAAACATTTTTTCACAGAACGTGAACTTTGCTTGACCTGTGTAAAAAAGTACACTTAAAGCAGTATATTGATATCATTATCCAATTCACTAATTTATAATTCAAAAAAGGAAACGGTTTTAAGTCAAGTTACTGCATTGTTCAGTAAAGATTAACTATTTAGATAAGAGGAATTTGAAGAGGTAAAATGTTGTCACATTTTTACAAACTTCTTTTATGATTTTCTTTAGTTCTGACTTTTATCTATTTTAAAACTAAAATTTGTAAAAAAGTTTTAAACAATCATGAATTTTGGCATATGGACTGATAGAAAACAAGACCTCTCATTCTCCAGTAATATTTTGGAAAATGGAGTTACAGCAGTGTTGTGTCGATTCCTCGATAATGTTTTGTAATTTCACATGTGATATCACCATCAAAAGAGGGGCTAGAGGTGACGAAGGAGATACGTCTCACAGAAGGCAGTACAGATGAACCAACTCGAAATTCCCTCTTATGTCGCTGAAGAGTGGAAGAAGACAAAAGGCCTCGATTATTGGACAAGAATTAATGATTCGACAATACATGAACAAGTTGCTGATCTCATTACCATTATTCAGGTTATAACCAAGACTGGGGATTAGTCACCAAGATTTATGTGCAGAGCAGAAGGTATAACTCAGGTGTTGATGTAGTGAATACCAAAGAATATTTCAAAGCACTACTTCTCAAAGATGGTGTTGGTCCACTAAGGTAAGTCACAGAAGTGGTTGTTGAAAATAGTACAATCCTGCATCGACATTAAACCCCCATCTGTGATAAACGAGAAAACAACTTTTTTCTTACTTTTATGAGAAGTATCAATCGATATTATTGTAGAGAAAAGGATTAGATGTTTCACCTTGACATTCTGAAAGCATAATAGAGTAAGTGAGGAATACAATTGGGATACTGAGATAAACTTAAAAGTAATAACAAAAGAAATACACAAATTGACTGAGATAAACTACCATGTTGATCTCCCCGAACCAATTATAAATATAGTATTGCACAAATGGGTGTCCCATAATATCTGTTACTACTTTGAATGCTTGCTGTTTCACCATTAGATGTATTACAGATATCATTTTCATATCAAACTAAAGAGGATAGAATAAAGTTTTTGGCAGTGAAAAAGGCGGGAAAAGATATGACGTTGTGTAAGGGAAGTGACATCATTTGACGTTGATCATATTTTCAAAATGGCGTCAGATAAGAATTTTGAAATTGAAATTGTAGAATTATATCATTCTACACAATCTCCAACTTTAGTGATACGAGTTAGTAAAACGATATCCAACTACGAAACCAATATTAAGGATAAGAATAAAACGGACAGTTGAAAGGTTTGAAGCCACAGGTTCCATAGCATATGGGTGTCTGTCAAAGCAAGGTGTCATTGTACAATTCTTCTTTGAAGATGAAAACGGGGATGTCAAGACGATGAACGGTAATGTTTGTCTTGATGTTCTCAGGAGGAAATTTCTTCCGTCTCTACGCAGAAAGGAGATTGACGTAAGCTATCAGTAGTTCCAACAAGACAGAGCGACTCTGCATATTTCCATAAAAAATCTGGAATGACTCAAAACCACATTTGGAGAGAGAGTTGTGTCCCTGCAGACGTAGTTTGAGTGGCCACCGCGCTCCCCTGACCCGAGCCCACTAGACTTTTATTTGTGGGGATATTTAAAAGATAACGTTTACAAACCAACACCAACATCATTAGATGAGTTCAAAATGAATATTAAGAGAGAGAATGACGCGCATAAGCATTGACACGTGTCAGTCTGCGATTGGTAACTTTAAGACCCACTGCGACGTCGTTATTTAACGAAACGGACGTCATGTGGAACATGTGCCGTAAAACTCGAATCACTTTTGTGAATGAATGACTGCATATCATGATATTCTCTGTAAACTAAATAAAACTTTATTATGTCGCCTTTCTTGCGGTATACATTTTTGCGTATCCTCCTTTAAAAGGTATATGTAATAAATGCTTAAAAGTAGTAACATATATTATGGAACACCCTGTACTATCAACAAACAAGAGCTTAGCAGAGCGGTGCATATACGCCCGAGAGGGGCTGGTCTGTAAAATTGGCGTTTTTTTTAAATCATGGGCAGATAATTCAAACATGAAATGTTATCAGAACTTTGTTTTTACACATCCAGACACAACTAGAACTGTCGCAAAGCGGACGAACACCCCCACTAGGGCCTTGTCACTGAAAAAGTGCTATAGATCGAAAGGTTCTTAACTTAGAGCATGGAAACGGATTTTAAACAAAGTCCAATTATGACCTTGACCTTGGTGACCCAAAAACAATAGGACACCTCCTTGGGTCATGGGCAACAATTGTGTAAAGTTTCATGATCCTAGGTCAACCGGTTCTCGACTTAGAGCACGGAAACGGATTTTAAACAAAGTCCAATTGTGACCTTGACCTTTGACCTTGGTGACCCAAAATTGGTAGGGCACCTCGTTGGGTCATGGGCAACACCTGTGTAAAGTTTCATGATCCTAGGTCAAATGGTTCTTGAGTTAGAGCACGGAAATGAAATTTTGAATTTTGACTACTCTCTCTCTCCCCCCCCCCCTTAAAAATTTCAAAGTGGCATAACTCTGAAACTAATCACTGGATCAAGATGAAAATTGCAGGTGCACAACTTCATATGATAGGAAACAACCTGATAAAACAATTGGTCAAAAACTGTGGGAGGAGAAGAGGACACAAAATTTTGTCCACGGACGGACGGACGGACAGACAACCTGATTCCAGTATTCCCCCCATAAATTCGTTGTGGGGGGTATAATTAAGATTCATTGTGGCTTCTTTGATTAAATTCTGGTTGAAACTGTAGGAGTTGCGCGCACGAGAAAATGGGCATTTTTGAGAAAATGGGCATTTTTCTTAAATTCAAGGGCAGATAAGAACGAAAACAGTTATCCGAATTCCGTAAGCGGCGGGCACAACTAAACACCATGGAGATTTATTGTGGCAAGTTTGATAAAATTCTGATCAAAACTGTAGGAAGAGTTGCGCACACAAGAAAATGGGCATATTTCTAATTCAAGGGCAGATAATTCAAGAACGAAAATAGTTATCCGAATTCCGTAAGCGGTGTGCACAACTAGACACCATGGAGAATCATTGTGGCAAGTTTGATAAAATTCTGATCAAAACTGTAGGAAGAGTTGCGCACACAAGAAAATGGGCATATTTCTAATTCAAGGGCAGATAATTCAAGAACGAAAAGAGTTATCTGAATTCCGTAAGCGGTGTGCACAACTAGACACCATGGAGATTCATTGTGGTTGATCAAATTCTGATCAAAACTGTAGGAGGAGTTGTGCACACAAGAAATTGCTAACGGACAGACAGACGGACGGGCGACCGGGGCCTTAACATAATACGACCCTTCAGGCGTATAAAAATGAGAACACATTAAATGTAAAGTGTTACACTCCTGACATCAGATGGTTATTGTATAAAACTATCTCTACATCTTAAACCAGAAAAGATAAGATGCAAAAGTAATCTTAAGATAATTATACACATATTGTTTTATGTATTACAAGTGCTTATTGTAGTATCCTGTCGATGCCTTTTGTTTACCAGTCTAGAAAACTTGTATTAGTGAAAAATGTCACAAAACGCGTTTCACTCCTGACATTTTTAACATATTTTACTCATGTTTTTTTTCGAAGCGAAGCAATTTTCTTTAAACTTGGTATCAAGTATAAAGACCCAATGACACTTCCTTTAAGCATTGATTGGAATGAATATGTTCTTCTTTAAGGTTTACAGACCCTGAAAAAAAAACCCACTTTCTAGCCGTACGAAATGCATCAAAATACACACTTGTAAATACACTTCATATAAGCTGATTCACGTGCCGGATTTCAAGATTATGCTCCAAGAAGAAAATAAAGTACAAATATCATTTTACTCTATATTCAGAGGCAAGGGAGGTAATTTTGAACATTTTGTCAAATATTTCCATAATTATGCATTAAATCAAAATAATAAACCGTGCAAAATGCTTATGTTTGTATTTGGAATGGAAATGTACCACAGTATTGGAATTATTTGCACTTTTCAAATTTTGCATCTGGCCCTTTGGTGCTTTTGAGGGTTTGTATACCTTAATAGAAGAGGCGTGTAGTGAATGGTCATTTTTTAAATAAACTTGCCCATGTGTAAAGAATTAAGAAAAAAATCCAGGTGTAAGACAATGGTTTTCAAAGTAATTATGATCTATTAAGTCAAATAAATAGAGTAAAAGATGATGCATATTGTTATATGTAAGTTTTTTTTATATTCATATTTCTGCCATATAGATCAATTACAATATTTTCCAGTTTAAACCAGGAGATTAAGACCGCAAAGTGTCTGACAGTATAAGAGTACTTGTCGATGATGGTGTTATCTCGGCTTCTGTCATAAGAAAAGACTTGAACACGTACATCGAATGACATTTTAAGAGTTAAACCACACCAGTCTGTCAAGGTTTTATCCAAGTATGAAAACTATCAGAAGTGTCATGTATCAGCACTGTCCAGACTTGATGAGCAATGATCACGAGAGATTAAAGACATGGACATGTAAATCAAATACACAGTTCATGGTTGCTATATATGGCATGTCAAAGAGTTCAATGTATGTTCGTTAAGTAAATTCACTGTGACTATAGGTAACATGTGATAAAGGCATAAAAAATCAATGTCGCTGAAATGTCAGCTACGTGGGTTGTCCCAATAAATCGTAGACACATTGAATTGCATGTTTTACAAACGTCGCACATATTTATTTTTTTCTGTGAATATCTGCATGCGTTTTTTGTAAATCAAATATTTTTAATTCATTTTTACCAATTTAATTAAAGCGCATTATGCTTGCGCGGCGCACGTCAAAAATACGGCTTTTTTTTAATCTCCATTGAACTTGATAATCTATCGTAATTTCTCATGAGTATTCATATTTACCGCCAAATCGTTGACGTAGTTTTCTGGGGGAAAAAACGTGACGTTGTAGTGCCAAATTTCAAAATTGTGACGTCATTTGTTTGTCAACAAGGCTTGTTAAACGGAATTCGAATAAAAAATCTGGTGGCGTGAAATGACGACGTTTGATGTAATGGCGGCGCACCGTACAGTCATACCTTTTTAGTGTTGACGCCTATGGATACTTTAAAGAAAATGGAAACTATAGAGAAACATAGCAACGTATCTAGGGCACTTGTATACAAGTGGCACAAGAAATTTTCATCGGGACAATTTGAAAATGCACCATGGGGAAGACCGAAGAAGCGTAAAGAGACCGACGTCAAAGAGGTTAGTGACGTAATTGATTGTGATCGAAGTAGAACAGTTAGGGAGGTGGCGGCGAAAGCAGGCTTTGGGAAATCGAAAGTCCATCGCATTCTAAAGAAGGACCTGTTTATGTCACGAGTGTCTGCAGACTGCTAGATGGGTTCCGAGACTATAGGGTCTGTAAGTCTCGTCAGGTGATCGCGAGAATTTGCGGTAACCTGTACTCCCGGGACTGACCCAAAATGGCTTTATCCATTTTGTACTGGACGAAATATGTTGACGGCCAGACAAAGCTCAAACGCAAGAGTGAAGCCTCTGTGGAAGGTGGGATGGTATTAAAATTTGTACTAGATGAGCTTAGGGTGGTGAACGCTTGTGTGTAGGCCTCGATGAAGGACACGTCATACAAGGTTCAGGTGAGTATTCGACCCGAATAAATTTGTTACCCTTACGTTTGTCTTCCATTCAGTTATCGTGAAATGAAAACAATTCATCTTCCCGACGACATAAATGAAGAAGAATGATAGATTTTCTTTATGTTTCAGTCTTAACTGACGCGGTTTACAGTCATTTTGTACCATAGCCATTTTTTACCCGTCATTTCGTGTTTGATTAACTTTGAGTTTGATGATCAGCTGATCTTTCTGAGTGCAATTTTCAGTTGTATGATAGGTTGTAGATCTCTCAGATTTATTTAGAGTTCAAGAAAAACCACGAAATATCTTTTAAAAGGAAGGAAAATGCACCAGAAAGAGATCAAAAGTACAGGATCACATCACATAAGAAAAGACCAGTCGACCCTCATTTCACAAGAGACATGTCACCTCGATGATGAAAATCTGATATACGTATGTTTGTGTTATTTTTTTCTGTAGATATTTCTTGGAACACAAGAAAATGGAGAGGTTAAGGGAACAACATGTACATGTCCCATGGGACAGTACAAATGCCATCATGTTGCTGCTGCATTATTATATTGGTAATAAATGCTAATTAACAAATAGGGTAACTTTCACCACATATTTATTGAGAAAAACTATGTTTTCACCTCACACATTTAGTATTGAAGTTTAATTAATTTATCGCAGATGTCAGTGCATCCAACCAAGTGCTTTCTAGAATTAAATGTTACTTTGTTCCAGTATATTCTCTTCAAGACACTAAATGTTTTAGTACATTCGATAGAGGTGAGAGGTGTTTATTCATCAAAAAGAAGATTCATCTGTCTGAAAATCTATCCTTGGGCCATCAGATCCTGAAGCTGCTGTTCTACCAACTGAGCTAACCTGACAAGGCCATTTTATTTCTTGTTAGGAACAATCCATACAAATAATATATCTTATTTAATTCTGTTGTACAATGTATATAGAATATATTATTATAAATTTTCAAGACTAACCTGGGATAACGGACAAGCTGTATCACATCAAGACAGTCACTTACACGGTTCTCCGCAGAATATTTTGAAGCTGTAGTGGCTATGTACCATAAACATCATACATGCAAAAATTATTAATGAAAACATAATGGGGAAAGAAGAAATTGCCAATTTTAAACATTTTCTTCTTTTTTCATGGTGTTTTCATACACAATTATTTAATTCAATTAACAAAAATGCCCTATTGAACAGTTTTTGGTATGGAGTACATAAAAATCACTATTTGGAGACAAATTACAAGATCTGAAGGGGTACTTTTGAAGGTGTATGGGCATTGCACTGGCTTTTATTAAGGTGTAGGGGGCGATACAGCTTCAAAGAGCAGCGGAGATCACTTACTTATACATGTAATTATGATCTATGACTAGGAAAAATGAACATTCAGTTTGTAAACGTACCTGCACCGATCAATCCATTTCCTGCGTTGCTTGTCATCAACCGGGAACCTGTACATTTTACAGATTTTATCTTTGCCACTGCTGCTGTGGTTGCAACCAAACGCAAAACAATAGCCCCTATTCTCTGAATATTTCTTGATGGTTTTTCACCCTAAATAATGAATAAAAACACATGCTGTATAGAAAATAACAATTTTTCCAAATAATACATTGGTCTGATGTCCTTTGTGGGCAATATTGAAGTTAAAAATATAATTCTGAGAACCATGATCGGATAAGGCTTGATAGGTAAACTATTTGAATAAATACTTTCATGAAAATATACGACCCGAAAAAATATCGGCAAATACTCCAAGTACATGTACTTTGATTGTATAAAAATGATGGATTGTAAGGCTTTATTCACTCAAACAACCTCTTCTAAAAGTAATATGAATCAAAATTACACATTAAGATAAATGTGATTTTAAAGGGACATTTCATTCCAATTTCAATTTTTTAAAGTATGTCTTGATGCCAAGATTGGTTATTCTAATGAATATAAATACTATCAGTTTTTTTTAAGTTGTTGCCAATAAGCGAGAAACACGCATTTAAAGTTGAGACATAATCGATAAATTGCATATAAATCCGAACTGTTGTCCACAACAATTTGTTCAATTTTAACACAAAAATATAAATTTCTCGTAAACGGCGCAATATTTTGGCTTGAAATTTTCAGAATTTTCATTAGGAAATATGCTCTTTCAGATAAAAATAAATGTAAAATTTATGACAAAAAATTCTGAAATGTCACTTTAACTATTGAAAATGACTTGTAATGGATGGAAATGATACCAAAACGTCCTAAAACTAGGTCATTTACACTCGGTCTGTAATCAAACAATTTTTCCGTTTATCTTGTTATTATGATGGACACATCTAGAAAAATTTATCAATGTTTAATATTTTCTCTTCATCCATGGGAATTTGACCAATTATAGTACGTTTACTCACCAAAATAATTTTGATGTTCAAAACCACGCCCGTTGTAATGTAAGTTGTCAATTTTAGCAAAACATCCCGGAAGTAGATTTTTCAAAACGAGGCTCCGCGAGACTTTAATCCCTATTACCGGCAGATGAAAAGGCGGTTCGGATTGAATTATCAAATACATTTCTGCGAAAGTGTAAGCGGGAAAGCGAGTCTCTCTCTCGCATTATTACGACCGACGATACGTGGATTCATTATAATGAACCAGAAAGTAAACAGCAGTCGATGGTGTGGAAACACAACGAGAGCCCTCCACCGAAGAAAGGTAAGACTGTCAGGTCAATGGGGAAGGTGATGTGTGTCGTGTTTATGGACTGTCGTGGAGTGATACGTGTGCACGTGGTTCCTGTTGGACAGACTGTCAACGCCCCCTTTTATTCAAAGGTTGGTTGATTTTGAGAATAACATGACATAATAATAACACCAACAATAATAACAAGAGGACCATGATGGTCCTTAATCGCTCACCTGCACTTAGATAGAATGAAGGTCCCAATGTTGTCAAGTTCAAGAGCACATAATTTAAGATGCGAGATTGTGATCCAGATGAAAACTGCTTTCATAATCTTGAATGATCAATATTTGTAGCTGTTACAGTAAAAACAAAGTGGAAGAAAACAACAATTTTGTCACAGTCAAGGGCACATAACTCTGTTCTGATAAAGATATTCTCATCAACATTCTGTCCAAGTTTTTTAATTGGTTAATATTTATTGCTGTTTGAGAGAAAACAAAGTCGAAATCAACAATTTTGTAACCATCAAAGGCATACAACTCTGTTTTTTTTTTAGTCCAATCAATCTGACAAATTAAAACATTAAAGGTATTATGGTCAACAACATTGTGACCAAGGTTGTGTCTTGATTGGTCCATATTTGTTTGTTAGAGAGAAAATAAAGACGAAAACAGTAATTTTATGAAATTAAAGGGCTAATAACTCTTGTTTTTCTGGCCAAATCAAGCTGAAAATTTAACTCATCAAGGATCTTATAGTCACCAACATTGTTGCCAAGTTTTGTCTTGATTGGTCAATAAATGTAGATGCTACAGTGTAAACAAAGTCGAAAACAGCAATTTTGTCAAATTCAAGGGCACATAACTCCAGACTTCCTGCTCTTATCACACTGAAAATCGAACTCATCCAAGATCTTATAGTTACCAATATTGTGGCAAAGTTTTGTCTTGATTGGTCAATATTTGTAGATGCTAGAGTGGTAACAAAGTAAAAACTAGCCATTTTTGACGTTCAAGGGCACATAACTCCGGACTTCCTAGTCTGATCTGACTCAAAATCAAACTCATCCGAGAACTTATGGTCATACATGTTTTGACCAAGTTTGGTTAAGATTGGTCAATATTTGTAGACACTTGAGTGGTAACAAAGTCAAAACTAGCCATTTTTGACGTTCAAGGGCACATAACTCTGGACTTCCTGGTCCGATCTGACTCAAAATCGAACACAGCCGAGGACTTATGGTCATACATGTTTTGACCAAGTTTGGTAAAGATTGGTCAATATTTGTAGATACTAGAGTGGTAACAAAGTCAAAACTAGCCATTTTTGACGTTCAAGGGCACATAACTCTAGACTTCCTGATCCGATCTGACTCAAAATCAAACTCATGCGAGAACTTATGGTCATACATGTTTTGACCAAGTTTGGTCAAGATTGGTCAATATTTGTGGATGCTAGTGTGGTAACAACAAATTGTGGACAGACGGACGGACGGACAGACGGACGGACGTACTCACATTTGACAATTAGGAGTTAACGGAATTATGAGTTTAGTAACTCCTAATTACGAACTGATTTTTCTTTTTGTTCTAACATTTGACAATTATGGGTTTATCGAGTTCAAACAACGAGCTTTAACTCATAATGCTGCGAACAATTCCCCTCTTAATTATCTCCTTTTAACTTCATCTGTCCAAAATATTAGTATTTCAAAGTCTAATACTAAGGTAACTTTTAATGTTGTATTTAGCAAAGAATCATTATATAGTCATCAGATTCATCCCTAAATCAAAATTTGACCACAAATAAGTACTTCTTCATTAAACAAGAGCTGTCCGAAGACAGCGCGCTCGACTTTCTAAGTTGCTTAATATAAAGGGGGCATAACTCCACATATAGTGGAGCCAGGGTCATGGGCCCTGGTAGTAAGGTAGAGGGTGTGATGGTGAATAAGCATTCCAAGTTTGGGTTGAATCCCTTTGATAGTATGGAAGTTATTGAAGTTTGAAAAAACTTTAACCTTTGTTGCAACGCCGACGCCAACGCCAACGCCGACGCTCGGGTGATAGTATAAGCTCTCATTTTCTTCGAAAAGTCGAGCTAAAAAGGAGACCAATCAGTATTTTGCACCTAACAAATCCTGTAATGTATAGTGGTCCCAAGATAAAATGATGTTTACACAACCTTTTAATTCATAAAAACATGTTATTTAATTATATGGAGACACACATACAAATCATCTTGTTAATAACATGAATGTAGACAAAGCCTAAATACGGACGAAAAGCTGTCCGCTCAATTCATCTACTGATGAAAAACAACAATGGGACAAGGCCTACCCTGTTGTCCTTTCTGACACTTAAGAAACTGAATTACAAAATGGTAAAATACAAAAAATATCAATCTATGAAACATATTTGCCTCTGCGAGAGAATTTTTTATCATCGCCAATCGACATACATGTATTGCATGTAATGTATGTTAAGTTTTTCAAATGCATGGACGAGGGTAGCTTTGGCCCACGCCTGAAACAAGGTTATTTGAAAAAGCTTACACGACGTCTGATAGTGCGTTGGAACAAAAATGTCCCGCGAACGAAGAAAACCCAACATTAACGTTATAACCGCTAGTTTGATGACGTCACATTAGCGTCAGCCGAACGATAATGCGCAGGAACATCAATGTCATGGGTACGCAGAAAAAATAACGTTGATGTTATAACCGCATACATGACGTAATGCTACCTAAAACTAATCTCAACATATTGCCCCCCCCGCCAACAATTTCGGATTACTTCTTATGCTTATGTAATTAGCGTTAAAGGTATGCACAATTTCTGCAACATTTCGGACATTTTCAACATCTGGTTAAATCACATAACATTTAGATTTTCAGACTTGAACTGAGTATGTGTGACCTATGGACGGGCTCTAGTCTTGGTAAACTTGGCAGATTTCACACATCAGGTTTGCTAATGTCTCGAACCGGCGTAAAATGTGTCATTGTCACTTAAATGT
Organism: Fragum sueziense; assembly: GCA_963680895.1. Classification (NCBI taxonomy): domain Eukaryota; kingdom Metazoa; phylum Mollusca; class Bivalvia; order Cardiida; family Cardiidae; genus Fragum; species Fragum sueziense. The sequence continues at coordinate 59,124,495 of OY804593.1, forward strand.
CATCGAAAGGAAATTGGACGTTTGCAATTGTGTTTTCGAAACAAAAAGATACAATTTTACAATCTTCAGTCTGATAAACCGGAAGCTGCAAAAGTTAGACAAAAGCGTTACATGACGTTGACACCATTACGTCAACGTTTCAAAACTACACAATTTATGGCGATTCAGTGCAGCAAGCATCCAACTCTTTCCCATAAAAAAGCTACATTTTCATAATTCTAAAATACAATTAAGAATGTGGAAACAATGAGGCAAAAGAAATGTGAGTATATGTGAGTAAATGTGAGTATAAACCATTTTTGATATTTTGTCTAAATATTTCTATGTTATATTGTACACAAACTGTTATAATCGGATCATTCCAAAATGTTTGTTCAATGTAAAGCGTTAACAAAGGTAAAGATTATCAGAAACAAATATACATAATCTTAGTTCTTGATTAACTAGGAATAAATCATAATTATATTCATTCCTAATTATTGCTACAAACGTTTCCATTAACTATATTAGCTCTTTACGCAAAAGATTAAATCAACTATTAAAGTCATGAACAATATTAACTCATAAATATTGATTAGTGAGTAACAATTTAAAATAACTCCTATAACCATGGACAATTTTAACTCCTAAACATTGAACATCCATCAACTCGCATTTCTATGAACAATATTAGCTCTCAATTCCATGAACGATCATAACTCCGAAATATTGAACATCTATCAACTCGCATTTCTATGAACAATATTAGCTCTTAATTTCATGAACAAGCATAACTCCTAAATATTGAACATCTATCAAATCGCAGTTCTATGAACAATATTAGCTCTTAAATAATATGATTTACATATATATTAACTCTTAAAGCCATGCACAATTTTAACTCCTAAATATTGAACATCCATCAACTCGCATTTCTATGAACAATTCAGCTCTTAAATCATATGATTTACATGCAAAATTTAACTCTGAAAGGCATGAACAATTTTAACTCCTAAACATAGAACATCCATCAACTCGCATTTCTACATGTATGAACAATTTTAGCTCTTAAGTCATATGATTTATATTCAAAATTTAACTCTTAAAGTCATGGACAATTTAACTCCTAAACATTGAACATCCATCAACTCACATTTCTATGAACAATCTTAGCTCTTAAATCATATGATTTACATGTAAAATTTAACTCTTAAAATCATGAACAATTTTAACTCCTACACATTGAACATTCATCAACTTGCATTTCTATGAACAATTTTAGCTCTTTCATCATCTATGAGAATTAACTCTTATAAACATGGACAGTTTTTAATTTCTTATTATTAAGACGTCGCGCACGGTATTGCGTCACTTTTCAAAAATCGCTACCCTCTGGGGTTCATAACTGAATTTCGCAAGACCCATTTTCCTTCTCATAACTTTTTTATATATCAAAATAACAATGAAATCGTGATCTTTTTCAATGTCATACTTTTTTCAAGTCACTAGTTTGCATAAATTTACTAGAGATACTTTTTATTCTTAAATTAAGCGAAAAAAATTAAGCGTGTAACATGTAACATAAATGTACAATTGCGACGGATATTTATAAACATTTCTGCGGTTAGTTAACGTCAAACACACAGAAAAATATATTTTATGAAAATGGAGATGCTGTAGGTTGTTTTGCCGAACAGAAATCAAATTCCGATGTCAATTACGCAAATTATCTCAATTTGTTTACGAAAAATCGAAGTACGTCGCAGAAAAAAATGACAATTTTCCTAAATATTTTGGTAATGAATGACTCAAATGCCACCAAACTTAATATAGAAAATACCATTTTTCTCTTTTTCTATAATATATAGAAGAAAGCCGGTTAGAAAAGTAATCGAAACAATTATTGCATTAAATGCGTGTGGACAGAAAATGTTTCGGGTCATTGAAAAGGAGACTTTTTACTCTTTAGATTTTAAAAAATAACAGTTCCTTTATTCATACAAAAAATAATTTCAGTGTGGAAATACCATTTTTTTCTTATTTATCATATTTAAATTTCATCGCAAAGCAGTGCAAAGTAAAAGAGATATTCGGATTTGTTTGTGTGGACAGAATTTTTCATAAACGTTAACTTTTTGTTTAAAGTAAATTTAAAATCATCTAATTGGCACATTTTTCAGTCAAATATTAGGATGAATCAAATTGGCGTTAAAGCTAAGGAAAGACAATGGACGGTATATAGGGCTTTTTCTGAAAATTTGATCTTGTATTCATAAATCACTTTAGTTTGTACAGAGAATAAGCATTAAAACACACAACACAGCCGTCTACGCAAACATTTACTAACGTTACGCAATTATTATATTTGACGTTGACTAATTTGACATTACGTTTTAGTGCCGCAATACCGTGCGCGACGTCTAAACAGTTTTTAACATGTATTTCCATGAACAATATTAGCTCTTTCATCATCTATGAGAATTAACTTTTTATAGCCATGGACAATCTTTTATTTCTTATCATCAAACAGCTTTTAACATGTATTTCCATGAACAATATTAGCTCTTTAATAATCTATGAAAATCAACTCTTATACGAGGGATGATCCAAAAAATTGTACAATATACCAATAACTTCCTTATCACTAGCTTGATCAGTATATAATTTGGTAATAATGTAGTTCATTATCTATAGATAGTATGAAAATTTCAAAACTTAACAAAAAGGTTCTAGCGACCGTAAACTGTGTTACCATAGGAACGTGAGCACACCTTGGCGGGGGAATGTCAAAAATTGATACATGGTCGTTGAATTAATCATTTTTCTAAAATTTCTGTGAGATTTTTGGTGCAAATTACTATTTCGTTGGTATTGCGTAGTGACAAAGTTGTATATGTTGATTTAAAAGTTGTTATGAAGACACTACTTTTTTACAAGATAGGACAATTTTTAATTTCTTATTATTAAACAGCTTTTGACATGTATTTCCTTGAACAATATTAGCTCTAAAATCATCTATGAGAATTAAATCTTATAACCAATGGACAATTTTTAATCTATTATTATTAAACAGCTTTTAACATGTAGTTCCATGAACGATATTAGCTCTTAAATCGTCTATGAGAATTAACTCTTATAACCATGGACAATTTTTATTTCTTATAATTAAACCGTTTTTAACATGTATATTTCAATAAAGAATTTCAGCTATTTAATCATCTATGAGAAATAACTCTTAAAACCATGGACAATTTCTTATTATCAATCAGTTTTAACATGCTCTTAAATCATCTATCAAAATTAACTCTTATAACTATGGACAATTTTTACTTTCTTATTATCAAACAGTTTTAACATGTATTTCCATGAACAATATTAGCTCTTAAATCATCTATGAGTATTAACTCTTATAACCATGGACAATTTCTAATTTCTTATTATTAAACAGCTTTTAACATGTATTTCCATGAACAAAATTAGCTCTTGAGTCATCTATGAGAATTAACTCTTATTACTATGGACAATTTTTAATTTCTTATTATCAAAAAGTTTTTGACACGTATTTCCGTGAATAATATAAGCTCTTAAATCATCTATGAGTATTAACTCTTATAACCATGGACAATTACTTATTTCTTATTATTAAACAGCTTTTGACATGTATTTCCTTGAACAATATTAGCTCTTAAATCATCTACGAGAATTAACTCTTATCAACATGGACAATTTTTAACTTCTTATTATTAAACAGCCTTTAACATGAATTTACATGAACAATATTAGCTATTAAATCATATATGTGAATTAACTCTTATAACCATGGACAATTTTTATTTTCTTATAATAAAGCCGTTTTTTACATGAATTTCCATGACAAATTTTAGCTATTAAATCATCTATGAGAATTAACTCTTATAACCATGGACAATTTTTAATTTCTTATTATCAATCAGTTTTTAACATCTATTTTCATGAGCAATAACAGCTCTAAATCATCTATCAAAATTGACTCTTATTACCATGGACAATTTATCATTTCTTATCATCGAACAGTTTGTAACATTTATTTCCATGAACAATATAAGCTCTTAAATTATCTATGAGGATAAACTCTCATAAACATGGATATTTTTTTTATTTCTTTTATCAAACGGTCTTTTACATGTATTTCCATGAACAATATCAGCTCTTAAATCATCTATGAGAGTAAACTCTTATAACCATGGACAATTGTTAATTTCTTATTATCAAACAGTTTTTAACATGTATTTTCATAAACAATTTTAGCTCTTTAATTATCTATGAGAATTAACTCATATAAGCATGGATAATTTTTAATTTCTTATTATTAAACAGTTTTTTAACATGTTTTCCATGAACAATAATATAAGCTCTTTAATTATCTGTGATAATTAACTCTTATAAACATGGACAATTTCTAATTTCTTATTATTTATGTGATTCCATGAACATTTTTAGATCTTCAATCATCTATGAGAATTAACTCTTATAACCATGGACAATTTTTAATTTCTTTTTATCAAACAGCTTTTAACATATATTCCATGAACAATATTAGCTCTTAAATCATCTATGAGAATTAACTCGTATAACCATGGACAATTTCAAATTTCTTATTTTCAAACAGTTCTTTACGTATATTTCCATGAGCAATATTAGCTCTTGAGTCATCTATGAGAATTAACTCTTATAACTATGGATAATTTTTATTTTCTTATCATTAAACAGTTTTAACATGTATTTTCCTGAACGATATTAGCTCTTTATCATAGATTAAAATCAAAACTTATAATCATGAACAATTTTTAATTTCTTAATATCAAAAAGCTTTTAACACGTATTTCCATAAACAATATTAGCTCTTTAATGTTAGAATAAAATTGTAAAAAAACTCATTTAAACATGGACAGTTTAACTTCCTAATTTTTTAACAACTATAACACCACATTTACGAAAATGAAAGGTCTTGATGGGAAGGAACGTTACCTTCATGGCAACAAATCCTTTGGCAAATCTCTGGCACTTTCCTGCCTTTTCTGCTTCAAACATTTTCAATTCGGTCACAGAACAGAATTATTGACAAATATCAAAAATATTGTGTTACGTGATTCCCCGCTGTATCCATAGTAATTAATGTTATCTATGCATCAGAGTGTGGATTCTGTCTGAGCCTATGCAATTACTTATTTTAACCCTTCATGTAGGGACAAATAGAAATGGATCAATTCGGAAACCATATTATTATTCCTTTCTTCCTGACATAAAAGCGTTATTAATAGTATATCCTATTAACACATAGAAAGCCCTGAAGGGCATAAATTGTTCCACATGCCTTAATCTTTTCAATTGCAGTTTTGGCTAGATTTGTAAATACTCATGTTTCAATACTTATGTAGATACAAGCTAAATATTCTGCAACAACATAGTCTAAGTAAATGGAAAGAATATGTCTTTTGAGGCTGTTAGATAGAAAACAAATACAAAAATAGTAATTGGCTCAAATTCAAGGGCGCTTAATTCAGAATGGAAGATGAAATTTAGACTTGTGAATTTTTTTAATTTAATTTCTAAAATTTCCTGCACAGATTTTGTTTTGATTGGTCAATATTTGTTGCTGTAAGAGTGAAAATAGCATTGAAAACTGAAACCAGTGTATATTTACAAGATAAGGGAGTGAAAAAGTTTTATACTAATATTATATTGACCATGTTTAAAGTCCCTGTCACCATTGTAAAAAAAATAGATCAATGGAAAACATTTCAAATTCAAATTCTGGATATCAAAATTGCTAGAAATATCATTGTATAAAGTAAATGAAAGAATATTTACTCTTAACCCTTTCCCAAACAACAAAATTTTAGGGTGGTCCTATTTAAAAGCTGTTGTAGAGGACAAAATTGATGTTAAAAAGGAAGGGATTTGTGCACATTATATCACAGAAAATGTTGAGACAAAAGAAGGAGCCGCTGCCGCTGGTTATCAGCAGTTTCTTATTTTGCCTCAAAGTTTTGCCAGGACTTTTCCATTAGGGACGTCAAAACCAGGTCTTGTTTGGGAAAGGGGGAATACATTATGATGAATTTCTATTTCAAAGGCTCTTATTTACATTTTTAAAGGCAAGTCTAAATTACCCCATGCATATTTTGCAAACCAAGATAACTTTCCAAATCTATTTTGTATAAGACCTGTTCTTAAATCTAAAATAACATTTTATTCCTAAAATCAAGTTGACCCCCCCCCCCCCCCCCCAAAATACTTTGAGTAGTTGGCTATTATTTCTATCAATGGACAGCTATTTGCAGCAAAATAAGTTAAGTTATGGCCCCCTTGTCTTATATGTGAAGTAAATATCAGGGCTCCCACTGTACTGCGACGATTAAACATTTTCCAAGCTGACTGTCAGTCCGAATATTTGCTTCTCATCAGCAGATTTACAACGGGGAGGAAGGGGGTTAGGGGTGAGAAATCATCATGAATTGGGTTCTGAAAAATTAAGTTGAAAAATATGCGTCCATCAGTTTACTTTACAAAGCTAACACCAGTCACTAGTATTGGCCCATTTTCAAACTGCTCAAGTTCTCTAAATTTGCGAGCTTCTCTAAAGTTTCAGGACCAATATGTCATTTGGCACAGAACAAATTTGAACATATTGGAATGATTTAACATATTTGTTATGATCCAAAGTTAGAGGCAACTGATGCTGATTACCCTGTCTGTCTTCCAATGGTCTTGCCCAAATTCACATTTCATTGTATAGGTGGTATAAAACATTTTGGTATCCGGGTTTTTGGTATGCCCGGTAACTGCTTCACTTACAAAAGATTTTTTTTCTCTCCAAATTCGTAGTGTAGCCATTCATAAAATGTTTGATATGTTAAGAATTTTTTTATCACAAGTCTACAACATTTGAACATAGGTTTGTAAGATATTATCTAAATGTACTCACATCAATTCATTCATTACATCTCAGACGGATATCAAACCTCCATATTGAAAACTTTGATATGGGCCAAGTTGCCTGTCCAAGTCTTAGGAGTTATCAAAAATTACCCATAATGCAAAGCAAAGTTGCCTGTTCAAGCCATAGGAGTTATAAAAAAAAATACCCATAATGCAAAGTCAAATTTGGAAGTGGCAAATGGCATGAGAGAAGACAATGATGTAAGGGAGGTAACTTCTACCTAACTGTTCATAGTATGAACAAAAGCCCCAGTTCATGAATTAGGAGTTTCTCTCTGCACAGTGTTCCTAATGCCAAAATTGACTTACTGACAAATTTTGGTGAGGGAAATAGGAGTTAACCTCGTAATTCTTGACAAACTCTTAAACCTTGAACAGACAACTGCAGTAACTCCTAATTGCCGAATTATAGCACGGACGGACAGACGGACGACGGACAAAAAGCGACCACAATAGCTCACCTTGAGCACTTCGTGCTCAGGTGAGCTAATAATCAGCCGATAGACGTAGGTTTTTACAGTCCGGTTCCGGGGTTTCGTTTCTTTTCAGGTGCTTCGACGTGACCTATTAAATGTCATTAGGAAGAAAAGGCCAACTCTCGTCGAGAATTTAGAGAATATCCAGTTTCATCAAGACAACGCCCCAAGCCACACGGCTAAGATGTCAAAATTGGAAATTGACCTAATCGGTTTTGAACGATTGAAACATGCCCCATATTCACCGGATTTGGCACCCCTGGACTTTGCGTATTTCCTAGCATTGAAGGGCGAGAGGACAAAAATACGAAAACAGAGAGGAAATCAGAAATATTATGATCACATTTAATAAAACATTAGATGAAATGTGGTTTGGGGACGTTTTTAAGAGATGGGTAGATCGTCACAAGAAATGTGTAGAACACGCTGGGGAGTATTTTGAAAAGATATACCTTAACGTCGTGCGTGACGTTGTGGACTGCGTTATGACGTGCGCCGCAGGTCGGCAGATGCCTCTTATTATTGCTTTGTAATTTTTATTTTATTGACGTTATCTACGATTTATTGGGACAACCCTCGTAAATATCAGATACCTACCCAAAATCTTTACGGCCAACAAATTGAGTTGGCTATGTGGAATGCACAAAAGGCTAGAAAAATCTTATGGATTTCTCGATGTGAATAGCGGAACTAAGGGATTGATAGTTGCTTAACAATGTTATTCCTTTACGTGCATGTATTTGTCTACATTCAAGGATCTATGTTCAGCCATAAAACTTGAAACATAATGCCTGAAATATTTACCCCCAAAAATCACCTATTGCCTTGGGAATAACAAATGCTATTTCGACAAACAGTGATTTTAGTCAATTGGTGAGTTATCATATCAATTAGAGTATTTTGGTAATATGTTCATGACCATTCGACCCAAACAGTAATTTTTAATCCCTAGTTGAACACAAAAAACAACAAGTTAGTTAAACTAGGTGGATTTTTTTCTATATATGCCTCAGTTTGCTTCGGGATTCTAAAGTGTTTAAGTATTTTGTGCTAGTTGATATTGCACTTGAAATATGGCTAAATGTGAAGAAAAAAAATAATAATATGGAAATGCGGAAGAGGTTTGATGATGGGAAATCCAGAAACATTCTTTATCGTGATAAGTATAATAGTTAAAATTCTGCTCTGAAAAATCCTGGAGGAAAATGTTCTGGGAAAATTACTATTAATCCAAGCGTTGTGATGTACTTGCTATAGCAGGGATTGAACGATTGATTCCAAAGGTACCAAACGACGATCCATAAGACTTCAAACTTTTTGTATTTCTGGAGGAATTGTTAGGTGTGTTAAATAAGGCTCACAAGAAAAAGGGGCATGGTGGTAGATATAGAATGTTGAGAAAGATTTGAGAAGGATATGCCAATATTTCTCGAGACACCATTAAACTGTTTTTAACCTTTTGTGAAAATCGCTGTGTTAAGAAACACATCTATCAAAGGGTGAGATCGACTTCTTCGAGTGAATTTAATAGCCGTGGCCAAGTCGACTTACTGGACTTTCAGTCGAACCCTGATGGTCAGAAAAAGTTAATCATGGTATATCAAGACCACTTCACCAAATCTTGTATTTTTAGAAGCACTGGCATCCAAGCGTGCATCAGAAGTAGCTTGTCAGTTTGTTGATATATTTACTTTAGTCGATGCGCCTCATATATTACAAAGTGACAATGGCCGAGAATTTGTAGCTGTAGTTGTACGAGAATTAAAACTTATGTGGCCCGAGTTAGTAATTGTCCTCGGTAAACCTCGTCATCCGCAATCCCAAGGGAGCATCGAGCGTTCTAACGCTGATGTTCAATCCAACAGTTTCACAAACTTAAGGTTAACATTCTGTCAACTGAAATAGATATAATCAAGAACACCAATACTATTCAAAGAATCAATTAAACTTATTTGCAATCAGACATATTCAGCCCACTTAAAACCAGCAGCCCACTATCGAACCCAAACACAAGTAGGAACAGAAGCAAAAGTAACTCGCGCTGGAGGTCACGATCCAAATAAGAAAACACACATAAACAGCAAAACAACAAAAAGCAAAACCTGAGAATAATGACAGTAAATTGTAGAAGCATCAGAGATAAACACCAGGAACTAACAGCATCAATCAACTATCTTAAACCTGACATCATATGTGGCACTGAATCATGGCTAAAAGGAATCAAACCTGGTAAAAACCCTACTAGCGACGCCATAAGATCAAGCGAAGTGTTCCCACCAAATTACACACCATATAGAAATGACAGAGGATCACTTGGAGGTGGAGTCTTCATCCTAGTAGAAAACAGTATCATTTCAGAAGAACAACCCAAACTAATTACTGACTGTGAAATAGAATGGATAAAAATCAAAACAAAAAACAGCAAAGATATGTTCATCTCTTCATTCTATATGCCAAAACGAAACAAAAAAGACCCCCAAGAACTTGAAAAATCACTAGACAAACTAAACGGCCAAAAGAACATCATATTAGCTGGAGACTTCAACTGCCCAGACATTGACTGGGACCAGTTACGCACAACTTCAAACAGTTACACCGAAATCCAACAACAACTCATCAACACGACCAGCAGTGCAGGGCTCACCCAAATCCATGCAGAACCAACTAGAGGTGAAAATCTCCTAGACTTGGTGTTCACATCTAACCCATCGCTCATTTAATCATCTGTCAGCGTCCCAGGCATATCGGACCACATCATAGTCATCACAGACATGGAAATAAAACCTCATTACCACTCAAAAAAGCCAAGAAAATGTTTTATCTACTCCAAAGCAAACTGGGACCTACTACGACAAGCTATCTCCACTATCACAGAAAATGTTAAATTGATGATCCAGAACCAAAACTCAATCCAGGACACTTGGGAGTACTTCAAAGAATCTTTGCATGAGAACATGAACAAACACATTCCATCAAAAGAAATCAAATCGAAAAACTCAGTGCCATGGATCACACATAAAGAACGGAACATGATTAGAAAAAAAGAGTAGGTTATACAGACAAGCCAAAAAGACCAACAACTGGAACAACTACAGACACTTCCAAAAGGAATGCAAAAGACACTTCCGAAGAGCAGAATGGAATTACATCAACAACAATATAACTGAAGGTCTGAAACAAAACAACTCTAAACCTTTTTGGAAATACATTAAATCTAAAAGACAAGACTCGTTCGGCATAGCTCCAATCAAATCAGGAAACAAAATGACAACCGACAGTAAAGGAAAAGCAGAACTACTCAACAAACAATTTCAGTCTGTATTCACCCAAGAAACCAACGACACTCTACCATCTATGAGCAAGAAGTCAAAATGCAAAACAAACACCAACGAAATCAAAATAGACCAGAATGGTGTGGAAAAACTACTCAAAAAGATTAACCCAAACAAAGCATAAGGACCGGACAACATACCAAATAGAATACTCAAAGAATGCGCTCAGGAGCTGGCACCGTGTTTCCCCCACTTATTTCAACTCTCGCTCGATTCAGGAGAACTACCAAAAGACTGGAGAGACGCAAACATCTCATGCGTATTCAAAAAAGGTGACAAACATTTAGCTGAAAATTACAGGCCAGCATCGCTAACTTCTGTTCCATGTAAATTGTTAGAACACATCATATGCCGCCACATGCTAAAACATCTGGAATCTAACAAAATCCTAACAACATTAAATCATGGATTCCGCTCAGGATACCCTTGCGAGACCCAATTAATCACAATAATAAATGACTTCCTACTACAATACGAAAAATCAAAGCAAGTAGACAACGCCATCCTCGACTTCTCTAAAGCCTTCGATACTGTCCCCCACAGAAAACTACTACACAAACTTCAACATTATGGCATAAATGGAAACATCATAAAATGGTTAACAGCTTTCTTAACAACAAGAACCATGAGAACGATTGCCGAAGGTGAACACTCGGAGTCAGTACCTGTGGAATCTGGAGTCCCGCAAGGAACAGTACTAGGACCTCTACTTTTTCTGTGCCACATAAATTACCTACCGGAAACTGTAACATCCAAAGTCAGATTATTTGCAGATGATTGCCTTCTTTATCGCACTATTGACTCCTTCAGAGACCAACTAAAACTCCAAAAAGATCTTGAAAATTTAGAAACCTGGGCAAAAAATTGGGGTATGAGATTCAACGCAAAGAAATGCTACATAATGAGTATAAGAAAACATACCTAAAAGTTCTACACACTTGACAACCACATCCTGGAAGAAGTAAATGACAACCCTTACCTAGGATTACAACTCGCCTCAGACCTAAAATGGACAACTCACATCAACAAGGTAGTAAAGAAGGCAAACTCTACTCTTGGCTTCCTAAGAAGAAACCTATAACATTGCACCGAAAGTTGTAGAAAAACAGCCTATGTCTCCATGGTTAGATCTCTGATGGACTACGGATCAGTCATTTGGGATCCATACACGCAAAAAGACATCGACCGCTTAGAGAGAGTCCAACGTAAAGCAGCAAGATTTATTAAACAAGACTACCGAACTCAGAAAGAAGGATTTATCAAAGACACCCTAAAAGAACTGGAACTCCAACCACTCAAAGCAAGGAGGAAGAGCATCAGATTAATGATGTTATATAAGGTGGTTGAGGGGTTGGTCCCAGGGCTACCGGCAGACCAATTTCTGACCAAAACAAAACCGAGGAGAACGGTCAGAGCAAAATACTTCAAGGACTGTGAAACAGTGAACATTATCAAAAATCAGACCAAAAATAATTCCAAGTTTTTTGAAACTACTCACGCAAAGTCTACTCAATACAAACACTCGTTTTTCGTACAACAGTAGACTGGAATCAGCTGCCGAAAGAAATTGTCTGCGCAAAATCAGTAGAGGAATTTAAATCAGCCCTCGATAGTTTGGCCGAATTTTAATTGCGCGCTCCCCCCCGTCGCGTTAAAACCAGAAGTGGGATCTGCGACGTAACAGATACAGATACAGAAGTCCTTATTATATATCTCCTACTTACTAGATCTGTAACTGAAAGTTTGAAGTTGTTGGCACTTTAGATTTTGGACAATATGTCCCAAACAGAAATATAAGGGTAAAACAACCAAAGGCAATAACTACAAAAATGAGCGTGGCAGAGTAATGACTCTTGTACATGACACTTCTCCTCAATGAGATGTATAAGTGTACCAAGTTTGAAGTTGCTAGCTAGCACTTATGATTTAGGAGATATGTTCCAGACGAGAATGTAAGGGTAAACACAACAAAGGGCAATAACTCAAAAAGTGGGCGTGACAGAGTAATGGTTTGTAAGCATGACACATCTCCTCAACGAGATCTATCAGTGTAAACAGTTTGAAGTTGCTAGCACTTGCGATTTAGAAGATATGTTCCGGACAAAAAATGTAAGGGTAAAACAACAAAGGGCAATAACTCAAAAAGTGGGCATAGCAGAGTAAGGGTTCTTAAACATAACACTTTTCCTGAATGAGATCTATCGGTGTACAAAGTTTGAAGTTGCTAGCACTTATGGTTTAGGAGACATATTCCGGACAAGAATGTAAGGGTAAAAACAACAAAGGACAATAACTCAAAAAGTGGTCGTGGCAGAATAATGGTTCTTAAACATGACACTTCTCTTAAATGAGATCTATAAGTGTACCGAGTTTGAAGTTCCTAACACATGGTTTAGAAGATATGTCTGACACTTCTCTTAAAAGAGATCTATAAGTGTACCGAGTTTGAAGTTGGTAACACATGGTTTAGAAGATATGACCCGGACAAGAGTGGGACGGGCAGAATCGAGAAAACCTTTAGTCCCCCAACCGGTAACCGATGTGGAACTAATAAGCCAGATTGGTGGATAGCTTGCTTCATTATTTTTATTGACAATTTCAATCGGCCGAAGACACGTGGGTCCTATGCCATGGTCACGTATCAGTCGTGCGTAATTTTCTTTAAACATCATCTACTCTAAACTATTGGACCAAACCAAACTGCACAAGAATGCTCCTTGCATAGAGTTCTTCCTAAATTATTCAAAGAATTTAATTCCATGTCAAACTTAAATGTTAAATTGAATTGATTAAATTTAATCTTTAGTTGTTTTTAACATTCTTCTACTCCAAAACGACTGATTGGACTTTGCTGTAATTCAATATGAATGTTCACTGTATAGATCTATATTAGATTCCTACGCTAAAGGATAATTTTAAGGTTTACGAACTGAGAATGAAAACACCACTTTCTAGCCATACGAAATGCATCAAATTACACACACTTGTAAATACACTTCACATAAGTTGGTTCACCATGCCGGATTTCAAGATTATGCTTCAAGAAGAAAATAATTTACAAATTTTATTTTACTCTATATTCATATGAAAGGGAGGTAATTTTGAACATTTTTGTCAAATATGTCCATAATTATGCATTAATTCAAAATTCTAAACCAATACAAAATGCGTATGTGTGTATTTGGAATGGAAATGTAACACAGTTTGGGAATTACTGGCACTTTTCAAATTTTGCCTCTGGCTCTGCATTTCATTCTCAGTTCGTAAACCTTAAGAGAACTTCTCTGAAAGTAGTGACTGGGTTTCCTTTTAATTCAGCATGAATGATTCTTCAGATATACCTCAATAAGACTCATTGATGAATTTTAGGTTAGATAAAAAGCATGGCCATTGTGGGCGGGTCTTATTTTTTACTATAGGAGACATAGTGTAATTTAAAAAAGAAACTTTGGAAAAAAAATTTCCAAGAAGGCGACTATTGGATTTCGTTGTATTTCAGCATGAACGTTCAATGTATCATTCTCCATTAGAATCCTTTAAAATATTGATCGTATGGAACACAAGACAGTTGTGGGTGGGGCTTATCAAAATTGTGTAATTCTAAGGAAGATTCTCCTATGAAACCGCTCATTGGATTTTATTATAATATGACATGGATGAAAATGTACTTTCAGCTTGATTTTGGCAAAAATGAGGCGTTACCGTTACCATATTCCTTGAAGAACTATTTAAGTCTTAAGTCTAGAAGCCAGTTGAGCGATACAGGGTCATCATTGCCCTCTTGTTATCCTTCTCATCCTTCTCATTGTAATAGCATAACCCATTTACGTTCGTTCTTATTTTATCTTTATTACACATAACATGTTATTTAAGACTAAAATCCTGTTGACCTGTAGAGATATCATGTAACCAGCTGATAAATACTTAATTTACACTGAAGGAAACTTCTAACGCAAGACGGTTTTTTTTTTGTTTCATATGTTTTGTACCTGAATTTTTGACAGCAATATCTATTGCAATTGTTATCTTCACATGCACTACGCTTGTTCATTGAAAACTTAAAGTGTCCTGGGCACGTGCGGGCGTTCACAAATAACCAATTTTGCGTTGCATTACGAACACCGATTTCAACCTCCATGCATATAGCGATTTTCTTAAACGATAGCCGAGTGATGTTACAACCATTCTTTAAAGTTCCTCTTCCAAATATCCAAAGATTGAGCACTGAAGTCCGAGCGCGCGCCATTGGAATGCTCCAGGCGGGAATGACATACACAGCTGTAGCCCGTTTGATGCATTGTGAAATATCTATTGTCATCAGACTTTGGCAAAATTTTAACACGTAAGGTAGGAATATACTGCCATATTAGTCCACCCCAACCTACGGTATAGACGGTCACCTGCGACACGGTCAGCGGCAGTGACTTTGGTACTCATGGGCTACCAATTAGTTCTAAAACTGATATTAATAGGCTCAAGGAACGCGGACTAAGGGCTAAGCGGCCTTGAGTTGGGCCTGTATTGACACATAGGCACCGTTGCACCAGTTTACAATGGTGTCGCGTACGCAGGAGATGGCATGTTCGGCAATGGAATTAGATCCTACTAGTGACGAGTCGTGTTATACCCTCCAAATGGCAGATGGGCGGGTACTCGTGTATCGCCGTGTAAATGAATGTTATGTCGGCGTTTGCGTTTCTGAAGTCGATCGTCGTGGATCTGTGATTGTGTTGGGAGAAGTAACTATGGAACAAGAGTGCCAGTCACAATATACGTCACCAATTATAAAACTTGAGACACAAAAATTACAGCAACGAGGATTTCTTAATATCTACTCAAAATCCAGTACAAAGATGAGTTCACAAGGTTTTATTAACATCCAGTCAAAAATCTGGAAGGAATTGCATTCACAAGGCTGCAATATCATTAAGCCCCAGAGACTAATTCAAGAACGGAAAGAGATGTCTGAATTCCGTAAGCGGTGTGCAGAACTAAACACTATGGAAATAATTGTGGCAAGTTTGATCAAATTCCGATCAAAACTGTAGGAGGAGTTGTGCAAGCAAGAAATTGTTAACGGACGGACGCGGGTAGACGGACGGACGACGCGGGCCATAACATAATACAAACCTTCGGGCGTATGAAAATCAATGAACCATAAAATCCCTAAACTATGTGCATGTACAAATTATGGTGATGTACATTAACCAAGTTCCATTTAAATCAAGACAAAAAGTTAGGAGTATTTCAATAAGCCCTAGAGACTAAGTTTTATGAGGGCATAACTCGAACAAAAATCAATTAACCACAAATTCCTTACTTCATGCAAAGCTACCAATTAAGGTGATAATATCCGAAGTTTCATTAAGATCCAGCCAGAAACTTTGGAGTTACGTTAACAAGGCTGCAATTTCACGCCCAGGAGACTAAGTTTTAAGGGGCATAACTCGAACAACAAGAGGACCCTGAGTGCCCTAAATCGCTCACCAGAGTAATGTTTTGATAATGCCAAATAACTTTGCATATTTTACGCATTGTGGTCCCACATTGTGGCATTGTGGCCATCAACTGTACAGAAAGCTAAAGAAGTCGGGTGATGTCTTTCTGTAAAAGTGTATGTTTGACAATTAATTTCGGAATGAAAGTGATTCAGAAAAAAAAATAAGAAGTGTTGTTCAATATCCTGTGTGTTTTTCAAGGGGAAAATATCGTAGGCATCGAATAGCATTGCATTTTTGTGGTTAGAGTCAGTCAAAGAAGAAAGACAAGAGGACCATGATGGTCCTATATCGCTCACCTGAACCTAAATGATATGAGCAACACTTGTTCAATTCAATTAATATTTATTACTTTAAGACTGAAAAAGAACTTATGGTCAATAAGGTTGTGAAAATCTAACTCATCCGAGATCTAAATTATGGTGCCAAACATTGTACAGGGCTCCAGATAAGAGGGGTGGTGACTTTTCAAACTGCAATAATGCTGTCAGTGATCATCAAACCCTATGTTGTAGGTACTCATTTGTATCGTCTCGTTGAGACGATTCAAATGAGTACCCACAACATAGGATTTGAATTCGAAAAAACAATGTTAGTATGTCTTCACCTTCACTTATCTGTAGCCCTGATTGTATCCAAGTTTTGTCTTGATTGATAAATAATTGTAGATTCTAGAGTATAAACAAGGTCGAAAACAGCCGAAAACAACAATTTTGTCAAATTCAAGGGCACAAAACGCTCGATTTTCTGATCAGATCAGACTGAAAATCAAACTCATATGAGATCTTATGGTTCCGAACATTGTGTCCAATTTTTGAGGCACATAACTGTTGACATTCTGATTAGATCAGACTGAAAATCAAACTAATCCCAGATCTTAAGGTCCAAAACATTGTTTTCAAGTTTTGTCTTGATTGAATAATAATTGTAGATTCTAGAGTGTAAAAAAGGTTGAAAACAGCCGAAAATGGCAATTTTGTCAAATTCAAGGGCACGTAACTCTTGACTTTCAGATCAGATCAGACTGAAAATCAAACTCATCTGAGATCTTATTGTCCCCAACATTGTGTCCAAGTTTTGTCTTGATTGACCCTTTCCCACACATTGGCGCTTTTGGATGCCCCACAAAATAAAGGCTTTGGAAAACATTGTGACAAGCAATTTTTTCATTACCTTCAATGTTTTCTACCAAGAAAGACCAAAAAATATTAAATTTTGTTCAATGGAACTTGTCGTCTGCGACACCTAAAATTTTGGACTAGGCTAAAATTTTGTTGTTTGGTAATGGGTTTCTAGAGTGTAAATCTATTTACATCCTCTATCAAACTAGATAACTCTACTTATACTGAAGACAAGTAGTGTCAGAGTTCCTTCCCTTAGATTAACTCTTTTTTGAATACAGCAAAAAGTGGCAATTTTGCCCAATTCAAGGGCACATAACTCTCATCTTTCTGGTCAGATCAGACTGAAAATTTACCTCATCCAAGATCTTGTGGTCTCCAACTAATGTCCAAGTTTTGTCTTGATTGATCAATAATTGTAGATGCTAGAGTGTAAACAAACTTAAAAACAGCATTTTTTGACATTCAAGGGCAGATAACTCCACACTTTCTGGTCCGATCAGGCCCATAATCGAACTTATACTTGTTTTGGCCAAGTTTTATCAAAATTGAGTAACTTTTGTGGATGCTAGAGTGTAAACACCCCAAATGTTGACGGACGGACGCCGGACAAAAAGTGACCACAATAACTCACCTCGAGCACTTCGTGCTCAGGTGAGCTAAAAAGCAAAAAACCAGCACATAGCTTCCGATGTTTACCAAAATCCGCAAATAACTTCGGAGCCGCACGTGGACCGGAAGTCTAGTATAATGCTTAAAGTGCGGAAACAGTGGCTCTGAATATATCGATTACCCACCGTATTTTGTTTTGTCAAGTATTAGCATTAGACCAGTTGATTAGGCCTATCCTTTAACAGAAGAGAAAGTCAACAATGATAACTTGTTTTGAGGAAGTTGTGTGAGCGAAGAAAATGTAGTTTTAGCTCATCTAAGAACGAAGTGTTTATGGCAAACTATTGTAGTCTTCCTTTGTCTCTCTATGCATTCCGGCATTAACAACAACTCCCCACCTTCTACGACAATGAGTACAATCAGGTAGGGTTATCAATCTGACCCAACAATAATGTCCTACAACGCACACAATTGAAACAAATGACGTGTTGGCCTTACCAACAAAGCAGATTCGGAGGTTCAAGTTAGCTTCTCTAACCAAGCAGAATCCTAGGACAATGTAATCCGAGTTTTCTCGATGAAATTCGATCTGTGAAATGTTGATGTCGCTATGTACATCAATATATCAAAGAGCGAATTTCATCAGAGAAAACTCGGATTATCCATCATGATGACTTGAAGAAGTGCCATGTCAGCTCTTCCCAACGAGCAGATGACGAAGACAACGATAACGACAAACTTCTTGAAGGATCATGGAAGCTCGTTTTAGACCCCCAAGAAGGACATTATCTCCTAAAAACACAAGCCAAAAAGAGTGAATTTAACAGGTCAGGAAGGCAAAAGAAAACAAAAGGTCCAAGATAGCCATAGATCGCTCATCTCAATTGATACCCGTAAGACAATGGAATCAAACTCCGATCTTCACACTAGAGGAAATAAAAGACAAATGTTACTTTGACCATAGACCTCTCCCATATGTTACTTTGACCACAGAGCATTCTGTTAATAAGAATGAAATAATAATTCATATAAATTATAAATAGATCTATAATGTTAATATACGAGGGATGATCCAAAAGTAATGTCACAGTGCCTATAGTTTGGTAATTCGACGTATTCTTGTACAAATAAAGACTTATCGTTCAAGCCTATCCTATTTAAAACATGATTTTCTGAATCATTTGAATATTGTTTATATATCCGAAAAAATAAAACGCTAAAAAAAATCCGTATCTAGCATGTGCGCCGCACGTCCTAGACTACTCGTTTCAATATTATTATAACTGTATGTTCTATCATTATATTAAAAGAAAACCACGTGAAATAAGCTGATATTTAAATGACGCGTCGTCGTGATATTGCTCAGCAATTTTAAAACGTTTGAATAAAATCGGTGCATTGAAATACTAAAAAAGTCTCATTGAATTCATCACTCGCATTCGGGAAAATAGCAAAATCGGATAAAAGCCCACAACGTGCAATTTCGAACTTTTGCTAAAGCCTAGGAAAATAGTCGATTGAAGCAACAGAAACAATAAATTCTACGTAAAAGAACGGATTGTTAATAGGAGTCCCGTCTACCTTTGATGCAAGCGTTTTTTGGGTTGATGATGAATAGTTTGAAGATGAAAATTGAGCCGGAAGACATGTGGAGTAGCGGAATGACGTCAACGTCCATGGGACTTTGCGCTATTTCCGCATCTTCAGCTGAATCTAAGAGGAATTCATGAAGTCGACCTTAACCGACTGAGAACAAATTGATTCAAGGAATACATTCAAGGATTTGCTGAACAAGTTGTTTGTAAATGCATTTATGAAGTGGGTCGAACGCCACGAACATTGCATTAAACACGAAGGGCGATATTTTGAGAAGTAGCAGACTTTGACGTCAATGACGTTGTTTGTTGTGCGGCGCTGGACATCGATGCGCTATGTAAAAATGTGGTTTATTTTTGTAATATTTCACCAAACTATATGAAAATTTGTGTACGTAATAAACGAATGGTAATCGTTTGGCATGTGAAATTGTATAGCGATACGTTCATGAAATCACCGAAAACAACGTTTGTGACATTACTTTTGGATCATCCCTCGTATATACCTGATACGGATATATAACATTAAAGGTTTCATTAAGAAACGTTCATAATAAGATATCTCGGAACTCCGTCGCACCTATGGACACATCTGGCAAAAAAATACAAGATGCGATAGAAATATTACCTCGTCGGCCCTCTTCTAATTAATAAAGAAATCAAGGTCTATAATATTATACATAATTGACACTCAGTCTACATCAGTTAGATGCGATATCGTAGCCACAAACTTGAACTAAGATCAAAATTCAACAAGAGTGCCATGGATACTAGTAATCAGTTTTCTCTGATGAAATTCGCTCTTTTATATGTTGATGTCGCTCATTTACCGACATCCCAAATATCGAAGAGCGAATTTTTCATCAGAGAAGACTCGGATTACCACTCCTAGAAACTAAGTTTTAAGGGGGCATAACTCAGGCAAAAATCAACGAACCATACAATCCTTCCTTCATGCACATCTACCAATAGTTGCAATAATGTAGCCGAAACCTTTAAAGTTTTAGAATTTTGATCTGGGTTTCGAGCACACAAACCTACCCATCAAGTTTGTGGCTACGATATCGCATCTAATCTACCAATTAAGGTGATAACATTGATCAAGTTTCAGAGAGATCCAGCCAGAAACTTAGGAGTTATGCTCACATGAAAAGTGGACGTACGTACGTAAGGACGGACAGACGAAGATGACGCCAATTCAATTTGATATACGACCGCCTCCAACTAGAGATTAAATGAATGAATGCTGTTTTACGGCGCATCGACAGCCAGGTTCATATAGCGCACAGCAAAAAGTAAAGCATGTAAATGTTATAACAAGAGTGCCATGGTCACAATATACGCCGCCACTTATAAAACTTGAGACAAAAAAATGACATTGACAAGGATTTATAAATATTCACACAAAAACCTGTAAAAAGTTGTGTTCACAAAAAGGTTTTTATAAATATCGAGTCAAAAACCTGGAAGGAATTGCGTTCATGAGGCTGAAATATCATTAAGCCCCAGAGACTAAGGTTGAAGGGGGCATAACTCAGGCAAAAAAATCCTTACTTCATGCACATCTACCAATTTAGGTAATAACATCCACCAAGTTTCATAAGGATCCAGTCAGAATCTTAGAAGACGTTGTGTTGACAAGGCTGCAATTTCAATCAGCCCCAGAGACTAAGTTTTAAGGGGGCATAACTCTGGCAAAAATCAATGAACCATAAAATCCTTCCTTCATGCACATCTACCAATTAAGGTGATAACATTGACCAAGTTTCATTAAGATCCAGCTGGAAACTTAGGAGGACTTGCGTTGACAAGGCTGCAACTTCAATAAGCCCCAGAGACTAAGTTTTTAAGGGGCATAACTCAGGCAAAAATCAACGAACCATAAAATCCTTCCTTCATGCACATCTACCAATTGAGGTGATAACATTGACCAAGTTTCAAGAAGATCCAGCCAGAAACTTAGGAGGAGTTGCGTTGACAAGAAAAGTGGACTAACGTACGGACGGATGGACGGATGGACGGACGGACAGACGGAGAAGATGACGCCAATATACGTCCGCCTCCGGCGGCGTATAAAAAAATAAAATATATGTGTAAATATGGAAATGAAACTAAGTAGAAAAGTGAATTAATCATATGTAGATATTAAAGATTATCCAATGTGAGGACGAAGGCACATGACCTCCTCCCAGATCAGAGGATACCCATGTACGAGTCAACTCGATTGGACAATCAAAGTCAACATTATAGTAAATTGATATATGACTAAAATTTTAAATATCGGTAGGGTGGTCACACTTTTTTCCAAAAGTATTCCAGTCCCTACAAAATATTTACCATCTTACAGAGAATATTGAGAGAAACATAAAACTGGTTGAATTGTGAAAATCGGACATTGCGTTATGGAATAATGCTTATTCAGACTTTTACAAAGGGGAGATAATTCTGCCGAATTACGTTATTGTTTATTTTTCAAAGAACTTCAACAAATTATATATCATTTTCAAGGTCTGAATGAGAGGAACTCAAAACTGATTACGTTTTTAAAATCGGACATTTAATAAAATAGTTACATCCCTTTGAAGTTTTACAAAGGATGAAATTATTCTACCAAACATTCTAGTTCTTCAATTTCTACCCAACAACAGTTATATAAATATTTGTTACATTATTTCAACCCTTCCTCGAACAAGACATGATTTTCACGATCATATATGAACAGGTTTTGGAAAACATTGAGACAAAAGAAGAACATGCCGATAACCAACATTTTCTCCCTTTGTGTAAATATTTTCTGCGCTTCGTTGTGCGCATATCATTTCCGTATCATTGCTTCCGATAAAAACAAGATTTTACGTCATAAAAATTGGAATTTAAAGCAAAAAGAAATAATTAAAACTTTCAAGTGATCGATTATTAACATTATATCTCTGGTTCGTGAAGAAATAGGCTTTCAAACATTGACCCAAAAGAGCACCATACATTTGAACATGTCCATTTTGCAACCTCTAAATTAAATCTAATTTTTGGCTGCCTCACCCTTTTCCGAACAAGACTTGGTAAGACCTAGTTTTGACGTCCTGAACGGATTTTATTGAAGGTGAAAAGATTGAGGCGAAAGAATCTTATTTTCTTTTACACTCATTCTGTCGCCTGTCACAGCTTTCGAGTTGGATGACCATAAAGTTTTACTGCTTGGGAAAGGGTTAAATGGATGTTTAGGAAGCCCATGAGAAACGCCGATTTTGTAAATCCCTTTGGACTGAGCACTAAGTGCTCAAGATGAGCTATTGTGGTCACTCACCGTCCGTCCGTCCGTCTGTTCGCCCATAATTCCTTGAAACGCCTCCTACTCCTTAACCATTGGGCCGATTTTGACAAAACTTTACAGGAATGTTCCTTGGATGACCATATTCAAAGAATGTTCGTGATTTTTTGATTCGTCAAAAAATATGGGCGTGGCAGGGCAAGGCTTATCGAACTTTGAGAAAGCATGATTTCATTCTTTACAAATCAACCATTCGGCCAATTTCAACCAAACTTTGCAAGAATATTCTTTGAGTCACTGTCGTCAACATTTATGAATAAATTTAGGATGAATGGAGTTTAGACAGAAATTATCGATAAATCACGGGGAATTGAAAAACACTTCCCATTGTTAAAGCCTTTGCGCTAGAATGCGCTCTGCTAAAAGCACATGATGTTTTATTATTTGAATAGATAGGATGTTGAAGAACATATATAGGCTTTTCTAGGCTTTTCTGCCGCCTAGTTTTTGCCATTTGAAGCCGAGTAAAATGACCTATTTTGAATACCTAATCATCGACTCATAATTCATCGGTTCATCGTATTAACATACACGAATGAATAGATCTATTTTCCCTCTTTAATTTGATATAAGATTTATGAAAATCCGTTAAGAAATGGCAGTGCCAAAGCAATTTTATCACACATACCCACGCGTCCTTCTAAGGTAACAACCGAGTTCAAACAAAGAAACGCAGAGTTGACCCACTTTTTCAAATAGAGATTTAACACGAAAAGAACGTGTATAAGGTAAAAGTATTTTATCATAATAAAATATAACTATTTAGCTTTAAGTTTTTACACAATTTTTGGCAATTTAATGTGTTATTTAGGCTGAAAATGCCGTTTGTAAATTACTCGTTCTAACATAGAATCAGATAGGAGCAGTATTTTTAACACGAGACTGTGACACACTAATATCGGTTAAGAAGTATTTATCACAGATATAACTATCACAGGTACAAGGTATAACTAATAAGGAAGAGTAATATCACAGTTTAAACTAGAACTGTCGCAAAGCGGACGAATACCCCCCACTAGGGCCTTGTCACTGAACAAGAGTTGTCCGCGGACAACGTAGCTCGCCTATACGGAGCTTGTCACAAAAACAGCATTTTTTTAAAAGTAGGTCAAACTCAAAGTCAAGGTCACAAGGTCAAGGGTAATGGTCCCAAATGAAAGGTCTTGTCGAGATGTATCTCTGTATGAAATATCAAGGCTGCATGTCTAATTGTGCCTGAGATATAGACCAGGTTAAAGTTTTTCAAAAGTAGGTCAAACTCCAAGGTCAAGGTCACTAGGTCATGGTCCCAAATGAAAGGTCTTGTCGAGATGTATCTATGTATGAAATATCAAGTCTGTATCTCTAATAGTGCCTGAGATATAGGACAGGTTAAAATTTTTCAAAAGTAGGTCAAACTCCTAGGTCAAGGTCACTAGGTCAAAGTTCATGGTCCCAAATAAAAGGTCTTGTCGTAATGTATCTATGTATATGAAATATCAAGGCTGTATCTCTAATAGTGCCTGAGATATAGACCAGGTTAAAGTTTTTCAAGTGAAGACGCGACGGGACGGGACGCGACGCCGACACTAGGGCTGTGACATTAGCTCCCCGGACATAAAGTCCCGGCTCGCTAAAAAGTGCTATCGGTCAAAAGGTTCTTGACTTAGAGCATGGAAACGGATTTTAAGCAAAGTCCAACTGTGACCTTGACCTTTGACCTTGGTGACCCCAAAACAATAGGGAACCTCCTTGGGTCATAGGCAACAACTGTGTAAAGTTTCTTGATGCTAGGTCAAACGATTCTCGAGTTAGAACACAGAAACCAAATTGTAAATTTTGACTATCCCCCCCCCCCCCCCCATTAAAAAGTTCAAAGTGGCATAACTCTGAAACTAATGACTGGATCAAAATGAAAATTGCAGGTGCACAACTTCATATGATAGGAAACATCCTGATAAAATTTCAGAAAAAATGGTCAAAAACTGTGGGAGAAGAAGAGGACACAAGATTATGTCCACGGACGGACGGACGGACAACCTGATTCCAGTATACCCCCCCCCCCCCCCCCCAATAACTTTGTTGTGGGGGGTATAATTATCACAGTTTGTTGTAAAGATTAAATTCTTTGGGGAAGGCTAAAATTGATTCAACGCCAACACTCTCGAATAGCGTTTTTAAACTATCAGCGTTAAAATATCGCGATCGAATAGGACCAAAATCTATGCAATCAATAAAAATATGCTGCATAGAAAATGGAGCATTACATGCAATATACTCCAGTGGGTTTTCGCGTGAAAGACACAACGAGTGAGTGAATCGGCTATGACCTATTCGCCAACGTGCAAGTATTACTTCCTCTCTACGAGTTGACCTGTAGGCAGGGTACCATTCACCAAGTATAGGCTTCACAGATCTTAATTTGTTTGAAACATCCAAATCACACTTGGTCTGCCAGGTGGTTTGAATGTGAGATAAAATTGTAAATTTGAAGTCTGTAGGCCCTATAGGGGACTTTAACATCTGAGAACGGAAGATTAAGAGCGGCTTTGGCTAGTATGTCTGCTTTGTGATTACATGTAATTCCCATATGACTAGGCAGCCAGCAAAACACAAGTTGTTTTGTTTGTAATAGTTCTGAAATTCGTTCAAGAACACGGATAATCAATTGGCTTTCTAACTTCTGGTTATTAAGTGCTTTCAAAACAGATAAGGAATCCGAGAACAGTATAATTTACGAAAATAAGATGCCTCGATCATATCGAGTGCAAGATCTATAGCTTTAACTTCAGCCGAAAAGATAGATCTAGAAGATTTATCAGGGAGACGACATTGTTTAGTTTGATCTCCAAATACTGACGAAGTGCCGACGCACTGGACAATGGGATGAGTAAAACTCTTTTAATTCAATATATTTGACATGAAAAAGATTTTTGTCAGTTTCCGATTTTTTCCTACAAGCAAGATCAAATCGGAAGTCGGCGGTTTTAAGTTCCCAGGGGGGGGGGGGGGGGGGGGGGTCTGTTAGTTTATACATGGCAATAGAATCATGGTCGAAGTTTAATTGCTCGCTCGTATCCTCCGTTCGAATGCCAAATGGTTTTATTGGTAGCCGATCTTGAGATCGGCTACCTTTGTTATAATTTTAAAATATTAACATGGGGAGTTTGGGAGGCGATTATTGTAAAAAATGTTCGACATATTGGTTGAAACTGGTTAAATTGCACGTTGATGATAATTGTTACATTATCAACATGTTACATGTTTGTTTTACATGCTTTCACCATTTACGAGGAAATACGATGCATAAACATGCATTTGTATATTATTTTATTTTCCTCCAGATGCGAATTACTAACCGCTCAATCACGTGACCAGATCGGTCCATAGAAATACCGATATACACGAAGAACTGAAACGCATCATATTAACTATTGTTGTCTATGCTCAATAACAGCAAGAAGAAATTTTTGTATGAAATGTTGAATGAATAACGGTAATATATCTACGCTATGAACTGATCCGTTTTAAAATCGATTCTGTGAATGAGTTTTGGTATTTACTAACGCGTTTCGGTATTTCTACAGACCCACATTTCAGGGGCGGTAACTTGTCTAATCTGATGATAAATACTACTTTATAATTCATGTAATATTACTAACACCACTCATTTGCAGAAAGCTCTGTGGCCAAATGGATAGGACGGAATTCCCAGATACCTTTTTGTTTATTGTTACGTGGGTTCGATACCCATCCACGCTTGATTTGTTTCTTCATTTTTCCCCTTTTTGTACTTTTTTTTACATCAATAAGAAAGTTATCATACATATTCTCTCTGTGCGCTTTACTTTTTTTACTAATGCGTTTGGGTATTTCTAAGGAACAACTAATTGATTTCAGGGACGTTTACCAATCTAATCTGATAAATACTTCTATATTTTTTTATCTAATTTACACCATTTATTTGGATGTGTCACAGTGGCCTAATGGATAGAGCTGAACGCTGACACCCTTTTTGTCTTTTTGTTATGTGGGTTCGAAACCCATCCACGCATTTTTTTCTTTTTCCTCTTTTTGTACATTTTTAAATCAATAAGACAGAACTTTATCATATATTCAATCTGCACGCTTTACTTTTTTTTTTATTAAAATATTCTATGAAAAATACTTTAAATTGTTTTCAACCGGATTGACCAATAGTTTAAATTGTTTTTAACCCGATTGACCAATCAAGTGTAACCACGCGACGCTTTAATCTGGTACCCATCATATCAAAATCGAACTACCACGTATTGGTATCGGATATGAAAACCAGCCTAGACCCGCGTCTAACCGATTGACCAATCAGGTGACACTTGGGCTGCGTACAGTAAGACAAAACGTTAGCCGTTTCATTTGAAATACTCGGTCAATTTTGTCAATTTTGTGTCAAAGAAGTTGCGACTGTTGCTAACGTTAGGGAACGTTTTGTCTTACTGAATGCAGTGCTGGATTGACCAATTACATCACACATAAACCGCCCTCGCTATTTCGACATTTGACGACGAGACAGCAACGGAGCAACATGGTAAGAAGTGTTCTAGGGAATTTCCATCAGGGATGCAATATTTTTGCTCCATATAACGGCTTACAATGCACAACCATGTCATTTGTGGCTTTATTGGCATTTTTCCATTTTAATAACGAGCCGGTTAATGAGCAGCTGAAATTATTCACTACACACGACATTGACGATGTTTTGTTTCAGGGAAATGCGCTGTATGCACATGTTGTAGAGCAAATTCATATTCCAAGATATTTGTCGCATAACGAACTGCCGAATTCGTACAGTTTTCGTGGCCTTTCTTACGAGATAGAATATTTTACCGATCAATTTTTTTGGGTCCATAAATTTATTGACGAATCAAGATTTCCAACAAACGGCATTTCTTGACGCAATCTCGCCAGCTGTCTTATTGTCACCACTGAATATTTTAACGTTAAATGACCTTACAATGGCGCTATACATACAGCAAGAAACTATCCAATTTCTCATTTTTGATTCTCACCAAAGAAATAGTATCGGGCAAGATAGTCCGTATGGTATGTCTGTGTTGTAGGTTTTTGACGATTTAGACGAGTTGGTTGACAACTTGTACAGTCAATACTCGGCTAATTTATATGAATTAACCCCCGTCTCATTTCAATTAAGTTCAAATGAAATGGCTGATAGTGTGCTGAATTATGTATGACCTGGTAGCACAAGTTTTGCCTCCACATTTCACCAGACAATTGATTCTAAAAGTATTGACACTGAACAACCCAAAACTACCATGCATGCATAGTTCCATGTTGGAACAATCAACCCATTAAGTTAATTCAAACCAAATGTCAGAATATGAGACTGACCCGATTGTTCCATTTGTATCTAAGGATCATATGTATAGTAGAAAAAAAAACTACCAAGAAGTGTAGAAGGTCAAGAAGGCGAAAAACTTCAATTATAAACGTGATAAATGACACTGATACTGTCTCCACTGTAAACTCTGTACATGACATGTTGGGTGTGGGATAAGTATGCAATGTATCGTCAATTGTCGATTTGACGTTCATAGATTATGAATTGAGCAGCGAGCATTGTTCAATTTATGAGAAGAATATAAGAATGAAGCCAGAGCATAAATGTGTTGTTTTCGAATATTGTATGCAGACCAAGTACGTTCTATAAAGAAAGAAAATACAGTTACACAGCTGTTAAAAATTAAAATTTCAGATTACTGCTGTTCTACATGTTTCAAATACCAAGCATATCCTTCACATACAATAATCTTGATCCATGATTGATTGCTGAAGAACTGTTAGGTCTTTCATATGTTGAGAAGCGTCTGATTATAAATGTTTAAAATTATGTCGGTAATACTGTTGCCCGGTGGCCAATATGCTGAAAAGGGCTTGATTTTAAATTTGCCTGCACAAATTAGAGATATTTTTCATAAATTACCCTTCAATGATGATGTTTCGCATATAACAGTTGCATTTGAAAACACAGCATTGCACCCTAAAGCTGTGAATATAGTCATACAGTTTCAGTGTTTAAACTTAAACGTGCTTTGCAATGGCTATTAGAAAACAATCCTCTGTATTGCAACGTAAGCCTAAATTTAGATGACAACAGTAATAATTATATGTTCAAATCTACACAATGAACAGGATATTTTGAATCACGAAATAGAAAAATGTGTTATGGTGCCTGTGAATCCACCTAGAAACTGTGTCCTGAATGATGTATTGAGTAATCAACATATCAATATTACCCCCAATACCAATTCTACTATAAATGTTTTGGAAACATGCAGCGGTGAGGAAATGGCTTTTCCTTGGCTTTTCCCTTTAGGACGTAATGGTTTTAAGGTTAATTCTGAAAGGCCTCTAAAATTAAATCCTAATATGTACTTCAGGACAAGACTGTACAATTATGACTCAAGATTTCGAAACAATATCACATATCTTTTACATACAGCTGTTGCATATGATTTATCCTGCTTAAAGTCAGCTATTAATAGTATGGTGCGTTGTGTAATTCTGTTTGATGTAAGTGAAAGAGGTTTAAATCAAATGGATTCGTAAAAAGGATAAGTAGACATCACCAAAAAAGTTTGATGGACAGCCGTGGGCCTTACGATGAACTTTATATACTCAGCAAAAGAGCTAACGCATCATTTTTTAAAAGTGCTTTTAAAACTTCTTTATTGTCATAGATTTAGATTTATAATTTTACAAATGTTTATCCAACAGGTTTCTGCACTCATTCATCAAACTATTTTTAAGTTTTCTTTCTTATGTGACCGCGTCATACCAAAGGGGAGCCAAAACAGTTTCTCGGCTCCTGTAACTTGTGATCTTTTTTAATCATTTTTGTTTGAATTGATTTTGAAAGCTGGTTTATTGTGAAATTAAAGTCTGAAAAAAAAATCAATTTTCTATCTAACATAACAACGTAGACAACGGGACAACGTAGCTCGCATAGAGGCACCTTTTTGAAAGAAAATGTCAATTTTTCAAGGTCAATGTCACAAGGTCAAATTTATAGTGTCAGGTGAAAGGTCTTGTTGGGGCCTGTCTATGTGTGAAATATCAAGACTGCATCTTATACAGTTCATATGATATAGACCGATACGTTTTAGTCTACGTAACCTATTTCGCCGTCGACGCCATCAATGACACCAACGGCACTAGTGATGTAACAATGCCTCTGTGGGAATACATTACGAGCCCATAAAAATGTTAAAGCCGTCGGTTTGTTTTTTGAAGGGTAACTTTTATAAACAGAAACTCTTTCAGCCAATGCAAAAGGTTTGAAAATTATGTGTGAATTTTCCATTTTAATCAAATTTCAGACTTTATGAATTTTAGAATTAAGGGTGTCCTTATTAAAAGTTCAATATTTTACAAGATACTGTAACATTTACTATGAAATTTCATAGATCTCTTATCAAATGGTGGTAGTCAGCATGTGCAAATTTTGAAGGTATTCTGTAGATTCGTTAAAAAATATTAACAAAGATCTGAGTGATGCGTTAGCAGTTTTGCCGAGTATATATGACGTCATAAGTTTCGTTTTTATTTAACGCGTTCTTCTTTAGTTTCCCCATATAATTTCGTGTTCACCCAATTATCACATCAATGGAAACTTTTATGATATGTTGTCCGTATCTGATCTCCCCATATTACATATTGGTTGATTGATTGAAGCAGAAAATCCTGAGTTATCTGCCCTTGAATGTAAAAAAAATAAGTGTTTTGTCTTTTTGTTCACTATATCATCTACAAATTTTGAAACGTCTTGACAAAACCTTGATAAAACATTGGTCATGACAAGACCTTGCATGGATGTATCTTTCGGCTTGAATCTCACATCTAGAGTTATGTGCCCTTGAAATTGACAAAAGCTACCGTTTTTCACTCTATCTTCGCCATAATAGCAACAAATGTTGACCAATTATAGCAAAACTTTTTACAAAATGTTGGTGACTGTAGGACTTTGCTTCAGATATTTTTTGGTTCAATTGCAATTTCATGTCTAGAGTTATGTGCGTCAAAATTTCCATTTTTGACTTTATTTTCCCTCTTTCAGCCACAAATATTGAACAATTGAAACAAAACTTGGACAAATCATTTGTGAGTATAAGACCTTGCATAAGTGGAATATTTGCTTGGTCGGAGTCTTGTACACCCATAGTGGTGGGCCCTGGAATTCGACAAAATTTCCTTTTCAACCACGTTTTCTCTATAATTACCACAAATATTGATCAATCATGACAAAGCTGTGATTCTATTTAGCTTTATCGGACGCAAACAGTCGGAGTTATGTGCCCTTGAATTTATCAAAATAACAGGTCTAAACTTTCTGTTGCCTCTTAAATCCACAAAATTTATGGACGAATTGAGCGAAATTTTGGACAGAAATTTGGGTACTATAAGATCTTGCATCAGTGTGATTTTTAGCGAAACGTAACATCCTGAGTTATAAACCCTTGAATTTGACTAAATTCGCTTTTTGGTCTTGTTGTTACTATAACAGCCAACACTATTGACTAATTAAGACGAAATTTGGAAGAAATATTGGT
The DNA here is from genome assembly GCA_963680895.1 of Fragum sueziense. Classification (NCBI taxonomy): domain Eukaryota; kingdom Metazoa; phylum Mollusca; class Bivalvia; order Cardiida; family Cardiidae; genus Fragum; species Fragum sueziense. The sequence goes on from OY804593.1 coordinate 59,156,002, forward strand.
GACCGTGGGATCTTGCTTAAGAGCGATTTTTAGCTTGGTTGGAATCAAGCATTCAGAGTTATGTGCCTTGGTTTAGACAAAATTGCATATACGGCTTTATTTTAGCCACAAATATTGGTCAATTATAAAACTTCACTTTAAGATCTTTCAAACATTTGATTCTTTAGCTTAATTGGAACATCACAGCTAGAGTTATGTGCCATTGAATTTGACAAAATTGCCTTTTCGAGCCAAAAATATTAACCAATTTAGACGAAACTTATAAGAAATGGGAAGCTTGCGTAAGGGCGATTGTTAGCTTGATCAAAATTAAACATTTAGAATAATTTGCTCTTGAAAATTTACAAAATTGCATTTTCAGCATTTTTTCAGTGTAACAGCCACGCATATTGACTAATAAAAAGAAAACTTATACATTATGTTGATGACTATAAAAGCTTGCATCAGTGAAATTTTCATCTGAATAGCAATGTAACGTCTAGAGTAATGTGCCATTGAATTTTTCAAAATTGCCGCTTTCAACAACATTTTGACAAAATGTTGGGGACCATCTGATCTTGCATATGTGCATTTTTTATTGATCGGAATCACACATCTAAAGTTAATATAGGCCTAGAATGTGAAGTTGCCTTTTTTTACTTTTCTTTCACTATAATAGCTACAAATATAAACCAATCATAACAAAACTTTACTGAATTGTTTGTGCATGTTTTGTCATTGACCCGTTTAATGTTCTGGTTCATAAAGTTCAGTTTTTTGAATAAGTATAATGGCCAAACGTTATACATGTATAAGCAAAACACAATCATTTACCCCACCCACCACTTTCTTCCTCTGTGATTTGGTCATGCGCATTTTTAAATGTCATTAGATTTAGTTTTTCATCAAGGTCTAGCCTTTGTCTTACATTTTGTGGGACCTAGATTATTATTAATGCAATATCTTGAGCTCTACGTGGATTTATTTCGTCTGATAAAACACCACGATTACCCCACCTACCAATTTTTTTCTCTCTATTGCAGTCTTAGTACAATACACAATGTCACGTTTTTTTGTTTTTCTATATTGTCCGGCCTTTGGCTAATATTCTGTGACAATTAAATTATTTCAAATGCAATATCTCGAGCTCTAACTCGAATTAGAGCTTTTTGAGCTTTGCTTATAGAGCAACCTCTAAATGTGAAAATTACCGAAAAATAATTATGACAATCGGTGTGTACTATTCCTGTAAATGTACATGTAAAATTTTATAAAGGTATGATTATTATTGAAAAAGTTATGCCCATTTGTAAAATTACGGGTTCAAAATTTTGTAAATTTAAGTCACCATTTTTCCTATTATTTTTAATTTTACAGCTGTCCATCAAAGTTTAATGATTAGAGCAATGTCTTAAGATCATGAAAACGTATGATGGAAACCTCTTTCACTTACATCAAGCAGAACCTAAAAAATGGACATAACGCACCATACTATAATAGTCGTATGAAAATAACTCATTCACACAATAACTGTTCTAAACCAGTTTCTCTTGGGAATTTAAGGAATTTAAATGATAATCCAGAACTTGAGAATTCATATATGTTTATGAAAAAAATTAAAGGGACTGTTGCATATTTCAAAAATATGTTGTATGACTTACTGTCCATGTTTCGGTGTTTAAGTCCTCCTACTCTGTTTTTGACTTTATCTGCTGATGACTTGCATTGGCCAGAATTAGGCATGACTTTTGAAGGTTTGACATTTGATGATGCTTTCGGAAAAACATTTTAGGTCAATGCGAAATGATCCAGTTCTTACTGCTACACATTTTTAGAGGAGATTTCGATTTTTGATGAAAAATGTTATTCTCTCATACTCCAAACCTCTTGGCAAAATAGTGGACTACTTTGCTCGCGTTGAGTTTCAGAATAGGGGCAGTCCGCACATCCACATGTTTTCATGGGTGGCCAATGTTCCGCTTGTGATAAATTGGTATTAAGGTTCATGTGTTAAAACCCCGATCAGGAGAAATTTACCAAATATGAAATAATACCCAAAATGTGTCCAGATCAGTGTGTATAGCAGCTTATTGCAGTAAGGTCTAGATCTATATTGCTCTTTAACTGACTACAAATGGGAAGAAGCTGCAAGTGAAGCATGTATCTTGATCAGACTATACATTTGTAGGAGCTGATCAGTATCCATGTATGATCACAACGTTCATTGTTTTCCTATATCATATTGGCAATTAGTGAATATTTTATTGCTCATATCACCATGCTGACACACAGATACACTTTTAATTGATGCTAACCAAAATATTGTCGGCTACTTTGATACTATGCATCACAAATTTGTCTTGTATCATTTGGTTTTCTTTCAAAAAGGCGTTTAAAATTTTGGTTAAAACAGCTTAATGAGTGGGGTTAGTTGCAATAATGTAACCGAAACCTTTTTGAATTTTGATCTGGGTTTCACAAACAAATACCCATCATCGAGTTTGTGGCCACGATATCGCAGCTAGAGTGGTTTTTGAAGGGATTCCGGTTTGAAGGATTGGACTTAAATTATAGTAGATATTGAAGAGACAGTTTCTCTCTCCTGAGTGCAAGAGAGGGCTCATTTGCCTCTACGTAGAGACTGTTCACAGGATATGTTCTAAAAGCTCCAAGACCAAGACGTAATCCTTCATTATGAATCGGATCTAGAAGTTTCAGAGAGATTAGTCGGCCATTTTCCAGCGACCCAATCACTGTATGGAAACTACTGTATGTATAGTAAGCTGGGTTTTCCGAAGTCAAAATAAAAATGGCGGACGGGATTTCTGTACAAGGTAGGTGTCGTGTATTTTTGGTCACATACTATTGAATATGTTCTTTCATGCAACTTGACGGATATCAGCATGAAGGCAATTGGTTGGAGAACCAATAGATAAAGCCCCCTTTTTACGAATTTGCCTCGTTTGACTGTAATGTTTGAATGAACACAGAGTCGTGTTGACCTTGAAATCCGAAGCGATAGATTTTGAAAAATCGGTCTGTATTTCCGAAATCCTAATGTTCCTGTCAACAATACAGGGTTAGATGGGTGGAGAAATTGATATTCTTACCTGAAATGTTTCGACAGATTGTCTGTGTAGTCTACATTTGTTGCAATTACACTTTGAAAATTCGCATGCTGTACAGCTGTGTGCAAACCGAAACTAACCCGGTGTACAGCTGGGTGAAACTGTTTTTCTGTATGTGTGGGTGCAATATCTAACCCGAAAACACTGTATGTTTGGGTTTTTCTGGATAAAATCAGATACATGATTCCGAAACTCTTTTGTGTTGAACTATCGAAATATATATCCCAAACTATCCAAACGATTTTCATTAAAGAGACATTTCACATATAATTTCTCATAAATTTCACCTTTTCTTTTATCTGAATGAACTGAATTTCTTATAAAAATTCTGAAAAGTTCAAACCAAAGTTTTGCGCCGTTTAAGAGACATATATTTAATATTGAAATTAAACTTATTGATTGATGCCGCAGTTAAAATGTAAATGAAATTTGTCCTTTTCGTCTCAACTTTAAAGGCGTTTTTTTTTACTTATCAGCAACATTTTCAAACAACTGATAGCATTTTTTTTAAAAACGCATTAGAATAATCGACCTTGGCATCAAGACATACCTTTCAAAATGAACTAGCAATGTTATGTCTTTTTAGTGTGCTTCAGAAAACGTATGAAATCGATAATCTTACTTCAGTCTTTCTGTATATTTTTTTCCATTATCGTTTTCGTTCTGTGGCACACACAAAGTGAATATTCACACCATCTTTTTATAACTGGTATCGGACTATCCCACAAATGAAAATATACACATAATTATATAATAACTAAATCAAGTATATCATGCTTTTTTTTCAAAGTGTAATTGCAACCAAAGTAAAATTACACAGACGAAATATTAAAACATATCCCTTAAGCTTAACTACGGTATCAATTTCTGCACCCATCTAGTCGTGTGCTGTTTTCAGGAAATTTAGGCATTCAGAAATACATTCCGTTTTTTAGCCTAACATTTTTTTTTTAATTTTTCAAAATCATAAAATTATTAATAATATTTATTCCAAACTATCCAAACGATTTTCATAAGTGTGCTCCAGAAAATGTATGACATTAATAGTCTTATTGCAGTCTTTTTGTATATGTTTTTCATAGCTTTCATTATTTTGCTAAGTTGAAATTAAGTTGGGTTCACTATAACTCCTTTCAGATTGCCAGGAACCAGTGATTAACCGTTTACCAAACGACAAAATTTTAGGGAGGTCCAATTAAAAATCTGATGCAGATGACAAAATGGGTGTTGTTTAAGATACAATTTGTGTATAAGAAAGCACAGAAAATATTGAGGCAAAAGGAGAAACTGCTGGTTATCAGCAGTTTCTTCTTTTGCCTCAATGTTTTCAAGAGCTACTTCTATAAGGGACGTCAAAACCAGGTCTTGTTTGGGAAAGGGTTAACAAATGAATAAAATGGTAATGGCTGGATAATTTAGGAATCATAACAAATTTGGGATGTTAGGGTCATTCTGAGCTTTCAAAATTAGTTGATGCAACACCTTATCAGACAGACATGGTTCATAGCTCTATACTTAGTTGCAATAATGTTACCGAGACCTTTTTGAATTTAAACCAAAAAATACCCATCATCAAGTTTGTGGCTACGATATCACAGCTACTCTATATCTTGTGGTTTTTTTTTTTTTTTTTTTTTTTTTTTTTTGCTGTTTTCTTTACATGTATCAAAAACAGAAAAGGCTTGGGATTAACAATAAACATTAAGGCAAAAGAAGAAAATGTTAATAATCGGCAATTTCTCATTTTGTCTCAATATTTTCCAAGTTGTATTACATAAATTCAGTAAACAAATCTTAAACCTTTCCCAAACGACAAAATTTTAAGGTGTTCCTGAACTTCCAAATTGAAAGCTGCTGCAGTAAGATTATCGATTTCATACGTTTTCTGAAGCACACTAAAAAGACATAACATTGCTAGTTCATTTTGAAAGGTATGTCTTGATGCCAAGGTCGATTATTCTAATGCGTTTTTTTTAAAAAATGCTATCAGTTGTTTGAAAATGTTGCTGATAAGTAAAAAAAAAGCCTTTAAAGTTGAGACGAAAAGGACAAATTTCATTTACATTTTAACTGCGGCATCCATCAATAAGTTTAATTTCAATATTAAATATATATGTATGTCTCTTAAACGGCGCAAAACTTTGGTTTGAACTTTTCAGAATTTTCATAAGAAATTCAGTTCATTCAGATAAAAGAAAAGGTGAAATTTATGAGAAATTATATGTGAAATGTCTCTTTAATGAAAATCGTTTGGATAGTTTGGGATATATATTTCGATAGTTCAACACAAAAGAGTTTCGGAATCATGTATCTGATTTTATCCAGAAAACCCCAAACATACAGTGTTTTCGGGTTAGGTATTGCACCCACACATACAGAAAAACAGTTTCACCCAGCTGTACACCGGGTTAGTTTCGGTTTGCACACAGCTGTACAGCATGCGAATTTTCAAAGTGTGATTACAACAAATTTAGACTACACAGACGATCTGTCGAAACATTTCAGGTAAGAATATCAATTTCTCCACCCATCTAGCCCTGTGTTGTTGACAGGAACATTAGGATTTCGGAAATACAGACCGATTTTTCAAAATCTATCGCTTCGGATTTCAAGGTCAACACGACACTGTGTTCATTCAAACATTACAGTCAAACGAGGCAAATTCGTAAAAAGGGGGCTATATTTATTGGTTCTCCAACCAATTGCCTTCACGCTGATATCCGTCAAGTTGCATGAAAGAACATATTCAATAGTATGTGACCAAAAATACATGACACCTACCTTGTACAGAAATCCCGTCCGCCATTTTTATTTTGACTTCGGAAAACCCAGCTAACTATACATGCAGTAGTTTCCATACAGTGCCAATGTCATTTCGTTTTCGGTAGGCTATATCAATATCATACATAGATCTTATTGACTTTTGTTTATCATGTGAAAGTACCATAACACAAGTACAAGAAAATTAGTTCAGGAATTATTGGCACTTTCCAAACTTCGCCTCTGGCTCTTCGGAGCTAATGACTCCCTATTGGATACCAAACTTGATATTGCTACGTCATTATCGCGTATTTACAGGCAGTTTTCGAGCTTGCAGCGTTTGACCTACTTTTGACTTTATACACAAGGACACGGTTTGGCTCGACCGTGACCTGCTAAATGTGTAACTTACGAGTAGACAAATGGTTACGTTGTCATTTTACTATAATTATATCGATGCCTTAGAAGAATAAGCTCGTAAGTGAAAAAACATAGTCTTGAGAAAACTTGAAAATCTGTTTTATTTCAAAAAGAACATAGCATTTACAGTAATTCATTCCTATGTGTCTTCTACATCTAGATGTGGTAACCCAACAATTGATTTCCGATTAGATCTATAACTAGGTGGATGGTGTTAGATCTAATAGCCGGTAAAAGAGCTGTTAAAAGAAAAGTTTTGTTATAGTTAGTTAAAAGATAAAAGGACAGTATGCTACAATTAATATGTAATTAAGGCAAAGCCTTAAAGCGGGCGAAGCGAACAACATACATTTTGTCTCATGAATATGCAATAACTAGATCTAATAGGGTTTGAATTTATCGAGTATGCTTTGTAGAAACATTGACGTAATTGCGGACAAACACTAGTTTTCGCCAGTGTAATTCAACAAGAGGCCCAGAGGGCCTTATCGGTCACCTGAATCAAATGAGCAGACACAGTTAAGGAAAATGTTAAAAGTTAACTAATAGCGCACCCCCCAGCACCACCATTGCTTGACAGTTTTTTTTTCTCTTGTACAAACTTATTTAAAGACTCAAATACCAAATGTGAATTCAATCCAACAATAGAACATTTCTTAATATGTACCCTATTTACCCCCTTTTAGCCCCTTTTGGGGCCTCAAAGGGAGATAACTCCATGATTTGTATAAATCTGAAGCGGCTTCCCAATGGGATGCTTCCTGCCAAGTTTGGTAGAAATCTGTCTCAAAAAAATGTAGAAAATGTTCAAAGTTTAGTAATAATGCGAACCCTTCCCATCCCCGATCCCCAGCACGACCATTTATTGACAGATTTTTTCTCTTGTACAAACTTTGTAGTCCTTGCCCTAAAGACTTTAACTTCCAAATGTGTATTCAATGCAACAGCCGGTTCATGAGAAGAAGATTTTTTAAGATGTACCCTATTAACCCCCTTTTTGGCCCTTTATGGGACCTCAAAGGGAGATAACTCCATGATTTGTACAAAATCTGAAGCGGCTTTCTATTTTAGGATGCTTCCTGCCAAGTTTTGTTGAAATCCGTCCAATGGTTCTTAATAAGAAGTCGATAATGTTAAGTTAACTAATAACGCGACCCCCCTCACATCCCCCATCCCCAGCACGGCCATTTCTGGACGGATTTTTTTCTCTTGTACAAACTTTGTTGTCCTTACCCTAAAGACTCTAAATACCAAATGTGAATCCAATCCAACAGCCGGTTCATGAGAAGAAGATTTTTTAAGATGTACCCTATTTAACCTCTTTTAGGCCCCTTATGGGGCCCCAAAGGGAGATAACTCCACGATTTGTACAAATCTGAAGCGGCTTCCCATGGGGATGCTCCCTGCCAAGTTTGGTTGTAATCCGTCCAATGGTTCTCAAGAAGAAGTCAAAAATGTTAAGTTAACTAATAACGCGACCCCCCCTCACATCCCCCATCCCCAGCACGGCCATTTCTGGACGGATTTGTTTCTCTTGTACAAACTTTGTTGTCCTTGCCCTAAAGACTCTAAATTCCAAATGTGAATCCAATCCAACAGCCGGTTCATGAGAAGAAGATTTTTTAAGATGTACCCTATTTAACCCCTTTTAGGCCCCTTATGGGGCCCCAAAGGGAGATAACTCCATGATTCATACAAATCTGAAGCGGCTTCCCATGAGGATGCTCCCTGCCAAATTTGGTTGTAATCCGTCCAGTGGTTCTCAAGAAGAAGTCGAAAATGTTAAAAGTTAACGCACGACGGACGACGCACGACGCACGACGCACGACGACAGACAAAACACGGTCGCAATAGGTCACCATGACCTTCGGTCAGGTGACCTAAAAACTAGCTATAGCTTAATTGAAGCTGCACTAATGGCGACCAGATCTTGCCGCGTACCAGTTCTCGCCAACTATACCGTATCGCAGCAAAGACATAACGTTATTGAGTATGATTTATTTTCGGAATAAAAGAAGTTCATGACAACACAACTTGTATGTGGGAAAAGACCCTTTTCAGTCTTTACCATGACATGGGTTAGTTGGTGAGAACTGGTATGCGGCGAGAATTGGTCGCCAGCCAGTAGTTACTTGATTATTCAACAACACTGACGGTTTATCTAAACATAACGATAAACCCAGTTCTTTTTAGCACAAAATCCGTTGCTATTGAATGGAAAGCCTTCAACCTCGTCCTTTATCTTTAAATTAAAAGCTGTTGCAGTTGCAAACTGACAGGGACATAATTTGTGTACAATACAAAACAGAAATGATCGAGACGAAAGAAGAAAATGCTGATTGTTAGCACTTCCTTCTTTTACCTCAATATTTTCCCAAAACCCTTTACCATTAGGCACATAAAATTTAGGTCTTGTTTGGGAAATGGACAAAGTCACAAACTTTTTTTTTGTTAAAACGGCTATGTCTGCTTAACCGGAACATGTTGTTCAAGCCTTTCCGCATAAATACTGGTTGTTTGCTCTTGTCAAATACTATACAGAGTATCGACTGTATACGTTGATCTATCACTTTATCCATAGTATGATGAAATTACTACGCATTTCATAGGTGCTGAGAATCTGGCTCCCTTTGTATAAACTATAAAGGACGGTAACCGGAATGATGCGCTGAGTAATTTGAATACTGCCCATTGTATCCAAATCAGATTCTGAGATAGATTTGGGTTTTTGGAGAGTGGCCCAGCCATTTATCGTAAGATAACGCCTATAGGTACGAACACAACACCCTATACAAGCCATCAGATGCTTATCAGGGCGAGGCAATATCAACCCATTTCCAGATGGAAAATTTTGTCCAAATTCAGATGTTGCAGACAACAGTTTCAAGCGGATGAAGTTTTACAGTTTTTGGTCTTTTTGTGTTGAAACATGATTGTGGAAAATGAAGAAATTGATTGTCAGAAGCAATTTCTTCATTTTCCACAATGTTTTTCAAATCCATTACCTTCATTTGTCGAAAGTCAAAAAGAGTCACTGTGAAGAGGCGGATCCAGGATTTTGTGAGGGTGGTTGGAATAATATTATACAAATAGTGGGGGAGTTCGTTTTCCTATCATTATACAACTTTGACTGAAATTCTGCATGAAAATGAAATAATCAGGCTTCAGAAGGGGGTTTTGTTTGACCCTCCTTCCTGGATTCGCCACTGCTGTGTGGTAAGAGGGATAGACAGACACTCACAGACAAAGTTTAAGCAAAATGCATTCATTCTTTGGATAGCTGGCACATATTCATCTACTGACATGAAAAAAAACTTGAAAGAAAAGGAGAAAATATTGGGTATCTTCATTTTCTTCTTTTCTCTCAATGCTTTACAAAATAAGTTTAATAAAAAAAGATATGAAAACCAGATATCATTTTGGAACATTTTTTGTGACACACAATGGAACAATTCAAGTTTTCCTTACATGATGTTTTTTGTATTTTAATAAAAACTCATAAAACAATCCAACTCAATGATCCGCACTTCACTGTAAGGTCTTCTCACTCTTAGTTAAACCATCATTCAACTCCTTTTCAATAGATGATCAGGCTGAAATAAAAGAAATGAAGAATGCTAATTTATATGGAAAATAATATTAACCCTCTTCCACAATTTATTTTAAGGATGGTCTGATGAAAGCTGCTGCAGACGACAAAAATGATGCTTGCTAAAGATAGAATAAAGGTATTAAATAGCAAAGAAAATATTGAGGCAAAAGGAGAAAATGCTGATAATCAACATTTGCTTCTTTTTCTTCAGTGTTTTCTCAAGCCTTTTATTATGGGGACGCCAAAATAATGTCTTGACTTGTTTGGGAATGGGTTAAACATATTCCTTTCAGAATAACTAATGCAAAATGACTGGATGGGAATAACACTTATGAATATAGGAATCAAGAATTGCTTTTGAATATAATAGGGCCCAATTCTTCTTCTTTTTTCAATTCAGAAAGTTTAAATGTTTCTTTTTTTTAAATGGGTTTTTTTAGAAAAAATTAAGGTAAAGAAGAAACTTGATTACCAACATTTTCTCCCAATGCCCAATGTTTTTAGCCGGTAAGGCCAACTTTCCGACTTAAAAGGTGACACATATACACGGTGTATAATCATGTGACTCAGAATTTCCGATAATCTTCAATATCTTTTTTTATACTTGACCAATTTGAATTCGGTTTGAGGCAGAGAAGGTGGAAACATGCTAGGAATAAGATGGACATGTTGGATATTTGAAAGATCAAGTGATAAAAAAGCTATTGGGGATAAACCAAAATTTTGGTTTATCTTCAATAACTTTTTATCAGTTGATTTTTCAAAAATCATTCACGTCTATCTAGTGTGTGATGTCTGTCCACATTCTCTGCTTCAAACCGATTTCAAATCGGTCCAGTATTAACGAAGTTATTGAAGATTTTTTAAATTTATTCTGTTACGTGATTATACACCGTGCATATATGCACTCATCTGCATTTCTCTTTTTAGTTCTCTTTTCAATTCATACGTTTTCTAACAATTTGACCAAAGGCTTAACAAATCTGAGACAGGCAACAGATATAAGAGTAAAGGCGTTGTAAATGTGTTGTTTCAAATGCAAAATCGATATTTCAGCCATGATCTTGTTCATGCTCTAATGCAAAGGCACCAAAATGTCAAACCTGGTGATAATTACTTATCTGCTTGCATAAAGACTTGATAAGTAAAAATCTACATTGCTTACCAATGAAACAATAGATTCTCTGGAAGAATCAACATAGCCTGCCAGGAACATGTACATCTAAGTAGAGATCTTGTGAGTGTCTTGAACTATCCAGCAAACAATGGTTGACCTGTATTTGAAAATATAGTTATCATTTTACATGTAGATATCTGCACATTTAATTATCAACACCATCAAACCTCTCCAAAACATTCAATTCTACAGACTGATCCAAGTTGAAAGCTCTTGCAAATAACAAGATTGGAACCATTGAAATGAGAAGATTTTAAATATATTATAGCGTATATCCTTATCCTAAAAATTCTAGTAATCAGTATTCCCTTCTTTTCCTTGAATGATTTTTAAAACAACATTATGTACGATAGTCATCAAATCTAGGACTTGCTTGGGAAAGAGATTAGTACTGTTGTCAGTATTGTGTCTTGGTCTCTGCAACAAGCAATGGATTCACCTGTATTTAAAGATACATGTATATCTGCTATCTGTGCATGCAAATATTGTCTGAGGTCACCACATATTGCAGCTTTAATAACTGTACAAGTATGATATTGGTATTACACGGTACATTTAATATTTAGTATAAATTTACACCGTTGCAGCCAGTATTTTATTGCAAATTAAATCATACAATTAGTTTGAATTACTATTGCATTGGACATCAATTGCACTGGAAAATACATAAATTATTTCAAATAAATGACAAAGATTTCAACTACAGAGTGTCCCAAAAAAAACGGAACCCATTTTTGAAAGTGCATTCCTCGTGTATCAAGTAATATTTCTCCACCAAATTTACATATGCCATAGCAACGACAGTTTTCTATAATCAGTTAAAATTTGGTTGCAAAATAACGATTACTTTTTAAAATATATGCATTCAAATGAATGCACCCTGAAAACCATTTTAACACGATATCGATGTTTTCGTTTTGCAGATCGCGCCTACACTCATTGAATTAATTAACGCTTCACAATTGGTCAATATATTCAATACAATACAAACGTGATTTTGAAACATTGTATTCACAAAGGTGCTTTTTTGCTAATAAATATAATAAATAAACTGATAAAAAAAGAGCTGCGATGTAACTAAAATGAATACAAACAAAATATCCAAGTGCATACAGACTCATGAATAATTATCATAGGCACTTATTTTATTTCTGACCAACATGCCGGTCAGCGCTCAAATGAAAAAGTATTACGGGTTGCATTTGACCTAACCCTGCACTCCATGCAAAACATGTTCATATAAGACAAATGACACCAAATTCACAAAAAAGAATTAAATCACAGTCCACAGAAATGTATACTATACAAGAAAATTATGACTGGACTAATTTTAGTAAACATCTCAAGCTTTCAATTTATGAAAATAAAAGTTAAAACTGCGCCATGTGAAATGAATCACATAATAATTTGAAATTAATTCAAACAATCACCCTATGGACTCAATGTGCACGTACAGCACGTGTACATATTAAATTTTGAGAAAATCGGTACAACATGTACAACTGTACAGAATTCGAGAACTGTCCGTTAGCGCGCTTTCACGAATAAACAAGAATCAATCAATATCATGTCAGATCGGCTTTTTAGTGTCATTATTAATTTGCTTATAACTTTTGAACCGATGCATATTTTTAAGTGAAATTTGGAACACAAATGCAAAAATAATGTATCTTCAGTACTGCAACTTCAAAAATTAGATTCTTTGCTTACGCTTTAAAATACTTGACTTTGAATTAGGGTTCCGTTTTTTTTGGGGACACCCTCAATGTATTCCTTGTAACGAGGAGCTGACTGTTCAGCATCTCCTCATTGATTGTGCAGATTTAGCCATCATTAGAAGCAGGCATTTTAACGCTAACAGTTTAAAAGCATTATTTGATACTGTTAGGCCTGAATCAATTTTAAACTTTCTTAAAGAGTGTAATCTCTTTAAAAAGATTTAGCTGTGATATTTAATCTGTGATATCTTATATGTTCTGTGGATTTTCCGGTCGGGTGGACTCGGACATGGGTGTTCTCTGATCTGGGAGGAGCCCATGCCTATTCGTGCTCACGTCGGATTATTCATGGTACATTGTTATACAATATTTCGTATGATATTTTTAATCATTTATACTTCAGTTATTTTTAATAGGTTATATGCCCTATGAATTTTCCGGTCGGGTGGACTCGGACATGGGTGACCTCTGATCTGGGAGGAGCCCATGTCCATTCGTGCTCACGTCGGATTATTCGGCGAGGTGCTTTGTATTTTTTGATATGATTTTCCGGTCGGGTGGACTCGGACATGGGTGACCTCTGATCTGGGAGGAGCCCATGTCCTTTCGTGCTCACGTCGGATTATTCATGGTGTTTTATAAATTTGCATAGAATTTTATCTGTTATAGAACATCGTATTTTTATCATTTCTCCTCTAGATGTTTATGTAACTAATACATATTCCTATACATCTTGTAGTGAGGTATTATTACAGTGAGTGCGCCCAATATGACCTTAGTAGTCGACGGGCCTTAAAACTCCATTCATTCATTCAGTAATTTTGTATACATCCAGGTATGTGTTGTTGTTGCGCCCAATATGATCTTAGTAGTCGACGGGCCTTAAAACTCCATTCATTCATTCATTCATTTTTTGGGACACTCTGTACAAAGCAATTTTTTGCATTAATAGTCTATCAATTCATTGTTTTTATGAATGTTTGCATCACTGCCAGTTATAGCAAAGAAATCCTTTTGAAAAAGAAAAAAAATCTGCTTAATCTTACAGTTATATGCATTTTATTCTTTTCTTTCAATGATTTTTATAGTTGCTTAATGCATAGTCATCAAAGATAGGGCTTGTCTGAATCCTGATTATTCAACGCCATTCTTGCAGGCAAAGAATGGTCATCTTTTCTTTCATGTCAAGAAAAAACGATGTAGATCTAGATCTAATAACACATTTATTTACACAAATCAATCTAGCATAAAATTATGCCTACCTTTTTAAACTAAAAGACTGTTATTGTTGTTCAAATGAGTTCCTGTGGCTGTAATAATGCTCGGATGATTGACTATTCCACCTACAATTTAAAGAAAAGGCACTCAGATCGTGCTGAAGGCTAGAAAACATTTATTGGTGCAAAATAAAACTTGTCAGACCTATGTCATTCTTTGAGAACAAGAATACCGGAACCATGTCCCGCAAATTTCAAATGACCAGAGACCATGACAAAGGGAAAGCATTCAACCAGATCTAAGACTAATAACACATGAAGAGGACACAGTCAGCATTTTATCCTTTCCTGCGAAGTTTGTCAGTTTTCTATATATGAACTGAAGTCATCAAAACCATTTAGCCCATTGTTCGGAAAGGATTAGTAAACCCAAAACAAGTATCTTATAAAATCTCTCTCATGCAATATCGTTTCGTTGTCAACCTATGCCAATGTACGTCGTGATCAGTCAGTGAAACAGTTTGAACATAAGTTAAGGTACTATCCGGATATATGGTCACTCTTTATAAGATCGATGTTTAGGGAATAAATTATCAGATAGGCGAACATACCAAATACCGTATTAATCTAAATGAATATTCGACTAGATCTATACTTATTTGATATCAAATGTACTTACCAGCAAATGTGAATCGTGTAAGTCACATTTTCTGTCTTGTCGTTTCTGTCTGGGAAAGTGATTGCGACACACTTTTTCAAATGACGTCATCATAATTATGCCTAATTCGAGTTTTCTCTGATGAAATTCGCTCTTTGATATGTTGCTGTCGCTTATTTACAATAAGCGGCATCAACTTGTCAAAGAGTGAATTTCATCAGAGAAAACTCGGTAATCTGAATTTTCTCTCGTGAAATTCGCTCTTTGATTACAATGAGCGACATCAACATGTCAAAGAGCGAATTTCATCAGAGAAAACTCGGATAACAATTTGTCTAGTTACGTCTTCATTTTCCCGTTGCTATGAAATGGTTTCCGTTTCCGGCAATTCAACAGAAAGGACCGAACTGTTCCGAATTTTTATTATCCGGCCGGTGAGAAATTCTAATTCTTGAAATTCCAACTCTCAATTATTGACGATCATTTAAATGCTAAAACAGTTTTACAAATCTTTTTAGGTGTCATTACACCTCGTTGCTGTTTTGATTTGAGAGAAAATCACATTTTTAAAAAATAGCCACGGAGTAAAACTTATTCATTTCGGCAAAATGATTTTGTGTATTTCCGTTTCCGGTACGGTGGAAATTTAGTTCAACGTATGTAAATAGAATTGTCGCACGTGTACCATAAAAGCGAGCTTCGCGCTTACGGCCTTCGGCCGATCGCGAGCTTCGCCCGCTAAAAAGTAAAAGCGGGTAAAAGATTACCCCAGAGTGACGGCCGCCAGTCTCTCGGAAATGTACTGAGACTGGGGCTAGACTTGACTGTCAGGCCGAGGGGCATGCCGCAATGTGTTCCAGAGTTTAATTGTTCTCGGAAAGAATGAGTTCGCAAAGTATTGGGTTCTAGAAAATGGAATTAAGTAATTTAGGTTTCTAGTAGGAGTAAGGCCAGACTTATCCACTGCTACAGAGCCAGCTCTAAATTTGTAAAATATGACCAGGGAGTTGTATAGTCTTCTTTGGTGTAATGATTGCCATTTTAATGTATGCATCATGTCAGTTACACTGCATGTATAATCATAATTGTTTGTGACGTATCTAGCTGCAGATCTCTGGACTTTATATGTTGTGTGAGTGAGTTTTCTGCCAGGGGTGCCATATGGAGTAACAATACTCTAATTGGGGGCGGACATATGTGTGATAGGCTGCAGTTTTAACTTGCTGGTTGTTAGTTTTTACATTTCTTTGTATAAACCTGAGGCTTGACATTGCCTTGGAAGAGATGATTTATCTGGGTTGAACTCCATGGACCATGTCCTTTCCCATTTTTCAAGGCGAAGAAGGTCTTGTTGCAGAGATAAGTTATCATTATTTGAGTGGATAGTTAGGTAGAATATAGTATCATCTGCAAACATTCTGGTGTTACATTTGACTGAATCAGGAAGATCATTTATGTATATGAGAAAGAGGCATGGCCCAAGGACCGATTCCTGTGGTACTCCTGATAGTACCGGGAGTTCATCTGAGAGGTGACCTTCAACTGCAACCTTTTGGGACCTGTTTGTTAAGAATGATTTGATCCAGTTGACTACTTGGGGGCTAATGCCGAGCTGCTGTAATTTGACGATGAGGCAAAGGTGATCCACTCTATGAAAGGCCTTTAAGAAATCCATTACGACTACATCTGTCTGGTAACCTGATTCAAGATTAGTGAATATTTCTTTGGTGAAGTTAATGAGATGCGTTTCACAGCTGTGTCCAGACCTGAAACCATGCTGATATTGGCTCAGAATTCTGTTTTTGTCAAGATAGGACATTAAGTTTCTAATTATATGTTCTAAAAGTTTAGAGGCAGGTAAGGGAAATGGGCCTGTAGTTGCTGGGTTGGGATTTAATGCCTTTCTTGAAGACTGGAGCAACAGTAGCTTTCTTCCAGTCTTATGGGACTTTACCGGTTTCAAGTGATAGTCTGAGTATTTGAGATAGTATGGGTGCGATTTCTTTATTCAGTTCTTTGAGGACCGGGCGGCAGTTCATCTGGTCCACATGCCTTGTTGGGAGAGAGACCTTGTAGCAAGTTTTACACCTTCTGTAGTAATCATTATGTCACTCATGTTTGTTTTGGGTCGTTTGATGAACTTTGAATAAAGCTAGGAAAGGTTTAAATGTTTTGGAAGGGAAAAGACAGATTCAAATTGTCTATTTAAGATGTTAGCTTAGCAGTTGGGTCAGTATAAATTATGCATTCAGACTTGAGGGGGGGGGGGGCTACACCAACATTTTCTTTTTTGTTGTGTTTAATGTAACTGTAGAACGTTTTGTCACGTCCAGGCTGGGAGTCATGATTGAATATTACATTTTCAAGGTACGACCAATATGATGACCTTAATTGCTTTTGAATAGATGATTCCAATGCCTAAAATTGTTGTTGTTTTACAGGGTCCGGGAGCTTATCACGTTTATGAATAAGCCTTGTTATGGTGCGCGTTATCCATGGAACATCAGATTTTCGTTGGAATATGTTTGTTGCATGAGTTGTTTATACAATCTTTGAATTGGTTCCAGGCTATATTTTGGTCAGAGTGGTTTGCCTGTTTGAAGGAATGAGAGAAGTTGACCATATCTTCTTTCATTGCCTCCCAGTTTGCTTTCTTGTGGATCCTTATCAGTCGCCTGGATTGAAGAGGGCGATCCCTATTTAGTTTAACCTCAAGGAAAATGATGTAATGATCTAACGTGGAAAGACTCGGTAGAGATTTAACTTTGTGGATTTGGGACGGGTGACTTGTAAAGAAGAGGTCTAGTGTATTTGGATAGCCTGGTTGGAATTTTAACCATCTGCTCTAAGTTATGTTAGGACATGTTTTCCATAAAGTCATGGTAGAATGACATATTTTTACAGTTTGCTTTAATAGTTTCCGACTCCCAATCAATATCAGGGAGATTAAAGTCTCCAGCTAGCTAAATAATGCTGGGCTGTCTTTCGGGATTTTACTAAGGGAAGACCAGAGTTCTTTCAAGGAGTCAGCATCAAGTTCATTTGGTTTATAATAGGATCCAATAAAAATGTTACGGATACCTGGAATAGTGATTTTGGCCCATGAGATATTGCATTTTGTTTTTAGTTCAGGTTGGTCTTGGCTGAGAAGAGATTTACTTACGGCCACCATTACACCCCCCCTCCTGGCCATCAATTCTGTCGTCTCTATATATATTATAATTTAGTTGATCGGGGAAGATCTCAGAAGAACTAATGTCTGGTTTTAGCTAGGTCTCGGTGAGACCTAATAGAATAGAATACTACATGCCCCAAATAACCCCAGCTTCGATACCAACCCCATACACGTCAACACGCATCCAAAGTTACTCTCAATCAAACTGATCAACAATAAAGTCTTGCAGACTTGTAATTTACCACTATCAATAGGAATGAAATACCCCAGTCTATTTATCCTCCTATAATTTTCTTTTTGATTTAAATTCGGTTTTTTGTCAATCAAATTCACATTTTGTTAGATAAACGACCTTTTACCCTCATAAGTGAGGCGCCAATAGGAGTGGAATATATCCTCTCTTATTTCTGCACTGAAACAATTAAATTTACATTTACATGTTGAAATTTTAGAAACTCCTTTAGGCACTAATTCACCACTTTTATTCATATATTCCTCCCCTGTTTCTCTTCTTTCCATTGTTTATTTTTTTCTTTTTCTTGATTCGTGCATTTTAGGGTTTGTTGTTTCTTCCAATTCGGGCCTATTTTGATTACTAGTACTAGCTGTCTCCTCTTTCTGGTCATTATCCTTAGCATTGCTGTTTTCACTTTGATAGTCCTCACTTATATTCGCATCTTAGCGATTATCTGTATCAGATCTACAAATCAAAGTATTGTGTCTATCATATCTGTAGCATTCAATATTATGGAACCCGGAGGGATAGTGTCATCATTGCCTTCAAGTACAGTGACAGTCAGATCATTCAATTCGCGCTGATATTCTTTATTGAATAGGACTTTGGTGAAGTTTTCCATTGCTAATTTATTTTTCGTGCTAATTATCTTGATAGCTGTATTTCATTTTCATTTGAAAGTATTTGATTTTGTCTCTAATTGAATCTTGTTTCTCAGCAATGTTTGATAAGTGCTGTTTTAAACAGTATATTAGAACGTAACCAGCCGTTTCCTCCTAATATCGTTGAAGTTGATGAAATGCCTCTAGGTGCATCTGATAACATTTCTCTAGTTTTGTCTCCAAAATCAAAAGTTCCTGTCGTCAATCATTTTCAAATTTCTACAAAAAGAGAGACGAAACAGATGTATATTAATTTTTGTCTATCAAATCAACCTTAGCTCCGTCCCAAACGGCAAACTTTTAGGGTAGTTCTGTTCAATTTGAAAGCAGCTGCAGACGACAAAATTGTTGCACAAAGATTAGGAATTTGTGTACAATGTAACAGTAACACAGAAAATATTGGGACAAAAAGGAGAAAATGCCGATCAATTTTTTTCCCGATCCGTTTCTATAAGGGAACTTATTCTCCGGACAAAAAATGACGTTGACGACATCTTCTCAGTCTCTGTTCTCGTTAGCTAAAGCGTCACATATAGGTAGGCTTCATTAGTTTCTAAATTTCTTTCAATAGTTTAAATTTGGTCTGAGTAAGTAGAATCAATTACAATTGGATGTTAAATCTCTAAGGATTTTTAAGGTGGGGGAATTAAAATTTAATGTCTCACTGTTTCACAATGTTTTCATATTAAGTATTACAAAACGCGTTGCGATAACATGAAGTGTAATAAGATTATGTATAACGCGTTATGTAATAAAGTTACAATATGTAATATTTTTTTCTCATCAACCCAAATTTCTTTAGAAAACTTGATGCCGTTGATTGAGTTGTAATGTTGTAAGCATGAAAATGGCAATTTCAACATCATTTTCTAGCAAATATTCTAAGATCATTGTGAGAATTCGGAATTTTGATATCAGCATGCGTTCTTTTTATCAAATTTCTATCTGCAAATGGATTCAAATAAGTTACTTTTTATCATCATCATGCAAGAACTTGAGTTTGAAAAAAGTCTTACAAAACGCGTTGCGATGACATGAATTGTAATAAAATTATGTACAACGCGTTATGTAATAAAGTTGCAATATGTAATAACTCTTTTCACCGACCCATAAATTCGTTCAGAACTTACTGTCGTTGATTAAAAAGGATTGTGGGAAGCAAGAAAAAGGCAATTTCGATTATGTTTTTAGGCAAATATTGTGAGATCAAACTTTGTACAAAATTATGGGTCGGTGAAAATGGTTATTACATATTGCGACTTTATTACATAAAGCGTTGGACATGATTTTATTACATTTCATGTCCTCGCAACGCGTTTTGTAATAAACTATTTTCAATTTTACCATAATCAATTTCGTGCATTTTAATGATGAAAGTTGGCGTATTTGAATCAGTACACGATTCGAAATTTGATAGAAAGGAGACATTTGTCGATATCAAAATTTCATTTACTTACAATGATCTTAGAAGATTAGCCTAGAAAATGATGTCGAAATTGCATTTTTCTTGTCTATAACATTCCCACTCAATTAACGGCATCAAACTTTTAATGAAATATGCATCAGTGGAAAAAGTTATTACATATTGCGACTTTATTACCTAACGCGCGTTGTACATAGTTTTATTACATTTCATGTCATCGCAACACGTTTTTAATAAATCATTTTCAATTTTTCCATAATCAATTTCTTGCATTATAAGGATTTAATATAACTTATTTGAATCAATATATAGTAAGAAATTTTGATAAAAAGGAGACATTTGTCCATATCAAAATTTCATTTTCTCACAATCATCTTACAATATTTGCCTAGAAAATGATTTCGAAATTGCCCTTTCCTTGCCTACAACATTACCACTTAGTCAACGGCATCAAATTTTGATAGGAATTGGCGATGAAAAAAGTTATTACATAGTGCGACTTTATTACATAACGCGTTGTACATAATTTTTATTACATTTCATGTCTACGCAACGCGTTTTGTAATACTTGTTACATTTTGCAGGTTTATTACAAAACGCGTTGTATAGCCTACATGAATCTTTTATGTTCATGTAATCTAAAGCTGTAAAGAAATTAGAATAACATAGAAAACACATTTTCAGTCAAAATGCTGATTTTTCGGAGCAAAACGGGGGATGACTTTTATGAGGGGTATTGAGGTATGACCCAAGAGTGCATAGCATTCCATGAAACCTTAACTTTTGCTGTCTGTACGAGTTAATATGACTTTTGAACAATACAGTCAGAAATAAGAATGAATCTCTTAGTGGGACATTCCCATAATTTAGGTTTCATAATATAGGCTTTTTTAAATTAAAAAAGATATATTCGTCATTTTAGAGAATAACACAGAAAATAGACTTTATCTGTTTTAGGTAACCGTAAAAAACCTTGCGTAATAGTGTATTTCATTGATACAGATCTATGTAGCTAAAAAAGAAGTGTAACAATGTAGTATGGATAGTCATAATACTGGTACAGTTATCAGGTATTTCTAAAGCTCTTTTTACAACCTTTTAAAAGGTGTTTGGCTTTAAGAGGAGTTTCTGACTCAAATTTTAGATAGCAGTATCTCATTCATCAAAATATAGGCAGTCAGAGATGAAATACTTACCCATACACTCATCTTAATGAATTGTTTTCATATTATTCCCTCCATGAAACTCTGTGTGCTTTATTCTCTACACCAAAGAAGATTTCCGTAAAATATCGCGATAACCATTTTTAACCATCTTCTTGGAATAATCTTTTTTAATGTAATTAATTTTTATTAAATATGCATTTTCTATCTTATTTGCATCAAATATGCAGCATGTTGCAGATTATAAAATTCTCAATTTCAAAGACTTCTTGCAAAACATGGTATAAGAAGGTCGTAAGTAGCACTTCAGACCTTTTCATCTTAACCAAAATACTTTGTGCGTTTTTATTAAAAGGTCGTAAGTGACACTTACGACCTTTTCATCCTAACTAAAATACTTTGTAAGCTTTTCAGAAAGGACGTTAGTACCACTTACGACCTTATTCTCCTAAGGCATCGATATAATTCATTTGGCAAGTCGTTGTTTTCACACGAGCATTGCACGTTTATTCTGCCTAAATACAAATACTGTTATAGGCCGGGGCTTAGGGGGGGGGGGGGTTACCATGCACCCCCAGGACCAGTCATAGAAATTAGGATATAAAATTACAAGCAAGTAGGGCTAGTGAAATAGAAAATTTCACAAGCCCGAATGAAAATTCACCAGCCCGAAGATATGAGTAGATGCAAGACAAATGAAAATCACGTTCATATAGGTAAAAACCAACAAAACCATACATAGATATGTAACAAAATTTATTATTTTTTTTTATTCTCTGCAATACAAAAATATCATTCTAGCTATCTCCTCGTAGTCTCACTCATCATCATCTTCTTCTTCTCCATCATCTCCAACATCTTCGTCTAACTCCTTGTCCTGAAAAGAAAGACAAATTGAAATAAGTGATTAGTAATACTCTTACTTAAGTAGTAATATGACTTAATGCTTAATATAATACATCCAAGCTGGATCCAAGGATAGAAATACAGTACTGTAATGCTATGATTTCTCTTTCTAATTGATGAAAAGGGTTACCTCTGGATAAATTTCATTAAGATGAAGTGAAGATGGGCCCTGTTCCATGTCATCTCCCTCAGAGGCCTCTACTACTATGACATCTGACTTCTGTGTCCTCTTGTACCCACCCACCCTCCGTTTACGGCTTGTGGCTCCCTGTAATGAAGTTTAGTGTATTGACAAAGGCATACTTGTTTATGACAAAGAATCAAATATAAACACTGATGTGTAAAATACTTGTTTTAAGGTATCCAAACCCTCAAAAGCACCAAAGAGCCAGAGGCGAAATTTGAAAAGTGCAATTAATTCCGAAACTCTTAACTGTGTTACATTTCTGTTCCAAATACAAACTTAAGTATTTTGCACGGTTTAACATTTTGAATCGATGCATATTTACGGAAATATGTGACAAAAATGTTCATAATTACCTCCCTTGCATATGAATATATAGTAAAATAATATTTGTAAATTATTTCCTTCTTGAAGCATAATCTTGAATTCGGGCACGGTGAATCAACCAAATGTGAGGTGTATTTACACGTGTGTGTAATTTGATGCATTTTATATGGCTAGAAAGTGGCGATTTTTTCAGGGTCTGTAAACCTTAAGAATCAGCACTGATTAAGCATACTTAATATTGTTTTAATACATTGCTAGCGAAACAATTTTTTTTTTTTATATTTCTGCTTCAAAATGAGGAAAAAGCGAAGTGGGAAAAGACGGTATAAGAAATAGTCCTCTTTTTTGACATGAATCGTCAAAACATTTCTGTCTCAAAATTTTCTTACGTATTATATTGAAGGTTTCATCGATATTTTTGTCATCTAGCAATGGATTAAAACATTCGAATATGGATATCTAGTAATACGGTATCTAGCGATGGAATGATGTATAATTTTGCTATTTACAAAAAAAACATGTATTGTTTTACATAATCAATGATTAAGGATAAACAAATATGATGCTAATCAAAGATAGAAATAAAGAATGTTAGATGATCATATTTATTAAATTTTTGTGTAAGGTATCAGGTCAATTTCTTTGTGCCATCCTCTTAACAATTGCCCAGTTTATTTTAAGCCGTTCTTTATTTTTTGTTTTATCAATGATTTCGATAGTTAGCTTTAAGTAGTTTAAAAATCCGTTAACAGATGGGTTAGTCTTTTTCAATTTACGCATGTAGATATACTTTTTGTATTCTAAACATAATATATCAATATTTGATTTATTATCGCACCCTAGTATGACATCAACACTGTTTAGATGAAAATTGGTATAAAATTCGTCGATACTTAGGTTTAGTAGATGAATTATCGGTTTGACCTTAACACAATCATAAAAAAGGTGTAATAGAGTCTCTTCATTTGACTGACAAAACGTACAGAGGTCATCATCAGTGATATTCATCTTTTTCAAACGAGAGTTCGTTGGGAGTATCCGATGAGATATCCTTGTTTGAAACCATTGCGTGTAAGTATCATTAGTTAATTTGAAAATTTTTGAGTAAATAGTTTTCCAGTCTGTGTTAAAATGATTATAAATTGAAAGCCACTTAGTTTGGCTTGTTGGTTTTTCATTATTTTTTATTAATGATGAATAGATGGTTTTGTTCATATTATTTTTGGTGATCAATGGAAAAATAAAACAAGATGCACATGGGTTTTGCACTGTGAATAGCTTGGAGTTATCAACTTCAAAGTTTTGTTCTCTTAAAAAAAGTTTTAACTGCATTCCGAATGCTGTAAAACTCTAAAAAATGCAATTTACCTTTTACACGATCTTTTATATTTTGGTAATTCTTAAAATTACCATTTTCAGTCAGAATATCTTTAACGAATCTTATACCATTTTGATAGAGACAATCGTTATAAACAAACTTTGAATCTATCGTAATTTTATCGTTGTAAAAGAGGGGGAAATGTAAAACTTGAGTCCAATTTTCTAAGACAAACTTTTCGGTGTATGAAATATAAGCTTTTATAACATCAGCCCAAAAGCGATTATTTATGATCTTAATAATATGCTCACCGAAAAACTTTCCAGTATTGAAAAGTGTATCTATATCAAATAAAGTATTAGCTAATTGGTAGCATAAACTATCCGGATGTACAACCATATTCTTTAACCACTTTATTTTCATAGTTTTGATAAAGCAATCAATATCAGGGAATCTTGGCCCACCGTCTTCGTAATCCTTAATTAATATCGAAGCTTTGATTTTCGGCCGGCCGTCCCAAACAAAGTCTATAAATAAATTGTTCATCTCTTTTAAAAAAATCTGGTGTTGGTGTTGGTAAACTGATAAAAAGGTGGTTCATCATGGGTAAAAGAAGAGACTTTATGACAGTTATACGCCCTATTGGTGTTAACTTTCGCCTTTTCCAAAATGCAATACAGTTTTTTATGCTTTTTAACTTTGGCGAGAAATTCAGATTTATCATCTTGTTTAGATCAACGTCAAATAGAATACCTAAAAGTTTAAATTGTGTTTCGCCCCACGATAATTTCCATCTCGTTTTAATGGATCGGTGCTGTATTTCAAAGACCCTATCCATATAACTTTTGTTTTGTCAAAGTTGACGTTTAAACCTGATAATTCAGAAAAATGGTTGAGTATGTTTAGAACTGAATGTTACGATTTATCTTTTCCGTCTAGAAGAATGGATGTGTCATCTGCAAATTGTGAAAGAAGAAATTCTTTGCCATTAACATTTATACCGGAGATGTCTTTGTTTGATTTTATCATTAAGTTTAAGACTTGGGAACAAAGGATGAAAATATAAGATGAGATCGGATCGCCTTGTCTGCAACCTCTTTTTACGTGGAAATATTCGGAAATAAATCCATTTAGCTGTACTGACACTTCGGTGTTGTAGAGAAAAAGTTCGATCCACTTTTGAATTGAGTCGCCGAATTTAAAAAATGAGAAAGTTTTCTTGATAAATTTAAAAGACAAGGAGTCGAAAGCCTTTTCAAAATCAATCAGCATTAAAAGTCCGAGTATTTTCTTTTCTTCACACTGTTTCATAATATCATATATCAATCTGGTATTTTCGCCTATATATCGACCTTGTACGAAACCTGTTTGGTCGGGGGAAATAAGATGATCTAATGTTGATTTTAGTCTATTAGCGATCGAACCAGAAGCTATCTTATATAAGACGTTTGATAGTGTTATTGGTCTCCAATTTTTTAAATATTGTTTTGCTTTATTTTCCTTTGGAATACAAGTGATGGTACCAAGTTTTATGTTTCGAGAAAAGCAGCCAGTCATGTATGCATAATTTAACGATCTAACAACAAAAGGACCTATTTTTTTCCAGAAGACTTTATAAAAATTTGATGTGAAACCATCGCAGCCTGGACTTTTGTCATTTTTCATTTGTTTTAAAGTTTTCGATATCTCATCGTAAGTAAGCAAGCCTTCTAGAGATTCTGCTTGTTGGTGACTTAATTTATTATATTCAACGTTTTGGAATTCTCTATCTAGGCTAATATCTGTTTTATGAGGACGTTCATTGTATAAGTTTTCATAAAATAGTTTAGTTTCATTTAAAATTTCAGTTTGGGAGTATATTCGAGACCCGTTTTCTTTTTCAATAAAGGGTATTGTTTTATCTTGTTGATGTCTTTTTTCAAGATTACAAAAATAATTCGTAACGTTTTCACTTTCATCAATCCATTTCGATTTTGATCGTATAAAAGCGCCCTTCAATCTCAATTGTCTGATTTCGTTTAGTTCCGATTGCAAGTTTAAAAGTTGTTCTTTATTTGTTTCATTCAAATTTTGTTCTGCTTCAATGATTTGGGATATTAATTTGTTTTCTCGTTGCATCATTTCTCGTTTTTTATAAGCCGAATATGAAATTGTTTTACCACGTATTTCCATCAACAAGGTTTCTAAAAATAATTTATCATTAATAACAAATTGTGTATCTGATTTATCCATATTTAAAACTGTTTCAGGATTGTAAACTGGTAGACAATATTGTAATACAATTTCATCGATTTTCTCGTTAATACAATTTAGGTAGTTTATATCATGTAAGTGCGAATTATTGACTTTCCAGTAACCTTTTCCGTATCTAGTTTCTGAGAATTTTAATGCTAAGAAAATAATAGAATGGTCAGATTTGTAACTTATATCAATATCACAGTTTTTTACGAATTCGAAAATGTCATTAGATGTTTGGAAAAAGTCTAATCTTCCTTGTTGAAAAGGATTGAACCTTTTCCATGTAAATTTTTTGCTGTCTCCATGAATATTTCTAAAGGGGTCTATAAGATCTCTATTGTTTATTTCTGATAACAAATGTTTTCTAGCCTTTGTGCTGTTATTGATATTTTTGTAATTGTTATAATCAAGTGCTGGATCTAAAACAAGATTGAAATCGCCACAGACAATAAATTTATTATCACTATTCATTGAGTCAATAGTTTGAAATATATATTGAAAAAAGTTAGGATCATCATTATTCGGTGCATATATATTTATCAAAAGGAATCTATGATCTGAAAAATATATTTCTAGAGCTAGAAATTGTCCTTTACTATCTTTTTAGTATTTAAAACTTTGATACCAGAATTTCTTTTGATCAAGATACAAACACCTTTTGAGTTGTGATTTCCATTACTAAAAAACAATCTCCACCCCATTCTGAATAAACTGTTTTTTCAACATCCCCGGTAAAATGCGTTTCTTGCAGGCAAATAATATCAGCGTTTTTTTTCTTTAAATAATGTGAATAGATCAAATCTTTTCTTATTATTGTTTAAACCACGGCAATTGTAAGATAATATTTCTAAGCTATCTATCATTTGAATGGAAGTCAATACTATAAATCTCTATTAGGCTAATTAGACATTTACACACCGAGATCGATTACCGATAAAGATAACCGAATACGGATTATTGAAGCGGAAAGCCGAATAAAGAGGGTTCTTACAAATGTAACGGTTTTATTGATGGGTATTAATGCCCCGATTGCAAGTTTAACAATTCAAAAAAACTTATTTTAAGTTTATCGTCGCTTTTCAACGAAAACCTCGTAACTTCAGCTTGTTTTAAGCTGCAGTCAGCGATATGATATGACCACCTAATTGGATAAATATTGAAGCGAATAAGGAAAGAATACAAATATCCAGCATTTCCTGAAGTTGGGTCAATATTGTCAGGCTGCAGCTTTCACATTAGAAAAAATCCAACATCCAATGTTATTTTAGAAGGGGTTAACATATTCCAAAAAAAAGACCTAATTTTGACTTCCCTAATACATAATGCTTCAAGAACATCGAGCCAAAGGAAGAAAATGCTTTATCTTTTTTAATGATTAGCATGTTCTCCTTTTGCCTCAGTATTATATATGTGATTTAAAATCCTTTCTACGTCAACATCCATTTTGTCGTCTTTATATGCGTATGCATAATTCAAATTAGGCAATCCCCTGGAAAAGGGTTGATATGTGCAATAGATTATAATGCATAGTCTTTGTAAATTCAAAGCAATGTGAAAAGTGCCAGTTATTCTTAAATTTTGTTGCATTTCCATTCTAATTTACCTCCCTTGCATATGAATATAGAGTAAAATGATATCTTTAAATTATTTTCTTCTTGAAGCATAATCTTGAAATCCGGCACGATGAATCAACTTATGTTAAGTGTATTTACAAGTACGTGCAATTGTGATGCATTTCGTATGCCTAGAAAGTGGTGTTATTTAGAAATAGAGAACTTACACCGTGGTAAACTCCCTTCCCCAACAACAAAAAAAATATGTACGAAACATGCCATTTTCAGTGTGAAGATGATAATCTCAGTGCCGAAAGGTTTATGTAGATAATTCATTCTGGTACAACAATTTGATAATAAAAGCATTGCTCTTAAAGCCCATTTCCCAAACGACAAATTATTTAGACTTTTCAAGTTTGACAGCGGCTTTTAAACCGTTACCTAAACGGCACTTGATTCAATTTGGAAGCAGAATGGGCACCTTGAAAGAAGGATTTTTGTGTGTGCAAGGGTGGATCAAGGGGGGGGGGGGGTCGGGATGTCCGGACCCCCCCCCCCCCTGGAATCAGCCGGAAATTGAATGTTGACTATTATTAAAGCGTCAACATATATAATTTAACACATTTAAGTCATCATTTGGGCGTGGACCCCCCCCCCCTGGCAATTGGGCTTGGACCCCCCCTGAAAAAATCTTGGATCCACCCTTTTGCGTGTACATAGGGGCCTAATATATAGTATAGGCAACCTTGAGGCAAAAGGAGAAAATGCTGATTAAAAGTATTTCATTATTTTGCCTCTTGAAATGATTTTTGAAACAATCTCTGTAAGACAGTCAAGGGCGGATCTAGAAGGGGTCGAGGGTCCGGACCCCGCCTGGAATAGGCCGAAAATCGAATTTTGACTATACATGTACAACGTTAGTACCGTATAACGTTACACAATTCACAAATTTAAAGCCATATTTTGGGCTAGACACCATCCCCCCCCCCCTGAAAAAAAAATCCTGGATCCGCCCTTGACAGTCAAAACATTAACATTTCAAGGTTTAAAATATTTTTCTTTTCATTTCTTTTCCAATTAAACACCTTAACATCTCTCAACCATATTTCAGCCATAAATTTATTTATAATTGTCCACGCTCCGAGGCTGGGAATCCATCCTGTGACCTGTCCATTATTGGCTCTAATCTAGAGCACAAACACATGCAAAATATTCCCGCTCACACTTGGACAGTACTTAGGAGCTCACTTGCTTCTGCAAATTGATTTTATTTGGTTGTCAAAAGCAGTAGATCATCCTGAACTTGCATGGTGGTAATGGGCGATGGAGACAGGGTACGAATGATTACAAGCCAAAATATTTCCCTTTTTCAATCAAAGTTGCAAAAATATTCATGTAACTGAAAACTCTAATAATTAATGTAAATGACTGTTTAAAATATTCTTAATTCTTAGGCAGAATAATTGAATAATGCTTGCGCGAAAATAACGACTCGCCAAATGAATTATATAGTTAAACGACCACGTGACCATTTGTTTGCTCTTTTCATACTCAGGTCACGGTTAAAAATTTGGAACAGTGTCTGTGTGTATTTGAATACCTTGAATACTTTTATTTGTAGAGTAGTTTGATTAGGTACTTTGATTATCCATTTGAATACCTTGAATACTTTGATTCCATGCATCTATTTATAGCTTTGAATATATTTCATAGTTCAGTAAATTGACTGACCCATCTACAAGGAAGGCAATTGGACTGATCTTTGAACCACAATAAAGCATTTAATAGTACGTCGGTCTTTTCTTCTCATAGAGACATGATTAATTCAATGTTTCATTTTCAGTCACACAATTCAATATCTATGTATGTATAACTTTAGACTTACATATTGAATATTCGAATGACTGTTACCTCATTAATCTTTGCGTTTGATAGAACTATTTGTAGTGAGGAGGACTGGAAGATGTAGTATGGTATGCAGAGAATGGTAAAGTGCAGAGAAAGGCGGATGCAAAAAGAAGCAAATTCCTAAAAAATCAGCTCAATACCTGAAAAAAAAAGTTCGAAACTCAAACTTGTTCTGTAACTCATCAAAAATCAGCTCACTAGCTACCAGCGTTTAGAAAAAGTCTAGAATACTAATTCACCCGACTGACGGACGGACGGACAGACAGACATACTGACGGACGGAGTGCAAACCTAAAGCCCCCCTAGGCTTCGCCGATAGGGGACTAATAATTGGAAAATGATGAGACAAAATAAGAAAATAATGGCATTCAATATTCTACTGTAGAAAATGTATCCTAATGAACAACACTTGTGTCGTCCGCAGCTCAGAAAACGTCTAGATATTGTAAGAAATGAATAGGGTTTTACGTCTCATTCAACAGCCAAAGTCATATGGAGACGAATTCTCGGTTTAACCCCATCCGACAGCACGGGAAGGCGGCTGATCGAACGTGCGACCACTGTGTTACAAGTCTAGCCCGTCACTGCTGCACCAAATCCGCCCCGTTAGAAATTGTATGCCAAACGAATACAGACAGAGAGACAATTTGGCATAAAAATACATGGAATGTATGTTAGGCTTCTAAAAGGTCTTCTTGAGAGTCCGTAAATTAACCCATCATTTTAAACTTAATCTAAAATTGGTAAACTCGAATATTTTTGAACGACCCTCTTTTATATTCCGTATTCCGTATTCCTTATTCCGTAATCGATCTAGGTGTGTAAATGTCTATTAGTAAACAGAATGGCACAAAGCTATACAACATATTTAAAATCAGCAACCTTCTCTCACGGCAACTCTTTTTAATCAATGGTGAAATAGATCTTAAGATTTTACAATGATCATCTAACATTAACAAACAATTGAGAACAAAACAAAGTAACAAAACTAGATATATAAACATAGTGAAAAAATAAGAGAAAAAAAGAAAGTTGTGTCTGGTTACTTTTTTAAGAAAAAAATGGATATTATTTGGTTTAGTCCAACAGGATGTAACAATTGAACACTTTATATTTGTAGATATAAAAAGGTATTCGATTTCTTACCACAATTACCTATTTGTCAATATGATGGATTGGTCAGATTTACCCTTTATCACGGATGAGATAGAAGAAAGTTCCATTGAGGTGTATAACAAAAACAAACGTAAAATTGATCGCCACTATGTTGGAAATAATTCAAGTACATGTACGAGCTTATCATAACCCTTCTTAACAAGGCATGGTTTGACGTCCTTAACCTATTACCAGACGACATTTTTTTTGGACTGTTCCAAATTGAATGATGATGCAGATGACAATCCCAAGTTAATATAGTCTTTTATCTTTTGATCTTTTGCGGTAGAAAACATTTTGGAAAAAGAAGAAATTGCTTGTCACTTGTAAGCAATTTCTTCCTTTTCACACTGTTTTCCTAAGTCATTTTCTTTTGGGTAGTTAAAAAGAGTCACTGTGTGGTAATGGGTAATTAGAATGGCAGATATTATCAGGGAATGCATTGTGATAAAAGAGGGTAAAGGTATGTCATTTGATATAGGTTTTAGTAGACTCTGTTTCATTTTCACGACAAGATTTGTGATGAGCGATGTTCGATCCATTTCAACATAATTCAGATCGGACACACCCACCCGGTCAATGGCGCGTAGCGGACTCACGTTTTAGAATAGTCACGGGTGAGCAATGGTCGATCCGTATAAACACAAAATAGATCGGACACGCCCACCCCACCTGATCAATGGGAATGAACAGACTTTATAAAAGAATAATTAAGTTATTATCATTCAATCAATGGTAAAAGAATAAACGTACGTATAGCTCACGACAACTGAACCGGCAGAGCAGCCCCAGCCAATAGGCTAGGATGCCCTGCCAGGTCATTCCTCGCGAGGTATATGTGTTCGTATACGACCCTATATGTGAATAACCATTGAAGAGAAGGGAGAAAATACAGAAAACAGCGCTTTCTCTCCTTCAGTCCATATCTTTAAACATTCATTTCACTTTAACTTTCAAATGCAAAGATTATTAACTCAAATAAACGTATTGCTCAAACACCAAAGGAAAGGGGAAAAAACCGGACAGTGGTATTGTCTTCAATTCAAAACAATAGTAAATCTGCATATTAACAATTATCGAGAGAATAAGAGAAAGTACTGAACAACCAGCATTCTCCCTCCCTCCGTCGGTACTTTAAAGAGCCATTTCTGACTTGAACAATAGCAATTCAGTATATAATAAGTATTGTCAGAAGAGGAGAAAAGACTGCAAAGCAGCACCTTCTCCTTCTCTGTCAATGCTTCTTGGTGTTTCTGCTATGATCTTCAAATTCCAGGGTTGTTCATAAAATATGATCTATATTTCAAGACAATGGCAATTCAGTTTATAAACAAAACATATTGGGAAAAGGAGAAAAGACTGCACAGCAGCACTCTCTCCCTCTCCGTAAATGCATCCAATTGTTCTGCTATGATCTTCAAATTCTAGGATTGTTCATAAAATATAACATATTGTTCAAAACAATGGCGATTCAGTATATAAACAAGTATTGCCAGAAAGGGAGAAAAAACTGCATAGCAGCATTTTCTCCTTCTCTGCCAATGCTTCCTAATCGTTCTGCTATGATCTTCAAATTCAAGGATTGTTCGTGAAATATAACATATTGTTTAAAACAATGGCGATTCAGTATATAAACAAGCATTGCCAGAAAAGGAGAAAAAACTGCAAAGCAGCATTCTCTCATTCTCCGTCAATGCTTCGTAATCTTTCTACTATGATCTTCAAATTCTAGGATTGTTCATGAAATATATTGTTCAAAACAATGGCGATTCAGTATATAAAAAAGCATTGCTAGAAAAGGAGAAAAAAAATGCAAATCAGTACTTTCTCCCTCTCTGTCAATGGTTCTTAATCTTTCTGCTATGATCTTCAAATTCAAGGATTGTTCATGAAATAAAACATATTGTTCAAAACAATTGCGATTCGGTATAATAAACAAGTATTGCCAGAAAAGGAGAAAAAACTGCAAAGCAGCATTTTCTCCTTTTCTGTCAATGCTCCTTAATATTTCTGCTATGATCTCCTAATTCAAGGATTATTCATGAAATATAACGTACTGTTCAAAACAATGGCGATTCAGCATATAAGGATTGCCAGAAACGGAGAAAAAACTGCAAAGCAGCATTTTCTCCCTCTCCGCCAATGATTCTTAATCTTTCTGCTATGGTCTTCAAATTTAAGGAGTGTTCATGAAATATAACATATTGTTCAAAACAATGGCGATTCAGTATATAAACAAGTATTGTCAGAAAAGGAGAAAAAACTGCAAAGCAGTATTTTCTCCCTCTCTGTCGATGCTTCTTAATCTGTCTGCTATGGTCTTCAAATTTAAGGAGTGTTCATGGAATACAACATATTGCTCAAAACAATGGCGATTCAGTATATAAACAAGTATTGTCAGAAAAGGAGAAAAAACTGCAAAGCAGTATTTTCTCCTTCTCTGTCGATGCTTCTTAATCTTTCTGCTATGGTCTTCAAATTTAAGGGGTGTTCATGAAATACAACATATTGCTCAAAACAATGGTGATTCAGTATATAAGCAAGTGTTGCCAGAAAGGGAAAAAACTGCAAAGCAGTATTTTCTTTTTCTCTGTCGAGGCTTCTTAACCTTTCTGCTATGATCTTCAAATTCCAGGGTTGATCATAAAATATAACATATTGTTCAAAACAATGGCGATTCAGTATATAAGCAAGCATTGCCAGAAAAGGAGAAAAAACCGCAAAGCAGCATTCTCTCCTTCTCCGTCAATGCCTCCTAATATTTCTGCTATGACCTTCAAATTCAAGGATTGTTCATGGAATATAACAAATTGTTCAAAACAATGGCGATTCAGTATATAAACAAGTATTGCTAGAAAAGGAGAAAAAACTGCAAAGCAGCACTTTCTCCCTTTCTGTCAATGCTTCTTAATATCAGCACTGATATCTCTATGTCTTGCTTGTGCCAGATTCTGAATCTGCTAACATGTCTGCCATGTCAAGCGTTGCCTCTACATACTTCGATCTCTCGTGTGTTGTTCTCACCCAGCGCTGATATGCATCATAATTCGTGGTTATTCCGCTTATACCAGCACCACTTTCTCCGGACCCGCTGTGACTTTTTGCATGTTTCATAACTGTTTCTTCCTTGGTCTTATCCACATGGCATCTGCTACCCGGAATGACAGGCCTAGCCACACTCATTGCACCTGTCTTCAAAAGTTCAGCTGCTCTAGGATGGGATTGGTGGATGTTGGCCACGAACGTGGAGAAGCAGGTTAGGTAACGCGCACAATTTGTGACCATCAACGCTGAAGAAGAGATCTGCCATGGGATAGAGACACTCAGCATACAGCAAGAAATCATTGGTCTTGTCAGTGAAAGTGTGCTTCTGTTGCGAAAAAATCACAGCCCCTAATCCTTACTAGTAGATCTTCATCCTTCTGTATTTCTGCACACTCTAATACTGTTTCCCAAGCACTGGACATAAACTTTACTGGCACATCTGATGTCCAAGTTCCACCTTTATTTAAAGCAATTATGCAATCTTCGTTGCAGAATATACAGTCTTTGTTAATTTCACCACTTCTTTTTCTACACCCTGTTCTTGACGATGTAGACGGACCTGCACATTCTATCTGCGGTAATCTATCTATATGCTTCGTAAAACGTTGATAACAGTCTCTGTGATAACCATGTTCTTCGCCTGCTTCAGAAGGTATCAACTCACAAACCGACTCCATTCGATGTGTAGAACCAGTTGGTTGTAGGCTTGTAGCAATCTACGGCCTCTTATCTCAAGAAGGAACAGTACACATTTCGGAAGGATTTTCACATCAGACAAGAAAATATGAATGAGTCACAATTTGATTTATCACTGTGAAGAATACACAGATGCTGTCTTTTACGGGTCAAATTACATTATTCGTCTTCTGAAGGCAGTTTTTGGACTTGTTGTGCTTCTGCTGCTCCAGTATGACAGTGCCAACAAGCTAATTCAAATGACTTGAATTTAAAGAAGGATGTCTAGGCTTCATTTTGATACCCAATTTGTAAACTTGTGCCACATACTAAGTGTATATAGCTTATTTTCATACTAAATTATCAAAAAATGCAAAACATTCATCAAAAAATCGAATTTATTCTTCAAAATCATGCATGATTATGCAATATGGCTAATTGGCATAACTGCACTGGAAAATGAAGCTGAGTATATCGGCTTCATTTTGGAACCAAAACCATAAGAAAACATCCATAAATAGGCGAGCTATAGCTGATTTTGATGTTATACCACCTTAACCGCTTTTTCACAAAGGGTTACCATGGAAACCACGCCCCAAGCATAGTGGGGATGAGTTAATTCGTGGGAACATTTGTGATTGTCATCCCAGAGAACCCAAGGAACATTTTTGTACCCATGACAAATAGTCCTGGGGGTGCATGGTAACTCCCCTCAGCCCCCGGCCTATTAAAGGAATAGTTTTGCAACTTTGATTAGAAAAAAAGAGATTTTCATTTTTTGGCTTGTATTCATTTGTACCCCGTCTCCACCGCCCATTACCACCATTCAAGTTCAGGATGAGCGACTGCTTGTGACTATCAAATAAAATTAAGTTTGCAGAAGCAAGTGAGCTCCTACGTACTGCCAATTTGTGAGCGGTAATATTTTGCATTTGTTTATGCTCTAGACTAGAGCCAATAATTGGCAAGTCAGAGGATCGATTCCCAGCCTCAGAGCGTGGTCAACCATTATTATACTTATGATTGAAATATTGTGAAGAGATAAAAAAGATAAATGTTATTCATGAAAAGAAAAAATATGTATTTCTTTACCGATCAAGAAGTGTTTATGTTTTGACTGTCTAGGGCAGATACAGGATTTTTTCCCGGGGGAGGGGGTGTCAAGCCAAAAATATGGCTTTAAAGGAGGGGTTTCCATAAGGCCATTTTCCTGGGACCTAAATTTTCCAATGATATTTTTAGTACAAATAGATACATAAAGGGGACGTGTTTTGCCGAAAAGTCTGAATCGAACGGACCTTTGGTTTGGTGTATATTGTATATTGAAAGTGGGTGGGGTAATTTTTTTCAGGCGCTACCCAAGGTTCTTATTAATCAATTTTCTATCTAAATGTAAATAATTGGCGAATTTTTTCAAAACATTATGTTTCGTATATGAGCCCATGTTAAGATGACATTAAATCCATTGGCTTGCTTATTATAAATATCAAAATATTTGGAATTTTATGTAATTTTTCAATTTTTTGTATATTTTCATCTCCCAACTTTTGGGAAAACATCAACACGTTTTTATAAAGTGGCATAATGGAATACTATTTTAGGTGAGAACTTGTTAATAAATGCTCATTGCAAAATTATGAGGGATTTTTGATAGCTAGTCGGGTAAATGAGTTATGGGCCCTTGAATGCACGAAAACCCATGACAAATTGTGAAATAAATAACAAATTACATTTTTTCTGACTTTCTTTCGTACAGAAAGGCAGAAATGTTTAATTAGCTTAAATTATTGCTGGCCTCAGCAAATAGTACTATAAATAAGCT
Source organism: Fragum sueziense (assembly GCA_963680895.1). Taxonomy (NCBI): domain Eukaryota; kingdom Metazoa; phylum Mollusca; class Bivalvia; order Cardiida; family Cardiidae; genus Fragum; species Fragum sueziense. Next base: position 59,192,440 of record OY804593.1, read on the forward strand.
ATTGTGGTCAGTTTTGTCTGTTGTCCGTCCGTCTGTCTGTCTACCCGTCCATAATATCAGGTTTACACTCTAGAATCGACAAATATTATCCAATCTTCACCAAACTTTGTCAAAATGTGTATGGTCATAAGCCCTTGTGTTAGATAAATTTTGGACGGAATTACTGCAGAAAGTGCTGAGTTATGTGCCCTTGAATGTCAAGAAGTGCTATTTTTGACAATTTTTGGGATCAAAAAATTTCAAATATTACTCAATCAAATGCAAAACCAAGTGAAAATGTTTGCATTTATAATATCTTGGGTGAGTGTGATTTTCATCCAGATCGAAATTGCAAATTTTGAGTTATCTGCCCTTGAATTTAACAAAATTGCTATTTTAGATTTCATTTTCTCTTTAGCATCCACCAATATTTAAAAAATGAAAGCAAAATTTGGACAAATTGTTGATGTCCATTAGATCTTTTATAGGTTAAAGTTTTGGCATCATTTGAAATGATTTTCCCAAATTATCTGCCCTTGAATTAGACAAATTTGTGGGTCTATGTGCAAATCTAGGGCTAATACGGCAATTTTGTTTAATTCAAGGGCGGATAACTCAAGATAAACATTTTCAATCTGCCTGAAATTCTTACACGTCTGATTTATTATACACAGAAATAATTTGTCCTCTATCGGTTTTAATTGCTCCATGTTTGTGGATGCTAAAGGGAAAATAAAGCCGAAAAAATGCAATTTTGCCAAATTCAAGGGCGGATAACTCAACATTTACTTTTTCAATCTGAATGTTAATCACACTCACCCAAGATATTATAAATCCAAACATTTTCACTTGGTTTTGCATTTGATTGGGTAATATTTGAAATTTTTTTATCCCAAATATTGTCAAAAATAGCATTTTTTGACATTCAAGGGCACATAACTCAGCACTTTCTGCAGTAATTCCGTCCAAAATTTATCTAACACAAGGGCTTATGACCATACACATTTGACAAAGTTTGGTGAAGATCGGATAATATTTGTGGATTCTAGAGTGTAAACCTGATATTATGGACGGGCAGACAGACAGACGGATGGACAACAGACGAAACTGACCACAATAGCTTATTTATAGTACTTTTTGCTGAGGCCAGCAATAATTTAAGCTAATTAAACATTTCTGCCTCTCTGTGCGAAAGAAAGTCAGGAAAAATGTAATTTGTTATTTATTTCACAATTTGTCATGGGTTTTCGTGCATTCAAGGGCCCGTAACTCATTTACCCGACTAGCTATCAAAAATCCCTCATAATTTTGCAATGAGCATTTATTAACAAGTTCTCACCTAAAATAGTATTCCATTATGCCACTTTATAAAAACGTGTTGATGTTTTCCCCAAAGTTGGGAGATGAAAATATACAAAAAATTGAAAAATTACATAAAATTCCAAATATTTTGATATTTATAATAAGCAAGCCAATGGATTTAATGTCATCTTAACATGGGCTCATATACGAAACATAATGTTTTAAAAAAATTCGCCAATTATTTACATTTAGATAGAAAATTGATTAATAAGAACCTTGGGTAGCGCCTGAAAAAAATTACCCCACCCACTTTCAATATACAATATACACCAAACCAAAGGTCCGTTCGATTCAAACTTTTCGGCAAAACACGTCCCCTTTATGTATCTATTTGTACTAAAAATATCATTGGAAAAATTAGGTCCCAGGAAAATGGCCTTATGGAAACCCCTCCTTTGTAAATTGTGTAACGTAATACTAACGTTGTAAAGTCAAAATTCGATTTTCGGCCAGTGCCAGGCGGGGTGCGGACTCCCCTCCCCAACCGCCCTTTTAGATCCGCCCTTGACTGTATTACAGAAAATGTTACAGAAATCATTTCACGAGGTTCAATAATGAAATAATCAGCATTTTCCACTTTTGTCTCAAGGTTTTCTATACTATATATTATGTACACACGCAAAACCCCTACTTTTATTATGCCCGTTTTGTTGTCTGCAACAGCTTCCAAATTGAATCATGTGCCGTTTGGGTAAGGGTAAAGCCGCTGTCAATCTTGAAAAGTCCAAACAGAATGTCGTTTGAGAAATGGGTTTTAACATAGTGAAGATTGTGCATCATGGGATGGATAACGAATACGGACAAAATAATCTCGATTCTGGTTAGATATTTTGCAATAAATTCCTTATCTGTGCGTCAATCTTCAAAAGGTTTGTTACATGTTACCCCGCCTTACCGAGCTCTTTCATCGGATATATGACATTTAAGATAACTCATGGTACTTTTTCCGAAATATTGTCCCAACCGACCAGAAAGCGTAATGATAACGACTATGTCAACACATGTTCATGAATTTTTGAATGGGTGAAAAATGTGGGCTGTTGCTTATCAGACTTCCCAGAAATTGCTAGATTTTTTTTTCAAAAATCTTCTTCTTAACCCCTAAGCCAATTCTTTCTAAACTTGGCAGGAATGTTCTTTATGTGACAATTTTCAAAAAATTTCGTGAATTCTAGATTCGTCAAAAATTGTGGGCGTGGCAGTGCGGGGCTTATCGGACTTAAATCATTTCCAAAATATTTAAAACTCACCTAGGAATGTCCCTTGAGTGATTGTTTTCAACACATGTCCATGATGTTTTGATTGGGTGAAAAATGTGGGCGTGACAGGCTGTGATTTATCAGATTTCGAGAAATTGTTAGAGAATTCTTCATAAAATGCTTCTCCTTAACCATGGGGCCAATATTTACAGTACTTGGCAGTAATATTCCGTGGGTAACTCGTTACAAAAATCTTTCGCGAATATTTGATTGTCAAAAAATGTTGGCATGGCATGACTGGGCTTATCAGACTATAAGAAATCGCGAGAAAAATCTTTAAAAATCAATTTGGCTAATTTTAACCAAACTTGGCAGGAATGTTCCTTGAGTGACTGTTTTCAGCACGTGGTCTTGATTTTTTGATTTGTCGAAAGAAAAAGTGGGCGTGGCAGGGCCGGGCTTATCAGAAATAGAGAAATTGCTTGATAATTCTTCAAAAATCTTCTCCTTAACCATCAAGCGATTTGTTATCACACTAGATAGGAATGTTCATTGGGTGACTCATTTTAAAATTTGTTCGCAAAGTTTTGATTTGCAAACAAATGTGGCCCTGGTAGGGCACGGCTTATCTGACTTAACGAAATCAAGTTTTGACGACTCCAATTGACCTTAGCTTTTGGATAGTCAATGCACATCATTGAGAACTGAATTATGCTTGAGGTAATTAAATTACAAACAGCACTATTCAAGTGCCATTTCATATTTTGTTTATGCCCCCTTATCAAAATATCGGGGGCATATTGTTTTACTCCTGTCTGTCCGTCTGTTAACATTTGCCTTATCTCAAAATTTTTATTTGACATACAAAGCTCAAATTTGGTATGCAACTTCCTTTCAATAATATCTATCTGTTCCATGCAATTTGATCTTACTCAATGTCATCTATTAACCCTTATCAACTCTTTACACAAAAATTAACATTTTAGAAAAATGGCCATTTCGGGGGCATTGGTATTTCACAAACACATCTTGTTCATAAACTTTATTTTTATCTCAAAGAGCATATATATATATATATATTCTTGTGAAAATTCTGAAAATTTCAAGTCAAAATGTTGCGCCGTTCACGACAAATTTGTATTTTTGTGCTAGAATTAATCAAATTGTTGTCTACAACGGTTCAGATTTATATGCAATGTGCTATGTCTGTCTCAACTTTACAGGCATAGACAATTGGTTTCTCCACACCGCGTTCATCGACCGATGGTATAGAAATATCTTTAACCTACTTGTAGAATAAATCACAGTCCATCCATCAATTTTCGGACCACCCCACCAAGCATCGGGTTTTTTTTCCAGTTGGTTTATAAAAAACGTTGACCTGGATACACTGGATCACTAGCTTAATGTAATGCCCTGTTGCACTCATGCATGTCCTCGGACGGCCACGTTGTTGACTTCTCCAATCATCTCTATTCATCATGCATGATCCAAGCTCGTCAGGGGTAGCTGTTCCTGTATCCTGCAAACGTCCACCATGGTTTTGCTTGGGCGTCCTCTGTTCCTCTGTCCATGCTTAGGGGTCAAAAGCACCACTTTGCAAGCAGGCAGCTCTGTATGTCTGCGGCAATGCCCTGTTAGCCCCATCCTCCGAAAGGCTATCTTGTCTGTGACTTTTGGGACTTTCTGATATAGTGCATCATTCTCGATGTGCTCACTTGGGCTTACGTTCAGGACTTGTCTGAGCATCCTTGTGTAGCAGCCATCTAGGGATCTTTTGATGGGAGCCGTAATTGTCCAGCATTCCGATCCAAAAAGTAGTACCGACTCTACAGTGGCAAAGAAGAAGCTCAGCTTGACTTCACGAGGCATTTGTGATTGCCAGACTGTTTTCATACCGTTGAAAGCTCTCCATTTGAGGCCTTTCCTGACTTTGATATCTTTCTCTGTTGTTCCAATCCATGACCCAAGGTATTTGAAATCTTTAACCTCCTTTAGGGGTGTCCCTTAAATGGTTTTCAGAGGGGCTTGGTCTTCTTGGCTTTCAGTGCTAGTCCAACTTCCAAATATTCCTTTTCTACTCTAGTTAGAAGTGTCTGTGCTTGTTTGTTATTGGATAGGAGGCTTATGTGGTCAGCAAAGTCTAGATCACTGAAAGTGACTTCGGGTGATCTTGATGACTTTCTGGGAATGATTGTTAATCTTAAGTCCACCTCTTTCCCCTGTATTGCTTGTTTGAGGGCAAAATAAAGTATGATGATGAAAAGGTATGGTGCGAGAGTGTCTCCTAGTAATACCCCTGCTGTGACTTTGAACTCTTCGCTTTCTCCATCAGGCGTTATCACTCTGGCTAGTGTGTTCGAGTACATGGACTCAATGGCCTGTAGCAGGTTTGGAGGGACATCATAGGCTCTTTAGAACTTCATCATCTTGCCTCTATGAATAGAGCTTCATCATCTTGCCTCTATGGATATAGTCGAAGGCCTTCCGGAAATTTATAAAGCGGAGTACTGCTGGCAAGTTGTTTTTGTTGGCATATTCAATTATTCTTCAGAGTGCCAATATTTGGGCGATTGTTATTCGCTTTTGCCGGAATCCATTCTGGTTCTCCCTCAAGTGGGGATCAATTGCTGTTCGTAGTCTATTCAGGATCATCGGTATTCTCATCTTGGCTGTTATACATGACATACTGATACCCCTGTAGTTGTCTGGTTTCGACAGATTGCCTGACTTTGGGATAGGTATGATATTAGCCTGGGACCACTGTCTAGGGCTAGCGCCTTTTGTCAGCGACAGATTACAAGTTTCCAGAGCAATGCCATCTAAGTCACAGTTCTTCAGCACTTCTGGAGGTATACCATCTGGACCTGAGCTCTTTCCAGACTGAAGTGATGCCTTCACCTTGTTATATGCCTCTTGTGTGAAAGGTCCGTCAACAATGTTAAGATCCACGAGGACCGTGGGAAACTCGCTGTCTGGATCCTATACTACGGGAACATTTCCAAGAAGTTTGCTGAAGTGTGTTGCCCAAGTGCTAAGTTGCAAACATCGTAATTTTTGTTTTATAGGAGCTGTCGAAGTTATAAACAGTGCGAGTTCCTCCATGGGCAACGACTTTTCCTTATTTAGGATTAAGTCTGCATTATAAAGCCTTCTTGGGACTAGGAGCAGCCATGGTTTATCTATCTCGTCCAGTACGTACCCCTTATAGTCAGTAAATCACTTTTTTGCCTTTTCAGGAGAGATAATTGCCCTCTCTTTGCCCAGAAGTTGTGGGTTTCTTTCCTGATTGAAGGGTTCTCTTAACAAACCCTAACCTCCATTCATTTCTTGGGTTGATTTCTTTGAAAGGGTTGGGCCATTTGACGTCGTCTTTAAACTTTAGACGTCAACATTATTTCATTACATGTTCGACCGTATCCTATTCAAGCCATATGTACGGTCCAACCAGCTATCGCCTTCTCTTCTTCCGAAGATAAAATAGTCCATGGCACAGCAAATAACAGCGTTTTTTTCCGTTGCGTTTATCCAATCTCCGAGCAGAGTTGTCGTTCGTTACTCTCACCATACATCTCTGCAACGGGCTGACGCCATGAATGACAAGAATTTTGTCAAACCGAGGAAAACATGTATCATTACTGTTAAACTGTTTCATGTGTAACATAATAAAGAAGACAAAGAAATAATGATTCCGGGTACATTTGAAAGCAATTATTACTAATGAATTTACCCATTTGCAATGGAACTATTTTCTCAAGCCTCTTTACTAATGGCAATGCATTTCGTGCTAAAAGTAGACTCGGTTCTGGTGTTTTGTTTTGATAAACCGTCGGTGTTGTTATAAAATCTCGTATTTATCGCTTGAATCAAGCCGTAGTTTGAGATTTTACAACAATACTTACGAAATACTATTGTTTGTCCGAAATTACGTCACGATTAGCTGGATAAAATCGCTCCCTGTCTGAATGAAATGTACAGAAAAATTACTGCGCACTTAAATGAATAGTCTGGTTCCCTGTCGTACTATGTATTTTAGTACGTCAGGCACTTACTAAACATGGCTGCCCCCAGTGGTGTAATTTAATTACAATGATAAAGAACAAAGTTCTTTAACCTTGTGAGCAAAGCCTAAGGGTCATTAGAAGAGTAGATAGGTTTCGGTATATTTCTAACTCTAGCAATAAAAGTTTTACATAACCTCAACGCTAACACGAAATAAAACGGTTTCAAATTATGTACATGAAAACTATATTAAGGCAATTTGGATGAGTCACCTATCAGTTGTCCGGTTACCTCAGGGGTAGAGCCGCTAGAGCGTCTGACTTGGGTTCAAGAGGTCCCGGGATCGAATCCCACGTTGAGTATATATTTTTCTTCCACTTTTTGTTTTAATACATTTTCTCAAACCAAACTATTCTAGAAATCACTAAGATGCAATTAAAACACAATTGGTAATTGCGTTTTTATTACGTCTTTGCAATCTCTAGAACCATTTGGTATGAAAAATGTAAAAAGAAAGGGGGGTGACTAAAATACATTTCACTCCTGGGATTCGAACCAGAGACCTCTAGACTTCTATGCAGACGCTCTAACCACTGAGCTAATCTGACTTCTGGTTGGATGACCATCCAAATTGCCGTTATATAGTTTTCATGTACATAATTTAAAACTGTTTTATCTCGGGTTAGCGTTGAGGTCATGTAAAACTTTTATTGCTAGAGTTAGAAATATACCAAAACCTATCTACTCTTCTAATGACCCTTCTTTGCTCACAAAATTAAAGAACTTTGTTCTTTACCTTTGTTAAAATATCAGCGCAATGGACGTCGCCATTACTGGTGTCTTCCTGACCCAATAATGCAGTATTAGGGGCAGGTAAGCCAGACTATCAAATGAATGACATCAATTTAAAATTTTAAATTATTATCGTTGGAAAATGATTTTAAATTTTAAGCAACGTGAAGTATGGTATATTTTGGACTTCGGAAAAGAAAAAAAATGTTATTGCCATTTTCATGTGATATAAAGTGACGTAATCTAGCCGATGATGACGCAATACTCTCTGGGCCAACTACAGAGGTGAATGTAATGAATGAATCGTGTGAAAGAGAGTTGAGTTTATCGTGTAAGGTCGACTTCGGTATACTATAAGTAGCTGCGGCTCGCCTCACCGACATTGCATTGAATTGAATAGCCATTAAAGTGGTGACGCAATGGGGTTGTGTTTGTGTTAAATACTTAGAATACACCTTTAAGATAACAATACATCAATTAAGGATGTTATCCGATGCCTGTATCGAAGAAATTAAGCCCTTAAGTGATTATATAGATTTATGTCCCACTTGTTGAATGACGTTGTCCTTTTACTGGGTCTGGTGTGCTACTTCCCGAAGTTGAGGCTAAAGGCTCCATTGGACAGCTCCTTCTTGTGTTCTGGTTTGTCCGATAAAGCCGCCATACTTCTTGTTGAAGTGGCCGACATCTGTTTGCTCGCCTTTAGAGCTGATTTTCATGCCAGGTCTACCCATGTTTACGACAGCGAGTGCTACCCAGTCCAAACTAGATGTTGTTGGAAGTTCCTTTCAATGATTTAAATACTATATGCCTGTTGCACCTGGGATTTGTTCACCTTTCGCAGATAAATTATAATCAATAGGGAACGATTTTATCCAGTTCATCGTGATGTAATTTCGGACAAACAAACAATATTTCGTACAGTTGGTGCCACATCGTATGTCACGTGTTTATGTTTGTTTAACGTTCAGTTACATTTGAACAAAATATAAACATTGTGCCATACGATGTGGCGCCAACTGTAGGTATTGTTATAACATCTCGAGACATAATGGTAAACCCATTCTACGATACTGCATCTTCAAATTTTCTTTTCCTCGAGGTTGATGTTGTAGATAACGACTGACATTTCGTTTCCCTCGGTAGTAATGAGGCGATGGTGTCTTTGGCTATTGTCCTATTTTCACTGATAACTTCATTGTTTGCAGGAATGATTTTGCCAAATAAAAATATTGGATTAGGAATTATACTGATTCTTTTATTCTCGTTTTTCCTTTAGATATAATTGTCACGTTTGTTTTAAATGAACACCACAAAGCACATCGATGCAGTGACCTTATTTGAAAACATTTGTTATTATCCAGCAACATTTATAAACTGTTTTATTCATTTGTTTCGAAAACATAAAAAAATCGGTCAATTTATATAAAAACAATTTATATCGAAATATACCCAAATTTATGATATTCGAGCATGAATCGAAGAAAGGTCGCCGGAGCCGTATACAAGTCTGAATCACGGTGTATAATCAGGTGACTTAGAATTTCCGATAATCTTCAATTACTTTGTCAATACTTGACCAATTTGAATTCGGTTGAAGCAGAGAATGTGGAAATATGTCAGGAATAACATGGTCGTGGTAGATTTTTTAAAAAAATCAACTGATAAAAAAGTTATTGAAGATAAACCAAACGTTTTAAAAATCGACCACGTCCATCTAATGCGTGACGTCTGTCTTCATTCTCTGCTTCAAACCGAATTCAAATCGGTCCCGTAATAACAAAGTTATTGAAGATATTCCGTAATTATTGCATCACGTGATTATCCACCGTGTGAATGTCGAGTGTATCTACACGAAAGTCCATCAAGTTCGGCTTATAATATTTTTGGCATTTTCCAACCTTCTCTACTTCAAACCGAATTCAAATTGGACAAGTATTAACAAAAATATTGATGATTTTCGGAAATCCTGAGTCACGTGATTTTCTACCGTGGTTATCACATTCGTTGAGTGAGCGTTTTCACGGTACGGAAACTACAGAGACAGAGCCATTGGCTCTGCCGCTTAAATCCTCTGGGGGCTTCCGGCCATGTGTGGCTCTGTCTCTGGGGTCGTGATTTTTTGACAAAAACAGGTGAGTGTTCAACTTTGTTGTTCATTTATTTTCTTCTGGTGCTTAAAATCGAAAAACCGGGAATGTCATGCTCCCCTAAGACCATTTATCTGCCTGTTCTAATTCTGTGGGCTTCAAAGTCGGCAGGGTTTTCACAGGATCATTGTCGTCGTGGGTCGACCCTATGTGATTTTTTCTTGTTTACATCATGTATTCATGTACATTTCAACGGTAAATAGCCAATTTCTGCAGCCAAAACATGTGATATACTAATTGAGGGATAATCTCGATCAGACATTGCTTTCCCATGTAACAAAACCTTAGAAATGATTGGCAAACGTAAAGTTTGAGCAATTTCTATCGGTGGCTCTGTCTCTGGCGGCTGGCTCTGTCTCTGGCGGCTGGCTCTGTTTCTGCGTGCTTGGTGAAAAAAATTAATCTATCGCAAAATTCGTGTCGAAGTAATTTACTCACACACTGAATAGATCATATTGTGTATGGCGAATGGTTCAGTCACCGATTAAACCCTTTGCAAAACATCGAACATTCAGCGTTGTTCAATTTCAAAGCTACAATTAAACAATGTCCTTTGAATGATCAAAGATCAGCGTGTCTAAATTGACGGGGGAAGAGGGATTTCGATTTAAGTAAATATGTGACTCGGAACCGAACATCCTGTGATAAAGACATCGTACTATCTGGAGCAAGCTACTGAACTCTCACGGCCACCGCGCAAAATGTGCCATTTTTCGCTTTTATTCAGTGGAAAACATGCTTCTCTTCCAATTTACATGTATTGGAATATACACTAACCTTTCGTCACGGCTCATGATTCTATGTAGTACTGTACTTAAGGCGACAAACTGGGTGTTGACAAAGAAACAATTACACGATGGGTAATCCACGTGATTTGGGGAAAGGTCCACACCGAAAAAATGTCTGTTTCAAGTATATTTTGTTCTATATCTCAGTTTAAACTCTACGTATTTTGACGAGCAATTGCACCATACGCGCATTTGAGAGGGTAATTCCTGAACCTCTTTATGCAAAGTATTCCATAGTTTTATTAAAATGCAACCAAAAACATTCATTTTGAATGTTTCGAGAAACCATGGGATTTGATGCGGAGTGAGTTAGAACCGGGGAATGTACCTCTCAATGACGCGCGTGCGGTGCACTTTATCTCGTCAAAATCCGTCGAGTATTAGCTGAGAAAATACACAAAACAGACTTGAAGCAGACGATTTTTCGGTGTGAACGTCAGGGGCCTGTTTCATCAAAACATTTTTAAAAGAAGTAATTTTGACTAAACGATGTCTTAAATATCGGTTAAAACAACAATCGCATAATCCAGGGGCTCGTATTTTCAACGATCTTACGACAAAGTTTTTGTATAAAATGTGTAACAAAACATCTGAGTGCACGAGAAATCAGATTGGACCAATCAGGTTTGTTGTTACAAGTAACTACGCAAAAATTAATCGTACGAGCGTTGATAATACGGACCCCAGGTCTTGATAAATTGGTGATACGCGTTTCTTGTCCAAAACGTGTCGTAAGTCATCGGTAAGACAAAGACAAAAAATACGTCTTAAAAATGAAACTGGCCCTTGTTTTTTTTTTTTTTTTTTTTTTTTTTTTATTATTATTATTAATTTTGCACCAATATATCCGACATCTTTCCATTTAATCCTTCCCAAGCAAGACATTTTTCTGGTGCATTGCGAGAAAAGAAAATTGCTCATAACCAGCATTTTCATATTTTTTCTCACAGATTTCAATGATAACTATTACATATTTGATACTTCGGAGCTATGCACAGATACATACATGTCTCTCTCATGAGAGGGGGGGGGGGGCGCCCATCTGCATCCTTGCATGTCTGGACATCATTTTGAATTGGAGCAGTCCTAAATAAGAATTCTATGTATCACCTAATGTGATATAATACCCCGCCATTACATTTGTCCGGATAAGTGTTTTTGTCGAAAAACAAAGGACAGTGACTCACAAAATAAGAAAGGAATATTTATGCTCCTTTGATACAGAACTTGTCTTTATTGAGATATATCCACCCATGAAATTTCATGATCATAGCTTCGATACTTTCAGAGATATGCTTTGGACAAGAATTTTGTAAACAGACTAAAATTAACCGACAGTTCAAAGCGGAGCCAGCCGCCAGAGACAGAGCCAGCCGCCAGAGACAGAGCCACCGATAGAAATTGCTCAAACTTTACGTTTGCCAATCATTTCTAAGGTTTTGTTACATGGGAAAGCAATGTCTGATCGAGATTATCCCTCAATTAGTATATCACATGTTTTGGCTGCAGCAATTAGCTATTTACCGTTGAAATGTACATGAATACATGATGTAAACAAGAAAAAATCACATAGGGTCGACCCACGACGACAATGATCCTGTGAAAACCCTGCCGACTTTGAAGCCCACAGAATTAGAACAGGCAGATAAATGGTCTTAGGGGAGCATGACATTCCCGGTTTTTCGATTTTAAGCACCAGAAGAAAATAAATGAACAACAAAGTTGAACACTCACCTGTTTTTGTCAAAAAATCACGACCCCAGAGACAGAGCCACACATGGCCGGAAGCCCCCCAGAGGATTTAAGCGGCAGAGCCAATGGCTCTGTCTCTGTAGTTTCCGTACCGTGGTTTTACACGGTACGGAAACTACAGAGACAGAGCCAATGGCTCTGTCGTTCAAATCCTCTGGGGCGCTTCCGGCTATGTGTGGCTCTGTCTCTGGGAGCAGGATTTTTTGACAAAAACAGGTGAATGTTCAACTTTGGTGCTCAATTATTTTCTTTTGGTGCTTAAAAGCGAAAAAACGGGAATGTCATGCTCCCCTAAGACCATTTATCAGTCGGTGCTACTTGTGTGGGCTCCAAAGTCGGCAAGGTTTTCACAGGATCATTGTCGTCGTGAGTAGACCCTATGTGAATTTTCTTTTTTACATCCTATATTTATGTACATTCCAACGGTAAACAGCCAATTGCCGCAGCCAAAACATGTTATATACTAATCGAGGAATACTCTCGATTAGACATCCCTTTCCCATGTCACAAAACCTTAGAAATGACTGGCAAAAAGAAGATTTGAGCAATTTCTACCAGTAGCTCTGTCTCTGGCGGCTGGCTCTGTCTCTGGCGGCTGGCTCTGTCTCTGTGTGATAGATTTAAATTTTAATCCATCAGAAAATTCGTGTCGAAGTAATGAACTTTATTTACTCACACTGAATAGATCATATTGCGTATGGCAAATGGTTCAGTCACTGAGTAAACGCTATCCAAAACTTCGAAGTTTCAGTGTTGTTCAATTTCAAGCCTACTACAGGCGACAAACTGGGTGTTGACAGAGAAACAATTAGTGTGCGTTTTGTCTCGTAAAAATCTGCAGCAAACGGAAAAATATTGGTTATCAGGTCTTTTTATTCTGCATCAATGTAATCCGATATCTTTCCATTGATTTGTTCCCAAACAAGACCTTGTTCTCATGCATTGTGAGACAAGAATATGGCAGAAAACCAGCATTTTCATCTTTTTTTTCTCGCAGATTTCAATAATAAATATTGCATATTGATACTTCGGAACCAATGACAGATCTGTTCATTTCTCTCTCATTAGGGGCGGACGTCGTCTGGATCCGTGCATGTCTGGACATCATTTCGAATAGGAGCAGTCGGAAACTAGAAATCTATCAGTAAATGTGATAAAATATGTCCACCACTACATTTGTCCAGACAAGGGTTTTGTCCAAAACAAAGGTAATAACTCACAAAATAAGCAAGGTAGGGTCATGCTCCTTGTACACAGAACTTTCACGATCATAGCTACAATACTTTTAGAGATACCGGTATGCTCTGAACAAGTATTTTGTACATACACGGACGGACAAATGGACAGACAGACTGATACCAGTATACCCCTTAAAAAGTCGAGAAATGTCACAACCAGTGACCCGTATTATCAACGCTCGAACGGTTATTTTTTGCGTAATTACTTATAACAATAAACCTGATTGGCCCAATCTAATTTCTCATGCAATCAGATTTCTTCTCTCATACTTTACACAAATATAAAATCGTGGTTGTAAGATCGTTGATAATACGGGCCCCAGGTCTTGATTGGAATAGGATTAAAAGACAAACGAGTTATAAACGTGACTACAAAGTAACGGACAACTTACCGTCTTATGTTGCTGTTACATCACAGCGTATAGAGCCATCGTATGGGTAACGTGTGAATGAATTGGACATATACTGAAATACGCTTGGGGTACGAATGAATACCGGGTATATTTCAGGCGCGCTTTGGTACGTTGAAGTACGCTGATGTACGCTAACGACCAGAAGATTTTATGAACATGCACATGAACTTTTCAGCACAACCTCGAAAAGGATTATCCTATTCAGTCTAAAAATAAGAACTGGTTATAGTACAAGAAATATTTAATTTGTGATAGAAACTAAAATGTCGCTTAGGAGGTTCCAGAATTTTTTGTTTGTTTGTACATGTATTAAAATCTCATGCATTTTACCTTCGAAATCATTCACATGCTTCATTTCACATGTTTAATTGAACATAAAGTTTGATATATCGTGCTTGACATGTATATTATGGACAATAAGATGCAACCTTTTAATCAACATTGAACAAGAAAACGAGAGATTCAACTACTTCAGAAACTAGAACACTATGGAATTAGAGGCAAAACAATTACAAAATTAGAAGTTTTCCTGATCAACACTCACAAATAAAAAAGATTATAAGTTAAAGATAACGTTTAGGATTTTAAGAAAAAGATCACTATTAGGAATGTCCATTAAAATATAATTATGTTTACTAATAAGCTAATCCGTCATGTTATTCACTTCAGGGCATACATAGTTCCGAAGTATCAAATATGAAATATTTATCATTGAAATCTGTGACAAAAATATGAAAATAATGATTATCAGCAATTTTCTATTCTCGCAATGCATCAAAACAATATCTTGTTTGGGAAAGATTAAATGGAAAGAAAGATATCGGGTTACACTGATGCAATAAAAAAAGGGCCTGATAATCAGTATTTTCTTCCTTTGCTGCAGCTTTTTATGTGACAAATCGTACAAATCAGTTTGTGGCCTGTGGTAGCTTTGAAATTGAACAACACTGAAATTTCGATGTTTTAGAAAGCATTTACTTAGTGACTGAACCATTCGCCATACGCACTATGATCTATTCAGAGTGTGAGTCAATTAGGTACATTACTTCGACACGAATTTTGTGATGGACTAAAATGTTTAACCTAGCACGCAGAGACAGAGCCAGCCGCCAGAGACAAAGCCACTGGTAGAAATTGCTCAAATCGTATTTTTACCAATCATTTCTAAGGTTTTGTGACATGGGAAAGGGATGTCTAATCGAGAGTATTCCTCGATTAGTATATAACATGTTTTGGCTGCGGCAATTGGCTGTTTACCGTCGGAATGTACATAAATACATGATGTTAACAAGAAAAAATCACATAGGGTCTACTCACGACGACAATGATCCTGTGAAAACCATGCCGACTTTGGAGCCCACACAAGTAGCACCGACAGATAAGTGGTCTTAGGGGAGCATGACATTCCCGTTTTTTCGCTTTTAAGCACCAAAAGAAAATAATTGTGCACCAAAATTGAACATTCACCTGTTTGTGTCAAAAAATCCTGCTCCCAGAGACAGAGCCACACATGGCCGGAAGCGCCCCAGAGGATTTGAACGGCAGAGCCTTTGGCTCTGTCTCTGTAGTTTCCTAACCGTGTTTATGTAAATTTTTATTTCTGTTTTCATTTGGCATGACACTGACCTTGATGCAAAACATATTATTGTTGGTGCAAGATCGTATGACACATGTTTATATTTTGTTCAATATTCAATTACATTCGAACAAAATATAAACATGTGCCATACGATCTTGCGCCAACAATAGATGATGCGAATAAACAAACATTCGCCAAACAAACTTAAATCATAGTACATGGATATACGAAAAAATATGACTAAACTAGGAAAAAGCAGTATGTAAGATATGATAATTAAAGATAAAACTGTGTTATGTCAAATGTAATGAGTAATACCAAAACGAAGAAAAATATAAACTCCCCATTTCAAAATTGCTAAAGACGACAAAATAGATGTTTATGATGATAATCAGCATTTCTTCTTTTCTTAAAGTTTTATTGCGTCTCAAACAATGTCATACGCGCATAATTTATTATACATGTAGACCGACGTATGTGTATAAATTTATATTTATAAATGAGGATATTCCTGGCCATACTCAAATCCGCATCCGCATTACGTTTCAGCCCATTCCCACTCATTGAATATTTTTGACTCCCCACAATAATTTGGAAAACATTGGAGGAAGTCAGAAATGAAGAAATTGCTTGTGGCAATCAAATTCTTCATTTCCCACAATGTTGTTTACATCAAAAGAATTCAGCCGTTTGGAAATGGGTTAAATTATGCTTCATTTGCGACCTGTTTTTACGTGCCCCGTCAGTAATTAGACCGTATATTTGCGTGTGACTGAATCTTAACCCTTTACCAGACGGCAAAATTTTTTACCCCCAATGGCAACGAATTTTGTTCTAAAAATAGACATGGTTTACTGTTATATTTTGATAATCCGTTAGTGTTGTTTTAAAATCTTTTAACTGCGTCTTGAATCAAGCCGTAGTTACGGGATTTTATAACAACACCTACAAAAAATTTTTGTTTGCCCGTGATTACGTCACAGCTAACTCCCTATTTGAAAGGTGTTGCAGACGACAATTCAAGAGGATAAAACGCAAAAAATCTTTCCATTTTGAGTAAGAAAACATTGTGGAAAATGAAGAAATTGCTTGTCACAAACAATTTCTTCATTTTCCATAATGTTTTCCAAAGCCTTTATCTTGTGGGGTGTCAAAAGAGTCCCTGTGTGGTAATGGGTTAATTTGCATAGAGGTAGGTACACGATACGGCGGGTGATCAAAGTGGTTATTTTACACGAACAGTGAGCTGTAGACTTCTTTTGGGGAGTTATGGAGTATTCACTGTGTTTTGAAAAATAGTAAATGTTGTGTTGAGTTCAAAAGCTTCACGCACGAAAGGTTATTGAGGTAAAGATCGTTTTGCAGTTTAGAGTATACTTCATATACTTAATTCTAGACTTTCTATTAGGGTATCCTTTAATCTACATTTATAAAGTACTTGTTTAAATTCATAACACGTTTGATAACAAGATTTAAAGATATGTGCACGGATTAAAGTATGTAAGTTGTTTTAAAGTTTGTTAATAAGGTTGTAAAATGACAAAAACTTCTACTGTTCAGCCACCAGGCGACAGTTTGTCTATATATTTATCAGTGCAAATTAACCCTCTCCCAAACAAGACCTGGTTTTGACGTTCCTAATAAAAATGGCTTGAGAAAACATTGAGACAAAAGAAGAAACTGCTGATAACCAGCAGTTTCTCCTTTTGTCTCAATATTTTCTGTCATATTTACACAAATTCTATCTTAAATACCTTCCATTTTGTCATTTGTGTCAGTTTTTGAATTGTGGCACCCTAAAATTTTGTCATTTGGGAAAGGGTTAATCCATTTCCGGGAAAAAATAGTGGAATATGAAAGCTGCAGCAGATGACACGTATGTGTTGAGGGTGATGGGGATTTTTGTACAATATAGCAAGGAAAATATTGAGGCGAAAGGAAAACAGATCAACAGCATCTCAATGTTTCCCTAAATCTTTTCGTTCTGACATGGGAAAGGAGGAACGGTTAGAAAACATTGTTGAAACGAAGGAAAGTTATAATAAACCATTCATCTCTTGAAGTTTGTCCAAACTGTTTTTTAAACTGGTGAATTTCAGATTCTTTTGCATAAATTATGCCGCAATCGGAAAGGAACTCAGCTTCACAAATGATGGGCCTAAAAGGATACGACAATACATGTATAATATAGCTTTCGAAAACACTTGAAAAGAACACTAATAAGTTAACTACATGTATTTGATGTCGCTATTTTTTCTTCTATTAATAACCCTCTAAAAAGGGTGAGGTGAATGACATTTTACTGGGACAGGGATGATTTCTTCTGATCATTTCAACCCTTTTGCAAATAAGCCTTGGTTTTGACGAATGCAGATTTGAAAATCGTTGAAGTAAAGTAAAGAAAGTGGTGTTTTCATTAACCTTAACATTTGCTGTGCTTTATTTTTATCAAAACAAATTCTGTCTGATTCAACACGAGTTTTGTCGTCTGCAGCAGTGTTCAAATGGGAGTTGTCTTTTATGATAGGAACTAAGGGTTAATACATTTGAGCCGGGATCTGGTAAAACGTCCCTTATAACATTTGAGACAGCCATTTATAGCTCCACTGGCCTTTCAGGCCACCGGGCTATTGTCATGGCGGTGTGTCCGTCGTGCGTGCGTGCGTCCGTCCGTGCGTGCGTCCGTAAACTTTTTCTTTAAAATTCTTCTCAAAAACTACTGGGTGGATTTCAACCAAACTTCACAGGAATGATCCTTGGGTGACCCTCTCTCAGATTCCTTCAAAGAATATGGATTGAATCAGAATAACCTGAGTTATCTGCCATTGAATGTCAAAAATAGCAGGTTTTGACTTTAGTTTTCTTCTAAAATCTACAAATACTGAACAATCAAGACAAAACTTTGACAGAATGATGCTGACTACAAGATCTTGCCTTGGTAAAATTTTCAGCTTGATCTGAATTTTACATCATGAGTTATGTGCCCTTGAAATTGACAGAATTGCCATTTTCGGCTGTATTTTGACTTTGTTTTCACTCTAGTAACTACAAATATTTACTAAACAAGACAAAACTTTAATAGAATGATGCTGACTATAAGATCTTGCCTTGGTAAAATTTTCAGCTTGATCTGAACTTTAAAGCATGAGTTATGTGCCCTTGAAATTGTCAAAAATTGCCATTTTCGGCTCTATTTTGCTGGTTTTGACTTTATTTTTACTCTAAAATCTACAAATACTGACCAATCAAGACAAAACTTGGACAGAATATATTTAAGCATTATATGCTGCCTGGGTGTAATTTTCAGCTTGATCGGAATCTTACATCATGAGTTATGTGGCCTTGAATTGGACAAAATTGTCATTTTCGACTTTGTTTTCACTCTAACAACCACAAATGTTAACCAATCAAGATGATACTTGGAACGAATCTTGTTGACAACAAGATCTTGCTTATGTGTAATTTTCAACATGATCACACTGTTACAATCTAAGTTATGTGCCGTTGAAATTGACAAAATTTCAGTTTTCAACACTTTTTCCACTCTTGAAGCCACGAATATTGACTAATATTTGAACAGAATGATAGTGACCATAATATCTTGCATGTGTTTAGTTTTCGATTTGATTTTAAATATACATACTGAATTATGTGTCCTTGAATTTTGCAAAATCACAGTTTTACATTTTATTATCGCTCTAACATCCCTAAAATATTAGTCAATCATTTACTTTCTTTTTGCATTGACCACATGATTGCTGCTTTTGACTGTGCTTTTGCTGTAAGAACCACAAGTATTCAAAAATCTAGTCAAAACTTGGATTTAATATTAAAAGAAATTCAGGCCTGTGGAGCGACTCAAGACCTTCAGGTCTTTCTAGTTTAAAGATCAATATGCGCCTAGTGGCAGTCTGACCTGGATCCATGTTACTTTCATATGGTTGCTACAGACCATGGCAAGGCTATCGGAGAACAACATGGTTCCTGATCAGACTGCGTGTATACGCAGGCTGATCTGGAAACATGTTTGGCTCAAAAGCCTTAAAGGACCTTTTTCCAGATCCTGGCTCATTTACATTTATTGATGTTACACCCAAGACAAATTATCTTTCACGGAATTTTGCCGAACAAAGTTTAAAAACAAGTTTGAAAAAATGGTTATAAAAGAGCAATTTTCTGCTTTGCAATGTTTTTCTGTTTAATAATTCAACTTATTCAAATGCCCCTAAAACTGAAATCTTATCCCTTTCCTCATTAAATATCTGTGCCTTCAACACTTAGTAACTTTTAGCAGATTTGTTTTTCTCCAAAGATTTGTGGTCACCATTGTTTTCATCGCTCGATATTGTTCTTCAACGGCATGGTAACTAGATCAAAAATAACTTTTCATGATTTGACTTAAACTTACAAACACGATTTAGGGTTGTTTAATTTACAAACATGTTTCAGACGTCAAAACGTGTTTTGTTATTAAAGAATATTTGTGTACTAACTATAGATATTTAGGCAAAAGTAGTTTTTCTGATGTCTCAATATTCCCTATACCATAATCACATCAAAATCAGGGGCCCGTTTTATCAGCGATCTTACGACCACGATTTAGTATAAACTGTGTAACAAAACATCTGATTGCACGAGAAATCAGATTGGACCAATCAGGTTTGTTGTAACTTGTTTCAAGTAATTACGAAAAAATAATCGTACGATCGTTGATAATACGTGCCCCATGTCTTTTTCGGACTTGTAAAGCCTTAAATTTAGGTTAACCCTTTCCCAAACAAGACCTTGTTTTGACGTCCAAAAAAGAAAAGGCTTGGGAAAACACTGAAACAAAAGAAGAAACTGCTGATAACCAGCAGTTTCTCCTTTTGTCTCATTATTTTCATTGCCATTTTTTACACAAATCGTATCTTAAATAACTTCCATTTTGTCATTTGTTGCAGTTTTTGAAGTGGATCACCCTAAAAGTATGCCATTTGGGAAAGGGTTAAGTAATTGATCGTGTTCTTTCAGATCTGAGACTTATGCAAGTACAAGATGTTGCGACAAGCTATTTTCTACGCTATAGTGGCGTTTGTCTTCTACCAAATTATTCAGTATAGGTAACACTGGTGGCGAACTCGGCCAAAGCGTGGGACGTTTTTTCGCGATCATAGTATTCCGTCGGTGTTGTTATAAAATATCGTAACTACGGCTTCGATAAAGCCGTAGTTACGAGATTTTATAACAACACAGACGGTTTGTCAATACATATCGGTAAATCCGGTCTACTTTTAGAACAAATTCATTGTTATTAGAACACCTATCAAATCAGATCTTTAAACTCACATTTAAACGCAAAATATATGTACCTTGTTGTGGCGAAAAACGTCCCTCTCTTTAACCACCAGTTACTCTTTACTCCACGTCTTTGATCTTTACTTCTACAACATTCAATTTATCACATTTTGTAGACAACTAAACATCGAACTTGAAACTGCTGTAATTTTGCATACGATTGTTCAAATCTTGCAAGGGTATCACACCTGCAAGATTCGAACCAACGTATGCAAAATAATGAGAAGTAGGGTGATTTTCATTGGTTTACCAACTTTGAAGGTACAATTTATAAACATATACCTTACCATCGTGACCGTACTATAGAATTGTAGAGAAAAAATGTAAGAAGTAGCCTACTCTTCTTTCGTAGGCTCCTTTTGAGATATGCTGGCTGTTTCGAAATAGGACATCTTGTTTTGTTCCGGTGTTTTACAAGGTTCTTCTCTCGATATTAAAGATATTCATTAGATACAA
Source organism: Fragum sueziense (assembly GCA_963680895.1). Classification (NCBI taxonomy): domain Eukaryota; kingdom Metazoa; phylum Mollusca; class Bivalvia; order Cardiida; family Cardiidae; genus Fragum; species Fragum sueziense. The sequence goes on from OY804593.1 coordinate 59,213,487, forward strand.
AAATACTTCATGTAATTTCGTTAACTACTTCTCAACGACTACGGAACTTGACGAGGGCATCCGTGTTTTAAGCATCAAGATACCTTCGTCAGTCTCCGCTGCCACGGATGACATCGGGAATTCACGAAGACATTTATTGGAACATTTCCGTTTTTACTAGATTCGATATTTGATTTATGTTCCGAAGGCCTATATGTACTTGATGTTAATGGGTTACGAAAAGGGTAAAATAGTATTTTAATCGAACTTACTAATGATAGTACACTCAACAAAATAAATTAAGGGTCAAGATTTTGAGATTACAATTTATATACAAAAATATCTTATGACTATGTATTTATTTTCTAATAAGGAGTTCGTCATATTATTAACAAAATCAAACAGTAAAACGGCTGATTATTTTCAGAAATTTAAGCGACATTACACCTGTAACACAGAAACCGTCAGTTTTGCAGTGCTGAAACGGTGGTGGGTGGGGTAAACATTTTAACAAATCTTACAAATCAGGGTAAAAAATGCCTTTTAGAAAAGCGTATGTCCTCTGCATAATGGAACCGCTTCTCTAACTCGTGTTCGAAAGATAGGGCTTGGTTTGAATGTCTTTTGAGAAATAAGAGCCCATACCTCGATGAGGTCTGCAGCGAGCTCCACTCCTCTGATGGTGTGCGTTATTGGGTTGAAATGAGACACTGAAACATGCCCCATGCATGTTCTATAGGTTTCATGTCATGTGACCTGGCCGGTCAGTCCAAACGATCAACATCTTGATCATAAAGATACTGATTTACCACTCAAGCACGGTGAAAGATTGCATTATCTTCCATTAGCACAAATTCCCGACCCATGACACCAGCGTAACGAATAACGTATGGTGCCAGGATTCCGTCTATGTAACGTCGAATATTCACAGTGCCATTTAAGAGCATGTGTAGGTCTGTGTGACTGTCTTACAAGATGTCAGCCCAAACAATAACTAATCTGCACCCAAACTTATCGTGTTGGGTATTGAAAAATCTACGAAACGTTCATAACGTTGACGCCAGAAACGTCTACGACCGCCATGGAAGCCCATACAAAATTAGACTCGTCTGTGAACAATACATGTCGGAAATGTCTCAATTGCAAATTAACGTGTGTGTAGGCTAACGCTTAGCAGTTCCTTAGGTTTTTTAACATCATTGGAGACGGTACCACGGGACGGCGAGCGCACAAGCTGGCATCACTCAGCCTGTTCAGAAGTGCCTGTGCTGAGATCAGAACACCAGAAGCTTTTTCGGCGTTTCCATTGAGAGAATTTAGCCGATTCAAACCTCTGACGTGTCACCATAACATCAACTGAACGGTCGTCACGTTCCACAAGAATCCAAAGTCACTTTGGCTAACATCGTGATCGTGGGGCACCTGGCGCTGTCTGCCTGCGAACAGCCGTCCGACGGCCCTGGACTTCTCTGTTTCCGGTATAAGATTTCTAGACCTGTTTAAATGCTGTCACTGCAGTGTTTCTCTGATTTTCGAAAGATTCGAGTCTAAATTTTGAAAGGAATCTTTTCATCGACACATTACATACTTTCTATACTCCGGCATTACACCCAAAATTTAGGGGTAGGCATGTTTGTCACTAAAGGACAGATCATCCAGTTGTTACTGCGCAACTTACTGCGCATATCCTTAAATAACGAAATAAAGCTGTTTCAGTAATTGGCCTTTTCAGCAAATGTATTTTTTAAATTTAGTTAATGTTTGGTTGATAAATGACAAGACCCTTTTCGGTTATTTCAATTTTCTCTGTTTGGTCAATTAAAGTGTAATAGTACTCGGATGGTACATATCGCTTTCTTTTACGCGTTCAACATGTGGCGTTAGCTTTAGGAAACGGAGCAACAAAAGCAAAGTGGTGTCTTTATGAGCTAGTCCGTTTCAGATGGACACAAAAGATTACACTTTTTATTATCTTAATCTGGTAATAAGGAAGAAAATGGGTATAAGTAGTGAAACAATTTCGGACGGAGCTGCAAAAAGTAAACCAAATTTTACTTATAACACAGAAAAACGCTTGGTTTGATATATTTTTATGCTCCCCGAAAAAATTTCGGGGGAGCATATAGTCGCCATGCTGTCCGTCCGTCCGTTCGTCCGTCCGTCCGTCCGTGTGTCCGTCCGTCCGTCCGTCCACAGCCATATCTCAGCAACCCTTGGACCAAATTCAACGAAACTTCACATGTGAACTCCCAGGGATAATCCCTAGGGACCTTTTTCTCCGTTTGTTGATTTGAGGCTGCGTCATGGAAAAAGGGGCCTTAATGTAAAAATTAGATTTTCTCCAATTTCTCTTCATCCAATAGGCAGAATTTAATGAAATTTTGTTCTTTTGTGATAAATGAGATGTTCTAGACCATATTCTATAAATAATGTGTGTACAAAAAATCTGTCATGGGAAAAGGGGGCTTAATGTATGATAATTTGTCCGTCCGTCCGTCCACAGACATATCTCAGCAACCCTTGGACCAAATTCAATGAAACTTCACATGTGAACTCCCAGGGATAATTCCTAGGGACCCTGTCCTCCGTTTGTTGATTTGAGGCTGCGTCATTGAAAAAGGGGCCTTTATGTAAAAATTAGATCTTCTCAAATTTCTCTTCATTCAATGGGCAGAATTTAATGAAATTTTGTAAATGTACTTTTGTGATAAATGAGATGTTCTAGACCATATTCTATAAATAATGTGTGTACAAAAAATCTGTCATAGGAAAATGGGCTTAATGTATGATAGTTTTTATTTTGTGACAAACACTTATTCGGGGAGCATAATCCGTCTATGACGGCTCTTGTTCTTTTTTTGTTTTTGTAGGCATGACTAAGCACTATGTCTACACCAAAAAAGAAAAAAATTCTTATCGCTGGAATACTTTTTATTATCAGAAACGTTGCGAAAAAAGAGCAATTTCAGCTACTTTTGAAAGAATGGTTTAGTAAAAATTTCAAAATTATCATTAAATTTTCCCAAATTGATACTCATTTAGACAGAATAAAACATATTGAACACAATAAAGACTCATTTATGTAATCCTAGACATTTTGAACACCTTTTTGTTGGTATACACCCTGATACAGTTCCAAATTTTTAACCGTGACCTGCGCATGAAGTGAGCAAACAAAAGGTCACGTGGTCTTTTTACTATATAATTCATTGTGCGAGTCGTTATTTTCGCGCGAGCAATTTTCATTTATTCTGCCTAAGTAATAAGAATATTTTATACAGTCATTTGCGTTAATTATTAGAGTTTTCAGTTACAGGAATATTTTTGCAACTTTGATTGAAAAAAAGAGATTTTTTTGGCTTGTAATCATTCGTACCCTGTCTCCATCGCCCATTACCACCATGCAAGTTCAGGATGAGCTACTGCTTTTGAAAACCATATAAAAAGAATTTTGCAGGAGCAAGTGAGCTCCTTAGTACTGTCCAAGTGTGAGCGGTAATATTTTGCATGTGTTTGTGCTTTAGATTAGAGCCAATAATGGACAGGTCACAGGATGGATTCCCAGCCGCGGAGCGTGGACAATTATAAATTAACTTATTGCTGAAATATTGTTGAGAGGCGTTGAATTAAAAAAAAAGAAATGAAAAGAAAAATGTTTTAAACTTTTACCAAACAAAAAATGTTAATGTTTTGACTGTCAAGGGCGGATCCAGGATTTTTTTCAAGGGGTGGGGGTGAGGTCTAGCCCAAAAGATGTCTTTAAATTTGTGAATTTTGTAATGTTAGATACCATACTAACGCTGTGTAGTTAAAATTCGATTTTCGACCTATTCAAGGCGGGGTCCGGACCCCCGACCCCCTTTTAGATCCGTCTTTGACTGTCTTACAGAGATTGTTTCAAAAATCATTTCAAGGGGCAAAATAATGAATTACTTTTAATCAGCATTTTCTCCTTTTGCCTCAAGGTTTTCGTTACTATATTACTATATTTTTCATGGGGGTCCAAGCCCAATTGCCGGAGGGGGGGTGTCCACGCCCAAATGATGACTTATTGACGCTTTAATTATATAGTCAACATTCAATTTATGGCTGATTCCGGGGGAGGGGAGTGCGGACATCCCAACCCACCCCCCACTCTAGATCCGCCCTTGCACTTAAAAAAACCCACTTTCATGATACCCATTCTGTTATCTGCAAGAGTTTCCAAATTGAATCAGGTGCCGTTTAGGAAAGGGTTAAGCCGCTGTCAAACTTGAAAAGTCTAAATAATTTGTCGTTTGGGAAATGGGCTTTAACAGCTATGTTTTGATTATCAAATTGATCTACCATAATGAATTATCTTTCTTCATAAACCTTTCGGCACTGACATAACCATCTTCACACTGAAAATAGCAGTGTTGGGGAAGGGGGTTTATAACGTGAATATGACAGTTTAACCTTGCGGCTAGGTCCTCGAAAGATCCGAGGATACTACTTTTTCGGAGGGTCAAAAATGACTTAAAAGCCGATAAAGGCCATACATGGAAGTCAGTCAATGATATCCCGTCGAGATTCACAGAGGAATCATCACTAAACGGTGTGTGATTCCTCTTAAACTTCTTCTTTCCTCCGTTCATTTCCATTGTATGTTGGATGCTTTACTCACATTTGGGTCAGAGCCTCGATCTGGCATCAAAAAGTGTTACTATTTTTAGTTACAAATTGGAAGTGTATTTAGGTGTATTTAAGTGACGCCTCATTTTTGCAATTTTAGACAAGAGTAGTCTCCCTTGAAATCCAATAACTTTTTAATTCGCTTGGTGACCTATAGTTTTTAAGTCATTTTTTTACTTCTCATATATTCAAATATCAGTACAGAAAAAATAAAAAAAATCTTACCGTAGGAAATAAATGGAGGATCTGTCCATAAGTTGAGCGGATTATGAGAGCAGTCAAGGTTAAGTGAACCATGGTACAGGCATGTACAGGTATTCTTCTAACGAAAACAAACCGACAGTTTACATGAACATTCTATAATAGTCTACCTACCAATTCTGAAAAAGTGGCTAGAAAACATTTTCGTAGGCATTTTTTGAACATGGAGTTTTTATGTATTATTTGCAAAGTATAAGGCTTGCCTGATTTGCTTAGACCGGTAGTCGCCTCCAGTCGGCCGTATTAAAGTCACAAAACAAGGTCAAAAGTCATTGGGTGCAAAATTCACATTAGCCCCCTTTAAATGCGTATAACTCTGTCAATTATATGTCTAAATGCACGGAAACGGTTTTAAATGTAAGCCCAATAAATTGTCTTGCATATAAAACATAGTTAATGATACTTTTCTCATTTGCACATTCATTAATATTTGGCAAAATGTAAAAAATGGCAAAAAATGTGCAAAATTTGAACGCAGTGTAAATGGAAATCATGCTGCATGTGAAAAATTATTGCGATTTCAATTACACAAATCGTTCAAAAATGTCTATAAACCCTTAGCAAACATTTAAAATCAAGTTTGATGGTAAAAAGTCACCATTTCTATATGCAGGTACAGCTCGAAGTCAGCTGGGGTCAAGATTTGTAACGATCATTGCTTTTACACAGTGTACACGGCATTTCAACAGTATTGATGGAACTTAAATGATATCATTTCTTTTGTGTGGATATTGACTCTAAATAGATCATATTAGTATATACCTGCAAAAATAACAGTTAAAACAAAGACTTTCACGGTGTAAATGTTAAAAAAGTTAGTAAGAGTTACCCCACCCACTCAAATAACATAGGAATTTGGTACAATTTACTTTGGCGACCAAAACATTACAAGTAATGTAATGAATAAACATTTAACAATCTAGAACAATTTGTCTTTTGTATAAAAAAGAAAAAAAAACCTCACTTGTTCGGAAATGGTTGACATTGTTTCACGAAGAACACATAGGCCTAGGCCTACTACGCCTCCCCACCTATAATTCTGATGGGTTACTGTACACTAAAAAGCCTCAGATTGGAAAGACTGGATGCATAACTACATTAGACAAAGAAAAGCTTATTTAATAAATAAAAATGATGATTGGCATAGTAACTTGTTACATTCAGGCCCGTAGGAACAGGGGGCTCGGAGGCTTTGCCCCCCCCCCCCCCTGGCCAAAAATGCCGATTTTCCTTAGTTTACGCGAAATTTTAGAGAAAATCAAATTTAGCCCCCCCCCCTTTCCCCCCAATATTCAGAAACAAGGGCTTCAGCCGTCCCAATATAAAATTGCTTCCTACGGTCCTGACATGTACATGCATGCAGAAGTAGCAAAAATGGCACTTTCTTTTTATTGAAAATCGACTTTTGGTCAAACCAAAAGATATTTTTTGTTTTCATAAGAACTGAAAAAGTAAGTAAATTTCATCGATGCGATATGCCATTAACTTGTACCTTCATATTTTTTGCTTAACTTCAGAGCGTGTTTATAGATTTAAAGAACAGAGTGGGATCAAACACCAAAATTCCAAAATATGCAAGAGGGATCTTCAATATTTTAGGCATGTTTCAGCTAAAAGCAGTAGAAAAATGATATATTTTATGAAATCAGTACTGTTAATGATGCATTAAAGCAACATCCGGTATTAAATTCTTTCTAGCAGTGTGCTATCTTGAAACAGTAGAACCGGGCACAGGGGAGAAAAATATAGAAACTGATGGATTTTTCTCAATAAGTGTTTTTCAACAAAACTAATTTTGATTGTTTGGTCAAAATTTAGATTCAAAACAGCTTTAAAGAAGGTGGGCCCAGGACAATTCTTGTACTAGAAAGTCCCACAATTCAATGACCTAGTTTGATAAGATTCGAGTGGCTAGAACCTTTGTTCAATCATCCTTCCATAGGCCTACACATTTCACAAGTGAAAAAAACTTTTAAGGGCAAGCCAGACAATCGTTCTTTTATAACCCAGGCACATCCGATAGCTGTATCCACTGTGAACCATTCTTTTAAAAGCAATATAGTCTGTTTCTACGGACAATTGACAGAAAGTACGTCCACAAGAACCATTGGAATTATTTTCAAAATGTGTTGAAGAGCAATTTTCTGTAGTTTATGGCGAGTCCTCTTCTTTTTGCTACCATCAGACACTGGCTAACTAGATGGGAAAATAGTATTGTATGGAGTTCGAAGAAGTCTAAGTGGAAAAACAAAAACGTTTTAATACAAATATCTGGTTCTGTCTGTGCGAGGCTCAAAACGTTTTGATCCCCCATTAACACACAATGGCAGAATCACGGTACAGATTGGAGACTAGGCCCCCCAACTAGCACCTTCACGGTGTTCTGTGTTATCAGTCCCACATCTCAGTCAGTATCAGTCTATGTACATATAGAACTTAGTGTGTAGCCTGGGTCTAGTCATCGGTATACAATGTGAAGAATATGATTCAAAGACATTGATATATGTAAAATTGTGGTACCTGTGAACAGGAATAGAGAAACAGCAAGACATTGTTATACTAGAATCCAGGCTAAGTTGCATGGTGCACAGCATTATCTCGAGAGAATACCCAGAGTTAACTTTAAAGATTTTTGAGATCACGAAACAAAACTGCCATGCGATTCTAGACTTTTATCGTACTCCAACCCTTTCAAAAATAGGTCTCACCGAAAGCGCTGTCAAATCTGGCAGATGATTAAGGTATCCCACCCGTTATTAGATACCAAACACTTTGTGTAATTTTCCTCCATCTTCAGCATGTCCCGTTACAGTGCAAGTCAATACCTTGTCAATTACCGTTGCCACTGATGACGCCGAAGATGCATGATATTATTTCGCATCTATTGACGTATAAAATATATCAAAATAGTTATGCGACGTAAATACTAAATAGTTTTCCAAGAATAACTGATATGATCAAGCCTTCATCTTTTTGACCTTCTGAAACAATACTTGTTGTTGAGTCTAGCAGTTAATGGAATAGAAGAGCGCGCCCACTTCTTAAGTTCTTTCCCATGGGTGCATTCTCAAAAATATTTGTAATAACGTCTCTGATCCTACGAAAATACGTCCAGGTTTTTGTGACCTTAAACTTCACAAATGGATGTGTATGCTGAGAATCTCTTGCATCGACGAATGTTAAGATTTCCAAGCAAAATGGACTTCGAGTTGTGGTAATAATATAGGATTAAGGTATAATTTTTATATGAAAGAACTCGATTTCTGCACAATTGAAATACAAAAGCCATTTTATTTTACTTTTATTTATTTCGGCATTTACAAATACTGACCAATCAAGTAAACAACAACACGATCCTGTTCGATTTTCTGAATTAAATCGCATCATCTGAGTTTTGATGCAAAAAAATGTCTGAGGTTTTTAACATACGGATTCACTTTTTTCGTATGTTTTATGATAAGGCACAACAATACTCGTATACAAATGAAAGATACACATTTGATTACAACGAAAATTATAATTGAATGAAGAGTTTTTATACGCCGCCGGAGGCGGACGTATATTGGCGTCATCTTCTCCGTCTGTCCGTCCGTCCGTCCGTCCATCCGTCCATCCGTCCATCCGTCCGTCCGTACGTACGTCCACTTTTCTTGTCAACGCAACTCCTCCTAAGTTTCTGGCTGGATCTTCTTGAAACTTGGTCAATGTTATCACCTCAATTGGTAGATGTGCATGAAGGAAGGATTTTATGGTTCGTTGATTTTTGCCTGAGTTATGCCCCTTAAAAACTTAGTCTCTGGGGCTTATTGAAATTGCAGCCTTGTCAACGCAACTCCTCCTAAGTTTCTGGCTGGATCTTCTTGAAACTTGGTCAATGTTATCACCTCAATTGGTAGATGTGCATGAAGGAAGGATTTTATGGTTCGTCGATTTTTGCCTGAGTTACGCCCCTTAAAAACTTAGTCTCTGGGGCTTATTGAAATTGCAGGCTTGTCAACGCAACTCCTCCTAAGTTTCTGGCTGGATCTTCTTGAAACTTGGTCAATGTTATCACCTCAATTGGTAGATGTGCATGAAGGAAGGATTTTATGGTTCGTCGATTTTTGCCTGAGTTACGCCCCTTAAAAACTTAGTCTCTGGGGCTTATTGAAATTGCAGGCTTGTCAACACAACTCCTCCTAAGTTTCTGACTGGATCTTAATGAAACTTGGTCAATGTTATCACCTCAATTGGTAGATGTGCATGAAGGAAGGATTTTATGGTTCGTTGATTTTTGCCTGAGTTATGCCCCTTAAAAACTTAGTCTCTGGGGCTTATTGAAATTGCAGCCTTGTCAACACAACTCCTCCTAAGTTTCTGGCTGGATCTTAATGAAACTTGGTGGATGTTATCACCTCAATTGGTAGATGTGCATGAAGGAAGGATTTCATGGTTCATTGATTTTTGCCAGAATTATGCCCCCTTCAATCTTAGTCTCTGGGGCTTAATGATATTTCAGCCTCGTGAATGCAATTCCTTCCAGGTTTTTCACTGGATATTTATAAAAACCTTTTTGTGAACACAATTTTTAAAGGTTTTTCAGTGAATATTTATAAATCCTTGTCAATGTCATTTTTTTGTCTCAAGTTTTATAAGTGGCGGCGTATATTGTGACGATGGCACTCTTGTTAGTTATGTCATAAGTTAGTCAATGCCCAGAGGCTTGTCAGGTATATTGTCGTCAGCATACTAAAAAGCAACCCCAGGTTCATAGATTTTCCTTATTTATGTACAAAGAGTTCCTTTGTGCCAACTCAACAACCCATTAGTTGTTAATTAAAATGGTAAGGATTGTGCAGGATGGATTAGCTGGCGATCCTTGTGTCTTTATATTTTAATATTAACCAGTAACATAATGTAACGTTTTATTAAAGATCGAGTGATTTGCATAATTAGAGACACATACAGAATCATGTTTAGTTTAATTTCTAAAACAATTTAAAGAGTATTTGTAACAAAATCAGATAGACCCAAAGACTGAATCTCCTGTTGTCTCTAATGGAAGCATGTGCATATCTAAGTATATACATGTATATGTACCTTCATGGGCACTTAAGATGTTCTTATCGCATACCATAATCGCATATCAGAACTGCAGTCAGACTTATGATTGTGTTAAAAAAAATCCATAGAATGGAATGATCCGTTCCTAATTACATTTTATGTACATGTTCGAATGTTCTTGTAAGGCTACCAGATGTAATCACCTAAATTGCAATAATGGAATTAAACGCCCGGTTTACAAAGTGAAACTACACCATTAATGAACAAAACAGTCATGTTGAAACATAAATACTTACCTTCAATGTCGTATGATCGTATACCTCACGATAAATGACCTGGTAGAGCATCCCAGCCTATTGGCTAGGGCTGCTCTGCCAGGTCTATTCAGTCCCTGGACTAGGCTCCATTTGACTGAAACCGACTGATATGAGGGACTGATAACACAGAGCACCGTCAAGGTGCTAGTTGGGGAGCCTAGTCTCCTATCTGTATTATCGCGAGCTATAAGATAGTGAAATGACTACTTTCAGCTGCTGATTATGCTTAATTTCTGTTTTATTTTGAGTCTTTATTTATTTAATTGCACTTTTAATGACTATTTATTCGTCAAAAGAGGCAAGGATTTGACTAAGTGATGTTGATATAAGCTATATATAGTTCAAATGTTGTTTTATTAGAGCAATGTTTTTGCCCCTAAAATGCTTATTATATTTTAGGAAAATGCATCGAAAGCTGTAAAAATTCATTAAAATATTATTTTTAAACAAGAATTTCCAATAAAACATCGTAAAAATATCGTAGAATATCATTTATGTGAAGTTCGTATTGCTACACCAATGTTTGTGTTTTTTGTATTTTTTTTTTTTTTTTGAATATTTACCCCACCCACTTTTAGCTATGGCTACAGGGGTAAGCCAAAGACTAATTCTGTAAACAAATATATTTCAGTAAACAACAGGTGTCTGGGCAATTTTAACTATAATGTCATTCATCCAAACATACCGTTTGTATTTTTTTAGGATTTTTTTACTTTTCGAAAAAACTTATTTTTGTGATTTTTTGGCCAATTTTTGTTATATTTATCAAAAATTACAAAAACACAAATTCGTAAAGTTGCATATTGATGTTTTAAGTGACAGTACAGATCGTTAGCTTTATTTAGGTACCAAAACAATTGTTTTAGCTTAATAAATGTGTAAGTTATGAGGTATTTTAGGGGGCATGTCTGAAAAATGTACTGAATGACCTTTGACCTAGTTTATTTCAACCAATATCGCCTGCTAGAGGCGACTACCGGGCAAGCCGTACGTACCACGCCTTGAAGATATCATTGGGCATGGTAGTCGCCCATGTTCAGAGAATGCCTACGAAAGTCACATTTTTTTACTTTGTAGGCAGACTATAATACAAAGCTATAATGAATATAATATGTGACCCTTAATTTATTTTGTTGAGTGTATAAGTTGAACTCCGGGTATCTCGAAGTTCAGTGAAATTTTCTAAGACATTTTTGACACAAGTTTTTATTGTAGTTTGAACCTATTATGTACGTGTTTATCATCTTGTCTTCTCATTATAGGATCTGGTTGGGAATAGACCGTGTGGTTTATAACAGTGCTCCGGGGAAATGCAAAACTTTACTCAAAGGTAGCGTATTGAATCTAACACCATTCAATTTGTTTAGATGTATCAGGCCCGTAGGAAGCAATAATATCATACTGGGTGGACTCAATCCCTGGTGTCTGAATATGGGGAAGAATGGGTGCTAAATTGGATTTTCCCTAAATTTTCAGTGAAAAATAAGGAAAATTCGGCAAATTTGGCCAAGTTTAGGGTGGATAACAACTCCCGTAGCCCCTTGTTCCTAAGGGCCTGCGTGTTGAAATCAAAATGCAAAAATTATAATTTAAGACAACTTTCGAGCAAGGTCAATTAATTGAACGCCTGAAGAAACTTTGCTGAAATAGGACCCGAACCGAAAGAGACATGACTTTCATATTTTTGCAATGTCGTTTCTTGACATTTTTACCTGTCATGCTAAGAGACCATCTCGGAAAAAGTAGAAAGAATCGACCTTAGTTGACTGTGCGGAACGATAGGGATCGGAACGTTTCAATCAAAGATAATTTTCAGAATCTGGGGAATGTTTTTTCATACATTACAACTTAACGTTAACTTTCCAAATGCGACATCAAGTCGACCCCTGCTGGATGTGACATGTTCCTCGTATCGCTGCTTTTTCACAAAAGCCTCGTAACTACAGCTTTAAACTTTAAACAAGCTGTAGTTACTAAGTTATTGTTGAAAAGCGATGATACATTGGTTTTATGGACGTACCGGTTGGTACTTTTAATCGTTACGGGACATTTGTACTGTACACACATTTTTTTCAGATGGGGGTTCAGAAGATATGGTAGAATTAGACGATAATACCATACTTGTTTCATCGGTAGGTACCATCAGTTGTAGCTGGACATCCTCGGATACGCCTGGGTCACCTTATTCGCTACGCTACATATCATGTAGCGTAGTGAATAAGGAGATCCCGGGGTATCCGTCATATAGCGAAGCAAATAAGAAGACTACGGGAAATCCGAGGATGGATATCGGATAAGTCTTGATTAATATCTGATTATATTGGAATGAACAAACCTGAGCAGGTGTTCACCAAAAATTCTTATACCAAGTTTACTTCAAGAATTTCAGCAACAATCCAGCCAATTGGCCGAGACCCACTTCTCTTCCAATCAGATGGCTTCTTATGTAATTTTACTGTGGACAATCGATTAGAAAAGGTTGGAGAAAACGGTTCCTGTCCCGTCCCTGTTTATAAAAATCAAAATGTAAAACATATTGAAATAACCATTTGAAAGGTAGGAGGAAATGTAGTCTCGAGCAAAAACAATTTATTCGAAGTTGAACATAAAGTCGGACGAGTCGAACTCTGGATATATCTATTTTAAATGACGTTTAGTTTCTTACAAATGACACAACGACTTTTCTCTGGTTAAATGCCATACCGCTTGTGCTATGTATAAAAGGTTAACCGTTTCCCAAACAAGGCCTGTTTTGATGTGTCTATTAGATCAAGCTTAAATACCATAGCGACGATAGAAGAAAATAATGAAGATTAGCATTTCCCCTTTTGTTTCAATGTTTCCTGGCTATATTGTATATTCTACCTAATCCTTATTTTTATCATTATCCATTTTGTCATCAGCCACAGCTTCAAATTGGATTACCCTCAGTTTTTTTTTAGTTTAGGAAAGGGTTAAATAAGATCAAATGCTATTCGATGTATCAAAATGCATGGATATCAATCAATATAGCGCAATTTTAATCTGGGTTTCCGATAATAACCTTTTTTACCCTCTCCAAAACAATGCCTTGTTTCGACGACCCTCATAGAAAATGGTTGGGAAAACATTGAGACAAAATAAGAAAATGTTGATGATCAACATTTTCTCCTTATGTCTCAATATTTTCTGTCAAATATTGTTCACCAATTCAATTTTTATTAACATCCTTCATGTCATCTACGACAGCATTTACAAATGTCGTTTGAGAGAGGGTTAAGTCCGATTTCATTTTAAAGATTTCAACTTTCATTTCACAGCTTCAGGGCCTGGAGAACGAAGGGAGGTTCGGCAAAATATTCGCCCTATATACAAATGGTACAATAGTAGAAACTCGGGTGATAAACACTGTGAGCAAAGAAAATCCTCTAGTCTTTGTACATGGTCTTTCGATATGGAAAGATCCAAAAACAGGTAAGAAATTATTCTATGTAAGAAAGACATATTTAGCACAAAGAAAACCGCTTACATTTTGAAAATATTTGTTGAAGGCATATAAATGCCATTTTTCGCACCCATTCATTTTGTTTTACGGATATGGACCGCTGTGGTCAAACCCTATTTGTAATAAACATTTTTTCTTGTTCTTGTGCACATCTTAAAATGAATAATGATTGTCATTTGTGTCATGAACGTTTTCCAATTTTACCGAATTTTTTGTGTGTTGTACACAAACCCTACATTTTAATTAAACTCCTTGTCGTCTGCAACAGCTTTCAAATTGGACACCCTTTGATGTGTCGGTAAACTTTGTGAAAGGATTAACTCATCACCGACAACGCAATCACGGCATTGCAAGATCAATATTTTTTATGATATTTTCATATAGTCCAGGAACGCCATACTTTTACGTGATAACACATCCACCAAAACAAGAAACTGTGGCAGTGTGTGGCAGTGTTTGAGGTGACGAAGGGTACGAAGATTACACTCAAGTTGATTAAACTCATCACCAACAACTCACTCACGGGATTGTACGATATCGCCTCTTCTCAACAAAACCTCGTTGTTACTGCAGGTTTAGACAAGCTGCAGTTACGAGGTTTTTGTTGAAAGGAATCGATATCTGCTATGTTCATATATTTCCACAACGCAATCACGGCATTTTGCAAGATCAACAATCTTAATGATAATTGACCAAACGCCAATCGACAGATCGCTCCGCCCAACATAGAATTTATAATCCATGAGCCAGGACCCGAATTTTGGCCGATTGGTACCACTCGGAGGGAGTAATTCTTTTTGCCCTTTTTGATTAGTCTGGTATCTATACTTTATGTTTCAGTATGATAGCAATCTCAGATTGGTAGCTTATGCCCCGAAAAACGCTTCTTTTCGAGGGTACCCTTTACACACAAAATTTTCATTGGTTTTCTGGTGAAACAACACGTACATTTCTCCAACCCTTAAACTCATTCAAATACAAAAGTCTTTCTTCATAACCGAGATACAGTACAGAGTAGCATATTGTAAGGTTTTGTGTTAGTCTGAAATGTCATCTGGAGGATGATTTTAGTGTACGCAGAGAACTATATATAGATGATACGAATTACAAGGAAATAATGAAAATTATAGTGTTTTGGACACATCAAGTCCGCTTTCTGCTGAAAATGGACTGTAACTAGTATTTTGATATAAGGTGATGCTAAATAGATATACATATAACAAAATAGCATGGATAGCAATGCCGACTTAGTTGCCACTCATTACACTACCAGAACGTCAAAAAAGCATAAACGCTTATCATTTACATGTTTTTCATAATCTTAATGTAAAACTAATTCGAACTACAAATAATTCAAATGAATAATGCTTACAAACTATTCTTTAATGATAAACATGTAGAGAACTAGGCCTAGTTTGAAAGTGTACGCAGAGAAGCTAGCTTCTCACAAGAAAAAAATGATGGGGGTTAAAGCCGGATATATTGTATTTGTTTTCTGGTTCGAGAGGATAACACAAAGTCATTGTTTTAATGTTATTCTACCGTCGGACAGTCATTAGAATACATGTCCAGACGAATGTACATCCATAAAGCATTGAAGAAAAACGTTTTTCATGTGCAGTTGATTCATTTCATATAATGTTTGATATTTTTTTCCTGAAATCCAATGCGGATATTCAAGTGAATAAGGCATCCTTTACAAATAAAGAGCCCCTCTAGAGTGCACACCTTCGTCTTTTGCATTTTGTTCGGATACATTTGCACAATGAATACAAAAATTGTAGACTATTGGCATGCTTTAAAAAAACTATTATGAGGACTTCTGGTGTTAACACTGACATGCAAATCGGTAGTGTTTCCTAATATATGTACAAATTCTTTCTACGTATATATTGACTTTATACAACCACTTGGATTGCAAATGGAAATTCATGCATTCCAGGAAGAATATTGTATATACAACATATTAAGAAACATGTGTAGTGAAGTACAATGCTATCGCTTTTCTTGTGTACGTATACAAATGTTACAAAGGATGTATTTTCAGCAAAACTGTCATGAAACTAATCTAAAATTAGAGACCTAGCAGAATTAAATACATCTTAAGTGTATTAAAAGCGTTGTTGTGCAACAGAATTAACATTAACCCAGGACATCTGAATATGTATTGACCCTACTTCGGTTATGATTTCTTAAGAAAGACGCTAAACTAACGGACGAAGATGCATTTGTCCCGGGTTCACTTTAGTGCACTTTACTCTGTAGCGTGGACATATCACTATGTACAGCAGTATAGTCTTTTAGAATACAAGATATAATGCAGTACAAAAGAAATATTTACGAGTAAAAAATAAATCAAAGTGTTAAATAAACGATGAGACTAGAGATAAAATTGATTACATTGATACAAAAGCTGTTGAAAAAGCTCACACTACCTTTCTGAAAAAAGAACCTAATTCCATGGCAAATCAACATAGCAAAGTTCAGTTGTACTCTTTCGTGAATGATTCATACTGTAAGTAAAATGGGCTAGAAAGGAAGAAAGAATCACTACCTGGACTGTAATACAATGCACATAGACAGTCACAATTTATTTATGCGAAGTAAACAATGACAATACAAAGAGAGTAATATGCAAATGTAAGTATTTAGGTACCAAAACAGATGTGTTGAATTGCAATTACAACATAATGCAAGAATTATGAATTGATATTAATCAACTTCTACCAAAAAGCTTGGAACTGCCATGAGCAAGGCCATAATTATAACCGAACAATCGAAATCACACTAGCATTTAGACTTACAGCAATTGGTATTTCAAATGAAGAAATGCAGACATGTTGATATAAAGAAAAAAGTAAGAATCTAGTATGCAAAACAGGGAAATGTGTTTTGTGACTTTTGAGCACTTCATAGTTATGAAGATTAGATATTTGAAGTTCGTTTATTATCTTATTCAAGCATGTGATTCATTTATTGTAAATATGCAAATATGAGAGAGAATGGGATCACGATAAAAGTGGTCTCGATTATAAATATATGAAAGAATATGGTCAATCAGAGGTAGAGATTTTCCATGTATCTAAGTCGTCAGCAAATTTGTCAGTTGGTGCTTTAAATAGACAGACTCAATTTAAAAAGAAACTTTGAAAAAAACGACCCAAAGTTATTTTGCTCTGTTCATTGATAAATAAAGTACCTGTTTTAAGTAGCATCAATATTTTTTCCAATGATTTTGGTGTTAATGTAAGAAAAGAAGTATAAAGCGGTGATTGAAAAGCAAACTGTTGGAGAAGAATGAAATTTAATTTCTCTGCATTACGGACATTATCAACTTACAAATTTAATCTTAATCAGATAAAACCATCATTACTGAATTATAAGCAAAATAAGGTTTGTGACGTTGAAGAATGTCATAATTCATCAGTTGGTATTTATAAGTCCAATTACCCACGAGAATGACAATTTCGAAATTATAAAGTTATGTAGACAACGAAGTTGTTCGGCACTTTAAAGTACGCTGGTGTATTTACGTAACTAGTCAAGTTAATGCGTAGTAAAGGTTTTAATACCTTAGTATAAATGAATGTTTTTGATATACTTTGTATGTAGGATAATATGGCTAGCTGCTACGAGCTTGTCCGAAACTTTTAAACCGACTTACCCCTCCCAGTTTTATTGGCCAAAATGGATAATACTAAGAACACGGTTGCACATGGTAATGTTTCTAGTCCTGGAGGCTTAAAGTGCTAAACAAGATTGCCGTAGATTATGGGGAGTCTACCCCTTCTTTTGCAACAATCTGATATTGGGAAAAGTGCTTCCAGTGAGACTGAAACAGTTAAGAAGATTAGTTGACTGCTGCTGAGGAGACTGGTTAGGGTAACAAGACGTTGATTCCTAAAAATCGGAATATCAGTGAACTGTTAACAAGGTGGACGGAGTGTGTGGGGTTGGAATTGCTACGGGACTATAATATGAGAAATACAGCAGGTGCGAGAATCTAAAACTTTTTATATGCCCTCATAAACGACTTGTTTTGAAGCATGGGATCATAAACGAAATCACTAAACAACCACAAACTTGCATTCTCTCCTACACAAATGAAAGTCACACCAGTAGTGACAAGTTATGGTAACTAGTAAAAGGATTATTAAATCGAGTTTCAATTACAACAGATCTGATGAATCTGTTGCTCACAACGCAGATTCTATGAAACGTTTGCATTTGTCTAAAAGAGAGGGTTAATGAGATATGTTTGATTAAAAATTACACCACTGTGATTATAAATACAGGGGGTGCCATGTTTGCTTTTGTTACCACAACTTCAATCACTTTGACCATTAGTTACCAATTATATTTCAATCTCTTTGTTGTTAAGATTTGTGTGGTGACATGGATCCTAGAGAACTTTCAGACTCTTACAAAATGAAAACAAAGATGTACCCAACCATTTGAATATGTATCATAATGCATTTTGTTATGATTCATGCCAAATAAACTAGAACACATATATACATCTGAATCACATTTTAATGCATATGTGCGACAGAAGAAGTTTAAATCTAAGTCAAATGATTATCATTCATGAACACTGCAACATATTTTCAAAACGAAATAAAATTGCAAAAGTACTACATGACTTTTGTATCTCATTTTTATTTTAACATAGAAATAAGTTCCCTCCGTACACTTTGATTATCATTCTTTGCATAAGTAATGTTTGTCTTATCATCATAGTTTATATTCAAACGAGGTTTAGGAAATGAGAATGTTATAATCTTACTTAAAAGCAGAAACAATTGTATTCTCTCATACTTACATAATTGAGCGGGAATCTGGAAAATGGTGCCTTAAAGCAGTCAGTCACATTTCAAGATCAGTGTATGCTTTTAGTGAAGACAGTCAGACATCCATGCTGCTATATTACAATTGCAACAGGTCATTAAAGATCTAGTGGAGAACAGCAATGGTTCCTGATCAGACTGCGTATATACGCAGGCTGATTTGGAACCATAGTTGGCTCAAAAGCCTTAAGGGACCTTTTTTCCATACCCTGACTCATTATATTGAGTACACGTATTATATTGGGTTATGATTAGATTTATATGAAGACCAATATATCCGACGAAGAGAGTTTTTGTACTATATATGACAAAAGCAGCAAATTATTTCGCATATTCATTGTATCATTGAATAGGGGACTATCAGGTTTTACCTTGGTTGCTACACGATGTAGACTAGGGCCTACATTATAAATCGTATAATCGTATATAGGCATTGGGATATATTTTGTTGCGTAAAGTATGGCTTCATTTTTTCATGAGGTCATTCAATTTAGTTACGAACCGTCGAATATTGTGCAATTGAATATATTTCCAGTAATTATTTTCTAATTTGCATTGATTGGACAATCAACTGAACATATAAGACCCTTAATTATATTCAAAAGTGAAAATCCTATTGAGTTCAGCATTCTTTCAGTAGGCCTAACATAAAATTCGCCATTTCATATTCATATAACACATATATGCATGAAATAGCCACCTAATAGGTAATCCAATTGTTTTGGATAAAAACACAGTGCTGTCAACAGATTAGCAACAGTTAGAAGCCTTAAAACACTCATAATATGCGTTTTAGTTTTTTGGTACGAACATTTCAGGGTCCGAATCGACGAAATGTTTTTGCCTTTTACAGCTTTTTCCGAGTGTTTTGTGTCACGAAACTGGCATGGATCGATGAATACGCATTTGAAAATATATTTAAGTGTAAAAATATGTAGCCACTTGCATTTCTGCTTCAAAGAATTGAAAAATTCACTTGAAAAAATCGTGCATTTCGTTCGGTGTAGGGGCCGACAAATTGTCTTCTATTTCACAGCCTACAGAGGTCTCATACCTGGGAACAGATTAAATAGTAATCAAAACTAGCGTTTTAAGAATATTTTGGCAGAGAAAATAATCACCACAAGCCTCTTGATAAATCACATACTTCCAAAAGAAATCTCACCTACTGACCAATTTGTGGACATGTGAAAATGGGGTAGGTTAAGAAAACGGCGATTTTCTCAGCATAAGCTACCAATTTCAGACTGCTATCATATCAATTAGTTAACTACATATATCAAGCTGTTCAGAAAGTGCAATTAGAATTACTCCCTCCGAGTGGTACCAAAAAAGTGTCTGGCTCATGGACTATTAAGGCAAACAATGGGCATGTGGTCGTTAATAGGGAACGATTTTATCCAGTTAATCGTGACGTAAATTCGGACAAACAAAATAGTATTTCGTAGTTGTTGTTATAAAATCTCGTAACTACGGCTTGATTTAAGCCGTAGTTACGAGATTTTATAACAACACCAACGGTTTAACAAAACATAACATTGAACCTAGTCTATTGTTAGCACAAAATTCTTTGCCATTGGTATGTCGATTGTTTTGATTGTCAGTCGATAAATCGATACAAAACCACGTGCAACGATGAGCAATTGGGGCATGACATTTTTGTGATCGTCCATTGGCTAATGATTGTTTTTGATTGACAGTCGGCGTTTGGTCAATTCCATATGTTTCAGGAGCGCCATATTTGTACGTAATCACACATCCACCTGAGCAAGAAACAGTTACAGTGTTTGAGGTGACGAAGGGTTCGAAGATTACACTAAAGTTGATTAAACTCATCACAAACAACGCATTAACCGGATTGTAAGATCAAATGTTTTAAAGTATGCTTCAAGAAGAAAATAATTTAAAAATATTTTTTTACTCTACATGTATATTCATATGCAAGGGAGGTAATTTTGAACATTTTTGTCAAATATTTCCATAAGTATGCATTAATTCAAAATTCTAAACCGTTCAAAATGCTTATATTTGTATTTGAAATGAAAAAGTAACAGTTTATTAATTACTGGCACTTTTCAAATTTCGCCTCTGGCTCTTTGGTGCTAATGATGGTTGTATACGTTAAAGGGACATTTCATTCCAATTTCAATTTTTTAAAGTATGTCTTGATGCCAAGATTGGTTATTCTAATGAGTAAAAATACTATTAGTTTTTTTTAAGTTGTTGCAAATAAGCGAGAAACACGCATTTAAAGTTGAGACATAATCGATAAATTGCATATAAATCCGAACTGTGGTCCACAACAATTTGTTCAATTTTAACACAAAAATATAAATTTCTCGTAAACGGCGCAATATTTTGGCTTGAAATTTTCAGAATTTTCATAAGGAAATATGCGCTTTCAGATAAAAATAAAAGTAAAATCTATGACAAAAAATTCTGAAATGTCTCTTTAAAGAAAATGTTTGTGATAAGTATTTCTCCTTTTGGTCCAATTTGTCTTTGCTCTACTGTACACAGTTCCTCTTTCATCTACTATTAATCGTGTCGTATGCAGCAGCTTTCAAATTGGAGTACTCTAAAGTTTTGAATTTCAACTACATGTACTGATGTTTTTTTCAGTATGAATGATCTTGTGGTTGTCGACAAGGACAAATTCTACATCACACGGTCGCATGGGTTCCGGTCTAATATTTTGATGACCCGCGTGGAGGAGGCTCTTTATCTACCGACAGGACAACTAGTCTATTATAACGGATCTGCTGGCAGGGTGATTATGTCCGGGCTGAGAGTGGCCAATGGTATTGTCGCGTCAAAAGATAAAAAGTAAGATTGCCAACCATCCCGCTTACGCCAGCAAAAAACAAAACAAAGAATAGTCTTCTACCTTTCGCCATGTAAAGAATTCCCATGAAAACATTGAGGAAAATGTTGATATATAACAGTTTCTTCATTTTCCTGAATATTCTGAATTACAGCCAAATGGACTTATCGTGCTACTGTGTCAATAAAGAAGAGAATAACATATTTCCGAGAGGCAAAATGGGCTTTTTAAAGCTTTGATAGTTACAAATTTGGAGTTATCTAAATTTGGGCAAGGGTTAAAACAAACTGTTTGTTAGGTTTCTTAACTCTTTCCCAAACAAGGCCTGGTTTTGACGTACCTAATAGAAAAGGATTGGGGAAACATTGAAACAAAAGAAGAAACTGCTGATAACCAGCAGTTTCTCCTTTTGTCTCAATATTTTCTGTGCCAAATTTTACACAAATGCTATCTTTAATAACATCCATTTTGTCATTTGTGGCAGTTTTTGAAGCCGATCACCCTAAAATATTGACGTTTGGGAAAGGGTTAAGAAATGTTACTTTGTTTTCAGGACGTTATATATGGCAGAGTTTGGTAGCAGGAAGATTTATTCTCTCACAATCAAGAAAGATGGGGACGTTGATACCAACTGGGTAGGTACCGGTGACACAGCCAAGGATTTTGTTTTATTTTGACAATAGGGAACGATTTTATCCAGTTAATCGTGACGTAAATTCGGACAAACAATAGAATTTTCGTGAGTGTTGTTATAAAATTTCGTGACTACGGCTTGATTCAAGCCGTAGTTACGAGATTTTAAAACAACACCGACGGTTTATCAGAATATAACGGTTAACCTATTCTACTTTTAGCACAAAATTCATTGCCATTGAGATAAACGGGAAAAACCCAAAATTAAGTGATGAACTTGAATTATAAACAGGTCCCTTGCTCGTTCTTATACGCAGTCGAATGTAGTTGTATAGGGGCAGGGCATCACGTGAAACCAACAGAAATAATTCCAATTAAAAATCGTTAATGATTCTGTCAATACTAGCATGTGACATTGAACATTAAATACCATGAATTTGCTTTATCTTTTGAATAACAACTTATAGAAATAACATTTTGTGCTATAGACCCATTGAATCAATGACATTGTATAACTCTGCTTTACAACAAATTCAAATCGGTATTACAAAGGTTTATGGACGATTTTCTGCAACTGAATTTGTTGTTGCAATGTGTCACGTGATTTCATACTGTGTGCACATTAGTACATCTCCGCCCATCCCTCATGGCAAACGTTCGCATCTTATGCACGCGACACCCATGGGCGGATCTAGAGGGGGCTTGGGGGATCCGGACCCCTTCCTGGCATTGGCCGAAAATCATTTTTTTTAAAAACTATATAACGTTAGTATAACGTAACATATTTAACACATTTAACAACACCATTTGCGATTGGACCCCCCTGGAAAATTATGGATGGCTTGGACCCCCCTCCACTGGAAAAATCTTGGTTTAGCTGATGTTTTAATCCATTACCAAAAGGCAAACAATTACACTGGTCTAAATTCAAAGATGACTTTGACCTTGACCTACTTTTAAAAAATTGCTGTTTTTGTGACAAGCTCCCGTATAAGCGAGCTACGTTGTCCGCGGACAACTCTTGTTGTATTCTTAGGTAGAAAACATAGTTGGAAATGAAGAAATTGCTTGTCAAAATCAATTTCTTCGTTCTCCACAATGTTTTCAAAAGCCATTTTTGTGGAGAGTCAAAGTCATTGTGTGGGAATGGGATAACCCTTTCCCAAACAAGACCTGATTTTGACGTCCCTGGTGGAATAGGCTTGGGAAAACATTGAAACAAAAGAAGAAACTGCTGATAACCAGCAGTTTCTCCTTTTGTCTCAATATTTTCTATGCCATATTTTACACAAATCTTATCTTTGATAACACCAATATTGTCATTTGTGGCAACTTTTGAAATGGACAACACTAAAATTTTGTCGTTTGGGACAGGGTTAACAGAATCTACCTAGTCACCTGATATTGCTCGTAGTAATGTTCAGTGTTTTACCATAATCATTGTGCTGCGTCGTTGGCCTCAAGTGTTTCCTTCGTTGTTTTACGGATAGATCTAATTGATAGCCTAAACGTTCCAGCCCTGACAAGCTTCCCAGAATTGCTGTGATATCTGGCGATATCTGAATCGAAGACAATCCTTTACTAATAGTTATTGGTGATATGTGAGTGAGCACCAGTCCTCATCTTTTTGTTTACACCTTTCCCAAACGGCAATATTTTAGGGTGATCCACTTCAAAAACTGCCACAAATGACAAAATGGATGTTATTTAAGATAGGATTTGTGTAAAATATAGCACATAAAATATTGAGACAAAAGGAGAAACTTCTGGTTATCAGCAGTTTCTTCTTTTGTTTCAATGTTTTCCCAAGCCTTTTCTATTAGGGACGTCAAAACCAGGTCTTATTTGGGAAAGGGTTAAACATCTCCCTATGTTGTTTTTCAGGCAGTCGATATAGGTTCGAACCCAGATAACCTCCACATGGACGCAGTGACTGGCGACATATGGGTTGGCGCTATACCACAAACCATCACGTCTATTGATATATTTGGGAAGTTAGGCTTTACTCCCGGTGCCAAGGTAGGGAATAACTCTATCTTTACCTTTATCCAAGTGACACAATTTTAGGATGGATCAATTTGGAAGATGCTGCAGACGTCGCAATTAGCATCAATAAACCAGCATTTCGTTGGTGGGGAGTCAAAACCTCGTAACTACAGCTTGAATAAGCTGGAGTTACGAGGTTTTGACTCCCCATCGACCATTTACTCCTTTTGCCTTTTTTCCGTGGCTTTATAGTACTCAAATTCTTTCTTTATCAACATTCATTTAGTCATCTGCAGCAGCTTCCGAATTAGAACACCTATAATATTTTGTCGTGTGGGAAAGAGTGAATGAATTTTAAATTTTCATGAGAACAATGGCAATTTAGCCATTTTCAGTCGACACTCGTTATGCCGACATCGGATTAGTCGAATTTTCGCTTAATTCGAAGTTAAACTATTGCCGGGTTATCATCTATGGACATTTAAAATGCTAAATAAAATCATTTTGAAATATAAACATCCATTGAAATATAGTAGGAAAAGGATAGAAATCGCTCGTTTCGAGCAATTTCTTTCCTTTTCCGACTATATTTCAATTATGAACGTACTTGATGAACAACAAAATGGCTAAATCTTATTTTAGTAAAAATGAACGAAAATCGGATGAGTCGAACTCCGGATATGTCGAGTAATTTGATGGTTCCTATGACTTCAACACAACGAGTGCCGACTGTATTTCAATAGCCCTAGAAAATAGGGGTATGTATGGAGCGACAAAGGTAGAAGATAATACCATTATATGCCATCAAATGCGTGAAGCTTGCTTGAATTGGGTCATATCGCCGAAACATAACCACGGAGTTCATGTGGTATCTCTGACAAGAAACACCACAATATCTGTATTTGCAGAGACATACGGAGAAAATATAACATTATACGCAATCGTAAAGTGGAGTTTCAGAGCTAAAGATATGAGGCCAATGGGTTTATACATTCTAAATATCTTATTTCAAATCTAAACTTTATGTTGTGAGTACTCAAAAAAATGCCCGGATGAGATAATTCCAATGAGTACTCACAGCATAAGGTTAATAGAAGAACAATAAATATTGCAATTTGAAAAGCCACTATCCCCTCTTATTAATGTAAGCAACATGGGACCTGATACATGTATTTTAAACTCTTTACTTTCAGATTCTGCTGATAAGACTCAAAGACAACAAGATATCCGATATCGAAGAAATATATTCTAATAACGGAACTGAAGTGACGGGTGCATCAGTCGCCATTTATAAAAACAACAAACTTTTTATTGGTACACCAATACATCAATTAGTTATGTGTGATGTACATTATTTGAAGGCTTAGTGCAACCAATCATTGTTAACAAGAGAGAAAAGAGATTCATTCTAACATCGGGACTGTAGTGGCTGGTGTATAAATCGCCAATTATAATATAGGCACTGAAGTGAAAGATGCATCAGATACATCAATTAGTAATGTCACTGGTGGTGAACTAAAACAATTTTCGCTACAACAAAGTACATGTAAAGATATTTTGCGTTTAAATGTGAGTTTATAGATTTTTTTTCTAATGACAATGAACTTGTTCTAAAAACAGACCGGGTTTACCGTTTTGTATTGATAAACTGTCTGTGTTGTCATAAAATTTCGTAACTACGGCTTCGATAAAGCCGTAGTTACGATATTTTATAACGACACCGACGGAATACATTGATCGCGAAAAAACGTCCCTCGCTTTGGCCGAGTTCACCACCAGTGAATGTGTAATGTACATCATTTGAATCCTAATTAAATCTTTTCCGATATACATCATGTATTTACACTTTCTAAAACGGCAAAGCAGCTAATATTTAGACGCCAAAATGTGTATTTATAAAAGATATGATGTATGTACAAAATGATCGTAAATTATTGAGAAAGAAGAAAAAAAAACGCTGCTAATCAGTATTTTCTTTTTTTTTTTGCCACAATATTTTACAATGCTATTTATATGAAGTTTATCAAAGCAAAGTCTTGTTTGGGAAGGGTCTTGCAATTCCGGACACAGACAACACAAGTTTAGACTGAATCAAACAGATAATTCAATCGCATACTCTGTGAAACTGTAGATAACAAATGGGTAATAGTAGAGGAAGAAAACATCGTCAAGAAAATCTTTATTTTAACCTGTCTTCCATATTAATTGCAAGGATTCTGCACCTTTAGAATTGTAACAAATTTCTAGAGTGTTCAGTACATGACGTTTTGAACGGTAAAGTGAAAGAGAATAAAAGAACGTGTTCAACGGCATTGCTAAAATTAGAGCAATTATACACTACATGTAATATTGTCAGACATGTTTTCAAAATGTCACACTGCTTTTCTAATAACTTGAAGTAACCTCGTCGGTCACTTATAACAGTTGACTGTACTGTTCTCTGTGCAATGCATTTGTGACCCGTCACGCTAAAAGGGACCTTATCCGAACTCCAAAAATCCACATTTTGACAAACTTGTCAGACTTAGCATAGGTCAACCAGATCCCGTATGCAAAAAATGGGTATATAATAAGATACGAAAATTATTCCAGATTCAGAAAAGTATATGAAAGTGAAAAGTGTCGGCCCTGGTCTGGCTGCGCGGACTGCGCAGACTGACTAGGGTCGATATTTTTCACACTTCCTATAAGGTCCCTTTTAGCGTGACGGGTCACATTTATTCTGTACAAAAATGACTATTCATACGATTAATAATACATCGGAGATATATTGTGCCAGAATAGAGCACATGTGTGCTGAATGAAGCATTGATATTCCCGTCAAGTTTTATGCTTAGTTTCAAGCAACAACGAGTCTATAATAAGTTCACAATGATCGTCTATATAAGGTTGGTGTAGCCAAGCCGCAGAATAAAACATGACTACGTCTCGAGTTTTTCCATGGCACACATTGGATGCTATACATTTCTTCAGCTCAAGCTCTTTTTGTATCATGGTATTGACCTCTTGGAACACTTCACCTGCAAATTTAATGATTTACCTATTAGCAGACGACATATTGGACTGTTCCTATTTGCAGGCGACAGTTTTAAGTTGGTGAATTATCAAAAATACATATATTTCAATTTTGGGTTAGAAGACATTGTTGAACATGAAGAAATTGCTTGTCTCAAGCAATTTCTTCACTTTCCACAATGTTTTCCAAAGTCTTTCTCTTGTGGGGCTTCAAAAGCTTCAGAGTGTAGTAATGGGTTAACCCTATCCCAAACAAGACCTGGTTTTGATGTCCCTAATTGAAAAGGCTTGGGAAACCATTGGGGCAAAAGAAGAAGCTGCTCATTACCAGCAGTTTCTCCTTTTGTCTCAATATTTTCTGTGTTACTTTGTACACAAATCCAATCTTTATCAACAACCATTTTGTCATTTCCAGCAGCTTTCGAATTGGAGTCTGTAAATATTGACCTGAGTCCTATAAATATGCAATTCCGGATTTTCGTAATTCCGTCGTGACAGAGTTGTCGTTCATGCGGGACGGTATGCCGTCTTCCGGTGTCAATGTAAACAAGCGCTATCATTGGCAAAGAACCGCTACTGCATTTATGAATGGCATAATTTTGCGGATAGAATTGGAAAATTATAACTGCACAAACTTTATCGAAAGAGGCAAATACAAGACGAGCTTGGATTCGTGTAATAAGTCGCAAGAATTAGAACTAAACAACATCGTATCTGGCCTAGGCCTACCCGAGTCTGAGAGACAGTGTTAGCCGAAACGCGTAGATCGTTGGGAGATTCCAACAGAGGAATCTCAGCAGAGAGAAGAAAGAGAAAACCCATCGCAACATAGTCACAACACACTAAACGCTTACATATCAAAGTAGATCTAGTCTATTGAGACAGAAGGAGAAAATACTGGTTATCAGGATGCTCTTAAATTTTGCCAAAATGTTTTCCAAAGTATTTTCTCTTAAGTAGATCTAATATTCATCAAAACCAGGCCTCGTTTGGGAACGCTTTAACAAACAAACAATGAATTACATAGATCTAGATCTACTTGAGCGAAATAGCAAAGTTATGAGAGAAAAGAAAACATGCTGACTTTGCTTTTCCCTAAATATTTCTTATTCTACAATTTACACCAAACTGTTCTCCTTAGTAGATCTACGTATCATAGTCAACAGCATGCTTCAAATGTTGATTAAATTTGAAATGATGGTTTATTATGTTAACCCTTTCCTGACCAATTCTTTGTTTTGATACCCACAGATAGCAAAATCAGGATCATTCTGACAACTAGTAGCATGACTTAATTTGGAAAGGACCATATTTTTCGGCACATTTAAAAACAAATTCTTCAATTTTTTAAACCTTTTTCTTCATATCAAAGTCCCGTATTTGACCTCAGTAGATTGTTTGGAAAAACATTGAGTGAAAGGAAGCAATTTGATGATAGTCAGAAATATTGCCTCTTACCTCAATATTTTCTGTGCTTTACATTCACTTATTCTATTTTCGATATTAGATCTAATCTTTTTCCGACAGTGAAAAACCGTGTGGAGCGGAATGTTCAAGAGATTACAAACAATTACAAAATATTCGTTTGGAAAAACTCTCTCACAACGTACATGCATAAATCTCTATATACATACATGTATCTTTTTCCCCAAAGTTGCCCCTCTTTTTATTTCTATGACGTCATATTACTAGAGTAAGTAACGCAAAGTCATGACGTCACAAATCGACACTGGCCTGATTTGAGGCACTCCACGGGGATAAATATGTTCAATGATAACCTATCATCGGATTATGGGAGATTTCTTTTGTTATAGATCACCGAATGGTTTGAAAATTATGGAAGGTGCAGAGGTATTATTAGATTCCATTATCAAGTTACAATAAAAATCAATTTCATTTCATTACTCATTGATTTGATGAATATATTAAAGTTGCCGCTTGTCCTACAGGCAAATGGAAGTAAAAATACCGTCCCGCAGGAACGACAACTCTGTATCACCGGAATTACGAGAAGACCCAATGAGTAATTGTGACATGGAATAATCAATACTCGCCAGCAATCCTCACTGTCGCGCAGGGTCGATAGTTTCCATAAGCATTGTTACTTTGTATTGTGCCCACGCTTCTCGTGTCAACACTCGTTGGAAAGTGATTATTTTGCATTAAATTTACTCATTGCATATTCAACATGTTCAGGACAATTTTTACGGACAATAACTTAATTTTTTGCCGTTTGCGAAAGGGTCAAGGAAAATATTAATTTTAATCTTTTCACTCATGACACATATTTAAACTTGTTCTCATGCCAAGGAGTTACAGACGAGATAAAATTAGTAGTACCTAAAATAGAACACTTAGATGGTTGATAGTCATTTTTCCAGGCCCGTAGGAAGCAATTCCATATTGGGGGGGGGGGGGGGGGGCTAAAGCCCTTGTCCTGAATATTGGGGGGGGGGGGGCTAATTTGGATTCCCCAAAATTTTCAGTGTAAAATTAAGAAAATTTGGCATTCTTGGCTAAAATTAGCCCCCCCCCCCTGTTCCTACGGGCCTGTTTCCTAAACCCATTACCAGGCGGCAAAATTTTAGGCAGGTCCAATCTGAAAGGTGTTGCAGACGACAATTTCAAGTCGAAAATCTTTCCATTTTGAGATCGAAAACATTGTGAAAAATGAAGAAATTGCTTGTCGAAAGCAATTTCTTCATTTTCCACAGTGTTTTCCCCAAGCCATTTCTTGTGAGGGAGTCAAGAGGCGTCACTGAGCAGTAATGGAATAATCTTTGCGAAATACATGTAAGCTATCCGTGCTTAGCATTTCGCCGCTTTTCAACAAAAACCTTGTACATGTAACTGCAGCTTCTTTAAAGCTGCAGTTACAAGGTTTTTGTTGAAAGCAATGATTAAATTTACTAACCAAACTTAGTGGCATCCCATGTCTGAAATAGGACCCTGTGTTCACCGTCAGTCTGTTTATATCTTTCTAGCTGAATTACACCATTCATGGTTTCTACCATACCCGATAGTCGGCTAGACAACTTCTCCTGCAATATATACAAAGAATTTCCATATACTGTAATGCCCATATATGAATAAATGCCCTTCTCATAAATCTGAAAATCTGTATATTTCAAAGACAATCATAGCCAAAAAGGGTGATTCTAATAAATGCCCATCGGCCCCTGATTCCAGATTAGAATAATGTAAGTCATAAGATCGCTTCCAAAAGAAATGAAAGAGAAATTCCAAGTCCCCCATTCTGTTTCCAACCAAGGTATTTTACTCCAAAATCAAATTTTGCAGTTCTTTTAAAAAAACTTTGCAAAATTTGACTGGCTTAACTTAGAGTCAATTTATTGACACTAAGTCTTGATTTGCAAGTTTTGACTTGAAAAATCAAAAGACATTTAATTAACTCCAATCCCCAATTTGTCCATCGACCACGTTTCTGTTAAACGCCTGGGCGTAGAAATTACGTATCGCAAGAAAACACTGTGGAAAATAAAGAATTTTATTTTCGACAATGTTTTTCCAAACCCTTTCTTAAAGCCATCACTGTACGGTAATGGTATAATTATGTTTTACAAAGCCAACATAGTGTACATACCATCTTTGTAAGTAGCTGTGTCAGCTGATCACAGAGTGGAAGCAAAGTTTCTGGTAAGGCAGTAGAATCTTCATTTTCTTTTGGCCTGCAATGAGAACAACAGTTCAACACATCGTCGCTTTTTACAACGAAAAACCTCGAAACTGCAGCTTGTTTTAAGCTACAGGTACGAGGTCTTTAATGAAAAGCAGCGACATTTTAGATTTAATTAATGGAGTTTAAGAACGCATTCAACAGCTATATAGTGAACGCATTCAACAATTACAGTCATATTGTGGTGGCTGGTTCACTCATGCATTTTCCTAAGCAACAAAATTTCAAGGTAATCCAAATTCAATTCAATAAAAGAGTAATTGCAAAAAATTTGACCAGAATCGAGATTATTTTTGTCCGTATTCGTTATCCATCCCATGATGCACAATCTCCACTGTGACTAAGATGATTCTTAAGGTATATGACCCATCATTAAAAATACCACTTTCTAGCCTTGGGAATAGCATCAAATTACACACATTGGAAATACGCTTTAAATAAGTTGATTCACCGTGCCGGAATTCAAGATTATGCTTCAAGAAGAAAATGATTAACAAATATCTTTTTACTCTATATTCATATGCAAGGGAGGTTATTTATAACATTTTTGTCAAATATTTCCAAAATTATGCATTAATTCAAAATTCTAAACCGTTCAAAATGCTTATGTTTGTATTTGGAATGGAAATGTAACACAGTTTAGGATTTACTGACACTTTTCAAATTTCGCCTCTGGCTCTTTGGTGCTAATGATGGGTTGTATACGTTAAATGATTTATCCTTTCGTGAGAGACAAAACTTATTAGACCTACTTTTGTCAAATGTCAAAACGCCATGGTTTTAAACTGTTCCAATTTGAAAGCCGCTCCCTACATCAGAATGGAAATCGATTGGTAAAGAATATGATTATTTACAATAAAGTACAGAAAATATTTAGATCTACACAAAAGGAGAAAATGCTGGTTATCAGCAATGGTGGTTATAAGCTTTTTTCCTTTTATGTCTCAATGTCTTCCCAACTTTACCTATTAGAAACATCAAAACTAAGTGCTGTTCGGGAAAATGTTGCTATACTCACTCTAGTTTAATATTGGCAATCTCAGCTATAATATTAGACCCGTCTACATTAAGAATGTTCCATTTCTGCATCAAATTGTGAAGATCTGCAGCACTATCTTTGATCTTTCTAGCTGTACCAGTTAAATTTCCTTGCTTTAAACCTGGTGAGTCTGCAACTCCTAGAAAATAGGAATCTAAAATGTTATTATCAACCCTTTCCGAGAGAGCAAAAAAGAATTTTCAAGATTAAAAAGTTCTACAGTTGACCACAATATGTAAATTTTATGAAGATATGATTTGTATACACTAAAGCACCGTAATATTGATGCAAAAGGAGACAATGCTGTTTAACAGAAAAGGGGTAAGTCTTAACCCATTACCACACAGTGACTCCTTTTGACTCCCTTCAATATAATGGCTTTGGAAAACATTGTGGAAAATGAAGAAATTGCTTGTAACACGCAATTTCTTCATTTCCCACAATGTTTTCTACCCAAAAATCTACAAAATATCGCAATTTCATCACATTGGAATGTCGTCTGCAACTTCTTTCAAATTGGACTACCCCAAAATTTTGTCGTTTGGGAAAGGGTTAATTCTGGCTAGTTTGAAAGCACATGTAAGAAGAATAAACGACATTCTAAAGACGAAAACACATGTTGCACAATGAATTTGGAGCTGCTCATATTAAGATAATGACACATTATCAGGGCAGTCCAATTAAAAACCTACTGGAGACAACAATATAGATGTTGATGACGATAACATTTCTATGACAAATGTCTTAGAAAATATTTAGGCAATAAGAGAATTTACTTATTGTCAGCATTTTCTGTTTTTTTTTTTTTTTTTTTTTTTGTTTTTGTTTTTTTTTTTGTTTTTTTGTTTTTAAACAATACTGTGTTTGTGTGATATGAAAAACGAGAGCTTGTCACAAAAAAGGAGTTCAAGGTCAAAGGTCACTAGGTCAAAGGTCATGGTCTCTATGTCAAGGTCATGACATGAGGTATCCATGTGTGAAATATCAAGGCTGTATGTGTAACAGGACATGAGATATAGGCCAGATTATAGTTTTTTTTAAAGTAGGTCAAACTCCAAGGTCAAGGTCACTAGGTCAAAGGTCATGGTCCCAAATGAAAGGTCTTGGCAGGAGGTATCCATGTGTGACGTATCAAGGCTATAATAGTGCCTGAGACATAGACCAGGTTAAAGTTTTTGAAGACGCGACGCCGACGCTGACACTTGGGCTGTGAAATTAGCTCCCCGGACATAAAGTCCCGGCTCGCTAAAAAGACAATTAAAAGTTCAGTCTAAACATTTCGCTCTTCGATGCTCTAAATGCGAATTTTTTTTTTCTGTGTAAAGTCACCATTATTCTATCTAATCGCTTGCAATTGCATCACGCCTAGACTGGCCAACAATGAAAAAAGATGCAGACATCAATAATGTCAGGATAATTGAGATACCTTTTCCAGACACAGGCGAAAATGTCTCGTCCATTCTGAAACTGTCATCCTTCTGTTTGATGTTGTTTTTTTGTTTTGTTTTGTTTGTTTTTTACAAAAAATACTGTTTTTGTGTGATATGAAAAAAAAAAGACAATTAAAAGTTCAGTCTAAACATTTTGATCTTTGATGCTTTAAATGCGAAATTGTTGTGTTTTTTTTCTGTGTTAAGTCGCCATTATTCTATCTAATCGCTTGCAATTGCATCACGCCTAGACTGGCCAACAAAATGTGCAGACATCAATAATGTCAGGATAATTGCGATACCTTTTCCAGACACAGGTGAAAAGGTCTCGTCCATTCTGAAACTGTCATCCTTCTGTTTGATAGGTGTTCCTGATTTCTTCTTTGGTCCCATCTGCAATATATGTAAAGTGTATTTGCTGCTTGATGTTTTGTTCATACTTTTCCCAAAATTAAATTCTTAAAGTAAAATAAGACCCAACTAATTACAGTGCAGACTGTATGACTCGTGCTAATACTGCCAGAAAAAGTAAGAGTAAATGGCGAAAAAACTAGAAGACCTGAAGATCTTGAATCGCTCCACAGGCCTGAGATTCTTTTAACATTCAAATGATGCTGTAAATTACTCCTATGTAAGATCTATATGACCAGTAAGATAAAGTGAAAATTTTCTGTTGATTGGTAGATATTCATGGTTGTTTGAGTAAAAATAAGGTCAAAATATTGTCACCAATAGTATGTTCATGTTCTGTCTTGATTGGTCGATATTTGTAGTTGCTAAGTAAACATTAAGTCAAAATAAAGCCGAAAATGACAATGTTGTCAATCTCAAGGGTACATAACTCATGATAGAAAATTCAGATCAAGCTGAAAATTATACCAGAGCAAGTTTTGTCACGATTTGTCAATATTTGTAGTTGCTAGAGTGAAACAAAGTCAAAATTAAACAGAAAATGACAATTTCGTCAATTTCAAGGGAACATAGCTCATGACATAAAATTCACCAAGGCAATATCTTATTGTCACCAACATTTTGACCAAGTTTTGTCTTGATTGGTCAATATTTGTAAGTGCTAGGGGTGAAAACAAGGTCAAAACAGCAATTTTTTAATTCAATGGCATATAACTCAATACTTTCTACTTAAATCAGAATTAATTGTAGGAATCTGATAGAGGACCATCTAAGGATCATTCCCCATGAAGTTTGATTGAAATCCATCCATTAGTTTCTGAGGAGAATATTTTTAAAGAAAAAGTTGACGACCGGACCGACGCACGCACGTACGCACGACGGACACAACTCCATGACCATAATCCGCTGGCCTGAAGGCCGGTGGAGCTAGCAAAAACATTCTAAATTGTTATTCTAAATCCATACTCTATGTTCTGGGTCTACTCATTCAGTGGATTCAAGTGAATTAGTAAGTATTCAAGATAAAATTATTTTTAGCAGCCGGGAAAATGACAACAAAGTAGACTCACCTTTAAATTCATTTATTTTCCAACATTATTCAAACTCATTTCATACAGTATATATTCCAAAACAAAACTTCTGCAGCCAATTAAACCAATGAGGGGTGCTTCTCAAATTTCACAGAGTCATTAGTATCTTGTATATCTCCCCCTGGATTGAACCACGGCAAAAACACACGGCCTCGTGATGTAAACAAGCCGTCTGAATAACTGTAAGGGAACTCTTGTAAATTCCTCTCCATATCGTTATGGTTATTGACGTCAGCACATTGGCGTACCTTATGTACGATTTAGTCATATAAGTGCTCAGTCAGGGAAATGTCCGATGATTTTGATGGCCATTCGAAGAAAGGGATATTGAGAGTTGTCAACGAGTTTCCTGCGTGCCTGGCGGTGTGACAGCATGCATTATCTTGCTGTAAACCCTTTCCCAAACGACAACATGTCACAGCTATCCAAGATTAAATGTGCTAAGGGCGACATAATTTCTTTTCATAAAGACAGGATTTGTGTACTTGTAACCGGGTCATTTATAAGGGATTTAGGCGTGATTGCTTATTTTTATATGCCGCTTCACTTTTGGCGCGAAGTGGTCACGGTTCATGGTTTTGTTCAAACCGCCTATGATTTTCAAAGAGTCGAGTCGTAAATTAAATTTGGGGAATTGGAAATTGGACATTATGGTTAGTAATTGTTGAATTGATTGATTTCTTCTTTTGTCGATATGTTTTATCGTTGTCCTTGTGGTCGGTTTGCCTTAAAGGATTTGATCGCGATTTTGTTCGGTGGTATTTGATAATTGTATTCGGTTTCCGCGTTTTCCCTTTATCCCTTATCCCGGTCACTCATTGCACACAATTAACAGTAACTTGTTCTTTTACAGCTAACCTGCACGTGATATGAGATCGTGAGAGAATACCTGTTTTGAATGGAGCATTCAGTCACACTGATTTGGTAAGTTTATAATCATTTAAGATAATTAGCTATTTCTGTAAACATTGTGAGAAAAGGAGTAAAGCTTATATTTGGTCTATTCGTAATATTCAAGTCATACAGTTTGTGTATATTTCATCATTGCAGGTTAAGCGTTGTTTTATTGAATAGTTTTACATTGTATTGTATTTGTATTATTTCAGGATGTTGATGTTGTTGGTACCTTGATTGGAAAGAAGTAAATGAATTGAAAATATGGAAACGGTGTTGATACTTTTTGTCCAATATCACATATAAGGACTGATCCGAACCCTGCACCCAACCAATCTGGTTACAAATGGCGCCCACCGAGGGACCAGTTTCTACAGACGGCCAAATTGCACACGCCTTGGTACCTCTGTTTTAGAGCAATAACAGTACGGGAGAAGGAAATGAAGAAAGCAAAGAATAGGATAGCTATTATACGAAGTGCAGAGAGAGAAAAAGTCACCATAAGGCCAAACGAAACAGTGGAAATAAGGGGCTACACTGACAAAGAGATTAATCACCCAAGTACTCTTGCTATCACCCAAGAGACGAAGGATAGTGGTTTACCTTCGGAGATAGATGTTACACCTACCCTTGTACAATTCGATAACAAGAGGCAAAAGGAAGTCATTATTAGTTTGTCTAATGTGACAACAAAAACGGTTACAGTATCGCCGAAAACTTTTATTTGTGAACTACAGCCCGTAACAATAGCTGACGAAACGTATGAAGAAGAGCACACAGAAGATACAACAGAACCTGACCTTATAGAGACATTGGACATGGATAAGAATAACCTTTTAACACCCACAGAGAAAGCTTGTCTATTGGATCTACTTAGAACACATGAAGAAATATTCTCCACAGGCGAAGAAGATATAGGTCATTGCGATATGATCAAACATAGGATAGATCTTCTGGCAGACAAACAAGTACCGTTTAAAGAGAGACATAGGAGAATACCACCCCAAATGATTGAAGAAGTCAGGAATCATATTGACCAGTTGCTCTCAGCAGGTATCATCAGAAAGTCCAAGTCCCCCTGGGCTAGCAACGTGGTTCTTGTTAGGAAGAAAAATGGTTCATTAAGAATGTGTGTGGACTACAGAAGCCTTAATAATCGCACAGTGAAAGACGCCTACGCCTTACCAAGAATTGAAGAAATTTTCGATGTTTTGAAGGGGTCAAAATTTTTCAGTACAATAGACATGAAATCCGGCTATCATCAAGTTGAGATAGAAGAAGATCATAAAGAGAGAACAGCTTTTACAGTTGGACCCTTGGGCTTCTACGAATACAATCGTATGCCATTTGGGCTCTCAAATTCTCCAGCAACGTATCAGAGACTAATGGAGGAATGTTTGGGCGACTACAACATGACAATATGCGTGATTTATCTTGACGATTTGATAGTTTTCTCTGACACTTATGAACAACATCTTCAAAGGCTTGATTTGGTTTTGACGAGGCTCAAACTATGTAACATCAAATTATCTCCCCAAAAGTGCACGTTTATTCAACAGAAAGTAGTATTTTTAGGCCACATAGTCAGTGCCGAAGGAATTGAGACTGATCCAGAAAAGATAGAAAAGGTAAAGAATTGGCCAACACCTAGTGGTCCAGACGAACTAAGATCGTTCATTGCTTTTGCTGGATACTATAGAAGATTCATAAAAGATTTCAGCAGAATTACAAGTCCTTTGACAGAACTTTTACCACCTACCATGAGAAAGAAGAAGAAACAGAAAGGTCAGCCTAAGCAGAAAGATTGGAAGTGGACAGAAACTGAAGATAAGATTTTCGAGGATCTGAAAGTTATCTTATCCTCACCGCCAATTTTGGCGTATCCTGATTTCACCCTCCCCTTTGAATTACACACTGACGCTTCAGCGAAAGGATTAGGTGCAGTATTATACCAAACTCAAGACAACAAGAAGAGAGTGATAGCTTATGCAAGCAGATCGTTGAGTAAATCCGAGAAGAATTACAGTGCTTTTAAGCTAGAATTCCTCGCTCTAAAATGGGCCGTAACTGAGAAATTCACAGACTACTTAACCCTGAATCATTTTACGGTGTTAACAGACAACAACCCTTTAACACACGTTTTGACGTCAGCAAAGTTGGACGCAACAGGTCACAGATGGGCTTCTGCGTTAGGCGAGTACAATTTTGATATATTTTACAGACCAGGTGCTAAGAACATAGATGCAGATACTATGAGCAGATATCCGTTTGAAAAGATCAAGACCGAGAGTGATGAAGAGCTGGTGAGGATAGACGACAAGACGGTGAAAGCAATCTGCTCAGTAATAGTCCCTACAGCATTTGTTGATACTTTACCGTGTTTTAACATTAACATTATCGACGCCACAGAGATTGCCGGCCAGACATTGGCGGTAAAGGAATTACGCGAAGTGAGGAAAGCGCAAAGACAGGATCCATTGATTGAAAGATGGCGGATAGCTGTAATAGATAAGTGTATTCCAAGAGATACATATACAAGGGAGGATCTTGGAATGAAGAAACAATTCAATCAGCTTTATATGAAGAGAGGCATTTTATACAGAAAGGTGAAAGATGACGAAAGAGAGATAGAGCAATTGGTGTTGCCAGAACGGTTTAAAAGAGAAGTGCTAAAGGGTCTGCATGATGACGTTGGGCATCCAGGCAAGGAAAGAACAGCGAAGTTGTTAAGGGAGAGATTCTTTTGGCCTGGGATGTCAGCTGATGTGGATAGGTGGGTGAGCAGTTGTGATAGGTGTCTACGTAGGAAATCCCCAAGGAATGAAAGAGCTCCTTTAGTCAACATCAATACAACATATCCCCTTGAACTAGTCTGTTTTGACTACTTAACATTAGAGCCATCAAAAGGAGGGATTACAAATATATTGGTGACAACAGACCATTTTACCAAATATGCTTTAGCAATTCCGACGAAGAACCAAACAGCCAAAACTACAGCAGAAGCTTTCTACAATAACTTCATAGTGAACTACGGAATTCCAACTAGACTACACTCAGATCAAGGAGCTAATTTTGAAAGCGACATAATAAAGGAGCTATGTAGACTAACTCAGATGAAGAAATCACACACCACACCGTATCACCCGCAGGGAAACGCAGGTCCGGAGAGGTTTAACAGAACGCTATTAGATATGCTTGGGACTTTGGAAAACGAACAAAAGGCCGACTGGAAGAAGTACATAAGCTCACTGGTGTTTTATTACAACAGTACACCACACGAAACAACTAGAGTTTCGCCTTATGAGCTTATGTACGGTCGGAAACCAAAGTTACCGATAGATGTTCTGTTTGAACAGGTAACTGAAGAGCAAGTTAGTAAGACGACAAAGGATTATGCACTAGAATTACAAAACAGAATGCAGAAGACAAGAGAGTTGGTTGAGAGGCATACAGAGAAGGCAAAGAGGAAGCATAAAAAGTATTATGATAGGAAGGCGAAACCAGTTAGAATTGTTTGTGGAGACAGAGTCTTGGTAAAGAGAATGGCTTTTGATGGGAAGCATAAGATTTCAGACAGATTCGAAGAGGAATGCTATATAGTCATCGAACAGCCCAGACCGGACATTCCGGTATTTAAAGTTAGATCCGAGAACAGCGGAATTGAGAAGACTCTCCATAGGAACCTTCTATATAGAATAGTAGGGGATAATGAGATAGAAGATGATGATATGGAAGAGGATATAGGAGAAAATCGCGATGCATCGCAAGAGAAGATGAAGGGAGATGAGAAGCTTGACGACAGGGTAGGTTCGACTACTGTTAAGGGAACAGTTCGAGACAGGGACGCCTGTCTTCCTACGCCTGTTGAAGAGAAGCAGGATAGTGATAATAGAGCAGTATCAGAGGATACCAATGCTGATGATGATTCAGATGATGACTGGGTCAAGGTTGACCATGATTATGGTATTGTAGGTGCGGAACCAGATGATAATGATGATGTTGATGATGAAGAGTCTAAAGAGGAGGAGAAAACAGCTGAAGAAGCAGAGGCAGAAGAAAGTGAGAATGGTTTGAGCCCCGAGGGGTCAAACAAAGAGAATGAAGGTGGTGAAGAGACCGATATGGCTGAAGATGACGGAAATATAGTATTGGAAGCGTCGGAGGAAGAAAATAATCAGACTGAGGTCAGAAACGAGGAAGTGACAGTAGAAGAAGAAAATGATGAAGATAAAAATGTAGCTGAGGTGGATGAATTGGTACTAGAAAATGCACATGTGGTAGAAACAGCGGAACAAACTCCGAAACCAGCTCCAAGACGATCGACAAGAGAAAAGAAGCCTCCTGATAGGTATGGCGATTACGTCATGCACAAAATGACGCAACCAGGAGATGCACGTGCCGAAACCATGGATATGCTAGTAAAGTCTGGAGTGTTACGAAGGATGAGCCATGATACATTGCATGAACTTTTACATACAGTTGTAAATTGAGTTTTATCAGATTTTATCATTTTAACATTTTTCGATTTTCTTTCAGAAGCTGTTCCCGTATTTTATGATGTTTGGCAGTCTCGTGATTCTCGAGAATTTATTCACTTTTTTTTGTTTTCTTTATAGGAAGGAGACGTTGCAGATTGGAACTAATTAATGCATGGTTGCATTTAATTTCTTTGCAGGGGGGAGGAGAGAGTGAAACTTGGAATCACGAGATAATGCATTTTTTCATTTTGTTTCAGTAGGTTTAAATTTGAAGAAGTTTCTCTGTTTTTTTCCGTGTGTCAGTTTTGTTGTCTGGTGGATGTTAGTTTTCATGTTTCTTTGTAATGACGAGACGTCATTTCTGGTAGCGCGGGAGTATGTAACCGGGTCATTTATAAGGGATTTAGGCGTGATTGCTTATTTTTATATGCCGCTTCACTTTTGGCGCGAAGTGGTCACGGTTCATGGTTTTGTTCAAACCGCCTATGATTTTCAAAGAGTCGAGTCGTAAATTAAATTTGGGGAATTGGAAATTGGACATTATGGTTAGTAATTGTTGAATTGATTGATTTCTTCTTTTGTCGATATGTTTTATCGTTGTCCTTGTGGTCGGTTTGCCTTAAAGGATTTGATCGCGATTTTGTTCGGTGGTATTTGATAATTGTATTCGGTTTCCGCGTTTTCCCTTTATCCCTTATCCCGGTCACTCATTGCACACAATTAATAGTAACTTGTTCTTTTACAGCTAACCTGCACGTGATATGAGATCGTGAGAGAATACCTGTTTTGAATGGAGCATTCAGTCACACTGATTTGGTAAGTTTATAATCATTTAAGATAATTAGCTATTTCTGTAAACATTGTGAGAAAAGGATTTAAGGTTATATTTGGTCTATTCGTAATATTCAAGTCATACAGTTTGTGTATATTTCATCATTGCAGGTTAAGCGTTGTTTTATTGAATAGTTTTACATTGTATTGTATTTGTATTATTTCAGGATGTTGATGTTGTTGGTACCTTGATTGGAAAGAAGTAAATGAATTGAAAATATGGAAACGGTGTTGATACTTTTTGTCCAATATCACATATAAGGACTGATCCGAACCCTGCACCCAACCAATCTGGTTACAAACTAGATACTACAAAAATATTGAGACAAAAGAAGAAAACGCTGATGATCAGCATTGTTGCTTTTGCCTCAATATTTTCTCAAGGCCTTTCTGTAAGGGACATCAAAACCAGGTTTTGTTTGGGAAGAGGTTTAACATCAAAATTGCTGTTCCTAACATATGGAATAATCAATTACAGTGAGGATGATCGTATTGCAATGTATCTGAATGCATCCAGATTCCCCCGGATTGTTTTAAGTTCTATTAGACTTCTGTTACTCATAATTCCCAACAACATAACAGATCCTCCCCCATAACGATAATACTCCATAACTTTAACCCTTTCCCAAACAAGACCTGGTATTGACGCCCCTGATAGAAAAGGCTTGAGAAAACATTGAGACAAAAGAAGAAACTGCTGATAACCAGCAGTTTCTCCTTTTGTCTCAATATTTTCCTTGCTACATTACACATAAATTTCATCTTCCACAGCATTTGTTCTGTCGTCTGCAGCAACTATTGAATTGGACCACCCTAATTTCTTGTCGTTTGGGAAAGGGTTAAGCAGGATCAGTCTGCTTGCCTTTTCGATGCCAAACTCAAACCTGACCATCAGCTCCATAGAGATTAAACTTGGATATGTCCGCAATAAACACTTCTGTTCAATCGCTGTATTGGGCAAAAAATATACTGATGTGCCAAATGCAGTCTCAAGATTCAAGATTTTATTACTCCTTGCCCATTATAGGCATCAGAGTTGACTAGAACATACGTAATACAACAAACGTCTGTAACACAATTCGCAAAAACGAAAAAATACGCTTACTCATTAATCCTTTCACAAACCTTAATAATCTAGACTATACCAATGTGAAACATGCTAAAGACAAAAAAATGTGTGTTGATGGAGAAAAAAATGTTTAAAATATAGCTCATAAAATATTGAGGGAAAAGCAGAAAACGCTGGTCACCACAATTTTCTTCCTTTGCCTCAAAACCGTCTTAAGAGATTTCTATTGCTGACTTCTTGTTTGGGAAAGGGTTAAGCAAACGTGAAATGATTATCTTAAGATTGTTGAAAAAGTATAATGTTAAACCCCCATGGAGAAGATGACATTTAATCAACACCTAATTCAAATTTTGACATAATGCTTTTATAAACAATTGTAGTTTTGTTATAACAGCATTTTATATAGATCTGTTGAGTTCAACAGAGAAGCATAATGTGTTTGCAGCATGCCTGTAATAAATTGGGATATACTTATATGTCTGTCTGCAGAGAAAAACTTACATTGAAATCTGAGCCAGGATCTGGAAAAACGTCCCTTATAGCATTTTTCAAAAATGAAATTCAAGATCGGCCTGTTGTGAAATGGAGTCCAATATGCATCAATATTGTTCTCTATAAGTTACTACAGGTCACGAAGAAGCTATTGGAGAACAATATGGATCCTGATCAGACTGTGCGTATGCACAGGCTGATCTGGATCTATGTTGGGCTCAAAAGCCTTAAGGGACGTTTTTCCAGATCCTGGCTCAATTATGTAAAACATCACCTAAATGGTTGGAATTGCACAAGGTACATGAGCGTTGGTTCCTCTCTAAACCGAAAAAGCTTCCTTGTTCAATTGGCAGTTTATGACTCAAACAACGGAATTTTCACATTTCTTTGGCAAGACTAAAAGGAAGAACATTTAAATAAGCTTCAAACTTAAACTTCTCTTTATGAATTCTGTATAAAGTTAAGACATTTCGAGGATTCAAACAGTTTGCCTCCCCAGGACTATATAAAATCATCTTGTGAGGCTGACTTCACTCAAGACTTTAATGCACGTAAATTATTAACAGTTTGAGAAAGCCAATTAACAGAAAATCCTAAACTATCTAAGGAAGTCTAGACATAAGAAATCGACGGTGTCTTGAATATGTCTCTTTTATGAAGTTCATAAGTAAGTTGGTTAAGAATTACACATATCTTATCTGGTTTACTATTAATCATCCTTGCCCAAAAATGCAAAATCCTATTTTGTAGGCTTAGGCTTAGAGAAATGATTCCTAACTCACCATAAATAATAATTCGTATGTGTTGACTGTTTTAAATCAAGTAACATTCACAAAATTTCAACTGAAACTGGTCAATAATGTCAAGGTTTTCACAGCCTAACACCTCAAAACCACTTAGCAAAATCTCGCAGCTATCGTGTTGTCGAAAAAATATAATTGGATATCAATGAGCAATGACAGTTTTCTGATTTTTTTACGAGAAGCGAACATGGCTGTTCTTGCTTGATCAGCTAGTCTCTTCCTATTTTTAGCTTTCCGTTAAATTTTTATCTCACTCCCAGATAATCAAAATCATCTTCAACTTCATGACGATCATTATTTAAAATAAAATCAGATTAATTCCTTAATTCACCTGTTGAAAAAATAACAGTTTTTGATTTGGATCTATTAATTGTAAAATGCCAAGTATCACAATACCTTTGCATTTCATTAAAAGCATTCTGAGGATAAACTGCCGAATCGGCAAATATCACAGTATCATCTGTATAAAGAAGCAAATATAGCCTAAAGTATATTTCAATATCTTCATTATCAAAGTCACTCGAAGTGA
This sequence comes from Fragum sueziense, assembly GCA_963680895.1. Taxonomy (NCBI): domain Eukaryota; kingdom Metazoa; phylum Mollusca; class Bivalvia; order Cardiida; family Cardiidae; genus Fragum; species Fragum sueziense. The sequence goes on from OY804593.1 coordinate 59,257,293, forward strand.
ACTTCCTCAATAAGTAATTTAAGTTCTTTATAAGATTTGGATATGAACTGGGTAAGATCAGTTAAAATAAAGAAAAAGGTATCGGAGACAAGCTTTCTCCTTGACGGACACCAAGTGAACTACCAAAGAAACATGAAAACTCATTTCCAGACATGACACATGATTTGGCCTTTTTATACATATTATGAATAACTCCATCTATGTTATTCGATAATAATTAATACAATAAAGCAATTCTATTTACAGAATCAAAGTTTTCTCAAGGTCTATCAAAGCGCAATAAAGATGCTTTTTCTTAGTCAACTAGCATTTTCAAAGAAAATATATAATCTGTGGTCCCATAACCTTTACGAACCTAGCTTGCTCTTCAGACAACAACCCAGAATTTTCTAAAAATGTATCAATTCTTTGATTTCGAATATTGGTAAACAATTTACCAATACAACTAATAATTGTTATGGCTTTATAGTTGTCTGCGTTTTGGGGATCACCTTTGTTTTTATAAATTCATTTAATTGAAGGTATCTATCCTTTGCACCATGCACCAGGTACAGCCCCATTTTGTAAAAATTAAACTGAAACAAGCAGGTCCTTTGTAAATTTGATGTACTCATTTAAAGTATAATCTTCAGCAGAACAAGCTTTTTGATTTTTTAAATTCGATAATGTCTTGGAAATTCCTTCAATGCTAAAGGGACAGTTCAGCTCGTTAAAATGTGAGAAGTTTGTTACATCAAATACATCCCCTTCTTCGGTATTGACCCAGTTCAATTTGCTAAAATGATAATAGAAAGCCTCTGTGGATAGCATTTTCAAAGTTCCCTTTCTTTTCCCGATAAATTTGTTTAACATGTTCCAATAAGATTTAGGATCAGAATGTCTTAAATTTAGTTTATCAGTTATAAAATGCTGTTTTGATACTTACGAAATTCCTTATTTATTTGTTGGTTTTCATATATTTTTTACCGTTTAAACACAATAACATTCATCATAGTTGCTTTGAGAGTTAACTTTTCATTAGATATAGATCTACGTCTCAGTTTACAATCTTCATTAAACCAAGGTTTCATATTAATTTACGCATATTTACCATTTTATGTTTCTCATTTATATATTATATAAGAATTAAACCACTCTTCTCAGCAGCAGACACAAGTATCCCCGAAACTTTACCACATACATTGTTGTCACTTGCCTCAATATGGACATTTTCACCATTACCTTGTAAAAGAAGGTCAATGTCATTAGATCTAAGTAACATTTCGAGCTGTGCGATGAAGTTCCGTTAAAACGATACTTTCAATAGTGGGTCTAGAACGAAGTCTGGATGTAGCCGATTTTTCGCAGTGTCCACAGAATGTCAGGTCCCCTTTGCATGCCATATGCGTTCAACGATTCTTGGAGACGACATAAATCCGTGGTATGGTGACGTCAAGTCTTTGAACCTATCTTTTCTTTGTGTCGTTTTCCTTGGTCTACCTGACCTTGTTCGGTTAATTTAATTCCCAGTCTACCTAAACTGTGCTGGCACACGATAAATGGTACTTTCACAATAGCCAAATCGACGTGCTATATCAGCAACATCTACACAAGCTTCCAGTAGACCAAGCGCTTTATTTCTGTCCTTTATAAACATTCTTTGACATCGACCCATTGTAGCTAAATTGGTTTTTATTGTTGAGTTCTCTTTTCAGTAAAAACCCCCTTCCAATTTATCACATCAAGTCATAAAATAAACACATGTATGGATTAACCGCAGCATGTGCACCACATAAAATCAGAAATGCATATATGTTTATGCAAAATATATAGTTTGTGTGTGGCATTCTCAATGAAAACATGTACATGTACAGTATCTGGCGGTATATGAATGTTTTATCTTCGGGATAACTATCTACTAAAGTCTGATGAAATTCATTGATAAAATGTGTGCCACATTTTTTGCACTGCCTATAAACACATTGTCTTTCGAGAGTTTCTTTAAACAGACACAAAGTCAAATTTGAAAGTATTCAGGCCAAAATCTTTCTGACTTGCTGCTATGTTCAATACTTCAATTGCCTGCTCAATGTTACAGTCTTTGAGACAAACACAAACTCGTCTACTAGATCGATCTAGCCTATTATAGTTTTTCGGAATCCTCTTTCTTTCTGAATGTTCAGAGTTGTCTATTAAAATGGTCATCCTGTTTTCAGATTTGGCAAATAATTGTTTCTTTCTGCATAAAAGATAAAATTTTGGCACATATTATGTTGTCTTTTTTGTTTATCATTATTGAAAACAGTATTTTGGCACATATTCTGTTGTCTTTTTTTGTTTAGCATTATTCTTGAATTTGATTTCAAAATAGGTTCCATTTCAATCTTCCATTTTTTTCTAAAAGCTTGAGGACTGGGCACTATTTTGACCTGCTTCTACTTTCTTGTCTTTTTCTGATTCAATGTCTTCTGTCGGTTACAGAGTTTATCTGGACTTCCAGAAAATGCAAGTTTTTTTCCTTTAAAAACACACTGTATTAATTAGGTCATCCTATTTTTTTTTTCATTTCATTTTCCACCAATCCTTTATTTGTTGAGCTACTTTCATTCACGGAAGATCTATATTTTTTTACTAATGACTTTTTCTTAGAGTAGGACCGGTAGGTGTTGTCTATTAAATGTTTCATTGTACAAGCAAATGCTTCCCATGTTTCTGGCAATATTCACTGCCTTTTTTTTGTCCTTTTACGAAATTGATGAAACTGTAGTGCTTTCTGATGGTTTTTGTGACGTCTGAAATTTCTGTTGTTTGTCACTGTTCTGCATTGCTCTATGATTCCTGCTTTTCTTTTGCCACCACGTTTGCTTAAGTTTGTATAAAGTGTCGAAGTCCTGATCTTTGTTTCGTTCCTCTTTTAGTTTTGATTTGTAAGCCTTATTTCGAGCTTTGGTTTTGAGTTTTTGCTCTTCACGCGTTTCTTGTAGCTTTGGGTCATTTTTTAGTTTTTCCCTGTATTTTCTCACTCTTTCTGTTGATTTTTTCTTGAAATTGGAGTCTTTGGTTGAAGATACAGCCTTTTTTCTAACTGACGTCCTTATTCCAGGAAGGCTCACTATCAGCCTATTCTTTTCTTTGTCTTGGCTATTCATTGACTGTAAGAAATGTTTAATATAGATTTCATTGATAAAATTTCTAAAACAAGAGGGCCATTATGGCCCTGTATCGCTCCGCTGGCTTTTAGACTTTAGACTTCTAGACAATTATATCATGCGCTGTACAAGTTTGATTTTTTATAGCCATATTCAAGATTTAAATTTTGAAACGTCATAATGAAAAACATTACACGTACTGATATGCATATTGAAGACAAGACTCACCCTGCCATACTCAAATATTCAGACATATCAAACTTCTTCAAAAAAGTGTTTGAAAAAAATCTTTCGATGAGCATTCCTGCATAGCTTGGTTTTAATTGGCCCATTGGTTGATATTTTCAGAAATTTCTTTCATGTTTGATTTCTTGAAGTCTGATAAGCACCGCCCTGTCATGCCCATATTTTTAATGAAAAAAAAAATACACGAACAAGTATTCACAAGAGTCACACTCAAGGAACAATCCAGCCAAGTTAAGTTCGAATTGACTCAACAATTTGAACAATTTCAAGAATTTTCTTATGATGATTTCAGTCTGATAAGCCTTTCCCTGCCACACCCAAATTTTTTATGAATAAAAAAGTTTCTAACAAGTTTTGAAATGGTTACCAAAGGAACATTCTTGGAAAATTTGGTGTAAACTTGCTCAATTGTAAAGGAGAAGAAGATTTTTAAAAAATAAATTCATGAATTTGACCCCAATTAGCACAGCAGTACCAAGGCCACATTTTAGACGCATAATAATTCATAAATTCCTGCCAAGTTTACTTCAATTGGCCTAATGGTTGATTTTTATAGAATTTTCTGGTGAATTCTTTACGTCTGATGAGCCCTGCCCTGCCCTGCAAACAACTTTCAACAAGAGTGCCATGGTCACAATCTATGCCGCTCCACAGACTAAGTTTTAAGGGGGCATAACTCAGGCAAAATTCAATGAACCATACAATCCTTCCTTCATGCACATCTACCAATTGAGGTGATAACAAGATCCAGCCAGAAACTTAGGAGGAGTTGCGTTGACAAGAAAAGTGGACGGACGGACAGAGAAATGACGCCAATATATGTCCGCCTCCGGCGGCGTATAAAAAGCGTGATGCAAAACTGTCAAGTTTGGTAAAAGTTGTCCCAATTGTTAAGGAGAAGATTTTTGAAGAAATATCTAACAATAGCCCAGTACATTTCCGCATTTTTCAAGGAATTAAGAATTTATGAATTCATGTAACAAATATAGTCACTCTAGGAACATTCCTGCATATTTGTACAAATTGGACCATTGTCTTTTTAAAAAACTTTCTCCTGATTTCTCCAAGTCTGATAAGCCTGGCCCAGCCACGCCCACATTTTTTGATGACTCATATATTGATAAAAATCAGAAATCTTTTTGAAAGGGGTCGCCCATGGAAGATGCCTACCAAGTTTGGTTAGGATTGGTCCTGTGGTTCAGGAGAAGATGCTTTAAAGAATTGTTGAGACCATCCAACGACCGACCCATGATGGATAGAAGGTGATCGAAAAAGATCACCTTGAGCATGTTGTGCTCAGATGAGCTAAATACAGAGAGCCAAAAAACAGTATTCTTTCTCATAATATTGGGAACAGGTGGGAAATCAGGCAAATTGGGAAAAAAGGAGCGTTTTGTTAAAAATTGGGAAAATGATTTCATCCCAGACTGCACAAAAAACTTGGGTCCTGTGTATAGTTTACTATATATATATGAAATCAACAGAAAGGACTTCCAGCTAGTTATTACCTCTAGATATTCTTTCTCAATGTATGAAAGGGAATGGTCATTTTTTTCAAAAAGAAGGAATAACTTTTGCATTGGGATTTTCTTTCCAGATTTTGGGAAAAAATACCCTATTGATAATTTGTCATTGGAAACAGGTTACGAATGTATCCAGAGTTCTAAGGAGAAAAAAAGAAGAAATTGTTTCAAATGGTTAGACAATATCTACATATAATCATTTATATATTTGATCATCCTAGCTGAGTTCATACAAGAATGCAAGAATGGCCCTTATTCGCTCACCTGATTAATTTTGCTTTATATCTGACAAAAATCCATTATCCTTAACCCTGAAAAGCCCCAACCAACCAAGCCCCTTTTTTGGCTAATGTGAAAATATCAACCAAGTTTTAAAAGTGTATTATTTTTAGCACTTACCAAGGAATATTGCTGCCTCGTTTGATCTGAATGATCTTTTTTTATATATCTTGAGATTTCTCTAAGTCTTTATCAGACTTAGAGAAAATTTTGTCTAATCAATAAACATGAACATGCCTTGAAAGGATTACCCAAGGAATATGCCTGCCAATTTTGGTCCCACAGTTATGGAGATGCTTTTTAATGAAATTTCTGGCAATATTTCTAAGCCTGATTCGCCCACCCTCACCCCTACCTGCTTGGAAATCTAACATTCAAGAACAAATTTTGTAATGTTTATCTAAGGAACATTCCTGTCAAATTTGGTCCCAATTGGTTCAGTCACCCCAGTTAAGGCATCTATAGGAGATATATTTTAAGAAACTGTGAATAAATGGACAGACAGATAGCTAGATAGACAGACAGACAGACGCACAATTACCGTATAGCACTTTATTTCTGCGGGAACTTTATTTCTGCTATTTCTGCGGTCGTGGACGGCACCGCAGAAATAAAATCCGCAGAATATTAATCCTGAATGTAGAGGTTGTTGTCATTCTGTAAGTTTAGTCAGTACATGGACAAGTTTAACTGTTACCACCCTATGGAAAGAACAATATCATAACAATAGAGTGCTTTTCTATTAAAAATGGTGTAATTACGGCTTTAACTTAGGTGTAGATAAGACATTTTAGTTCATCAATAAACAATGATTTAATAAGTTTGACTGATTGGTAACAGCTTTACTTTTTTTACTTTTTTACTGACACGTCTTTCTTTTCACACCTTTCTGTATATGGCATTGTTTCCCATAACACCTTTATAGATACTGGTAAATTAGTGGGATTATCCCTTTACCCTAACAGAGTAATTAGAATATTTGGTAAGCATCGTCTTTCAAACTATGTCTGAGCCTGACTAAAACTGATTTGATGGCGCAGAAATAAAATCTGATTTTGCAAAATGAGAGACCGCAGAAATATGTTCCGCAGAAATTTAACCCGCCTGATTTCTGGAAAAAACGCAGAATTTGGACCCGCAGAAATAAAGTACTTTACGGTAATATATATTATAATGTTGGGTGACCACAATAACTCACATCAAATATGATACTTTCAGGTAGAGCTAATGATATATATCATACCTTAAGGCAAACAGACACTTTAATTTTAGATTAGTGTTTCACTCCTGACAAAAAAATATCAGACCATGTGATAAATATTATCTTCTTTATGCTTCTAAATGCACTAAACATTTATTGCTGAATGCAAGAAATGGGATGCCATCCTGAAAAATAGGTCTGGCATTTGATAGATATTTCCAGGAAAATACCAACAAGGTCATGGTGACACATAAAAAGTAGCTGCCATTACATCCTAGCCACAAACTTGATGATGGGTATCCCCTTTTTCTCCAATTTATCAAAGATACAAGGAGAATTGCACCTAGCGCTGTCAAGAGAGTGGCCCTTTTTATTATTCAAACATAAGAAGAGGACAAGGAGTACCTTCTGTGAATTTTTTGTCAAAATCAAGGAATTTCAAATGTCAAAATTCTTTCCTGGAAGTAACTTGGTTGACCTACATTGAAATTTGGAATACTTCCCAATCATCGAGTATTTTGTATAATATGAAGTCATATATGGGTATGTTCAAAAATAATGAAGCAAAAGTAAAACATCCATATCGTCGTTGTAAATGCAAAACCTCGTATCTCGTTTTTGGAAAAATTTAAAGGGGAGGGAAAAAAGTGTAATAACTTTTCTCAAACTGTATTGTTTTACTTGAAATTTGGACACAATGTTCACAAATGATGTGCCATCAATACTGATCAGTAAAATATCTCAAAACTTGGAAGAATTCATCTGTAACTGGGCACACAAGTTTGTACTTTGAAAATCGCAAGGATCGACATACGAGGTTTTGCATTTACACCGACGATATATTTCTTTAGCATGAGGTTTAATAGAATTGCTTTTTGGTCTAAAACATGTGTTTCCACCAGGCAAACTTGAGTGCAAAGTTTCGTTGTGATATCTCAATTAGGTAAAAAGATATTCCCAAAAAACACCCCAAAAATGTCCCAAGTGTACGGTTTTTGCGTGACATTTTAACTTAAGCCTTAACTTCAACCCTTCACTTTACTTTAAGGTGAAGGATTTCACCAAATTATCATTGTTTGTCAAGTAGGCAGATATATTAAGGTTTAGAAAAATGGAATTTCAAAGTTTGTCTACATTTTGTTTTCTTGTTATACAGGTTCAAAGCATTGAGGTGCTTGTCATTTTCATGCTATAAATTTTGTCATTGTTTACAGATAAAGCTGCAGTAATACAATGTGATTTAATATTTACAAGAAAAAATTGCGCAATTCAGTAGAAGGATGCTTGTCCTTCAAGGTTTTCCAAGTTTTCATGCAATACTCTGTAACAGTAAATAAATATAAGTTTTTTACCTAATGCACTCTGAATTTGTCCCAAGTGTACATTTTGCTTTAAATTTCAGATATTTTTTTCAAGGAATGATTTATTGAAAGTTTTGCACTTTTAAATTCATAATATGGTCACTCAGAACAAGTTGTAATAAGCCCTGATGACATAGTGGCCTGTACTTTTTGTCCAAGATGCTATCTTGTGTTGTCCCAAGTGTACGGAATTTCGCCACATATGATTGACAGCTTCTAATTTCTTAATACATTAGCTTCAGGTAAACATTTCTTAACTAATTTACAGAAATGAACAAAATTACACACAAACAGTGAATTTGTCATTTCTGGTTGCTTGATCATTTGTATTGCTGAAACATCTTTTACAGATATTTCAGGCAAGAGGTAAAATGAATCAGAGGTATCTTAAATTAACAATATTTGACTAAAGAATGTGTCCATTAAAGAAAACAACATTCCCTTCCTCAAATTATACCAATTTTACAATAGAATATATAACCATTTTGCATTCATAAGGTACTGATAAAGCTTATTAACTGTTGTACACTTGGGACAAAAAATCAGAATTTGTCATCAGTACAATTCATTTTCTTTTTTAGCTCCAAAAATTGCATATTTCTGTGAAAACAATTGATATTATCATTATTTAAGGAAATGTCTACATTTAAGAGCTGCTACATGTATTACAGTTTGGTTCTATAGAACCACAGTCTTTGTTTAGAATAAATTATGTAGATGTTTCAAACCCTATTCACATTAAAAAACACACAGGTCTATGTAAGTATAAGAGGAATTTATTTAGTTGCAAAAATGAAATTTTCAGTCATAAAATAATAACAATATTTTGTTTTAGCAGATTGTGGATACTTATTAGAAAAGTCTGACATGAGCTGTTCTAACTACTAAGTAAAACAATCTATGTTTTAGAGCAACACATGAAAGATATGTGTACCTCTACACTCCAAAAGGGTCTTAACAAGTGAACATAGTATTCCAAGATCAATTGACAAACATTGATTATAGTAAATGCAAGTCCATGACAGTCATCGTTGTGATTATCAAACAATCAGAACTTTTTCAGGGGAAAGAATCAAACTGAGAGGAATTCGTTGTGAACATTTACATGTATTTGGTCAATACACATTTTGCTAAGCATACAGAGATTTGTGGCTTTGTATTTACTTTTAGAACTGTATACAAGTTCTTGTTAAATAACTTATACTCAAATAACTATTGATGGATGCAGATTGAATAGCTTATTATCAAGGGACAAAAGTGTTGTAGGTGACGTCAAAAGAAACAGGGGATTGTGAAAAAAATGTGAAATTTAGTCCTGGTCATGTGATATTTGAGAGAGAACCTGTAGTATGGGTTTCCCACCACACTGGACACAATCCAGGCTGCACAACAAGGGAATGGGTTTAGAAGGGTCAGAAAAATAAGAAAAGAGGGATAGTACAGTTAGTGCTATTTAGTAAGTAGCAAATCTTAAGCAAAGGTGCTCATTAAAGTCAGTCAGGCAATTATTTCATGGATGATCTGTGCCCTTGTTTTTGTCGATTTTCTTATGATATGATTCAAACATTCTGATGTTTCAAAAGTGAATTACAAGCACTATTCTATGTGTATATGAGTCTATCAGTATTATTTTCAGCGATATTTTTTAAATTACAAAAGGATAATACGTTTATTTTTAATTAGGTTTTTTATGCCTTTCCATACATAAATGTCCCAAGTGTACAAACATGGTTTATTTTACTTGAAAAAATAATTCAAGATTTCCTTATGTTCAATTGTTTCAGCATAGTAAGGATAAAGATGAGTAAATACCTTCAAATCTAGACTTATTTGCTGTTGACAGCTATTGTAAAAGATGAATACATTTTTGAAATTTCAAAAAAATGATGCTCTTGTTATTGATTATAAGATTTCCTAGGACGACTGCTAGTTACATAATATGAAAATGGGAACATGGCTTTTTAATGCCTTGAGTATAAATGATATCAATTTTGTGTGTTATAGTTGCTTGTATATGTGTAATTTTATTAATCATTGTTCTTATCTTTATCAATTGTCCCAAGTGTACGAAATATCTCCATTTTATGCACCATTTTCAACAAGCAATATCTGAAGCAACTTTTGACATACACTGACAAAACTTGGTCTTTCTTTTAGGAATATCATAAATTCTAGTAAACGTTGAGTTTTTTATTCCTTCTCCACTCCAGATAAACATACCACCCATTCTCATTTTTTCGGCCGAAAACCACCAGCAAAATTCCAAAATTCCGACTTTACAGAATTGCAATATTTTTATTACAATATGATAGTGTAACATCTATACGGTAAAAAATAAATAATGGCCACTCCTTTAAAGGTGTCTGTCTTTACCTGCATCAATGATTTGAAGAACCCCCAAAACTACCAAAATAATTTTACGTGACTCGACTGTTTTATACCAAATCTGGTAAAAACATTCAAGTAAGTTACAAAGGACGTAATCTTTTGGTAATATAACAGGCGATATATAGCTGAATATTAGAAAATCAAATGACTTGCATAAACTCGAGACATGTAAGAACAAGAAGCACCGCGAGTATGGGAATTATAAGAACTAATGTGCAAAAACAGTCAATATTTAAAACACTTGCTTCTAATTCCTCTCGTAACTTATGATGGCAACAAATTGGTTTATAAGACTAATTATTTCTTTAAGCAATATATGTTCTATCAAACTCAAAACAAATTAGCATGTATTTGGTGAAAATAAAAAAATATGTCGACCTAACGAAACTTGATCCTTTGTCACGTAATATTCAGTGAAAGTAACTGCTTTAGAATCAAGTCCTGTTTTTTTAATTGAGTAGTTTTATTTGAAAGTAAAATTAGTTAAAAATTAAAAGACAAACATTTGTTTGATTTGAAATACATACTATTTACATAAAATGAAAATTACCCCTACATTGTGGGTTATTGATATTTACATAGAAGTTAAGAAAGAAATCCAATTCAATCTTCTCCTAAAGCATTAAGCCATTTGGATTTCAGTGTGCGATATCGCCTCTTCCTACAATAATATTTCAAATTATCACTATGCAATGAAAACTTACAAAATGGTACGGGTTCTCGGTTTTTAAATAGAAACAAAGGCATAGATACCAAGATATAAAGATAAAGATATTTTGTCTGCTACCCGCGTTGCTATCGTAATATTCACTGTCTATCACTATTCGAATTCTTAAGATATAGATCCTTCAGGAATCTTCTATCTGCATTTGGGTTAATGTATTTAAATTTTGCATGTAGCGTGGACCGCTTGCTCTATCACACGTCACTGCTAATAGAAATGTGGTTTTGTGACAAGCACATACGGTATGGGGGGGTATACTGCCCGTCTCTGGTGCTTCTTGTGTCTCATTTCTTTCTTTAAAGCTATCCAAATTCTTATTTCTTATAGATATGTCAAGGAATTCATGGAAAGAGTAGTGAAAATTGTTTCAATGTCTGAAAGGTTGAGAAGCGGATGTGTAATTTAACTTGATGAAACAGTGAATATTACGTGACGATCCTGATTGCAGCTAAAGGCCTGTTTAAAGGGATAAACATTCAGAACACGCAAGTGTATCAGAGAAATACTATTTTTGAGGCTTAATGCAAACTTTAAATATCACACCTGTCAGGAAATTATGATATTGAACCAGTAATGTACATGGCTGTAAATCCAGCAAAACCTTCCTTCGTATTCGGATTACTGTCGTTGAATTTCAAAATGAATGGAAAAAACATTAAACTTGACGGAATAGTACAAGTACAGGTCATGAATAATAATTAGGTTGTTGTCAAACGAAGTTATGGTCACTTTTTGTCGAGCCCGCTTGCGGTGAGCTCGACATAGTTGTCACAATGGCGGTTCGGTGTATGTGCGTTAGTGCGTTAGTGCGTTAGTGCGTTAGTGCGTTAGTGCGTGCGTCCGTCCGGATGGAGCTTGTCCGGGCCATAACTTCACCATGGATGGAGGGATTCAGAAATAACTTGGCACAAATGTCAAGCTCAGTAAGGCGGAGTGTCGCGTGCAAGAACCAGATTCCAAGCTCAAAGGTCAAGGTCAAACTTGGAGGTCAAATGTCAAAAATGAGAAGATTTTTGCTTGTCCGGGCCATAACTTCACCATGGATGGAGGGATTCAGAAATAACTTGGCACAAATGTCAAGCTCAGTAAGGCAGAGTGTCGCGTGCAAGAACCAGATTCCAAGCTCAAAGGTCAAGGTCAAACTTGGAGGTCAAATGTCAAAAATGAGATGATTTTTGCTTGTCCGGGCCATAACTTCACCATGGATGGAGGGATTCAGAAATAACTTGGCACAAATGTCAAGCTCAGTAAGGCAGAGTGTCGCGTGCAAGAACCAGATTCCAAGCTCAAAGGTCAAGGTCAAACTTGGAGGTCAAATGTCAAAAATGAGATGATTTTTGCTTGTCCGGGCCATAACTTCACCATGGATGGAGGGATTCAGAAATAACTTGGCACAAATGTCAAGCTCAGTAAGGCGGAGTGTCGCGTGCAAAAACCAGATTCCAAGCTCAAAGGTCAAGGTCAAACTTGGAGGTCAAATGTCAAAAATGAGATGATTTTTGCTTGTCCGGGCCATAACTTCACCATGGATGGAGGGATTCAGAAATAACTTGGCACAAATGTCAAGCTCAGTAAGGCGGAGTGTCGCGTGCAAAAACCAGATTCCAAGCTCAAAGGTCAAGGTCAAACTTGGAGGTCAAATGTCAAAAATGAGATGATTTTTGCTTGTCCGGGCCATAACTTCACCATGGATGGAGGGATTCAGAAATAACTTGGCACAAATGTCAAGCTCAGTAAGATGGAGTGTCGCGTGCAAGAACCAGATTCCAAGATGAAAGGTCAAGGTCAAACTTTGAGGTCAAATGTAAAAAATGAGTTGATTTACGTGCAGCTAATTTTCGTACTTAGAACCAGATTCCAAGCTCAAAGGTCAAGGTCAAACTTGGAGGTCAAATGTCAAAAATGAGATGATTTTTGCTTGTCCGGGCCATAACTTCACCATGGATGGAGGGATTCAGAAATAACTTGGCACAAATGTCAAGCTCAGTAAGGCGGAGTGTCGCGTGCAAAAACCAGATTCCAAGCTCAAAGGTCAAGGTCAAACTTGGAGGTCAAATGTCAAAAATGAGATGATTTTTGCTTGTCCGGGCCATAACTTCACCATGGATGGAGGGATTCAGAAATAACTTGGCACAAATGTCAAGCTCAGTAAGGCGGAGTGTCGCGTGCAAAAACCAGATTCCAAGCTCAAAGGTCAAGGTCAAACTTGGAGGTCAAATGTCAAAAATGAGATGATTTTTGCTTGTCCGGGCCATAACTTCACCATGGATGGAGGGATTCAGAAATAACTTGGCACAAATGTCAAGCTCAGTAAGATGGAGTGTCGCGTGCAAGAACCAGATTCCAAGATGAAAGGTCAAGGTCAAACTTTGAGGTCAAATGTAAAAAATGAGTTGATTTACGTGCAGCTAATTTTCGTACTTCTCAGAATGTTCAAATTATTCCGATCCGTACAAAAAATGGGTGCCAGGGGGCATGGCTTATTTTCCTTATATGTGACCCGTCGCGCTAAAAGGGACCTTATCGGATTTGTGAAAAGTATCGACCCTAGTCCGTCTGCGCAGTCCGCGCAGCCTGACTAGGGTCGAAACTTTTCACGTTTAAGTATTTTCTGAATCTAGAATGTTTTCTCTACCTTACAATATTTTCGTTTTCCAAATACGACATCGGATGGACTTCTGCTTGGTCTGGTATATTTCTCGGAATTTGGTTTTATGGACTTAGCATAAGGTCCCTTTTAGCGTGACGGGTCACATATGTATACTCAAATTAATCCATTCTGGTATCTCGTTATAAATACATAGACATGTAATATTTTGTGAACAATAAACTGTCTCACCATGATCCCCATCATTCCAACTTATTTTGTCCCCACTTTTACAACGCCATTGTAATGACAGCTGTAGACATAGGTATGGTCTTCTTTCTTCAAAATGAGCGGGCTCGACATGTTGCCCTTCGGCATCTAGTGTTTTTCAGTGTCACGTTGTATTCAGTCACGTAAAATTAAAACTTACTTTTAAATCAGGATGACTTAACGTGGTTTCAAAATATATTGTCGTACTGTGTGTCAATAGTGTGTATATACTAAAGGCTTTGATATACTTAAAAAGATTTAGACATGGTCTTTACCATAAATGAAAGATCGCTGTCACGTACATATTCAAGCAAAAAAGTCTGACACTTGGTGGAGCTATTTCAAATGGCGACCATGAAGTAAAAACTTCCATTATTTGGATACACATGTTCTGGGCAATAGCTATATGGATAATCGATTTAAAAAAGCGGTAAGTGGTATGAATTTGCTTCTGTTGTTAATTTAGTGCGCATACAAAAAACATAGTCACGTAGAATTCGCCTGAGTTGTGACAGAGCAAGAAAAGACATTTTTTTCAAAACAGCAAATTTATTTTATGATTCCAGGTAATTTTATCATATTCTTATACACCACGCGTCGAATGAAACAAATTCTGCGTATATCGCTTTCTGGACAGAGATTAACCAACCTTTTGAAATTCGGAAAATTGGGTTGTGACACTGATTTTTACGGGGGGTCGTGTTATATAATCGCTGGTTAAGATCAAACAGAAGTTTAGATCGCCGTTGTTTGATATGAATTAATCAGATATACGGTTAATCAAAAATATGACATGCAGAACAAGTATATTTTAGACTAACAATGTCCCTTTCAAATGGTTAGAATGCTTGTGACACGTTTTCGGCCCAAAAAATGAGAATGGGTGATAAACAAAACTTTTAGAGGTGCCAACTTGAAAAAAGTAGGTAAAAAAAGTTAAAAATCCCAATTTTTCAATTTTGTTTATAGCTACGCAATGTTTTTTGGCATTGCAATCTTTGAATATTACCTATTTTTACTTGGAATAATTAAAAAACACTGATTGGATGATTTTTTTTGTTCCAATAAGGTACTAAATACTGTCATTTTTTCACAAAATTTAACTAAAAGTTTAAAGCAAAGCCTTAGTTGTGAATTTATATTTGCACTTATCATCACGGCCCTAGTAATTTATCAAATTTGAACCATTTTCTTTCATGATGCAAACCAAGATTTTGTCCTATTTTAGCATCTAAAATTCACCCAAAAAATAAAATCTTGCTTCATTATTTTTGAACATACCCATATGAGGATATGAATTGTGGATACTATTCAAAATTGTTAAAGCTATTATCATTTTGCAGAACTTTGACAAAATACTGTTGTTGTTTTTGTGTGTGAAATCTTTGAATATTGAATCAAATAAGGTGTTTTAATATGTAATTATTTTTTTTACTTTTGTGGCACAACAAATATGAAAGTGAATGATTACTTGCACTTGGCGCATTTCCTCTTTCCATTTGATGTGAATAAATTTGCCGAATCTTTGAACTAATAAAAGCTAGAATGCCAGCTCGCGCTGTGACATTTGAATATGGAAAAAGCTATAAAACAAGTAAAATCCTCGATGATTGGGAAAGCTCGATAATATGAGAGACAGGTATATTGTTCGAAACCAAGATCAAAATTAAAGAAGGTTTCGGTTACAATATATTGCAACAACATAAAAAGCAGTGCATTTCATTCCTGACAACAATAGGCAAAAGGAAAAGAAAATTTAGATACCTTTACACATTGACACCTTTTGACACCCTAGAAGGAAAAAGGCTTAAGGACAGATCCTCCAGTTGTTACTGCGCAACTTACTGCGCATATCCTAAATAACGAAATAAAGCTGTTTCAGTAATTGGCCTTTTTCAGCAAATGTATTTCTTACATTTAGTTAATGTTTGGTTGATAAATGACAAGACACTTTTCGGTTATTTCAATTTTCTCTGTTTGGTCAATTAAAGTGTAATAGTACTCGGATGGTACATTTCGCTTTCTGTTACGCGTTCAACATGTGGCGTTAGCGATAGGAAACGTAACAACAAAAGCAAAGTGGTGTCTTTATGAGCTAGTCCGCTTCAGAAGGACACAAAAGATGCCACGTTTTATTATCTAAAGCTGGTAATAAGGAAGACAATGGATAAAAGTAGTGATACAATTTCGGACACAGCCGCAAAAAGTAAACCAAATTTTACTCATAACTAAGAAAAACGCTTGGTTTGATATATTTTTCTTTTTTTGTTTTTGTAGGTATGGCCAAGCACTATGTCTATACCAAAAAAGAAAAAAAATCTTACCGCTGGAATATTTTTTATAATCAGAAACGTTGCGAAAAAAGAGCAATTTTAGCTACTTTTGAAAGAATGTTTTACGTAAAATTTCAAAATCATCACTAAATTTTCCCAAATCGGTACTCATTTAGACAGAATAAAACATATTGAACACAATAAAGACTTATTTATGTACTCCTAGTCATTTCGAACACCTTTTTTGTGGGTATTTAAGTGACAACTCATTTTTGCAATTTTAGACAAGAGTAGTCTCCCTTGAAATCCAATAACTTTTTAATTCACTTGGTGACCTATAGTTTTTTAAGTCATTTTTTTACTTCTCATATATTTAAATATCAGTACAGAAAAAATAAAAAAAATCTTACCGTGGGAAATAAATGGAGGATCTGTCCTTAATTGGAAAACAAATACAGTGATTTTGTTACAAATTTATGCGGACTATTCCTGGGACCCACTGGTTCCCAAAACAATGAGTCCAACATTATATATCGAAGTCTTTGTAAGACAATGTCAATTACACATTGAAAATGTTAGCATCCTGGAACTCACTAAATAATTAATCAATGAGTCCTGAGAAAAAAGTATGAGTCAGGGACTCGGGACTCGCAGGTAACAAAATCCCTGCAAATACCAAGCTGTCTCTTGCAGCTTAATTTTTCTACTTCTACTTTATACTGCTTCACAATCAAGGCTGAAGCATAATACTAAACAGGCGAATATTTAAAACCCTTTCCCAAACATCAAAATTTTAGAGTGGCTCGATCGGAAAGCTGTTTTAGACACAAAAATAATAATGACAACGATGGGCTTTGTGTATGATATAGCTAAAAAATGTTGAGAGAAAAGGAGGAAATGCTGATCATCAGCATTTTCTACTTTTGTCTCAATATTTTCTCAAGCCTATTCCACCAGAAACGTCAATACGATTTTTTTTGGGGGGGGGGGGGGGGTAGGGTTAATAAACAAAACATATAACGTTCGAATATGGGATTTGCGGTACGTTTAATGTGCGAATTTCGGTTTCTTACCGTTTTTTTCCTTCACTTTTCCAACGCTATGGACGAATGAACTAGGGTACGATAGATTTTGACAAAGGGGAGTCACTCTCAGCACTTTAAAAAGTGACAGATCAGTCGACCTTCTTCAGACAGCATAATCGAGCAATGGAAGTGACAGTTGTTGGATCCTGTAATGTTGATCTCATTAGGTATGTATGATTTTGAAAATACAGCATTTTGATGTAAAAGCTATTTTCTTTATTATAAAAATTCGACCTGGAAGTAGGAGACGTTAGAAATCAAAGTACCGACAGTGACTGTGATTTGGCCAGATAAGACTAAAGGAGAGTAAAATGCATTCTAACTTCGTTGTTTGACACAGTTTCAAGTACAAAATCATCTTGTTACCATTTCTGTATTCATCATGGTCCATTATTAATCCATTACCACACTCTGACAGTGACTCTTTTTGACTCCCCACAGGAAAACATTGTAAAAAAATGAAGAAATTGCTTTTAACAAGCAATTTCTTTATTTCCCACTTTGTTTTCTACACAAAAAGACCGATTTTTTTTAATTCCTTCATTTCAAATTGTCATCTGCAACATCTTTGAATTTTGGGCTACCATATTTTTTTTGTTTGTTTGGGAAAGGGGTTAAAGCTATATTTAACTAGATTCTATATGTAGTAACTGAAATTTTGCGCTAACCTCTCAATTTCTATATTTAGCTATGTGTCGAGATTACCAAAGCCAGGTGAAACCATCCAAGGTACAAAATTTTCCATGGGTCAGGGTGGAAAAGGGGCCAATCAGTGTGTAATGTCGGCCAAATTAGGGGCCAAAACTGCCATGATAGCAAAGGTAAAACACGAAAAATATTTTACATTCTGGGTTTCTCCAATAACCCTTTCCCACATGGCACAATTTCAGACAGATCAAGGATCATATTTGAAAGATTCTTAGATGACAAAATAATAATTGACGTAAAAAGTATAAAATTTCTCTGTTTTAATGACACTATTGGCTATAGATATGTTCAAAAACCATTAAAGGTAGAGGAAAAAAAGAATACAAAATTAGCATTTTTTCCTTTAGGTTTAAAATCATGTTCACTGTTTACTATAAATGATAAACGTTACAACAAGACTATTTGATACATATATTTATGATAAAATACAAAATGAATTATAACATGATTAATATCGAGGTCTTTTTTCAAAAAAAAAGTTAGAGCCTTGTCAAGTACAGTACAGCTCCCACATTTTTTGCCTAAAGCACTAGCCCACCGCAGTAAAAAAAAATATTTGGGTGGAAAATCGCGGCAATTTGCCATCGCGGCCACCATGTTTTTCCACTCGAAATTTCCGCGAATCGTGGCGATGGGGGAAAACTGCCACTAGGATTAGTACAAATTTATGTGACATGCACAGATAAATGTTAGACATTACTAAAAGTAGTCAGTTCTATGTAGAATTGATGAATTTCATTTTAGGTTGGTCAAGACACATTTGGGGATAACTTTATTAAAGCATTTCAAGATGTTGGTGTGTGCACAGGTAAAATTACATATTTTGTTTTGACAATTTGACCCATTACCAGACGACAATTTTTTAACTGTTCCAAATTCAAAGGTTATGCAGACGACAATTTCAAGTGAATATAATTTAACATTTATTGGTCATTTGGTGTAGAAAACATTGTGGGAAATGAAGAAATTACTTGTGACAAGCAATTTCTTCATTTTCCACAATGTTTTCTAAAGCTTTTATCTCGAAGGGCGTCAAAAAGCGTCAATGTTTGGGAATGGGTTAAATTGATGTCAATTTCAACGATGGCTATTATATTTTCTAGAATTACCCTGTTTTTTTTAACCCATTACCAAACGGCAAAATTTTAGGGTGATCCACTTCAAAAAATGCCACTAATGACAAAATGGAAATTACCAAAGGATAGAATTTGTATAATATATAGCATAGAAAATATTGAGACAAAAGGAGAAACTGCTGGTTATCAGCAGTTTCTTCTTTTGTTTCAATGTTTTCCCAATCCTTTTCTATTAAGGACGTCAAAACCAGGTCTTGTTTGGGAAAGGGTTAAATCAAAGTTTATACTTAAAATAGATGTTATTCTACACTGCCTGCTGAGCATGGATAGCTGTCAAGGGTTCTTTCCTGAATAATTAGAAGAACTGATGTAGTAGAAAAGTATCATTAAACCTTTATTCATGAATCTAAGACATACACAACTTAGAAAATGTACGAGGGTTGTTTGATAAATTCGCGGAATTATTCTGTAAATTCAAATTTGTGGTTGAAAATCAGAATTAAATCTGTTTCGTGATAAATCTTAACTATTCGTTATTAAGTGTGCAAAATATCAAAATGATACGTTCGCAAATAATTTCTACAGAAACCATTAAATAAGGTCATGTCTTGCCGGTTGCCTTTGGCCAGAGCGTCACGTTACGTCACACCGCCGTAATTGACGTCAAGTCTGTGTAAGTGATATTTAAGCGACCCGTTGAGTATTTCTATATTGTCTCCAACGACACCTTTGAAGTTCCTGTTTATGTGTTTGAACAATTAAATGTTTCCTTAACCCAGTCACTGATGAATGACATGATAAACTAGCGATTTTCTTTAGTTCGTCGGAAGTTTCGACATGCTGGCCAAATAACCATGATATTAGATCCGTACTGTCCAGGTATTGGGCGTGCCTAGCGTTTTACATACATATATTTCTTTCTTTGTATCGGGATCATGGTAACGAAGCCGCATTTCGCCAGTCGTTACAATTTTTTCCAATGATTTGTCGCAACTCATACCGCCTCCGAAAATTTCAAGAATAATTAGAAGACTGAACATGATTCTTCGGGTCGACGTCTCGTAAAAGACGAGAAGCCAAACTACCGGAAACCTTTAACATAATTATTCAACTCCTGTAAAATTATGATAAACGACTAAATCAATTCTAAAGAGACAACTTCACTGCAATATTCCGTACAGTCAAGCACCTATCTTCCCTGACAAGCTGCCCCTGACAAGCTGCCCTTCACAAGCACTTGTACCCTGACTGACTGAATGGTTTGGTTTTCTTGGACAGTCATAGCCATGTACCGATGTTTGTCTGTCTTTAACCATCCATGCCACGTCAATGCAAGTGCTTTTCCACATATCGACACATTTTTATACGCCGCCGGAGGCGGACGTATATTGGCGTCATCTTCTCTGTCTGTCCATCCGTCCGTCCATCCGTCCATCCGTCCGTCCGTATGTCCGTCCACTTTTCTTGTCAACGCAACTCCTCCTAAGTTTCTGGCTGGATCTTCTTGAAACTTGGTCAATGTTATCACCTCAATTGGTAGATGTGCATGAAGGAAGGATTTTATGGTTCATTGATTTTTGCCTAAGTTATGCCCCCTTAAAACTTAGTCTCTGGGGCGTCGTATATTGTGACCATGGCACTCTTGTTCGACATTTTTTCGACTTGCCCATTTCTCTTAATTTATCTGTATGCAATAACTCTAAAAAAACACAAAACATCTCGACGGTGCGCCACCAGGTCATGAGATAACGTCAGTTTTCTTCGACGATTTGCTTACGACATGATCTTGAAAACACTGTTAACATGACAACTTTTGAAATATAAATGGAAAATTTTCAGAAAATGACTAAACAATGTCAAACAAACGCAAGCTAAATTTCCATGGTTCTAGCATACATTGTTATGGTGCTCAGGCACGATTTTCATGAACAAAATTATTTTAAAACTGACCAAAGGCAACGTCGCGTTTATCGGTTGCTATGGAGACAGAAAAAAGTGCATTAGAGTGGGCAAATATTATTGCCGTTTTACTCCCAAATGTATGACATGATTTTCTATAGTAGTATGTAATTTCATTATTTTTGAACACGAAATAAAAACATGAGAAACAAATTCCGCGAATTTATCAAACAACCCTCGTACATAAATGTATATATATATATGCAAATAATTTTGTTAGGTTTTCAAACATTTTTGGAAAAGGAGAATTTGCTCTTCTGTTGCAAAATGTTCCAGTTTAAGATTTGAAATACCCAAGAATCAATTTGTGAGAAAATTTCAAGGCGTTAAGCTGTGGGCGGATTTTGAAGGTATAAAGGCATTACACTTGTCAACTTGAAGGTTGGGGACAACACTGCTGTCTATTCTCCCTCTATTACAGATTTCATCAGTAGAACAGATAAGGTGATGACAGGTGTAGCCCCAATAAATGTGGATGACAATGGTAATCTTCTCAAAAACTTTTCATTTTTACCCAGAGTTCAAAATAAGAGGGGAAGAAGACCTTTCAAAATGCAATATTTCACTTACTGTTCATGAAACCCTATGTTGTGGGTACTCATTGGAATTGTCTCTTTGAGACAATTCAAATGAGTACCAGCAACATAGGGTTTGGGTTTAAAATAACAAATTTGAAATGTGTTCACCCGCTCCTGTCTATTGCTCTGTTAAATACCTTTTACCAGACTGCAAAGTTTAAGACCAATCCATACTGAAAGGAGATGTAAAAGGCAAAGATTACATAATTATGTGCAACTAATGCAATGAAACCATGGATTGCTTTTGATAAACAGTTACTACTAAATAAATACACGATAACTGACCTGGCAGAGCAGCCCTAGCCCTAGATATTAGCTAGGGATGCTCTGCCAGGTCAATTATCAGGACCTATACCTGGTTGTGATTTCCAAGACACAGATACATTTTGAAAACGTTGTGAGAAAATGCTGAAAATCTCTATTTCTCTCAATGTTTCCAATCCAAGAGTATTCAAGTACATAGTTTTATAAGACATTAGCTTTGCTTAATACCTTTCAATTTGGATTTGTCTTTTAATTTGTTGTCTGGCTTTGGGTTAAACTTTTCTCTTCTTTTGCCTGGCTATTTGCCTATGTCTATTGCAGACTATATTAGTAGAACAGATCAGGATCATACAGGTTCTGGAACTATAAGTGTTGATCACACTGGTAATGTACAGCATGTATACATGTCTTAGTGCAAAATTGTTCTAAGTGTAACAAAATATTTGCACTTACAATTATTTTGCACTAAATCCTTGATAGCAGATAAAGGCTAGTTAAACTACTGTAGCTCCTATTCCTATTAGGTTTAGTTTCCCAGTAGAATTCTTTAACCTTTTTCCAAACAAATGCAATTTTGTAAACAACAATTTAATTGATGACAAAAGAACATAATTATGTACCGGTATGTATTAAAGCAAAGAAAATTTTGCAAGAATTAAAATCCTGTCTTGTTTGGAAATATATGAGGTGGTTTTAACTTCAGTTTGCAGTTGGTAGTGCATGGTACATGTAGTTTTATGAAGATCAAAATACTATACAATGGTTCCATTGTATTGAAGCCGTAACCGTATTGAACTTCAAGTTATTAAGAAAAAAAATCTATTGAATATAGTAAAAGGTTCCCTAGAAATCTTAAGGTAGAATAATTCTAATGCATCTTTACTATTGTTGTACATTTTCAACAAATGTCTAAATTTTCCGTATCTATTGTTAGCAAAAATGTTGCTAAATATTTCTTCCCATTGTATATGAAATTCCCTGAATACACTTATATCTTTTTCTGGTATAATTCTGATATAATTCTCCGTTTAACATCAATTTTTCAGAGACATTTTTCATGTAATTTGATATGATTTTGATTGATATTATCAATTTGTATGTGATTAGAAACTTTGATATTCATTGAAACTTCCTATTTAGGAAACAAATTGTAGTATGTATAAGTCTCGTTTCTTGGCCGTAGTTGTTAACCATTCCATGCACTGTCATCACATGAGTTGTCCATTCGTAACCTCATCATTGATACTTTAGTGTGGGATTCCGCAATTGTAATCTTTTATTATCTCCAGTAAAAACTTGCTATCTTTTTGGGGTATTGGTCTATTGATGTTGCATGAAATACTAACAAAGAAAACCTAAATGCTCATACTCTGATTCCTGTTAGAATCAGTTTAAAGGTAAATGGTTTAAGTTATTCTCTATCCTGCACAGTTTTCAAGGTTTATGACCAACACACTAGGGCTAGTCCATTTTAGTGTGACAGGTCACATTTACAGAAAAAAGTGTATTACATGTTTACACTAATATACTACAGTTGGCGCCACATCGTATGGCACATGTTTATGTTTTGTTTAACGTTCAATTACATTTGAACAAAATATAAACATTGTGCCATACTCTGTGGCAACAACTGTAGTGTGATCACATTAGGTTAGGGGCTCATTTGGAATAATAGATCCACCAATTAGGAACATTCATGTGAGTTGACTGAGTCAACTTAGCTGCTTGTGCCTAATGGTGGATTGCTCCTATTATACTAGAGTCTGATTGAATTATGTTCCAAATTCATGAATAATCTGTTTGTGTGGTAACCGGTACAAATAACATAATCATTTCAACCCTACAGCATACTTTCCATATTTAATCCTGCACTTGATAGACATCAATTAATCATATTGAAATGCAACCTCACTTTCATTTTCCAAAGCATTTTTCATATTTACATGATAAATGAAAGGAATTTTATGTTTCACTTGTGTATTTTTATGCCCCCGTATCGAGAGATCGGGGGCATATTGTTTTACTCATGTCCGTCTGTCTGTCTGTCTGTCTGTCTGTCCGTCTGTCCGTCTGTCCGTCTGTCTGTCCGTCCGTCCGTCTGTCCGAAAACTTAACCTGAAAACTTAACCTTTGCCATTTCTCCAAAACTATTTGACATACAAAGCTCAAATTTGGTATGCAACTTCCTTTCAACGATATCTATCTGTTCCATGCAATTTGACCTTCCTCAAGGTCATCCATTAACCCTTATCAACCCTTTACTCCATGAAAACATTTTCGAAAAATGGCCATTTCGGGGGCATTTGTGTTTCACAAACACATCTTGTTAAGTTTAAGATCTTTCAAGTGGTACCAAAATCAATCTCGTATTGAAGTATTTTTAGATGAACACAACCCTTTCCACAACAAGACCTGCAGGTTTTGACGTCCCAGATAGAATAGGCTTGGGAAAACATTGAGGCAAAAGAAGAAAATACTGATCATAAAGCAGATTCTTCTTTTTCCTCAATATTTTCTGGAGAAAACATTGAGTTATAAGAAGAAAATACTGATCATCAGTATTTTCTCCTTTTGCCTCAATATTTTCTATGCTCAGTGTATTGTACACAATTCCAGTTTTTATCAGCATCTATTTTGTGATCTACAGCATCTTTTGAATAGGACCACTATGGGAAGTGGTAGTTTGGGAAAGGTTTAGAATATACCCTTATTTTATTCTACAGGTCAGAATTCCATTATTATTTGCCCTGGAGCTAATTTATTGCTGAACGAGGAAGATTTGAGGGCAGCAGAAGGAGTAATATCCACGTCTAAAGTGATGATTTGTCAGTTAGAGATAGAACCTTCAATAACACTGGCTGCTTTGAAAATGGCCAAGAATCATGGAGGTAAAATGCAGGTTTTACAAATTTTAACACTCTTCCAAACAACAAAAATATAGATAAGTTTGTGCAGAGTTTTATGAAAAGGTTTTAAACAGTAGATTTTGGCTATTCTATACCAAAGATGATGATGTATTCCAACGCTTTTCTGTAAAGGAGGATAATACAAGATATTGTTTGGGCTATTGTTTATAGATGAAGAGCTTCAAATACGAGGTGTCGTTAATTTTACAAATACAAATGCAATATTTTATCTATTGTCTATCAAATCCGATGATGTGGGTAACTTTTTGAATCATTTCAATGAGACGATTCAAATTAGTACCAACAACATATGATTATGATTGAAATTAAAAAATTAGAATGTCTTTACCTCTCTTAACTGTTGCATTGGTTACATGATAAATCTTATCATTTCAGTGAGAACTATCCTGAATCCTGCCCCTGCTATTAGTCTAGATAAAGCTTTCTTTGAAAACTCAGACATATTTTGTCCAAATGAAACAGAGGTATGTTCAATTCTGAAGTTCAGCCATTTTCAGAAAAATAGGAAATTACTGTCTTTTTCTTTCATTTGCAAAAATGCCTTTTACTTCTTACAACACTTCAGGTGAACAAATAATTTTCCAAAACATCTACAAATAAAGGAGCATGAGTTGTGCATTGTAAAGGGGAAAATACAGGATAAATTTGTATATTCATGCTCCCTGAAAAAGTCTTCGGGGGAACATATAGAGGCCATGCTGTCAAAAATGGATAACAGGCCTTGCTAGAAAATATTATATTTCTCAATCATATCTGCATGGAAAGATAGCTAGATATTTGAATTATTTTAGAGCGAGAGTCTAAAATCAGTTCATGATGCCAAACAAGCTGCAGCTAGTCTCCGAAAGTTACAATGTCAGGTATCATCATCACGCTGGGAGAGATGGATTGTTTAGTGGCAGAATTGTTTATACCCTACAAGATAAAGGCTTTGAAAAAATCATGGAAAATGAAGAAATTGCTTGTGATAAGCAATTTCTTCATTTCCCACAATATTTTCTTCTCAGAAAGGCCAAAAAGGATTTGTGTAGGACTAAGCACAGAAAAGGGAGATCAACACCAGGGGCCCGTTTTACTAACAAACTTACGAACATTTTTGAAACAACAACAAATCTGATTGGCCGAATAATTACTATTATTGTTTCTCTTTCAATCAGATGTGTTGTTACAAGGTCTTTGCAAAAGTCTATGTTAGTAAAACGCGGCCCAGGTCTTGTATGGGAAAGATTTAATTTTTGATGATGTCTGAATTGAGATGAAGTTTGATATTTGAATTATTTTAGAGTGAGATATTGACTGGAGTGGGTGTCAAATCAGTTGATGATGCCAAGCAAGCCGCAGCTAGTCTCCGTAAGTTAGGATGTCGGGACGTCATCATCACGCTTGGAGAGATGGGTTGTTTAGTTGCAGAATCTAACAGTGATGACCCTGTACATGTGGCTGCGCCAAGTGTAGAGGCAAAGGATACAACAGTATGTGAGATTTGTTTTTAGCTCACCTGAGCACGAAGTGCTCAAGGTGAGCTATTGTGGTCGCTTTTTGTCCGTCGGCTTCCGTCTGTCCGTCCATCTGTCCACAATTTGTTGTTAACACTCTAGCATCCACAAATATTGACCAATCTTAACCAAACTTCAACAAAACATGTATGACCATAAGTTCTCGGATGAGTTCGATTTTGGGTCAGATCTGACCAGGAAGTCAGGAGTTATGTGCCCTTGAACGTCAAAAATAGCTACTTTTTAATTTGTTAACCTTCTAGCATCTACAAATATTGATCAATCAAGACAAAACTTGGACATAATGTTTGAGACCATAAGTTCTCGGATGAGTTCCATTTTGGGTCAGATCTGACCAGGAAGTTAGGAGTTATGTGCCCTTGAACGTCTTTATAGCTACTTTTTAAGTTGTTAACACTCTAGCATCTACAAATATTGATCAATCAAGACAAAACTTGGACATAATGTTGGAGACCATTAGATCTTTGATGCGTCAGATTTTCAGTCTGATCTGTTTAGAAAGACAAGAGTTTTATGCCCTTGAATTTGACAAAATTGTCATTTTAGGCTGTTTTTGACCTTATTTACACTCTAGAATCTACAATTATGAATCAATCAAGACAAAACTTGAACACAATGTTGA
The DNA here is from genome assembly GCA_963680895.1 of Fragum sueziense. Classification (NCBI taxonomy): domain Eukaryota; kingdom Metazoa; phylum Mollusca; class Bivalvia; order Cardiida; family Cardiidae; genus Fragum; species Fragum sueziense. The sequence goes on from OY804593.1 coordinate 59,284,009, forward strand.
AGACCATAAGATCCTAAATGAGTAAGATTTTCAGTCTGTTCTTTTTCAGAAAGTTTAGAGTTACATGCCCTTGAATTTGATAAAATTGCTTCTGGTGTTTTTGACCTTGTTACACTCTAGAATCTACAAATATTAATCAATCAAGACAAAACTGGGACACAATGTTGGAGATCATAAGACCTTTGATCATTTCGATTGTCAGTTTGATCTGATTAGAAAGTCGAGAGTTACTTGCCCTTGAATTTGACAAAATTGCCTTTTTCGGCTGTTTTCGACCTTGTTTACACTCTAAAATTTACAATTATTAATCAATCAAGACAAAACTTGGACACAATGTTGGGTACCATAAGATCTCGGATGAGTTTGATTTTCACAACGTTATTGACCATAAGTTTGTTTTCAGTCTTAAAGTCGTGAATATTAATTTATTTGAACAAAATTGTGGCTCATATCATTTTGGTTCAGGTGAGCGATATAGGACCATCATGGTCCTCTTGTCCTTTTATTACTTAGGATTTAACCAATTACAAGATTTTTGACTGCTTATCCAATTTGGAAGGTGTTGCAAACAACAATTTCAAGATGGTGTAATTTTAAAAGTCTTTGCATTTTGGGTTGGAAACATTGCGGATAATAAAGAAATTGCTTGTCACAAGCAATTTCTTGTCACAAGCAATTTCTTTATTTTTTCACAATGTTTAACAAGGCCTTTTGTTTGTGGGGCTTCAAAAAGCATCATGGGAATGTGTTAAAAATTATTTCAGTGTGGGTTGATATTATACCTAGATATGTGAGCCTTTGTACATTTGTCTAGTTGAATTTTGTTGGGTTTTTTTATGCCCCCGATAGGGAGGCATCATAAATTTGACTTGTCCGTCCGTCCGTCTGTCTGTCCGTCTGTCTGTCCGTCCGTCCGTCTGTCTGTCCGTCCGTCATTCCGTCCAAAAACTTTAACATTGGCCATAACTTCCTTATTACTTAACATATTCGCTTCATACTTTACCACAACATTCCTTGGTACATTACCTTTCTGTAGGCACATACTTTGGTGACCTTGACCCCTGGATGACCTTGACCTTGAACATAGATTGGCCATAATTTAAAATCAAAGCGGTGTCGGGGGCATTGTCATCTTACAGTGACAGCTCTTGTTCATTCAAGCTTTTATGTTGACCCCTCTGAATAAATGATTTATATACATGTAATACACAAAAATATTGAGACAAAAAGTGAAAATTCTGGTTATAGGGGCATTAAAGCCATGCCTTGTTTGGGAAGGAGTTAATTTGACTTTGAATCAGTTGAAATTCATGTCCCTTTTAGCATTGCAGATCACCATCGATCCAGATCAGCTTGTTCTAGAGAGGTTTGATAGCAGAGCTCAAGGTGATAGGGAGTGAAGGTTTTCCAAAATGCAATATTTCTTTTATTGTTTATCCAACCCTATGTTGGGGGGTACTCATTTGAATCATCCCATCAAGACGATTCAAATGAGTACACACAACATAGGGTTTGGAATTGAAATAGAAAAGATTGAATGTCTTAATTCCTACTCATCTGTTGCTCTGTGTTAGGCATATTTGCTGCTCTTTTACAAATTCTAATGTAAAGTTGTAAGAGAGCAATATGGATCTTAATCAGACTGTACATACGCTAAGACTGATCTAGATCTTTGTTGGTCTCAAATGCCACATTTTCCAGATTCCAGCTCATATTTTCTATCAAGCTGTTTAGATTTTTAATCAAATTCAGTTAACCCTTTCTTAAACGAAATAATTTAGGGTGATCTGATCCACTTAAAAAGTTGCTGCAAATGACAAAATGGAAGTTACTAAAAAATGGACTTGTGTAAAATATGGCACAGAAAATATTGATACAAAAGGAGAAACTGCTGTTTATCAGCAGTTTCTTCTTTTGTTTCAATATTTTCCCAAGCCCTTTCTATTAGGGACGTCAAAACCAGGTCTTGTTTGGGAAAGTGTTAAAGCTGTCGTTCTTTTAAATAGGGTGCAGGTGATTCTTTTATCGGAGCTCTTGCGTACTACCTTGCCACAATGCCGAAGCTTGGTTTAGTTGAGTCAGCTAGAAGAGCGGTGCAAATAGCTTCAATCAGTGTTCAAAGAGAAGGTACTCAGACCAGTATGCCAGTACGCAGTGAACTACCAGAAAAATTGTTTATAGTATAACCCTTTCCCAAACGACAAAATTTTAGGCTGCTCCAATTTGAAAGCTGCTGCAGATGACAAAGTTAAGATTGAAAACCATTGGATTTGTGTAAAATATAGCCATGAAAATATTGAGGCAAAAGGAGAAACTGCTGATTATCAACAGTTTCTTCTTTTGCCTCAATGTTTTCCCAAGCCCATTCTATTTGGGACGTCAAAACCAGGTCTTGTTTGGGAAAAGGTTAAAATCAAAACCAGATGCACTGAGTTGATAAAATACTTAACCCATTACAAAACGGCAAAATTTAGACTTGTCAAAATTCAAAGATAGTGCAGACGATAATTTTATGTGAATGAAAGTGAATGTTTAATGGTCTTTATTGGCAGATAATATTGTGGGAAATGATAAAATTGCTTGATGTATAAGCAATTTCTTTATTTCCCACAATGTTTTCCAAAGCCATTATCTTGTTGGAAGTCAAAAAGTTTCATTGTGTGGTAATGGATTCAGTGTTTTTACAGCACAATATTTTGTCTATATCAGTCTTGTGATATCAGTATTATGCTTTCTATTCTGACTTAGGTAACTCTAAAAGAATAATAGGGCTCCTTCTTTGACCAAGGGCAAAATTTTGTGCTCACATGGTACTGGGTCAGATTATTCTTGCAATAGGGCGCAAAATTCAATTATGACCTTGACTGTTTACTGAATGTAATAAATGTAACTTGCAAAAACAATAGTGCACCTCCTTATGTTAAGGACAACAATTCTGTGAAGTCATGAGGTCCTAGGTCAAACACTTCTTGATTTAGAGCATGGAAGCATATTTAACAAGGTAGAAATCTGACCCATGACATTTGTGACCTAAAAGCATCAGGGCATCCAATTCTGTCAAGGGAAATATTTCAAGAAAATTTCGACAATATAGGGCAAATAGTTCTAGGGGTAGAAGATGAAAAGGTCTATGTAATGGTGAAAGGTCAAACAGACTCTTCTTCTTTGAAAATCACTAAAGATTACTGTATTCATTCATTATTGTATTATGCATTCTGTATCTTAGTTGTATTTATTCTAACCAAGATATGTTTTTCTTTATTTGTTTATTTTTGTACATCAATATAGAAGAGTTGTCACACCATCACTCGATGAATTGACCATTTTCCAAAGTTGCAAAATTTTACAGTTGTCCAATGCCAAAGCTGTTGCAGACAACATAACTAGATTTCAATTTTGTTTTCAATATGGCACAGACATATGACAAGCAATTTCTTCATTTCCCGCAATATTTTCTACCAAAAAAAAAGACCAAAAGATTTTGAATTTCCTTAACTTCAAATTGTCGTCTGCAACATTTTTGAATTTGGACCAGCCAAAGATTTGCCATTTGGGAAAGGGTTAACAATATGAGGAGGCCTTTTTAGAAGATTCCTTTTGTACCTACATTTTTATCTAGTCAAGTTGCTGGTCAACTGTTTCAAGTTTCCATGCCAAGTCCGGATAGCTCAGTCGGTTACGTCGGAGTCTGTAAATCCAGGGGTCGTGAGTTCGAACCCCGGCTCGGCCAGTATCCATTCTGACATTTGACAAAAGTCATTTGTCTCTCACCAATGGGTGTGGATCATCTATGTGAGAGAGCAGCTGGAGGCTCGGTTTGGATATTGTGGTTGTACTGGTGCGAGAAATACCAGGAACCCACGGTTAGGTGCTCCAGCCGCCGCGATATGACCATAGAAGTTGAAAACGGCGTAAAACCCCAATAAAATCAAATTCAAGTTTCTGTGTGTGTATAAAATGTATATATGAAAAAGTGCTGTTAAATTCACTTGATTCTACATCAGATGACTGTGTAAATAATGCATCAGTGTTATTGCAAAACCTCTTAACTCCAGCTATAATTAAGTGGGTGTTACAAGGTTTTGCACCAACACAGATAAATTATAAATTGCATGAAATTTTTGTCAAGTTTTGACTTCATTATTTCCTTATTTCATTATGAATTATGTTTATGTTGAACTAATAATGAGCAAAATTGTCAAAATCAGGTTTTGTTATGAAATTCAATGGGTCAAATTATGGTCAGTATATATGTACAAACAGCACCGGATGACCACAATAATTATTTAGATCTTTTTATAATTGACCAAGCACCAATAGACAGATCGCTCCGCCCAACATAGAATCTAAGACAAACAATGGTTAATTGGTATGTCGATTGTTTTGATTGTCAGTCCATAGATCGATACAATATCACATGCAACAAAGAATTTAAGACAAACAATGGGATTATGGTATTTTTCTGATCATCCATTGGCTTATCTGTTTTTGATTGACAGCTGGCGTTTGGTCAATTTTTATATGTTCTATTTGTGCATGTTTACTGAAGAATTTATGTATTGCTGGTCATTCATGTGTCTCAGGAATTTGTGAATAATTGATTAAATATTTTTCTTAAATACTGATGTGTGTAATATTTTTTCTAGTTGTAAGAGTGAAGGAAAAAAGTCAACAACAGCAACTTTGTCAAAGAGATCTATACTACTCATGACTTTCTGGTCCAATCAAACTCATTCGAGATCTTATGGTCACCAACATTGTGTCACAGTTTTGTCTTGATTGGTCAATTTGAAAACCAGCCTTTTTTGACATTCATGGGCAGAATTCTAAGGCTTTTCTAGTCAGATCAGGCCATTAACTCTCTCCGAAACAAGACCTGGTTTTGATGTCCCAAGAAGAAAAGGCTTGGTAAAACATTGAGGCAAAAGGAGAAAATGCTGATAATCAGCATTTTCTCCTTTTGCCTCAATATTTTCTATGCTATATTATGCACAAATCTTAGCTTTATCAACATCTATTTTGTTGTCTGCAGCAGCTTTAAAATTGGACTACGATAAAGTTTTATTGTTTTGGAAAGGGTTAATCAAACCTGTTTAAGAACTTATGATCATAAAATGTTTTTGAGATCAAGTTTGACCAGGACTGGCTTAATTTTGTGGATGCTAGAGTCTAAACACCTAATTGTGAACAGACAAACGATGAATGGTGATTGAGAACTTCTTGGTCTGTTCAGAGCAACAGATAAGAGGAAAGAAAGCTTTTCAAAATGCAAAATATTAATAAGTATTGATCGAACCCTAGGTTGTGGATACTCATTTGAATCGTCTCATCAAGACGATTCAAATGAGTACCCACAACATAGGGTTTGGATTTGAAATAACAAATTTAGAATGACTTTACCCCCCTCTTATCTGGTGCTCTGGTGTTCTTGCCCAGATAAGCCAAAATGCACTTTTGATTTTTATGCCTCCCAGATTAAAAGCTGTGGTAAACATTGAGACTTAGAAAATGATGCTAGCCTGCATTTTCTCCATTTGTCTCAACTCAATATTTCTTCTGCTACACATGTATCTTAGACAATTACTATCTTTATCAACATTAATTTTGTTATCTGCATCAATATTCAAAGTGAAACAGTCCATTTTTTTTGCTGTAAAGGAATAAATAGCAAACAAGACCAGGATTTGACATTTCTGAAGGAGAGAGGGTAGGAGAACATTAGTGGAAAAGAAGAAAATGCTGACCACCAACATTTTCTCTTTTTCCTCAATATATCTATCTATACCTATTATCATTATGTCCTCTGTAACTGTTTCAATCCTTGATAGTTTGAATGTCATCATTCAAGAGGTGATGCTTGCTTGGGGTTTAAAGACCTTTTTAACTGCTTAGGTCAAATCATGCAGCTGGAGCACCTAACCAGGGGTTTCATTAAGAGGCAGTGGGTGGGGATTTCCCCCTCCTATTTGACTGAATTTGAGTACAATCCCCCTGCTACATTTGAAAATTTTATATGGGGTTGATAGGGAATACATAGAAAATCCCCCGCCTACTTTAGCTTCTGGCCCAGATGGCCAAAAAGTTGTTGAAACCCCTGCCTAACCATGGTTTCTTGTCGTTTCTCATACCAGTACTACCACAACAACCTACCATAGCCTCCAGCTGCTCGTCCACATAGGTTAGCAATATCAAACTATTGGTAGGAGACAATTTATTCTGAAAGGATATTTACTGCAACCAGGGATTAACCCTTAACCCTTTCCCAAACAAGACCTGGTTTTGATGTCCCTAATAGAAAAGCCTTCGGAAAACATTGAAACAAAAGAAGAAACTGCTGATAGACAGCAGTTTCTCCTTTTGTTCCAATATTTTCTATGACTTAATTTACACAAATTCTAACTTTAATAACTTCCATTTTATAATTTGTGGCAGTTTTTGAAGTGGATCGCCCTAAAATTTTGTCATTTGGGAAAGGGTTAAACCCGGAACCTCAGGAGTGAGAGTCTGATGCACTAACAACTAGGCATTGGCTGCTGATCAAGAGGGGGTCAACCTTTTTTAAATAAGCCCTAAGGTGCGTTCTTTAGAGCGAGATTTCTTGAGATTTCCTAAGATGTTTTAGGATAAAGCCTAAAAGCGTTCTTTAGAGCAAGATTTTTAAGACGCTCAGTGGGAGGTGCCATTACCCTATAATTCATGTGGAACCCCTAAGTCAACTATGTACTAAAAGTATAAAAGAGATTTGACCGAGTTGTTCCAAACACTCCATAATTCATAGACCGCGGTGTTCCAAATGCTCCATACTTTATACAAATGACGTCATAATGACGTCATTTGTATAAATATGGAGCATTCGGAACAGCTCAGTCAAAGTCTCGGTCTTAAAAACGCTTTATAAAAAACACCTTAAGAAATCTTAAAAAATTTTGCTCTAAAGAACGCGTCTCTGGTTTTGAGTACAAAGGGCTTGAGAAAACATTGAGGCAAAAGAATAAAATTGCTGATAAACTTTTGCCTCAATATTTTCTGTCCTATATCCTGCCCTTTGAAGACGCATTTCTTCGTTTGCATCAGCTTTCAAATTAGACCTTCCAAAAGTCGTGTTATTTGGAAATGGGTTTAAATAAAGTCAACAATAAACTATTCACTTTACAATTTACTTCACACTTTTTCTCAACAATTTACTTCAACAAAAATATCTATTTGTGACTCAGTATTTCTCACTAAACAACTTATTGTTGCTTATGTTAGAGCATGTAGTAACAGCAGCTTGAATAAGCTTTACAGTATAGCATGCATGTTTTTTGCCTAAAACACTCGCCCTCTTCAGTGAAAATAAATTTAAAGTGGAAAATGGCAGTGATCGCCCACCGTGAACCCCGCCATATTTCAGGCAAAACAGCGATTAACAGTGATCAAAGCAATTCATGTTGGTACAGTACCGGAAGGGTAATGAAGACATGCATTAACCATTTTGCAAACAAAAATATTTTGGGTGGTCCTATTCAAAAGCTGCTGCAGATGACAATATTGATGTTATTAAAGATAGATTTTGTGTAGAATTTAACTCAGAAAATATTGAGACAAAATGAGAAACTGCTGGTTGTCTCAATGTTCCCAAGCCAATTCTATCAGGGACGTCAAAACCAGGTCTTGTTTTGGAAAGGGTTAAATCATGGTGGCAAATCATGGAGATTCCACATATTTGAGTGGAAAAATATGCATCACCACCACCACAATGATTTTCCACCTAAAACACTCAAAATCAAATTGCAGTGATGCGTGAAAATAGGCAAAAATATGCGAGCTGTACTGTAGTTACGAAATTTTCTCACATAACCAACAATATGATCCTTCAATATGTCTTAACAATAAACATAATGGTAATGATAGTCATCAACGATTCAGTCATGAACATAGGCAAGGAGGCCATTGCTGGTCCAAGATCGTCTGCCAAAGTTTCATTAACTTGTTAAAAGTGAGATGAAAATTTGACCTGTACAACAGATACGCTGAATTTGTCAATAAGGCTACTTTTCTAAACAAAATTTAATAAATTGCAATTCTTTTCATATTAACATTCAGAATGAAAAGATGTTGCTGTATACCAATAATAAAGAATCTAAATCTCATTTTTTTTTTTTTGTTATTTTTAATTTCCTGAAGATGCCACAGACACCAGATTTATTTACATGATAAAATTCTGTTAACCCTTTCCCAAACAAGACCTAGTTTTGAAGTCCCTAATAGAAAAGTCTTGAGAAAACATTGAGACAAAAGAAGAAAATGCTGATAACCAGCATTTTCTCCTTTTGTCTCAAAATTTTCTGTGGTATATTGTGCATAAATCTTATACGTAAAAACAGCCATTTTGTCGTCTGCAACAACTTTCAAATTGGACCACCATAAAAAATTGTGGTTTGGGAAAGGGCTTTTTCATTGACTAAATTAACCCATTACCACACAGTGACGCCTTATGACACCCTACAAGATAAAGGCTTTGGAAAACATCATGGAAAATGAAGAAATTGCTTGTGAAATTTCCCACAATGTTTTCTACCTAAAACGACCAAAGAATGTCTAAGTCAATTCAATTGAAATTGTTGTCTGCGTCATCTTTGAATTTGGACGAGTCTAAAATTTTGCCGTTTGGTAATGGGTTAATATGGCAATATGAAACAATTCTTATTTGCAGTAAGCCTGTCATCTGGTAACTGTTTAACATTTCCAGAACGAAACTTTGTTTTGGCATCAGTAATAGAAAAGGATTGAGAAAATGTTGATACAAAAGAAGAAAATGCTAATTATCATACACCAACTCTTCCTTTATCAACACATTTTGCTGTCTGCTATAGCACAGAATTTTTTTGTAAGCAAACAGAGAAAATGCTGGTCATCAGGATTTTCTTCCATTGTATCAATGTTTTCTTGAGCTGTTTCTCTTACGGCCATGAAAATCTTGTATTGGGAAATGATTAAACGAGTTATGTAATGTAACATTAGTATAACAAATACATGTATAAACATACAATAATAAAATATCACTGCCACAAATAATGATGTGTGTTTTTGATACTAAATTTACATTGCACTTTTTTTAAACTCTTTTTAAATAATTTTCTATTTTTTTTTAGTTATTTTCTTTTTGTTTTATTTCTTTTTTTTTTAAATTATTTTTTAAATTTTTACATAGATTTGCACAATATTTGAATGAGATGTCCACGACAATGATTTTTTACATATTTTACACACAAAAATCTCCTCATCACAATGATAATGTTATGAACCAATTGGAACCATTTTGTCCTTTCGCCTAAATCATTAGAACCCTTTCCCAAATAAGACCTACTTTTGACGTTGAATAATAGAAAGGGTTTTGAAAAACATTTAGGCTAAAGAAGAAAATGCTGATGATCAGCATTTTTTCCTTCTGCCTCAATATTTTCTATGCTGTATTATTCACAAATTTTACCATGAGTAACAAAAACATGCATTTTGTCGTCGGCAGCAGCTTTCAAAATGGACCACCCAGAAATTTTCAAACACATCAATGTTTCAGGATGGTCAACTTCTAAAGGCATTACTATTTGGGATATAAGGGATATGATAATTTTTATAAAGCCATATGAAGTGATGCAGATGAAGACGTTAATCTAAGTTTTATTTCTTTATTGAAAAAAATGCTGTGCTTACTCAATTGAATGGTCTGAATGGGTTAAAAGTCTGTAAATCTCGAGCAAATTTAGTACTTTACACTTAAACCCAACAGTCATCCAGATGCAAGCTGTTGACACTCGGTGCCTACTGCAAGCCACAGCACATTGGCTTTTACTCTCATATGTACCCATTAGTACACCTAGGTGAAGAAGAGCAATGTGGGGTAACTTTTTTGCCCAGAAAAATCCCTTCTGCACCATTTAGATTTGAACCTAGGACCCTTAAGTCCAGAAGCCCATCTTCTATCGCAAGACAATGACACCCCACATCTGAACAATGCAAATGAGCATGCATATGACAAGGTTTGAATGGCAATAGATGAAAAATATCAACTTAAATGTCAGCACTACCTCTTTTTTTCAGCTCATGTGATAATCAGAAATTCTTAGTTAAAATGAAGACAATATTAATGCAAATGACACTCAGGCTTTGCCCAGAGACGTAAGTTTTCTTCACGAATGATCAAACTTAACCCTTTCCCAAACATTTAAGGCGGTTCAAATTACAAAGTTGCCACAGACAGCAAAAAAGATGTTGATCAAGAAAGTACAGTATTTGGGTACAATATATCACAGAAAACATTGAAGCAAAAGGGGGAAATTCTAGTGATCAGCATCTTCTTTTTTAACTTCAATGTTTTCCCAAGCCTTTTCTATTACAGATGTATAAACCATGTCTTGTTTGGGAGAGGGTTAAAAGGCAGTAATTATTAACATTATGCAAACATTTTCATTACAATTTCAATATGGTCAACAAAGTTATAATTGAGCCAGGATCTGCAAAAAAGTCTATATCGCTCTTAAGACGTACATGGATCATATGGCTTGTGTATATTCTCAGTCTGATCAAGATCCACAATGCTCTTTGATAGCTTCATCATAAATCCATTTCCAAACAAGACTTAGTTTTGATATCCTTAGTAGACATGGCTTGGGAAAACATTGAGGCAAAAGAAGAAAATGCTGGTAACCAGCATTTTCTCCTTTTGCCTCAATATTTTCTATCTCATTTTTTTTCCAATTTGCCAACCCTTAAATTTTATAGTTTTGGAAAGGTTTTTTTTTAACTCTGAGATGAGCATGGATTATGATTAAACTGCACTAAGTTACAATCTGATCTGGATCCAAGATGGTCCGAAATGTCACTAGGGGCATTTTATCCGGATCCTGGCTCATTTACAAATAAACAAACAAGAAAGACAATTTAGGCACATACAATGTTAAGTCATACAATATTTATCAGTAACTGAATATTGACACATTTCTTAAACCATTCCCAAACAATGATTCCTTATTTCCCCACCTAAAAAATATAGCTTTGGAAATAATTGTAGAAAAGGAAGAAAAATCTGATTATAAGCATTTTCTCCTCTTTCTATAATATTTTCTGCCCTATCACATAGGGGTTTCATTTGAAATCAGAACCTAACATGTCAGAATCAAGTCCTTTGATAGGGTAAAAATAATGAGGAAAAGGGACAAACGCTGGTAATCAGTATTTCTTCCATTTCTTCAATATTTTCTTAAAAGGTGTCTCAATTTGGGAAAGTGTTAACTTTTTTGAAACGATCCTTGATGCATCTTAGATGTCATGTAAATGTTGGTGATTCCTTGAACATAATGTTGTTTGGCTGCCATACATCATACATACTAATAGTACTTTGACATAATTCGGATTGTATTGAATATATTAGTAAACACATTACCAAAACAGAGAGAAGCCTTACAGCTAGCTCCAAATATTCTACAGTACTCCTTTTTGCAAATGCTCATGTCTTGGCAAAAAATAAAGATTTTCTTTTCGCATACATGTGCTGCTGTATGTAATCTAGATCTAAATGCATCAAAGTTCATTTCCAGAGATACTTGAATTGTTGCTTTACATTCCAAACAGTAAAGAACACAAAAATATGGCAATCTACCTGAGATGCTCTGCATCTATTTAATAAGAAATTTAGCGCATTAAACAAAGAAAAACATTTTCCAAAAACAAACTTTTTGAAAGTCATTGTTGAAGCACTCTTTCATGCCAAAAACTGGACAAAAAACATTTTTCTTCAAAGCAACTAATCATATTCCAGATAATTCTTCATAAATGGGTCAGAACAAAACTTTTGTAAATGCATATCGCTATGAACTTTTGATTGATTGACTTGGTTTAGCGCCACTTCCAACTGCTAGGGTCATATTGCAGTGGTTGGAGCTTCTAACTATGGATTCCTGGTATTTCTCTCACCAGTACTACCACAATAGACAATTTGATCCTGAATCTGACCTTTCACTTAGATCATTCACGTCCATTGGTGACAGACAAATAACTTGTCCAATGTGAGAAAGAATATTGGCCTAACCAGGGTTCAAATTCAAGACCCCTGGCTTGATAGACTCCAATGTTACTTTTCGGGCTCAGCACTATTAACCCATTACCACACAGTGACTCTTTGACTCCCCACAAGATAATGGCTTTGGAAAACATTGTGGAAAATGAAGAAATTGCTTGTGACAAGCAATTTCTTCATTTCCCACAATATTTTCTTGAAAAAAAGACAAAAAATGTAAAAATCATTTAGTTTTAGTTATCATCTGCAACATCTTTGAATTTGCGGGAGTCTAATAATTTGCCGTTTGGTAATGGGTTAATGTTTGAAAATGTTGTAATTACAGCTTATATAAGCTATAGTTACAACGTTTCTGCTATCAAAATGTTATCTGCATTCACTACAATTTTGAACTTGACCATCAATAGGTGATAGTAGTAAATAGTTCAACATAATCATCTATATGTGTCTTTACTTAAGCAACAGCATTGAAGGTGTTTTTCATATCCATTTCCAGGGCCTTCATCAGATCCTGGCCCTGAAGGAGTTTCCCGCCATCACTCGGGGCGTTGACCTCGATATCGTGGCTTGTCATTCGCGTCAACAAGCTGCGTAGAAATCCTGGATTGTCTCCCCTTCTTACAGGAGTCTGAAATGATAAACACAAACAAAGCATTAAAACAAGATGTGTTTGTGAAACACAATTCGAGGGGTTAGTGCAAAACTATTGTAACTACATTTTGTAAAATTTTACAGGAGAGGGAAAAAACTTAATAACTTTTTTAAAACTTAACATAATTGCTCAAAATTTCTACATGAAGTGTATTGGAACATAAGAATTTCAATCAATTAATTTATTTCAACAAAACTTTTGAAAATTTGCTTTTGTTGAACATTTTTGACTTACAATAGTTTTGCACCAAAATTCATCAATTGTATGCACAAAATGTTGGTGCAAAACTATTGTGACATTTGATTTTAGCTATTTGCTATAAATGCATAAGTGCAAAACTAATGAAATATGACTATATTTAGCAGCTTATTATGTTAGGCATAAAAAGATGAAGAAAATATTGTTGTCTGTATGTCTGTTTATCTATCTGTCTGTCTGTGGACTAAATCATAACTAGAAGACCTGAAGGTCTTGAGTCGCTCCACAGGCCTGAGTTTCATGTAATATTTAATCCAAGATTAGATTAGATTGTTCAATGCTTGTGTTTCATAGAGCAAAAAGAAAGTTACAAAACTAGATTGTTCAAAATGTTTTGTTCTTGAAGCAAAGAAAGTAAAACTATATGTTTGCCATTTGAGAAAGGGTAAAAGGAAATGGTAGAACATTCCAGCTTTGGATGATACTAGCAATTAAAATTTTCCATCTTCCAAACAGATCTAAATTGACAGACCATTGATTACTCCAAAATATTTCATATTTCTAAAAATAGATTTTGAGCTAAAAATAGAATTGGGGAAATACCATATTCCAAAATTAATGCAAATGGCTGATGAAACCTGAATTTCTTGTCATATCAAGTTTTGACTAAATTTTTCAAAACTTGTTGCTCTTAAAGCAATTACAAAGTAACTAGAAAACTGAAAACACACTCGTATAAGATCAATTGGTTACCAAGCTTTGTCTTTAATAGAGTGAGTTTGGCTGTTAGAGTGAGAAAAAAGTCACAATTAGCAATTTTGTCAAATTGAAAGGCATATAACTGAGGATTTTATATTCCTATCTAGCTAAGAATCACACTAAAGCAAGATCTTAACTTCACCTACATCTTGTTTAAGTTTTGACTTGATTGTTCAATATTTGTGGATGTAAAGAGTGTAAAATCAAAGTCGAAAACAGCAATTTTGTCAAATTCAAGGGCAGAAAAATCATGATTTAAGATTCCTATGAACCTGAAAATTACAAACATGCAAGATCTTATGGCCAGTAAGATTACATGAAAGTTTCGTGTTGATTGGTGGATATTTATGGTTGTTTGAGTAAAAATAAGGTCAAAAATGGTAATTTTGCCAATTTCAAGGGCACATAACTCAAGACATAATATTCAGATCAAGCTGAAAATTGCACTCAGGCAAGATCTTATCAACACCAACATTCTGACCAAGTTTTGTCTTGATTGATAAATATTTGTAGTGGCTAGAGTGAAAACAAAGTCAAAACAGCCATTTTTTAATTCAAGGGCAGATAACTCCAGACATTCTAGTTCAATCAGAATGAAATTTAGGAATCTGATAGAGGACCACCTAGGGATCATTCCTGTGAAGTTTGATTGAAATCCATCATGTGGTTTCTGAGGAGAAGATTTTTAAAGAAAAAGTTGACGACCGGACGGACGGACGGACGCACGGACGGACGCACGCACGACGGACACAGCGCCATGACAATAGCCCGCTGGCCTGAAGGCCAGTGGAGCTAAAAACTTAACAAAATGCTATCTCCTTGTAAATCTTTGAAAGTACTTAAGTTATAAAACTCTAATTTATACACAGGTAGTTTTTATGCTCCCTGAAAAAATTTCGAGGGAGCATACAGTCGCCACACTGTCTGTCGGTGCTGTCTGTCCGTCTGTTCATGCATTCTTCAGTCCATTTGTCCATCCTTCTGCAACTATGGATCTCAGCAACCCTTTGACCAAACTTGATGAAACTACCTAGAATATTTCCAAGAAAGTCTTTATTTCCATTTCTCAATTAAGACTGTGTCATGCAAAAAGGGGCCTTTAAGTAGAAAATAATTTTTCTCTATTTACTTTCATCTAGAGTGATCTGAAGTCAATGAAAATTTGTACTTAAGTGACAAATTAGATGTTTTAGACCATACATTGTTTTAATCTATGAACAGAAAACTTTTCATGGTAAAAGGGGGCTCAATGTATGAAAGTTTTGCATTGCATCTATTTCTGTCAGTCTGTCAGAAGGAAATTCTCCACAACCCTTAGACCAAATTGGATAAAACTTCAATATTAAATTCCTGGATACTGACAATTTGAATGTAGAATTTAGTTTTTCACCTATTTGTTTTAATTTAATAATTAGGATTTATTGTCCACCCAAATTAACCCGGGACAACTTAATTTTCGTGTGCTAAGTCCGTTAGTTGAGTGCCTTAACAAAACATTGCCGAAGTGAGGTCATTAAAAATGCAGATGTCTCGGGTTAATCTTGCTGGACAATAATAAACTTCTATACTTGAGTATAGCTCAGGATAAATGACCTGGCAGAGCATCTTTAGCTAATAGCTAGGTCATTTATTGTCAGCTATAATGCACCAGACTATATACACCACACACTATAATATTGTGTAAAAAATGTGTCACGGGAATGGGGATTTTAAATGTGCGATAGCTTATTCTGATTTTACAGGTTTTTGTGACAAACATTTATTTGGGGAGCATAACCTGCCTATGTCTACTTTTGTTATTGATGTGCATCTTTTGATTCAAAGTCAAGGACATATTTCATTAAATTCAAGGCCATTTTTAAGTGAAAAATTATGAATGGAAAGTTTAATTGTCCCGATATGCTTTCACATGTTAGGCTCGTATCAAATCTCATATTACAGAAATATGATGTTAGATACAAAAAAATGCTTTCAAATTCTGTAAATGTTCATGGCTGCATATAATTATCTAAAGGGTTTGGTTATATTGTTTTGTTTTTATCCATCTGTCATGCAGTCAGTCAAATTGCAAAACACATGAAAACGTAAGATTGCCATATTCTCCAAAAGTAATATTTACTTGCAAAGTTCTTACATGGCATGTTCCCTGGTTCTTCTTTTTTTTTATCAAAAACCAACATGATATGACATTTCTGAATATTACCATGTATACACGCTTATCAACATTTAACCTACAACTTAATTAAAGAACTTCCCAGAAAAAACTTACATTTTCCTCTAAATTTAATTTTATCTTTTGAATGCAGACTAAGGCTTCAACGAGTACATGAGTACTACTACACGGGTGTAGACCCATTACCCGATTGTTAATTTTGACTTAAATTTTTTCATAACAATTTGATATATCTAGACAGTCAATAGCTTAAGGAATGACAAAGTAAGTGCACAATGTATTGCCAAGGATCACATAGATACAGGGACTCATTTCCCAAATCCACCATTGGGAACATGCAGGCGAGTTGACTCCGCGGATGTGAATTGCTCCTTTACTAAAAATGGATTTAGCTATAATCTAAATTCATGAATTATCCATTTGTACGGGTACCTGGGTACCTGCCATTGTTAGAATAAGTCTGATCTAGAAAAGTAAATTATGAAATTATGAGTTTACCGAACATAATAACAAAGATTTTGTGCTTGCATAGCAACATATTACAATACTGCACTTAATTAATGTCTACTTTGTTTTTGATTTTCAAACACTATGACTGATAACAATGATATACTATGATTCACTTTTCAACTTTTATGCCATTTTAACCGAATGCTGATATAATCTTAATGACTGGAAACTTTAAAACAATAAAGCTGTTTATCCAGGGACAGTTGATGGAATGAATGAATGGTGCTTTAAGGCCCATCGACTACCAAGGTCATATTGGGTGCATCACATATCTGGATGTATATCGATGGCTCAGTGCAAAACGGTTGTAACTGCATGTATGTTTATAGGCAGTTACAACCGTTTGGCGCTTAGCCATCGATATAAAAGTACTGATGACAGTTGATGGAACAGCTTCAAATGTTTTCAAAAAAAGCTATGTCATTGACAAGTTGATATTAGTAACATTGGCTTAATTTGATATCAAAAGCTGCAAACTGATGATATGTAGGCTGACAAACTTGACATTGTACATGTACCATTTTATAAAACAAGAGGACTATCATGGTCCTGTACTAAGATGATATGAGTCTCAGTTTCAGATCAATTGATATTTGTGACATTAAGACTGAAACAAACTTATGGCCACCACTCACCAACATTGTTTCTCAGTTTTTAGCTCACCTGAGCACGAAGTGCTCAAGGTGAGCTATTGTGGTCACTCAATGTCCGTCGTCCGTCCGTCCGTCCGTCCGTCTGTCCGTCCGTCTGTCCGTCTGTCTGTCCGTCTGTCAACAATTTGGTGTTTACACTCTAGCATCCACAAAAGTTGGCCAATCTTGATCAAACTTGGTCAAAGTAAGTATGGGCATAAGTTCTCAGATGAGTTCGATTATGGGCCTGATCGGACAAGAATGTGCTGAGTTATCCGCCCTTGAATGTCAAAAAATGCTGTTTTTGACTTTGTTTACACTCTAGCATCTACAATTATTGATCAATCAAGACAAAACTTGGATATAATGTTGAAGACCATAATATCTCGGATGAGTTTAATTTTCAGTCTGATCTGACCAGAAAGACGAGAGTTATGTGCCCTTTAATTTGACAAAATTGCCGTTTTCGACCTTGTTTACACTCTAGAATCTACAATTATTGATCAATCAAGACAAAACTTGGACACATTGTTGGGGACCATAAGATTTCGGTTGAGTTAGATTTTCAGTCTGATCTGACCAGAAAGACTAGAGTTATGTGCCCTTGAATTTGACAAAATTGCCGTTTTCGGCTGTTTTTGACCTTTTTTTACACTCTAGAATCTACAATTATATATCAATCGAGACAAAACTTAGACACAATGTTGGAGACCATAAGATCTCAAATGAGTTTGATTTTTGATTTGATTGAACCAGAAAGTCGAGAGTTATGTGCCCTTGAATTTGACAAAATTGCTGTTTTTGACTGTTTTCGACCCTGTTTCCACTCTAGAATCTACAATTATTGATCAACCAAGACAAAACTTGGAAACATTGTTTGGGACTATATAATTTCGGATGAGTTTGATTTTCAGTCAGATCTGTTTAGAACGCCGAGAGTTATGTGCCCTTGAATTTGACAAAGTTGCTGTTTTCGACTGTTTTCGACCATGTTTACACTCTAGAATCTACAAATATTGACCAATCAAGACTATACTTTGGCACTATGCTGCTGATTGTAAGACCTTGCATGAGCTGAATTTTCTGCAATCAAATGAGAAAGTGGTTAGTCATGCATGTGCCATTAAATATGACAAAATTGCTCTTTCGAATGATCTATCAAGACGAAATTTGGATTATGATGTTAATTACGATAAGATCTTGGATAAATGAATTATAGAATAATCAGAATAGTTATCTGCCGTTCAAATTTTTACTCTAAAAACCTCAAATAGTGACTAATCAAGACAAAACTTGACACAATATTATTGACCATAAGTTTGTTTTTAGTCTTAAATACCAATTGAGTTGAACAAAACAGTGGCTCATATCATTTTGGTTCAGGTGAGCGATATAGGACCATCATGGTCCTCTTGTTTCTTGATTGGTCATTATTTGTGTTTATCATAGAAAAAACAAAGTTAAAAACTGTAAATGTGTCAATTTTAAGGGCAGATAACTCAGTAAGTTTTTGTCCAATTATACTGAAATTCAGATTCATTCAAGATCTTGTACTCTTCAACATTGTGGCCAAGTTTTGTCTTGATTGGCAATATATAATCTGGTTGATTGAGTGAAAAGAAAGTCACAAATGGCAACTTTGTCAAATTCAAGGGCTGATTACTTAGCAATTTCTTGTTCTATTATGCAGAATATCAAACTAATCCAGGATCATGTGGTAATCAATAGCATGTCCAATTTTCATCTCAATGGGTTATTATTTATGACGATTAGAGTGAAGATAAAGTCGAAAACAGCAAATTTGTCAAATTCATGGGCACATAACTCAAGACTTCCTAGTCGAATTGAGCTGAAAATCAATTTTATCTGATATCTTTTAGTCACTAACATTGTAAAGAAGTTTTGTTTTGTTTGGTAGACTACAATTGTAGATATTAGAGTGTAAAAAAAGTCAAAAACAGTCAAATATGGCCATTTGTCAAATTCAAGGGCACATAACTCATGACTTCTTGTTTTGATCGGATTGAAATTCAACTTCATCCGTGATCTTATAGTCACCAACATTGTGTACAAGTTTTGACTTGATTGGTTAATAATTGTAGAAACTAGAGTATAAATAAAGTCGAAAACAGTCAAAAGTGGCCATTTGTCTAATTAAAGGGCACATAACTCATGACTTCTTGTTTCGGTCAGACTGAAAATCGAACTCATTCCAAATCTTATGGTCCCCAACATTATATCCAAGTTTTGTCTCGATTGGTCAAAAATTGTAGATGCTGGAGTGAAAATAAAATTGAAAACAGCTGAGTTACAATAGTTTTGCACTGACAAATTTCTTTCAATTGAGATACAATATTTTTAAAATTCTAAATATCTTTTTAATTATACAGAATTGAAACCTGATATTAGAACATATGATGTATTCTTTCCTAAAGATTCAGAAAATGCAAAAAAGTGAATTTCTCAAAAATAGGTAGTTACAATAGTTTTGCACTGGGCCCTCGAATTGCTCCCAAAAAGGCCAATGTTAAGTTTTTTTACAGACAGACACAAGTAAAACACTATGCCCCTAATCTTTCGATATGGGGGCATAAAAACAGTCGATGGCTGCGGTTTAGCACTAAATCATTGTAAATGTAAATCATGTTTAATAGTGTTGTCTAAGCTCCAGATATGTTGATCAACTTGAGCATTTCTCAAAACGTAAAAATCGACTGTTTCAGCTCAATCAGACAAATAAATAGATGTCTAAAATAGGATTTGTGTAAAATATAGCAAAGAAAATATTGAGACATTGTTTATAAATGCTGTATGAATGAATGACTTACATTTTTGAAGACTGAGTACCCGTGATTTTTGTCTTCACCTTTCAATATTATATTTGTTTATAAATGCTGTATGTATGAATGACTCACATTTTTGAAGAATGAGTACCAATGATTTTTGTCTTCACACCTTTCAATATTATATTTGTTTATAAATGCTGTATGTATGAATGACTTACATTTTTGAAGACTGAGTACCCGTGATTTTTGTCTTCACCTTTCAACAAGAGATTCATCAACACACTGTTGTCCTTGACAGATGTTTTTTCTGTAATGATAAAGACGATGCATGTCATTTCTTATACCATTAACAGACAGCAAAAACTTAACCCTTTCCTAAACGACAAAATTTTAAGGTGATCCACTTTTAAAAACTGCCACAAATGACAAAATAAGCGCTAATAAAGATAGAATTTGTGTAAAATATGGCACAGAAAATATTGAGACAAAAGGAGAAGCTGCTGGTTATCAGCAGTTTCTTCTTTTGTTTCAATGTTTTCCTAAACCTTTTCTATTAGGGACGTCAAAACCAGGTCTTGTTTGGGAAAGGGTTAAACTGGTTCAAATTTAGGTTGAATTCAATTTCAGTTGACTGTTGTTTTACCTTTTTCAGTCTTACAAACTTTTACACATAAGCACAGTCTGATCAAGATCCATGCTAATCTCCAATAGCTTTTTAACCCATTACCAAACAACAAAATTTTAGCCTAGTCCAAACTCATAGGTGTTGTACACGACAATTTCCATGAAAATTTAACATTTTTTGGTCTTTCTTGGTAGAAAACATCGTGGGAAATGAAGAAATTGCTTGTCACAAGCAATTTCTTCATTTTCCATGATGTTTTCCAAAGCCTTTTCCTGTAATGGTGTCAAAAAGAGTCTATGTGTGGTAATGGGTTAAATGGCCTGTAGTGTAACTAAGAGAACAACATAACAATAGATCCTGATAAGAATTCACATTTTAGGATCATTCATATTTTAGAACCTGTGAATTTTGTCTTCATCTTTTTACAAGAGATTCATAAGTATACTGTTCTCCAAAGAGCTTCTATTTAATGGTCGCTTCATCCAATTGATCATCATGTCATGTGGGCGCTCCACTCACTACCATACAGTGATACTTTTTGAAGCTATACAAGATATAGGTGTTGGAAAACATTGTGGCAAATGAAGAAATTGGTTGTGATAAGCAATTTCTTCATTTACCACATTGATTTCTAACCAAAAAGACAAAAAAATGTCAAATCTTATTCATGCAAGTTGTCGTCTGCAATATCTTTGAATTTGGACCACCCTAAATTATTGTCGTTTCGGAAAGTATTAAACTTGTTTTTACCTGTTGTGTCATCAAGGGCAACCATCTGATATTTGGTCACTTTCATGGGTGGTCCTTTCTCCAAACAGCTTCTGTTTAATGGTCGCTTCATCCGATTGATCATCATGTCATGTGGACGCTCAATGCTCGCTTTCACAGTGCTGCCACCTAGCATCTCAATGGCCGTCTTGGATTTCTTCTCCGGCGGTGGACCGTCGTATAGCTCATCCTTCAGATTGAAAACACTCTCTGTGGAGCCAAAAATTCTGGGGAAAGAAAAATGAAAATTGCATAATGTCACCCGTATAACATCTTTTGTTCAAAGTATATTACTGATCATTCTCTCAAACATGTAATTTGAACAAAATATCAATTCAAGTTTAACCCATTACCAGACAGAAAAATTTTGGACTGTTCCAATTTGAAAGGTGTTGCAGACGACAATTTCAAGTTCATAGAATTTTTTTTAAAATATCCATTTTGAGTTAAAAACATGATGGAAGCTGAAGAAATTGCTTGTCACAGGCAATCTCTTCATTTTCCACAATGTTTTCCTAAGCCCTTTCTTATTAAGGAGTGAAAAAGCGTCATTGTACAGTAATGGGTTAATTATAAGTATGACTGTCAAATTACACATTACATCTTATCTACCAGACATAAGTTGTCCCATCCAATGGGTTAAAAAGTCATCTTGAATTAGCCAAATTTAGAAGTGTCTGTGAATACAGCTCTTGACTTTATAGTCACAATAAACAGCTCTTACCCTGGGTTGAAGTCTGAGCCCATATTGAGTAGGCACTCTTCTGAAGGCTGGACCAGTGTAAAATCTTCCTCAGCTGACATGGGGATAAATGGGGCTCTCTGGGTGAAGTCTATCTCCTAGAAATGAAATACATACATTACTGATCTGGAAAGGAGCTAAGCTTCAATGGTAACTCATTATACACTTTTGTCCAAATTGCATAAGTCTTTCAACCTATCTGAATTTTGAAAGCAGTATTCATAGCTTCGCATCATAGAGATTCAATATGGCAAATTTGATCAAATCAGGTTGAAACTGTGGGAGTTGCACACAGAAGAAATTGCTAACTAATAGATAGAATATAAGACAAACAGACTGACAGCCGGCACCATTACATAATACATTAACAAACAACAACATTGAAAACATGTCCAAATTGAAAGAAGTGGCAGAACACATAGTCCATGTGATGAAATTTTACATCTGTGGTAGAAAAAATTGTGGAAAATGGGGAAATTGCTTGTCACAAGCAATTTCTTAATTTTCAACAGTATTTTCCAAAACCTTTATCAGAGCTTCAGATTGACGGTGCGCCCGCGCCAATCCCGCATATTTTCAAAATATGATGAATGAAATTATGTAGTGGTGCGCCAGTCAGGCGCATGAATTTCAGTAAAAGTATGATCATGAAATGGAAGATTTCAAACAATGTTGACCTTCCCATATAACGCACCCGTAATCTGCTATACATGTACAAGCTAAGTGACCTACTCGATAAACCTATTTTTAGATTATTATAATGACCTTACTTGATCAACCAATCATATCCCAAATTCAAACAGTAAACAAGCAGACAGCCAATCTCAGGCGATCTCTATAACCTTCACCTTCGATTTGTTACTATTTTTTAGTATCTGAGTCCGTGACAGTACCCGGCTTTGTGTTTAAAATCGGTAACCAGACAACTCGAATGAAAACATCCTGCTGTGTCAACTATGGTTTCGACGATGTCTCAAACAAGTTAAAATGTTTTTTTCAAACGAAAAGCTGAGGAATATATGGGTAACACCAAATATAAAGAACATACAGCTGCATTTTTATAAATCCAGCGGATGATTAGTCAATAATCGTCAAATTTTCGGCGGAATGATTTGACCTTAAAAATTTGGCAAGCAGACGAATCTGAATTCGTGGCAAATCGTCACGGCCTAGCTACTTGCTCTTTTCTATACCATTGTCTGTTAAGTTTCTCCCCATCAATTCACACTGGAGTTAGGGGTTTTCGATTCCAGCAAATAGAATGATATTTATATCCGATTTATATGTTAGCAACTCGCTGTCACTCTAGTGGATTTTGGGAACTTTTCTACCAGTACTCCCACGCACCGATATTAAAAAAATCGTGGACAACAATTGATTACATTATCTGCAATACATTTCAAATTGGACTAGATCTAGTATGAAAAATTTATTGTTAGGGAAAAGTTTATTCAAATCATGAACACACACAAAATAAATAACTATAAATAAATGAAGAGAAATATTCTTAATTTTAACAATGTGTATATGCATCCACTCAAATAACAACAATACAGTGATGAATTCACAGCAAATAAGTCTCAATTTTGGATATGAATGCTTAACTATGGCCCATTGTTTTGAAAAATGACCCCTCAAAATCCTGCGTGGTGGGCCTTGTGACCAACAGGTCTCTGAAACAATCTGAAGCTCTGCTTTATTTTATATCTATATCCCTTGTGAGTCGTCAAAAGGTGTCATTACGCGAGAAAAACGATTAACTGGATAATACAACCCTTTATGCATACATAAACAATTCTTACCTCTTTGTCATGAGTCTGTAGTTTAGTAAAGATGTCTTCCATTGGATTCCCATCTTGTTGGTAGCCACTGTTCATACTGTTGGCAGGGGTAGGAGGGCCACTCTAAATATATACAAATACATGTAAAGCTTATGTTAACCCATGGCCATATACAGAGTTATAGATAAAAGGAAGTGGTGGCTTTTCAAAATGCCAAATTTCTTTTATTGTTAATCAAACCATTAGTTGTGGGTATTCATTGGAGACATGAAAACCAGGTCTTATTTGTGAAATGGTTATCTTACAATCCTATAGGTTGATGAGGCCAACTCTTCAGGTTACCTCGTCTGTCAAGAAAGGGGGATCACTCTTAAAGTCTCCATCATCAAGTTTGTGTACAATAAAGCATTGAAAATATTGAGGCCAAAGGAGAAAATGCTGATAACCAAGCATTTTTTAGGGATATAAGAAAGGGTAAACTTACAATCCTATAAGGTGATGAGGCAAAACTTTTCTGAAAATCAGCATTTTCTTCTTTTCCCTCAATGTTTTCACGAGTATTTTTAGGGATATAAGAAAGGGTTAACTTACAATCCTATAAGGTGATGAGGCACAACTTTTCTGAAAATCAGCATTTTCTTCTTTTCCCTCAATGTTTTCCCATGCCCTTCTTTAACTCTTTCCCAAACAAGACCTGGTTTTGACGTCCTTAATAGAACAGGCTTGGGAAAACATTGAAACAAAAGAAGATACTGCTGATAACCAGCAGTTTCTCCTTTTGTCTCAATATTTTCTGTACCATATTTTACACTAATCCTATCTTTAATAACATCCATTTTGTCATTTGTGGCAGTTTTTGAAGTGGATCACCCTAAAATTTTGCCATTTGGGAAAGGGTTAAGAATTGGTCATCTTACAATCCTATAGGGTGATGAGGAACAACTCTTCATGCTACAGTCATCTGGACTAGTGGCGCCCTCATCTGTCAAGAAAGGGAGATCACTCTCGAAGTCTCCATCATCAAGTTCCGCATAGTCATCATACAGGTTCATGCTTGTTCCGAATGATTCAACTGTAGAGAGAAAGGAATGTCAAAAGATCAAGTTTTATTCCTTTGTGAAATTCTGTCACAATGTCAAAGTTGCATCGAGTAGATAAGTGTAATTATTCTAAAATGTGCTGAAGAATTCATTAGAAATATGTTTAATGGAAATATCAGAGGTATTGTGATATCCCAAGTCATAAACTGTGAAAACAGTGTAGTTTTAAAGATGAAAAGTTAAGTGAAGAATTGTTCAAACTACTACTACATCTGAAACTGGATTCAACTTTCTTTGTGGAAAACCATGTTTTGGATTGTAAATGCCTCTTTATTTTTTGTTATGTATTCTTTGATATTTTTTTTAAATCTGGGGAAGGGCGTTTATTAGAATTACCCTACTTTGTCAAAACTGTGCTTAATATAGAATTAAAACTAAAAGTTTGGTTTTGTCTTTAAACAAATTTGTATGATCAGAAATCAGTCATATACATGTACAATTAATCTGGATCAATGAATATCTGTAACACCAAGAGCTACAGATAAGAGGGAGTGGTGACTTTTCATAATAAAATATTTCTTTTATCATTTGTCAAACCCTATGTTTTGGGTACTCATTGGAATCGTCTCATCAACACGATTCAAATGAGTACCAACATCATAGGATTTGGATTTCAAATAACGAAGTTAGAATGTCTCTCCCCTTATCTGATGCCCTGAATGCCATTATGGCCCGTTTTTACCAATCAAAGTAAATATGTTCTCACAAGACATTACAACCAAGAGAATGTAATGCTTGCTGCTTATACATCAGTTTTGTACATAGACTTGTGTCACCATATTCTGTTATCGCCAACATTAACCCTTTCCCAAACAAGACCTGGTTTTGAAGTCCAAATAGAGGAAGCTTGGAAAAACATTGAGACAAAAGAAGAAACTGCTGATAACCAGCAGTTTCTCCTTTTGCCTCAATGTTTTCTGTGCCATATTGCACACAAACCCTTTCCTTTTTAACATGAATTTTGTCGTATGGAGCAGCTTTCCAATTGGATCATCCCAAGATTTTGTCGTTTGGGAAAGGGTAAATACACACATGTGCAACTCACCATGTTTAACTGTACTATATGGCGGAGGAACAAGTGGTATACACACTGCACCATCTTGTGGGGCCAAGTGGGACAGATTCAACTCATTGGATTTGTCCAAAGCTGAAAAACAAAAATAAAATTTGTACATAAATTTCAAACTACGTGGCAAAAATCCCAAATGACTTTTCATCAACCAAAGGATGGGTTGCAATAAGGGGTCAAAAAATAGATTTTCTTTAAATTTTGTGGATTGATAGGGTTACATAATATCTTTAACTTGTATGTGTAAAAAATCTGGTTTCGGCTTATTTTCCGAGATATGGGTAAATGAAGTGGGTGGGGTAAGATTGACTAAAACACAGTAGGGGTCATTCTAAGTCACTTATCTTTCTTAGTTTTAGCCCCAGATGCGTGAAAATTTGTATGCGTGTCTTGTGATATATGCGTTAAACATGTATGGGCTTACATTAGATATTCCATTTATATCTTTTCCGTAATATTCATTCTTCTTTCTTTCGCCAAATTTCGCTATTTTTTAACGACCAACTTTACCAAACTATCTACACACGTTTTATTTGAAACACGAATTTTATGAAACTTTACAGATGTATTATCCAGATATTAATGTAACTTTGTATTAAATTTGAAAGAAAAGCGTTTGCCCGTTGTTGAGATATTTGACCTTGACCTTCAAAATAACATCAAATTCGGGAATGTCCGTTAAAACTACGCATTGTTGGGAAAATGGTTAGGGTTGAATGGCATGTAACAGCCCATTCATTAAAGAATGCATTTCACACATGATTGGGGTTTTTATTGTATGATTTTACCGTTAAAATTGATATAATCAATATAATAAACTTGGTCACCTCTCAGAGTTGCCTGGTCATTTCATCGAATGAAATCATTGATAGGCAGATATTTGTTTAAGGCCTGTCTATACATTTAGCATTATTATCTTTTTGTTGATGTTATATAACGTTATATAAATATTTACTTAGCTTAAGTTAATTAATTGTAAGCACATTTGGTCGTTTAGTAAAATCATTCACAATGCGTCTTCTTTATAACCACATAAGAAATACAATCTGAAAATGATTAGTTTTCTCCTAGCAAATTGATAATTCTTGTCCATCATGAGATGAGTGAAAGAATATAAACTCTTAGACAATTCAAGTTGCATATAAAGCTTTGGTAGTTCTATCAATCTTAACATAATGCTAATATTCAATTTCACTCACCTGTGGTAGTAATATTAATCACAGCGCTTTCCGCGTAGATATGTTTCATGTGCAATATTTAGTTTGATAAGAAAACTGAGAAGTAAAGAATTTCTTTTCTTTCCCATTCTTCCGAATGGGTTGTACGATACAAAAAAGTAAATATTGCTACAAAACTCATTAGGAACAATAAAAAGAAACCATGTTTCCAATCCTTATGAATAAAATTGGCGCTTTAACTATCACATTTTGGCATTTCCCGAGTTTTGAAGTCATTTTGAAGGTCAAGGTCAAATATCTCAACAACGGGCCAACACTTTTCTTTCAAATTTCACACAAAGTTACATTAATATCTGGCCAATATATCTGTAAAGTTTCATAGAAATCGGGTTTCAAATAAATCGTGTGGAGATAGTTTGGTAAAGTTGGTCGTTAAAAAATAGCGAAATTCTTCGAAAGAAAGAAGAATGAGTATTTAGGAAAAGATATACATAGAATATCAAATATAAGCCCATAAATGTTTAACGCATATATCACAAAATATGCATACAAATTTTCACGTATCTGGGGATAAAAATAAGAAAGATAGGCGACTTAGAATAACCCCTACTGTGTTTCAGTCCATCTTACCCCACCCACATTATTTACCCATATCTCGAAAAATAAGCCAAAACCAGATTTTTTACACATACAAATTAAAGATATTATGTAACCCTATCAATCCACGAAATTTAAAGAAAATCTATTTTTTGACCCCTTATCGCAACCCATCCTTTTGCACATTTAACATTTTTTTCCTTCACATATTAGATCAATTAGTTGAATGTAACCTCCACCTTACTTCTGAATATGTTGACTAATAAGTATAGAGTTATATATGGTTAAATTAATTTTGGACTTTACTTCTTAGAATATCAATTTTTCTACAATCAAAAACTTCAAAAGAGATCTCTCCATGTCCGCAGTTTTCTCACTTAAGACGTCTTCTGTACTAAGTATAGGTATGTGTAACAGAGGCTTGTCCTCGACCTTGGCATCTTTAAATTTTGAAGTTGTCTTCTGAAGGTCACACTGGGTTCTGGACAATGGTTGACCCTTGACTTTGGGTTTCCAAAAGTTCCTAATGGCCTTTGAGATCAACATGGATTCTTGATCAGCCTGTGCATAAGCACAGTCTGATCAAGATCCATGTTGTTCTCTAAAACCCTTCTTTATAATCTGTATCATGTGTAAAATACAAGAATTCTTACTTCGTTTGACTCCAGGCGGAAAGTAAAAGTCTGTCTCCATGTCGGCAGTTTTCTCGCTAAAGACGTCTTCTGTACTAAATATAGGTACATGTAACAGAGGCTTGTCCTTGACCTTGGCATCTTTACATTTGGGGGTTGTGACCTTCTGCAGGTCACACTGGATTCTGGACAATGGATGAAGCTTGAATTTGGGTCTTGAAAAAGTTCCTAATGGCCTTTGAGACCAACATGGATTCTTGATCAGCCTGTGCATAAGCACAGTCTGATCAAGATCCATGTTGTTCTCTGAAACCCTTCTTTATAATCTGTATCATGTGTAAAATACAAGAATTCTTACTTCGTTTGACTCCAGGCGGAAAGTAAAAGTCTGTCTCCATGTCGGCAGTTTTCTCGCTAAAGACGTCTTCTGTACTAAATATAGGAACATGTAACAGAGGCTTGTCCTTGACCTTGGCATCTTTACATTTTGGGGTCGTGACCTTCTGCAGGTCACACTGGATTCTGGCCAATGGCTGGCGCTCTTCTTTGATCTTGGGAATCTGAATGCTGGATAGGATACTGCCTAGTTGTTCTACATGGCTGCAATATACATAACAGTAAATATATATGAGACACTTGATATTTTTACCTAACGGTACTCTTTTTAGAATTTGACCTTGATGAAAAACCTTAACTTTTCCCCAAACAGCAAAAATTTAGGGTGGTTAAATTTGAAAGCTGCTGTAGAAGACAAACTGGATGCTGATAAAGACTACACCTTTGACAGTTTATTTCATGTAGAATGTACTACCGGTATACAGACTATCTATTATGTAAAGTCAATAACCTTATCTGACAATCATGTTCATTAATCCCATTGCCACACAGTGAGGCCTTTTGACACCACACCAGAGAAAGGCTTTGAAAAACATTGTGGAAAATGAAGAAAGTGCTTGTGACAAGCACTTTCTTCATTTCCCACCATGCTTTTTGTCTAAAAAGGCCAAAGTATTTTAAATTCCATTCACTTGAAGTTGTAGTCTGCAACATCCTTGAATTTGGACCATGGGTTAATCAACCAACCCCAAAACAAGCAACCACAGAGACTATTGCTATATATAGTATTAGAGTTCTACTTGTTAGACAGATTGTTAAGGAAGTTGATCAAAGATCAAGTGTTTACTTATATAATTCTTCCGGACATGCACTTCTGTAGGCTATTTCCCTAATGACAAAATTTTAGGGTGATCCAAATTCAAAGATGATGCAGACTACAATTACAAGTGAATGGAACTTTACATTTGTTTGTCTTTTTTGTTAGAAAACATTATGGGAAACGAAGAAATTGCTTGTCACAAGCAATTTCTTCATTTTCCACAATGTTTTCCAAAGTCTATATTTTGTGAGGTGTCAAAAGGCGTCAATATGTGGGAATGGGTTAAACCCATTCCCTTTGAGTAAAGTGAACAGTGCTGCAGATGACAAAATATATGTTGATAAAGAAAGGATTTGTCAACAATAAAACAAAGAAATTTTTGATGTAAGAGAAGGAAATACTGGCTATCTGTTTTTCTCCTTTTGTGACAACTTTTTATAAGCTTTTTGTAAAACAGGAGATGTCAAAATCATGTCTTGCTCAGTCAGGAAAGGATTTAGTTAGTTCAATTAATATATAACCCTTTTTCAAACAATACCGCAAATGATACTTTTATGGAAAGAAAAGTGGAGAATGCGGGTCACTAGCATTTTCTTCATTTACCACACATTTTCAAAAACTGTCCCCATTGGTTTGTGTGGTAAAGCGTAAAAGGAAAACCACATAATATTATCAAACTGAGATGGAATTTCCTCTTAAGTATCAATATCAATTACTTCACTTATAATTGAGCTAGACTCCGGAGCTAGGGTCAGGAAAAAGGTCCCATAAGGCTTCTGAGCCAAACATGGTTCAAGATCAGCCTGTGTATACACGTAGTCTGATCATGAACCATGATGATCTTCAATAGCTTCTTAATGATCTGTAATTGACTATGGATCAGACTGAACTTAGGCAAAGGCTGGTTATGAAACATGACTAGTCTCAAATCATGCTATGAGGGACCTTTTTCCAGATCCCCACTCTATTCTAATCTGTCTTCTACATCAACCCCCAGTAAATTTTAGTCTGTCTGAAAAGGCAACATTTTTAACTACTCATCTTCTTTGAGGAAACACAGTAAGTATATTTTATTGCTTTGAAAAACTTTCTAAATTAAGTTTAAAACAAACAAATGGACAGGCGGTCACAGATACAGAAAATGATTAAACACTAGATACTTTTTTATACAAAGGCACATAATTAAGTACCATAAGTAAAGAGCAATCATATCACTTCAGTAAGACTATAGATCTTTAGTTGACAGACATGCATATGGAGTAGGTAAAACTACATGTGACACATCATGCTAAAAGGGACATTCTAGGAAATCCGTTAACCCTTTCCCAAACGACAAAATTTTTGGGTGTTCCAATTTCACTGCTGCTGCATACGACAAAATAGAAGTTCATAAAGACAAGAATTGTGTGTAATATAACAGAGAAAATATTAAGGCAAAAGGAGAAATTGCTGATTATCAGCAATTTCTTCTTTTGCCTCAATGTTTTCCCAAGCAATTTCGTTTAACCCTTTCCCAAACGTCAAAATTTTACGGTGGTCCACTTCAAAAACTACCTCAAATGACAAAATGGAAGTTATTAAAGATAGAATTTGTGTAAAATATGGCATAGAAAGTATTGAGACAAAAGGAGAAACTGCTGGTCATCAGCAGTTTCTTCTTTTGTCTCAATGTTTTCACAAGACTTTTCTATTAGGAACGTCAAAACCCTGTCCTGTTTGGGAAAGGGTTAAGGACATCAAAACCCGGTCTTGTTTGGGATAGGGTTAATCAAAATTCAGAAGAAACTGCCAGATCAAGCAGAGGTCAACCAAGTCGTATTTTGTAAAACCAAGATATGGTAGCATTGGAAAAACATTCCAGATTCAGAAAATTACCTTAGAGAGAACAGTTTTGATCCTAGTCAGTCTGCGCAAATTGCGCATACTGACTTGGCTCAATACTATAGGTTATTGCATTTATATGGGAATATATTGTGTCTGACAAGTTCTTTTGGCAGAGTAAGCCGAGCTTGCCGAGCTTGGGAGGCCTACTACGCCAAAAGAACGAGTCCAACACCATTATATTCCCATATAAAAGCAAAAACTTTTTATCATATACTTTGATATTGTTTTAGAAAAGGTATCATACACCATTTATAAAAATAGTTTTTATTCTATCGGGTAGAAATTACTTAAGATAGAAAATATTTTTAAAACGTCTTGCGGTTGAACATAAATTACGCAGGAAAAGTAACCTCAGCGTATGATTATGTCGACGTCACTAAGGAAGTGTAAACAACTTTGAATGGCAGCGGCCATTTTGACTTGGACTGGAATCGTCGTAAAAGGTATTGTATTTGAAATATTTGTAAAAGATTTTTGGTATCAATCTTCTTAAAAATATGTTCATTTGCCGTTGTGTATATTTTCATTTGTTGAAATTTTTAATTACACGTAATTTGCAAGCAGAGTTGACTTGCTTCACAGAGTCAATATCCATGATATTTTGAAAGAAAATTTAAAATCTTTATTCTCCAATTAACATATGTGGAGCTTTCTAAGCGTTTGTAATGGACAATATGGATGTATGTGTGAATTATCAGGCTTGAAAGTTGGGAAGCAGGAGAGATGCCCGGAATTATAGTTCCGTCCTTGGCGACTGCGCCTGTTAAAGTTCCCCTGCAATATCAAAGTATGAAATATGAAAAAATATTGAATACTTTCCTCCCGTTCAATTACATAGGGACAATATCAAAGTATAATAATTTTACATATCCAAGAAGGTCCTTTTAGCCATGACAAGTCACAATTATATCTCTATTTTATACGGGGAATATTAAGGTTTACAGACCCTGAAAAAAATCTACACTTTCTAGCCGTACGAAATGCATCAAATTTCACACACTTGTAAATACACTTCACTTAAGTTGATTCGCTGTGCCAGAATTCAAGATTATGCTTCAAGAAGAAAATAATTCACAAATATAATTTTACTCTATATTCATATGCAAGGGAGGTAATTTTCAACATTTTTGTCAAATATTTCCATAAGTATGCATTTATTCAAAATTCTAAACCGTGCAAAATGCTTATGCTTGTATTTGGAATGGAAATGTAACACAGTTTAGGAATAATTTGCTCTTTTCAAATTTCGCCTCTGACTGTTTGGTGTTTTTGAGGGTTCGGATACCTTAAGTAAGTAAAATATTCACAATACTTGAGTAAGACTATAGATTTTTAGTTGAACTCACCTCAATACATAATGTACACACACCACACACTGCGGTTTCTGAGTTTTGTTGTTATAGATAACCGTTGCTTGGGTAACCATCCAAACATAACCACCATTTTTGGCCATAAATCTGTACTGGCCTGTCGATATCTGTCCTTTTGAAAACACTGAAATAGACATAAAATCATATTCTTTTCCTTTTGCCTCAATATTTTCTTTGTTATCTTCAAGAGGCCTACATACTTTTTATAACAATCAACATTCATTAAATTGTAGGCAACAGTACTCAAATTGGAACAGTGCAAATTTTTAAATGTTGGAAATGGGTTGGCCTTTCAAAACCAAGCACCCATACCAGTTTGACATCCCTTTTTGATACTTATTCAAATAAGCTTAATTTACCCATTACCAAACGCCAACATTTTAGAATGGTCCAAATTCAGAGATGTTGGAGAAATTTTAGAATCTGATATTCTTGTCTTCCTTGCTTGTCACAAGCAATTTCTTCAATTTTCCACATGGTTTTCCAAATCCTTCTTCTTGTGGGCCGTCAAAAAGCATCATTTATGAAGAAATGGATTAAAGTAACTGAGGAATATGCTGAAAAGAATCATTTTCCTGTATTTCTGGAAAAGGTTAACCCTTTCCCAAATGGCAAAATTTTTCACTTTTCCAATTAAAAATCCACTGCAGACATCAAAATGGACGTTGATAAAGGCAGGACTTGTGTAAAATATAGCACAGAAAATATTGAGACAAAAGGAGAAAGTGCTGGTCACCAGCACTTTCTTCTTTTGCCTGTTTTCCCAAGCCTTTTCTATGAGGGACGTCAAAACCTGGTCTTTTTTGGGAAAAGGTTACGCAAACTATACTATTTATGGATTTCTCTATCCTACAGGTAATCACCAGGTAATATCTAAGTTAATGGTAGAAAATGTCAGGAGAAACATTAGCGATCATCAATGGCTGCCATTAGCAACCGTTGTGTTTCATGTTTCCCTAATTTCTCGGCTTCAGTAAGTAAAAATGCCATCACATCCTTTACTTAAATTCATGAAAAA
This sequence comes from Fragum sueziense, assembly GCA_963680895.1. NCBI lineage: Eukaryota > Metazoa > Mollusca > Bivalvia > Cardiida > Cardiidae > Fragum > Fragum sueziense. Next base: position 59,317,694 of record OY804593.1, read on the forward strand.
CTTAAGACTAAGTCTTAATTGTGTTGTTTTTTTCCTTCTATTCAGATTTTGACAATATCAACCCATTAGCACATGTTGACCCTTTTTGACACTCCTCAAGAAATAATAGAGTCCGTAATAGAATATTCTGACAAAAGAAGAAGATGCTGATTACCAGCATTTCCTTCTTTTGTCTCAATATTTACAGTTCTGTATTGTACACAAATCCTTTCTCTGTCAACATCTATTTCACTGTCTACAGGCAGAGAAGAGTAAGATCAGGCTGCATGTCTGAAAGATGATTTGTTAGTAAAGGGCCAAATCCTCGCTTTTCAATGAAAACCTCGTAACTGCAGCTTGATTTAAGCTGCAGTTACATGGTTTTCGTAGAAAAGCAGCAACATGTATCTTCCTATTTATCTCTCCCAGGGATCATGTTTGTCAATTAGCGGTTTACATCATTTATCTGATTGTCATCGTGATTCTAGGAAAGTGAGAATTGATTGAGACAAAGTCGACATGTGACATTGGTACTTTTCTATTTTTCAGTAAACAGTACTTCTAAGACCAGTAAACCCATTACCAGATGGACAAATTTTAGGCTTGTCCAAATTCGAGTAAATTGCAGATGACAATTTCAAGTGAATGCAGTATAGTTTTTGTTTACTTTTCATAGTAGTCATAGTAGAAAACATTGTGGGATATGAAGAAATTGCTGGTTGCAAGCAATTTCTTTATTTTCCACAATGTTTTCCATTCTTTACCTTGTGGGGCGTCATTGTGTGGGAATGGGTTAGGCATTATCCTTTTGCCATCTCTAATAGAAAAGGCTTCAGAAAACATTGAAATAACAAGATGTGTTTGTGAAACACCAATGGCCCTGAAATGGCCATTTTTCTAAAATGAACAGTTTTTGTAGAGTAAACGGTTGATAAGGGTTGACTGATGACCTTGAGGAAGGCCAAATTGCATGGAACAGATAGCTATCATTAAAAGGAAGTTGCATACCAAATTTGAGCTTTGTATGTCAAATACTTTTGGAGAAAAGGCCAATGTTAAGTTTTCGGACAGACACGCGGACGTACGGACAGACAGGCAGACAGACACAAGTGAAGCAATATGCCCCCGATCTCTCGATACGGGGGCATAAAAAGAAGGAAATGCTGATGATCAACATATTCTCCTTTTGCTTCAATATTTTCTCTACTACATTGTACACAAATGCTACTTTTTTTTAATTTTATAGTCTGCAGAAGCTTTCAAATTAGACCACCCTAAGTTTTTACTTATATTATTTAGGAAAGGGTTATCATTTTTTTCTTTTGTCTCAATATTTCTACATAATCTAATAGTAGGGACATCAAAAGCAAGTCCTGTTTGGGAAAGGGTAAACTTCGATAAAGTCATTTATTGATTTTGTGTATCTAGAGTGTGTTTAATCCATGTCAATCAGGTTGGATTTCAGTCAACAATTAAATTTTGTAAAACATATCAGATTTTGGAAACATTGCAGCAAAAGAAGAAACTGTTGATAATCCGCTTTTTCTGTTTTTGCCTGAATGTTTTATCTACTTCATTGTAATGTGTAGTCAAATTTTGTACTGAAATTTTATCTTCATCAACATCCATTTTGTAGTCTACAACAGCTTTTCAAATTGGACTTGTTTATAGTTTAAACTGCTTAATATTGTTGTCTGCAACATCTTTGAATTTGGATCAGTCTAATTTTTGTCGTTTGGTAATGGGTTAATGAAAGGGTTAATTTCATGACCTTCCAATATTGTTAATGCAGAATATGTATGTAGCTATTTTCAACCCTGAGGGTTGACAAATATCGACTCTTTCAACGAAAACCTTATAACTACAGCTTGTTTTAAACTGCAGTTACGAGATTTTTGTTGAAAAGTAGTGATATGTAGAGAGCAAAATTCCTTCCTTTTTTTCCGCTGATGTCATAATGTGTGCATTTCCTGTTTTCATAGTCATACAATTTACAAGTGAATTGCACCAATACAACTATAGCCTTTTCCTAAACAAGATCTTGTTTTGACATCCAAGTAGAAAAGGGTATCGAAAAACATTGAGTCAAAAGCAGAAAATGTAGGTTATCAGCATTTTCACCTTTTGTCTTAAAGTGACATTTCACATTTATTTCATTTTTTAAAAGTATGTCTTAATGCAAAGCTTGTTTATTCTAATGCGTAGAAATGCTATTAGTTTTTTGAAGTTATTTATTTATAAGCGAAAAATATGCCATCAAAGTTGAGACAGAAATGACAAATTCTATATAAATCTGAACTGTTGTCCACAACAAATTGTCTAATTGTAGCACAAAAATATATATTTTTCGTAAACGGTTCAATATTTTGACTTGAAAGTTTCAGAATTTCCGTAAGAAAAGATGTTCTCTCAGATAGAACAAAAGTATAAATTATGTAAAGATAATCGTGAAATGTCACTTTAATATTTTACTGGCTACATCATACACAAAAGCTTTGTTGTCTGCATCCCCTTTCGAAATAGACCACCTTAAATTTTTGTCATTTGCAAAAGGGACAGACAGTCCAATGAAAGATTGTAGTTGCAATTTGTTTCGCATTTGTTTGGTTTCCATTGTTCTCTACTATCTCTTAGAACAAGCTGCAGTTATGAGGTTTTCGTTGAAAAGCGACAATATGTTGATACAGAATTTCTAACTTACAGTCTTTGAAGGCTTTCTCCATCATTTTACTGTCCAATGCATGATGGAACCCATACAGAGATTGACCAATCATCTCGTCACTATTGTAGCCAATCAGGTGGTGAATCCTACATTCAAAAAGAAAAAAAATCATTAACCAATTACCACACAGCGACTCTTTTTGACTCCTCACAATAAAATGGATTTGGAAAACATCATGGACAACGAAGAAATTGATTGTGACAAGCAATTTCTTCATTTCCCACTATGTTTTCTAAACAAAAATACCACGGAAAAAACGAAGGCATGCACATTACATGATTGAGGCATGTACATTACACTTCGATTTCGAACAACAACAAGAGAATTGATCTAAATCATTATTTGGCAATTAATCCCAATCAATTTTTAAACAATCTTTACCTTTCATCACAATCTGTAAACTTCATGCTCATGTTATGTCTGCTTGTAAATGTCCGTTTGTCCAGCGGCACTTCAATATTGGATGGGTGGGGTACTATCTCTCCAACTGCCAATACATGGGGCAGGCCCTTGGGCCGTGACCTTGTGACCTCCATGTGACCTTCATCCATCTCAAGGTCATCTGTAAGGTCAGATTCGTCCATGGGTTCAGCATCTGTTTCTTCGACGAAATCTTGGACAAATTTTCCAGTGAGGCGAATAACCTGAAAATATATTATCGCTTTTCATCAAAAACCTTGTATCTACAAGCTTTAAAGAAGCTGTAGATACAAGATTTTTGTTCAAAAACATCAAATTATGTAACAAACAGCTGTCACAAAATGCATGTAGTAACACTACTAGTCAACAAAAATGTGGACTAGTCTAACTTGAAAGATACAGTCATAAAAAGCTTGGACAATAGTGTAGTGCCTTTTTTAGCAAATATTTAGGAATGCTTTTCAGAACACTAATATCTTCTTCACATTGATGAACTTTGTGCATTCATGTATTTGATAATTGTGCAAGAACTTGAGATTGAGTAAAAGGCAACTTTTAACTATCATATAGTCTTCATACTAATAAGAAATATGCATTTTCTCATTTTTCCTCTATGCTGATCTTTTCTGTTTCCAATTATCTTTTTTTCTATTTTTGTCACAGTATCTTTTGTCATTTGCAATAGCAGTCATTTTGTATCATCTGCATCAACATCTAGCTTGGAACAGTTTTAACCCATTACCAAACGGCAAACTTTAAGACTCCTCCAAATTCAAAGATGTTGCAGATGACAATTAAAACTGAATGGAATTTTACAATTTTTTGTCTTTTTCTGTAGAAAATATTGTGGGAAATCAAGAAATTGCTTGTCACAAGCAATTTCTTCATTTTCCACAATGTTTTCCAAAGCCATTTTCTTGTAGGGAGTCAAAAGGAGTCACTGTGTGGTAATAGGTTAAGATAGGATTCATTCACAAAATAGGACACAAGTGACAAAATACTGAGGCAAAATGATAAATTTCCTAGTAATCAGTATTTTCTTCTATTGTCTCAATATTTTCTCAAGCGTTTTCCATTAGCGGTGTCACTCACTCACAGTGAAAACAAATCTTGCTTTCGACAAGTTAAATAATTAAAATTTTTCTTTGAGTAAAGGTTTACACTTGTTCCCAATCAATCCCATGTTTTGACATCCATTCCCCTGCAAGACGGTCATGAAATCAATTAACCCTTTCCCAAACAGCAGAATTTTAGGGTGATCCACTTCAAAAACTACCACAAATGACAAAATGGGAGTTTTTAAAGATAGCATTTGTGTAAAATATGACATAAAAAAAATTGAGACAAAAGGAGAAACTGCTGGTTATCAGCAGTTTCTTCTTTTGTTTCAATGTTTTTCCCAAGCCCTTTCTATTAGGGACGTCAAAAGCAGGTCTTGTTTGGGAAAAGGTTAAAACTATTTTAATTTTTTTTTGAACTACTACAAATCAATTTTATAATTCTAAATCATGAGCTGCATGAAATGCAAGAATTTGCATCTTGTAAAAATACAGACATTGGTCTGTCTGTTAAAATTATCAAATTGTATGAAGTTTAAGCCTTATCAAATTTATTGCATTCAAATGCATTTAAAAATGCATGCATTTCTCACATTTGACCCCTATCTTGGAATTTGTTTCTCCACCCAAATTTCACAGAGATAAGCTTAGGTTTACAGCTACATTTTTTGTCCTCATTCAACTTACAGAATGTTAGATTTTTTTACATTAAGACCCATTCCCTAACAAAAAAAGGATTTTGATGCAGTTACATCAGAATTCATCCTTGTTTCATGAAAGGTTAAAGTGTAATTGTTATATAACAGAGTTAGTAAGAGGTTCAAATCCAAGCAAAAACTTATTCAATTGGCTGAAAGACTAGAACTGTCACAGAATGTGACTTGATACCCCTGCACAAGCTTTCACTACAACAAAGGGCAATAACTCACAAAATAAGCTAGGTAGATTTATGCTCTTTTGCATTTCTGCTTAGTGAGAACTATCTACCCATGAAATTTCATGACCATAGCTACTTTTCTTTCAGAGATATGGTCCTGATAAACATTTTGTACACAAACTGACAGACAGACAGGCAGACAGGCTTATTCCAGTATACCCTGAAAACATACATTTTGTGGGGGTATAAATATGGGTGGGTTACTTGAGCTTTTGCTTCATTGAATATCAGAACAGATCAAAGACTATGAATTTAGAAAGAGATCAACATTAACAGCATGACCCTTTCTAAAAAGGCAAAAATTGTAGTCTAGTCCATTTAGGGGGTCCTTAATTTGGCTTCCAACACCCAGATACTGAACATACAATTTTGTATACATACAATGTACTAAACAATTGTGACCCGTCACAGTATAATGAACCTTATAGGAAATGTAAAAAACATTGACAGTAAAATGACCCTAGTCAGTCTGCGCAGTCCACGCAGCCAGACTAGGACAGACACTTTTCACTTTTATGTAGTTTTCTAGATCCGGAATATTTTCCCTATCTTACTACATGTTCATTTTTCACATACGGGATTTGGTTGGCCTGTGCCTAGTCTGACAAGTTTGTCAAAATTTACGTTTTTGGAGTTCGGATAGGGTCTCTTTTAGCATGACAGGTCACAATTAGAGAGAACTAAAAATGCTGGTAATCGATATTTTCTTCTTTTCTCTGTAGGCTTTTCAAAAGAAACCCAGATTATGGACATCAAAATCAGGAATGTTGTTTGAGGAAGTGTTTAACCCAAACGGCGAAATTTTAGGGTGCTCCAATTTGAAAGCTGCTGCAGACGACACAATGAATATTGAAAGAAATTGGATTTTTGTAAAATATAGCTCAGAAAATATTGAGGCAAAAGGAGAAACTGCTGGTTATCAGCAGTTTCTTCTTTTGTTTCAATGTTTTCCCAAGCCTTTTCTATTAGGGACGTCAAAACCATGTCTTGTTTGGAAAAGGGTTAAAACAGCATTATGAAATTCCCTCATGTGCAGACCGATAATTATAAATTCATGCATTCTGTTTGGAAACTTGTTTTATCTGATATGCTGTAATGTAAACCAGTCTGATGACTTCAAGGGTGGTTCCATTCATTTTTCAAAATTAAACCTTTCCCAAACAACAAAAAAAAGATCTGTTTGCATTTGAAAGTTGCTGCAGACAACAAAGTAGCTATTGTTGAATATGTGATTTGTATATAAAACAAAACAGAAAATATTGAGACAAAAAGAAAATTGTTGAGAAAAGCATTTTTCTCCTTTGTCTCAATGTTTTTTCCACCCTTCAACTCTTAAATACAACTAAACAGTATTATTGTTTTGTAAAGGATTAATACAATTACTTTTCCAAATAATCTCTAATCTTAACTTCTTTGAAAGATAGTTGAAACTTCACATATTCTGTTTGAAAACTTGTGAAATCTGATAAGCAGAAATTGTAAACTTGCTTGGAGACTTAAAGGGTGGTTTTATTCATTCTTGAAGATAATTTTAACACTCATGTTAGAGTAACTAGTTTCTGAACTTTAATCATTTCCCAAACAACACCATTCTATGGTTGTTTCAAATTTGAAAGCTTTCCAGAGGACATAATATGTTGTGATAAAGTTGAATTAGTGTAGAACATAGTTCAGAAAATATTGAGACAAAAGGAGTAAATGCTGATGATCAGCATTTCCTTCTTTTGTCTCAATGTTATCCCAAGTTTATTTTCTCAGGTACCTCAAAACCAGATCTTGCTTGGGAAAGGGTAAAAACTGCTACAGACTTTGGACCAAGTAATACATCATAAATGAACAAATTGTATAATAGTAAATGCAACTGTGGAATAATTAACCCTTTCCCAAACAACACAAGAGCCGTCAGAGACGGACAATGCTCGCCGATTAAGGCATTGTCACAATAAATGTATGCCATGCAGAGCTAAGATTAAGCTAACAAACGATAAGCCCCCTTTTTCCATGACATACTTTTTATACGCAAATTTCAAATAGTTTATTGTCAAGGGCATCTGATTTGCAACTCAAATATGAAATTTCATCAAATTCTGACCATTAGACAGAGAAATTAGAGAAAAAGTGTATTTGACCTTAAGTCCCCTTTTCCCATGACGAGGCCTCAAATCCAAAAACTGGGAAAAGTACATCGGCATTAAGTCATAGGGAGTTCACATGGTAAGTTTCATTTGATTTGGCCCAAGGGTTATAGAGAAATCGCTTCGGACGGACGGACGGACGGACGGAATAACGGACGGACGGACAGACGAAGAGGCGACTATATGCTCTCCCTTCGGGGAGCATAAAAATTTTAGGGTGATCAAAATTGAAAGATGCTTCCAATGTCAAAATGGATGTTGTTAAAGAAAGGATTTGTGTACATTATAGAGTAGAAAATATTGAGACAAAAGGAGAAACTGCTGATTATCAGCAGTTTCTTCTTTTGCCTCAATGTTTTCCTGAGCATTTTCTATTAGGGACGTTAAAACCAGGTCTTGTTTGGGAAAGGGTTAAATCGGATTTTAACTTTTCAGTAACATCTGAGACCCATTGATTAGGGGTCATCTTCTGTGACCTTTCTTCCAACCAATCAAATAAACACATTACCAGACAGCTAAATTTTAGACTGTTCCAAATGTTTCAGAAGGCAATTTCAAGTGAATGTAATTTTACATTTTCTGGTCTTTCTGTAAAGAAAACAATTTCTTCCTTTTCGAAGGTGGTTTCCAAAACTTTTATCATTTAGGACATCAAATGGCACCATCACTGTGCGGTAATGGCTTGAAAGGATTAACCTTTTCTAAAACAAGGTATGGCTTTTATGTTAACAGGAAAGGTTTGGTAAAACATTGAGGCAAAAGGAAGAAAATGTTGATGTCATTTTTGTTGCCTGCAACAGCTTTAAAATAGGAAAAGTCTTAAATTTTTGCTGCTTTGAAAAGATTTGAAGAACATTTATTCAGCATGATTGCTATTTTAGAATCTGGAAAAAGGGTGAAAACTGTAGGTCAATTAAGTCTGCAAAGCAACTTCAACAATTTTGCATGAACATTAGAAATGCTTTACAAAGGCAAACAACTACAAAGCATATTTTTGTATCAGGATATGTTTACTCTAAAGATCTATGGGTTATCTTTTTTTTCATTAACCCTATCTCAAATTGAAAGAAAATTGACTGTTCCAATTGGATAGCTGATGCAGACTATAAAATAGATTTGACAACTTCACAAATAATTAGACTGGTAAAGTAAAGAACAGAAATTATTGAAGTAAAATCTATATTGAAAATGTTGATTATCAGCAGTTTTCTTTTTGCCTCAATATTTGCCAAAGCATTTTCTATCATGGATGTCAAAACCTGGTCTTGTTATGAAAAGCATATCTCTTCCAACCATCATGCAAATTTAGTTTTTTAGTGAAATTGTCTCTTAGAATTAAAGAGAAAAGAATATTTTTTTTTCAAATTGTAGAAGCACTGTAGTGTGCTCTTAAACCTTTCCCATACAAGACCTGGTTTTGATGTCCCAATTAGAAAGGGTTTGGGAAAACATTGAGGCAAATGAAGAAAATGCTGATAATCAGTATTTTCTCCTTTTGCCTTAATATTTTCTCAGCTATGCAATACATAATTGCACCGTTCATCAGTATCAATTCTATCAACTCCCGCAGCTTTGAAAAAGGACTACTCTAAATTTTTGCCATTTGGGAAAGATTTAACCATTTGAATTCAATCAATCTAAAACCTTTTGCTTGGGAAGGGGATAAATCAATAGCCTTCAAACATTGTGATTTCTTTCAAATTACTTTCAGCTGATCATGTTCAAATAAAACACAGATCTAATTCCCCAGTAAAAATTACAGTTATTCTTTACCAACTAATTCAAAGTTCTACCCTTACTTTTTTTTAATGGAATTAAAAGAAACAAGATATGTTTGTGAAACTTGATTTATTGGGGCTTTACAAAGTTTTCAACTGCTGCGGTCATATTGCAGCCATTGGAGCACCTAACCATGGATTCCTCTCATTTCTCATACCGGTACTACAACAACATCTTAGACAAGCCTCAAGCTGCTTGCCTACATCATAGGTTTATGATTATAAGACCATTGGTAGGTGACATTTTTGTCAGACAGGTTATTTGCCGCAGCCAAGGATCCAACCCACAACCTCTCAAGTGAGGCAGGTGCACTACCAACTGCACTATGGCCACAGCCCTGTTATGAAACATCAATGCCCCAAAAAGGCCAATGTAAAGTTTTCGGATAGACAGACGGACATTCCAACATTTCAGGATTAAAAGGTTTTTTTTCTTTGATCTTTATTTTAAAAAACGTCCACGTAAAATGGAAAGGATTGAGTGGTTTTGTTCTATATTTCATATAAATCATGGACAAATAAGAAGCACACAAACACTGTGAAGCTGGCCCAGACATACAGATAGACTTACATGAGTAAAACAATATGCCCCCCAAGGGCGGATCTAGGGATGGGGTCAGGGGGTCATGACCCCCCTGGAATTGGCTGAAAATTGAATTTTGACTATACAACTTCTTATTAAAAGCCATCATATGGGCTTTGACCCCCCCCCCTGGAAAAAAATCCTGGATCCGCCCTTGCCCCGATCTTTGCATAAGTGAACATAATTAGACAGCCCTGGCGGTCTGGAAGCGCTCCACAGGCCTGATTGTTTGTCTTGTTGAATGCAATTTCAAAGGTTTAGGCTGCACAAACAAGCAAGCTGAAAATTTCAAGCAAGTAAAATCTTATGGTCAGTAAAATTCTGTGAAAGTTATTGTATTGATTAATTAATACTAATGGTTGTAAAATTGAAAATAAAGCCGAAAATGGCAATTTTGTCAATTTCAAGGGCATGTAATGTATGACGTAAAGTTCAGATAAAGCTGAAAATTATACCAAGGCAAGATCTTATAGACACCAACATTCTGTACAAGTTTTGTCAATATTTGTAGATGCAAGAGTGAAAACAATGTCAAAATAGAGCAGTAAATGGCAATTTTGTCAATTTCAAGGGCACATAACTCATGATGTAATATTCAAATTAAGCTGAAAATTACACCAATGCAAGATCTTATGGTCACCAGCATTCTGTACAAGTTTTGTCTTGATTAGTCATATTTGTAGTTGATTGAGTGAAAACAAAGTCAAAATAGAGCAAAAAATGGCAATTTTGTCAATTTCAAGGGCACATAATTCATGATGTAAGATTCAGATCTACCTGAAAATTACACCCAAGCAAGATCTTATAGTCACCATCATTCAATCCAAGTTTTGTGTTGATTGTGAATATTTGTAGTTGCTGAAGTAAAAACAAAGTCAAAACAAAGTCAAAACAAGAGGACCATGATGGTCCTATATCGCTCACCTGAACCAAAATGATACAAGAGGACCATGATGGTCCTAAATCGCTCACCTGAATCAAGATGACAAGAGTGATTATGGCAATTTTGTCAAATTCAAAGGCATGAAACTTATAAGGACTTTCTGTTTGGAAACAATTAAGTAATAATTTTGTTCCAATCGATCCTGTAAAGTTGGGTATGAATTAGGATAATGGTTGAGTTTTTTTTTCAATAATTATTTCATTATTTTTCAATATGAAACATAGGGCTAACTTTCAAAGCATACTGATCTGTTAAATTTGATTATTTATGATATTATAAGAAAGATATGGTATGTGATTTGAAAGTATATAGTAAATGAAGACAAACCATCTGATAAGCTAGGCTTATAATCCGTTCTTATTTGTTTACATAAGATAAAAATGGGGCCAGCCAGAGATATTGATAACAGAAATAGATAAGAGAAATAGTAAAAGCTTTCCAAATTTATTACTTATATCAAAACCCTATGTAAAATGTATTAATTTTTTCAAGCAGATGATTGTAATGATCACCAACAACATAGGGTTTCATGAATATTGAAACAAAATATTGCTTTTTGAAAAGCAATTATCTCCTCTTATCTTCAGCTTCTTGTATTCTGGAAGCCATTCATGAAATTAGGTCTTACACAAAATTTCAAGGTTCTAGGCCAAGCAGTTTAGAAGAAAACTAACTATCTCCATTACAACCCACAGTACAGTATAATTTTCAACGCACGGAATTTCCCTTACCCTGCCATACCAAAATACTTTTTAAGGAAATAAAAATTACACGATACAATTTTGAAACGAATCACTCAAGGAACTTTCCAGCCAGGTTTCTTTCAAATTGGCCAAATGGTTGATTTTTAAAGAATTTTCTTATGATTTCTCTTTTCCGATAAGCCTCTTCCTCCCCGACACGCCAACATTTTTTGATAAATGTAGAAATTTGTGAACAAACTTTGAGAAGAGAGACGCAAGGAACATTCCTTCCCAGTTTGATTAAAATTGGCCATATGGTTGATTTTTAAAGAATTTTCTTATGATTTCTCTAAGTCCGATAAGCCCCTTCCTCCCTGCCACGGCCATATTTTTTGACAAATGTAAAAAATTGTGAATAAATTTGAAAATAGTGACTCAAGACACATTCCTACCAAGTCTGCTTCAATTGGGCCCAATGGTTGATTTTTAAAGAATTTTCTTCTGATTTATCTAAGTCTGATAAGCCCTTTTCTCCCTGCCACTGCCACATTTTTTGACAAATGTAAAAATTTGTGAACAAATTTTGAAAAGAGTGACTTAAGGAACATTCCTTCAAAGTCTGGTTCAATTGGGCCCTATGGTTGATTTTTAAAGAATTTTCTTATGCTTTCTCTAAGCCGATAAGCCCCTTTCTCCCTGCCATGGCCACATTTTTTGACAAATGTAAAAATTTGTGAATAAATTTTGAGAAGAGTGACTCAAGACACATTCCTACCAAGTCTGCTTCAATTGGGCCCAATGGTTGATTTTTAAAGAATTTTCTTCTGATTTCTCTAAGTCCAATAAGCCCCTTTCTCCCTGCCACGGCCACATTTTTTGACAAATGTAAAAATTTGAGAACAAATTTTGAAAAGTGACTTAAGGAACATTCCTTCAAAGTCTGGTTCAATTGGGCCCTATGGTTGATTTTTAAAGAATTTTCTTATGCTTTCTCTAAGCCGATAAGCCCCTTTCTCCCTGCCGCGGCCACATTTTTTGACAAATGTAAAAATTTGTGAACAAATTTTGAGAAGATTGACTCAAGACACATTCCTGCAAAGTCTGGTTCAATTGGGCCCTATGGTTGATTTTTAAAGAATTTTCTTATGCTTTCTCTAAGCCGATAAGCCCCTTTCTCCCTGCCACGGCCACATTTTTTGACAAATCTAAAAATTTGCGAATAAATTTTGAGAAGAGTGACTCAAGGCACATTCCTGCCGAGTTTGATTCAAATTGGCCCAATGGTTGATTTTTAAAAAATTTCTTATGATTTCTCTTAGTCTGATAAGCCCCGCCCTGCCACGCCCACATTTTTTGACGAATCAAAAATCCGCGAACAAATTTTGAGAAGGGTCACCCAAGGAACATTCCTGCCAAGTTTGGTAAAAATTGGCCCATTGATATAGGAGGAGAAGATGTTTAAAGAAATTGTGAACGGACGGACGGACAGACGGACAGACGGACGGACGACAGACAAAAAGCGACCACAATAGCTCACCTTGAGCACTTCGTGCTCAGGTGAGCTAATAAGCAACACTTTTCTTCAATTCAAAAAATATTTATGACTCTAAGACTGAAAACGAACTTATGGTCAATAACATTGTGAAAATCGAACTCATCCAAGTTTTCATCGTGCCCAACATTGTGTCCAAGATTTGTCTTGTTTGATAAATAATTGTAGATTCTGGAGTATAAACAAGGTCGAAAAAAGCCGAAAACAGCAATTTTGTCAAATTCAAGGGCACTCTCGACTTTCTGGTCAGATCAGGCTGAAAATCAAACTCATCCGAGATCTTATGATATCCAACATTGTGTCCAAGATTTGTCTTGATTGGTCAATAATTGTAGATTCTAGAGTGTAAACAAGGTCTAAAGCAGCCGAAATCGGCAATTTGATCAAATTTAAGGGCACATAACTCTCATCTTTCTGGTCAGATCAGACTGAAAATCAAACTCATATGAGATCTTATAGTCTCCAACCTTGTGTCCAAGTTTTGGATTGATTGATCAATAATTGTAGATTCTAGAGTGTAAACATCGTCGAAAACAGCCAAAAATGACAATTTTGTCAAATTCAAGGGCAAGTAACTCTCGACTTTCTGATCAGATCAGACTGAAAATCATACTCTTCCGGGATCTCATGGTCCAAAACATTGTGTCAAAATTTTGTCTTGATTGATGAATAATTGTAGATTCTAGAGTGTAAACAAGGTCAAAAACAGCCGAAAATGGCAATTTTGTCAAATTCAAGGGCACATTACTCTCGTCTTTCTGGTCAGATCATACTGAAAATCAAACTCATCCAAGATCTTATGGTCTACAATGTTATGTCCAAGATTTGTCTTGATTGATCAATAATTGTAGATGCTAGAGTGTAAACAATGTCAAAACTAGGTATTTTTCGCATTCAAGGGCAGATAACTCCTGACTTTCTGGTTCGATCTGACCCATAATCAAACTCATCCGAGATCTTATGGCCATACATGTTTTGACCAAGTTTGGTCAAGATTGGCTTATATTTGTAGATGCTAGAGTGTAAACACTAAATTGTGGACGGACGGACAGACGGACAGAAGGACAGACGGACGGACGACGGACAAAAAGTGACCACAATAGCTCACCTTGAGCACTTCGTGCTCAGGTGAGCTAATAAAGCTGAAAATGGCAACTTTGTCAATTTCAAGGGCACATAACTCATGATGTAAAATTCATATCAGGCTGAAAATTATACCCAGGCAAGATCTTACAGTCACCATCATTCTGTCCAAGTTTTGTATTGATTGGCCATTATTTGTAGTTGCTAGAGTGAAAATAAAGTCAAAACAGACATTCAAGGGCAGATAACTCCAGACTTTCTACTTCAATCAGAATTATTTGGAGGAATCTGAGAGAGGGTCACCCAAGGATCATTCATGTGAAGTTTGGTTGAAATCCATCTAGCAGTTTTTGAGAAGAAGATTTTTAAAGGAAAAGTTTATGGACGGACTGACGGACGGACGCACGCACGGACAGACGGACGACGGACAAAAAGCGACCACAATAGCTCACCTTGAGCACTTCGTGCTCAGGTGAGCTAATAATTCCAATGGGATTTTTTTTTTAATTCAAGGTCAGGTAATTCATTATGGCAAGATTTGTCTGAATTTCAAAGGTGACATGTGCAACAGTTTACTATTAGACACTGTGGAGAGTCAAGAGAAGAGTTTGAAATTGTAGTTGGGCACACCATACAAGAAATCGCAAATGGGAGGACAGATCAACAGAGGCGCATCCTTTAGAGCAAGATTTCTTAAGATATCTTAAGATTTCCAAGATATTTTATTATAAAGCATTCTTTAGAATAAGATGCTCAAAGATAGGCGCCATTACTCTATATTTCTTATGGAACCTCTGTGCCAATTGTGTAAAAACAATACGAGAAAGAATTTATCAAGTTGTTCCGAATGCTCCATACTTTATACAGATGACATCATGATGATGTCATCTGTATAGATGTGGAGCATTCAGAACACATTGGTCAGAATCTCTTTCTTAAAAACGCTTTATTTAAAACATATTAATTCTTTTAAGAACATCTCTCTCTAAAGAATGCTTTTCAGATGGCAAGAAAGACAGATGGATAATCTGATATCATAACACAAACATACAAGCATACATCAAAACCTCACCTTATATGTAGCAGACTTGAGATTGACACTCTTCCCTTTACTGGTGAGCGTACACTTCATGCGTATATAAACCGTCACTGGTTCTCCAATAGCCTGACTGTCATGGTGGGGCGTCAATAACGCCTGTATTTCATCGTGGTCACATGGGTGTGAAAACTCGTATATGCTCTGACCCATCAAGTCAATCTGAAACAATTTTTTTTCAAATCAGAAAAAAATCCTGATATTTATGAAATTACTATGCCCATTTTCTGTATTTAACATTGAAAATGTGCATAAGAATTTCACAAATGACCATTTTCCTCATTTGAAATTGGACAAAGAACAAGAACCAGAGAAGTAAGCCCTTGTCTACAGCTTCCAGACGGATTAACTCTAGATAAAAGACCGAGAACTGCAAACATAATTATGTTTGTGGCAACATTTTCTTTCTTTCAAAAGTTTTGCATGAGCTTCTAAAAATGAAGTTAGACTTATTTCTTCATTTGCACCACCCTTCAATCTGGACCACCAAGCACTTTATCTAACCTTTATACCTTTCAATGCAAATTTGACTGGTTTAAATTCTAAAACGATTATACATTACCTGTGTTAGGCCTAGGTACTTTGCGACCATGTCAGAAACGTAGATGATGTCACCTTCTGTAGATAGGACCACCATGAACCCTTCCAGGGCCTTTGGATACATTTTGTCTATACGCTCTTCTAGTGAATCTTCATCAGGAACTTCTGGAAGCGTACAATAAGCAAAACTACATCAGGGACCGTATTCACTAACATTTCTAAATTGATTGTCTAAATCAAAATTACATTACAAACCATTTGATTGGAGGAGACACATGTCTCGGCCAATCTGATGGGTTGTTGTATATGATATATCTAAAATTACACTGCTCGCTTAATACCACCCTTGTGCATGGTAATGTATGCCCTGAGAGTTTAACCAATTACCAAACAAGACCTGGTTTTGACGTCCCTAAGAAAATAGGCTTGAGAAAATATTGAGACAAAAGAAGAAACTACTGATTACCAGCAGATTCTCCTTTTGCCTCAATATTTTCTTAGCTATATCATACACAAATCCTTTCTTTTTCAACATCTTTTATGTCGTCTGTAGCAGCTTTCGAATTGGACTGCCCTAAATTTTTTTGTTTGGAAAGGGTTAAGCTAAGAAAGGGATAGTTTGAGAAAGTGTTTGATAAGATGCCTTAATTAATTCTTTGCCCAGCAATGACACACTTTGACAAACTTTATATAAAGAGCTTTGAAAATGATTGAAGCAAAAGAATCATCATTTACTCCTTTTGTCTCAAATCAGTGAAATTTTTAATGGAAAGTATCTTTATTACAATCTACATGTAGCTTCTAATTTGTCCTCACAAGTAGCTTTCAAATTGTTCAATGCTCAAATTGCCATTGTCATATTGTTTGTTTGGGAACAGGTTCAAATATTGTTGCTAATTTTCACACTGATGTGTCAGGATACTAAGGCAACAATGACGACTTCTGTTCATGCTGTAAATTGTTAACCCAATAAATCTAAGCAGGTGCTAAAATTCATCACTTTTCCAAATGCACTTTTATCTTATTTATTGGGATATTAAAGCAGAAAATGTCTTGGACCAATTCGTAACATGCTTCAAAATTATTATTCAAAGGGACCAATTCGTAACATGCTTCAAAATTATTATTCAAAGGGCTTTCAAATGTATTCTATGTGAAAAAAGCTTTTCCATAATACCAGGTCAAAGTTGTTGTTCAAGGTCAAATACAAAGGTCATGGTCAAACATCAAGGTCATGTGTTTTTGGTACAGAGGCATGGGTCTTTCACAATCACAGTAGGGTTTCAACTGACTTTCAAATCTGGGAGTAAGCACTATTATTTTATAGCATGCTTGTACCCCTTCTATAAGAAACATAGAAGGCAGCTTGCAAAAACTGTTGGGGGGGGGGGGGGGGTTCAAGATTTGACAGTTTAGGTGTGAAAAAAGACTTTGCTTTTCAACAAAAACCTCATAACTGCAGCTTGTTTTAAGCTGCAGTTACAAGGTTTTTGTTGAAAATCAGTGATAATTATGTTTGTTTGTTTATAAACCCTGCACAGCTTGTTTTACACACCTGTTTTTGGTCTTTTTCCCATGACAGATCTGATCTTCAGTGTGCCCAGGATCAACCTCATGATCGAGGCCTTGTCAAGCTGCTCTACGGTACTGGGATGTAGGGGCAGCTGCCCCGCCAACTCGGAGAATATCTCCGACTCCTTGCCTCGCCGAGAACGCGCTGCATCTCGTGATTTCTCCTTTCTTTTCTCCGAATTTCTGAAATGAGAAGACCTTGTATGGTATTCCCCTGGCAATAGCTTATTACTACACAATGGTGCCTTTTGACCAAACACAAGTTAAAGGCTTTTACAAACAGTGTGGAAAAAAAAGAAATTGCTTACAAGTAACAAGAAATTTCTTCGTTTCCCACAATGATTTATACTCAGACAGACCTAGAAATGTAAAATATTTAGACAAATTAAGAAATGCTGGTTATCAGCAACAATTAAATGTTATTTAGCATCATTTTTCAAAAGCTTTGTATATGTGATGTCACATTTTCTGCACAATTTAAAAATAATGTTACAAGTAAATTAAACTGACGGAGAAAGTAAAAATCTGTCATTTAAAATCTTACTTGTATGGCATTGTCAATGTTTTTCTAAAAATCCACTGGTCTGTATGTCAAAATGAATCGGTTTATCCTTTTTAAAATTCAAATCCAGAATATCACAGTTATGAATACGATCTAACTTTTAAAATGGAACTGACTGTCTAACAGTAATATTCCCAAACTGCTAATAGAAGTTAACCCCTTTCCCAAATGACAAATCTATAGTCTAGTCCAAAAAAAAAAAAAAATAAATTTAACTCTTTCGCTGCCAAATTTCCTGGAATTGTCCTCATTTCCAGTGCCAAATTTTGGAAACTTCATAAGAGGGCTTATCAGTTTATAGAATAGTAAAAAAACATTGTTTGGTAATATAAAGCTGAAACCTTCAGGAATCATTGCTCATAAATTTTTTTGCCTAATAGCATAATTATCATCAGGCAGTTTGATCAGATGACCATGCCCTTAACCTTGAATGACCTCATTAAGCCATTGTTTGAAAGTTGCCGATCAGCGACATTGGCAGTCTTCCTGTGGGTCCTTTATTGACAACTTTGGCAGCGAAAGAGTTAAAGGAGTTGTTAATTAGCAAATAACCCATGAATGAAACAATTAAATTGATATTCTAAATTTTAATTGTTAATTAACCCTTTCCCAAACAAGACCTGGTTTTGACGTCCCCGATAGAAATTGCTTGGGAAAACATTGAAACAAAAGAAGAAACTGCTGATAACCAGCAGTTTCTCCTTTTGTCTCAATATTTTCTGCGCCATATTTTACACAAATTCTATCTTTAATAACATCCATTTTGTAATTTTTTGCAGTTTTTGAAGTGGATCCCCCTAGAATTTTGTCGTTTGGGAAAGGGTTAAAAAGGAGAAGTCTTGGCATTACTTTATTTTTTCAAAATTTCTCCCTCTTCAAATTATTAAAATTTTGGAAAAGGTTAACCCTTAAACCTTTGTTCAATCAAGACCTGATTTCAATGTCCTTAGTAAAATAGTTTCTAAATGCTAAACAATTTATACTGTTCTACTTTAAAAGCTGCTATAGACAGTAAAATGCAAGTTGACAAATGTAGAATTTTTGTATAATACAGCACAGAAAATATTGAAGCAAAGGAAAAATGCTAATTATCAGCAGGTTTATATTAAGAAGAGTAATTTTCTTTCTATGTACATTGTCTTTCCTTCTATGTACATAGTCGAAAGGTGTCACTGTTTGTGGGAAGTGTTAGAATTCAAGATTTTGCACAGGCTAAGAATTAAGGTTAGGGAGTTATTGCATATGTTCTTAACAGATAAACAACTTTAAGAAAACATTAAAGGAATACTAGAATATCATTAATTCATTTTATTCCTCATAATATTAATTGTCTGATACAGTTCATTTTCTAAACATTAGATAGGATGAAAGAATTGAAGATTTGAACATTATATAGCTTCGACATTGAATTTTCTATTTTTCGTTGAATTTTTTTTTTTCATAGCCCCTATAAATAATCTATATCCACTTCCTCAGTTTGATATAAAAATTAATTTATAACCCAAAGCAGAATAAACAATCACAGAATTAAGTTCCAAAGTTTAAATAATTTAAAGCCAGTAACTTGATTCATTCAAAGTTGAATGCAGCATAAGTAGATATCATGCAGGCTAAGTAGATATCAATTGGTGAAATTTAACACCAAGTTCATGAAACACTCACTGTTTCTCACGGAAATGAACAAGTTTGCAGAATATGTGTCAGTAATCTGCAGTCATACCATGCATTCAGCATCTATTGAACAAAACTTTTTCCCCTTGTCTATGGATCTAGAGGTAAACTACCCCTTGTCAAACAGAATCCAACCCATTCCCAAACAGCAAAAAATTTTAATGGTCCCATTTGTCAATCTGTTTCAATGACCAAATAGATGTATTCATAACATTAATAGCAATTATGATCTCATCATCATCATCATCATCATCATCATCATCATCATCCTATTTAGTTTCTCCAGGCCGTGGATTAATCCTCTTCAGAGGGTAGGGCCTGGCTGCCCAGTCTAGAGCGATTTGGTTTTATTGGGGTTTTACGCCCTTTTCAACTATTAAGGTCATATCTCAGCGGCTAAAGCACCTAACCATAGATTCCTGTCATTTCCCATACCAGTCCTACCACAACACCCTTACCGAGCCTCCAGCTGCTCCCCCACATAGGTTCATAATATCAAACCATTGATGGGTGATATTTTTGTCAGTAAGGTAATATGCCGCGGCCGGGTATCGAACCCGGGAGCTCTCGAATGAGAGGCAGGTGCGCTACCAACTGCGCCATGGCCACGGCCTCAGTCTAGAGCGAAGTCTCCCTCTCCATTTCTGTCGCTCAAAAGAAATGGTATTCGTAAGTCCTACATCCCCATGGTCTCTTCTTACTAGCTCTTCTCATGTCAATTTTGGTCTTCCCCGAGCTCTGTTTTCTTGTACGTTGATGGTTCGAACCTTTAATATCCAACCAGAGCTGCATTCAACATGGCCAAGCCATCTTAGTCGGTTGGCCCTCAGGATACTGGACAGGTCTCTGACGTGCAGCTGCATGATCAGAGTTTCAAGTATTACCTTGTCTTCTGGCTTGATGCTGTAGATCCATCTTATCATGGACTTCACATTTCTGTACAGTTTCTTGAGGGTGCTTGATGATACAGCCCATGTTTCAGATGTTACAGCAGCACTGGACGTATATATACAGAATCGAGTCTGCCTCTTGTTGTGATGGAGAGGTTCCTGTTTGTAAGGATGGGGAGGAGCTCCCTGAACTTCTTCCAAGTAGACTTACACCATGTTGTTGCAGCTAGTTTGCAGCCCACTGGTTGACAGTTTGTCACCTAGGTAGCAGAAGCTTTGAACAAATTCCAGTTTGTCCTGTCCAATTGGCACTTCAGATGGTGTGCTGCTATCATTTGTTGTAATGGTGACCCTAAAACAATAGGGCACATCTTTGGGTCATGGGCAACAACTGTGCCAAGTTTCATGATCCTTGGTAAACCGGTTCTTGACTTACAGCATGGAAACGAAAAAGTCTATGGACAGAAGGATGTATGGAGGGACAGACAGGGTGAAACCGATATACCCCCCTTAATCCGAGTTTTCTCTGATGAAATTTGCTCTTTGATATGTTGATGTCGCTCATTTACATCAGAGCGCACTACCATTCAAAAACAACGGATAGTCCAACACAAGTTGTGGCGCTTTATTCACCGTCCGATCTTAAACGATATTCTTAAAATGCCTTATGATACCGATCAATGAACCATTTATAAACATGCCTGGTGAAAAATATAAGACCAAAATGTATTTCTAAAGGGTTCATAGGCAATGTTTTGCAGCAACCCTTACCTGAACAGCCATTGATTACAATGACATACTTTCCGTGTTTTTGAGTGGTAGTGCGCTCTGATGTAAATGAGCGACATCAACATATCAAAGAGCGAATTTCATCAGAGAAAACTCGGATTATACCCCCCTTTACTTCGATTTCAGACATAGTAGTTTGAAGGCTAAACTTCCGACTTTTTCCTCCTGGTGTAAGTGCTATATACAAAATGGCGGATCTGATAAGACCGGAGATTACAAAAAAGAATAAAATATGTCCGGGCTTATAAATAGGACTAGTTATAGATGAAGGTGAATGACAAGTACACGCAAACAAATGGTTCTACACACATTTTAACTTTTTCGGAACCTAAATTTGATTGGTGGGAAGAAAGGCCACAGAAGATGAACCCTAACTGGTGGGTCTCAGATGTTACTGAAGGTTAAAACGGATTTTGAATAGACTGCATCCATTCCGTATTTCTATTTGGGAAGGTAGACGTAAGATACAAATTATACTTTTCCCCGCAGTAGATCTTTTTATCAAAAGATGAAGAGAGTGGAAATATTGGTGGAAAGAAGAAAGGGGAAGAAAAGTCTTTTCGTATAAACTACGAATAGCCTAGGCTACAATGTAATTAATATATATGTATGCCGTCTAGTGTACTTACAAAACCTAAACCCCTTTCCCAAAGGTCAACAATTTGAATGCATAACATTTTTAAAGATTTTATTGGTGTTGAAACATTTTTTTTCAAATCATATCATTGATAATTATTTAGAATGCCTAAATAAGAGAAAAACAACAAACGACAAATAAAATTCACTGCCGTCAGATGTTAATTTTATGTTTTCAGCACCATCCCATTCTTACTCATAAAGAAATTTAAGCACTGTGACATTGTTCTTATCGTTCTTCTTTTAACCAAAAACATTTGCAATCACAACCTCTCATCACTTAACCCTTTTTCAATCTTTTACTTAAAGACAGATAAGCGCCTGCTCAGAAGTTAGATCTACATATTAGGGGAGATTCGGTATAACTCGGACACAAAAACGTAGCTCTGTAAGGACACCACGGATATCTCACTCTATCGGACAGACAAGCTTCTGAATCAATAACGAAAACAATAAAGTATTCCAATTCTACACTCATCTCATTGGCTAAAACAGTTAAAATAAAGCCAAGGCAGATAATTTTACAAAATAAAGCATACTAGATCTATCAGAGTAAGGTAAATTCGGACATTGAACGGGGAATCTCGGACGCACCTGTTGTTTTAACACATTCCAAAAGGGTTAAGTTTTGCACACTGCTCCAATTTGATAGCTGTTGCAGTCGACATCATTTATGTTGCTATATTCGCCCATGAAAATCGGATAAACATGGAGAAAACCTTAGTGTCCGAGTTTACAATAGCTAAATACGATTTTACGTCAGGTAAAGTCGGACACTACGTCACAGAAAAGAGTAAACTTCCCCACACGTCACGATACATGTCACGTGGTGTCATCTATTCAGGCGCATTCCATTGATGATGTGATATATCTATAAATACAGCTGACTTTGGGAAATATTTAATAAAGACTCTTTATTTATAAAGAGAAACGTCTGGCTGTCCGAGATTACTGGTTGCAATAATGTAACCGAAACCTTTTGGAATTGTGATCTTGGTTTCGGTTACAATTCCTTCCTATTCGTTGCAATGGAGCAGGTGCTGGAATGATTCATTCCAGCAAGTTTAGCATAGTCAAACTTCAACATAAAGCTATGGAATGTAGTAAGAATGTTACCTGACAACAGGTTAACTATTTTTCTGTCAATCCAGGGTAGTTTTACATTGAAATCACTTTCAAATAAAGTTCAATTCAATTTTGAAGCGGAATACCCACCCATTTTATTCTACTGAGACTTGAATTTTCCATTGGAAGAAAAAATTGATAACAATTCTTGTTGATATTTTTTAACTGAATTTGTGCCATGGAATATCTTTTTATGGGATACACATCTGATTAGATATGTTAGTATTCAAAAATTTATGCAAGAAAATCCGTTTTCCACTCTTTTGTCTTGCTCCACAAGAAGGAATAGGGTGGACTCGTAGCCACAAACCAATACCCATCATCAAGTTTGTGGCTACGATATCGCAGCTAGAGATTACCCACATGTCCAAGAAATCCCGGATCTCCCCTATCATTTGACAGTGTAAAAAGTAGCATGGCTATAATACCATATCATTATATCAAATTGCCTTGTTTAGACCAAAATAATCGGTCTCCCTAAAAAGCGTCGAGAAACGCCGGGAACTGTCGAGAAGCGCCGAGGGATCTAAATCGGCGTCGAGAAGCGTCTAGAGATCAAATTTAGCGTTGAGAAAGATAAATTTCCATATTAGAGGCCACAATTAGAGTTTAGAATACAAAAATTACATGATTATGGTTATAGAATTCATTTTATATTTTCATATAGATTCTTAATTTATGAGACTGTGTTGAAGCATTGAGATATCTGATACAGCGTCGAGTCTACACATCAAGCTTAGCGTCGAGAAACATAAATCTTCATTTTGGAGACTATAGGCCTAACTTGCATTTAAATTACAAAATTACATGAATATAGTTTTAAAACTGGTTTTATTTATCTAATTTTATGAGACTGTGAAGAAGCGCCGAGAGATTTGACTCGGCGACGAGAGGCGTCTAGAGATCAAACTTAGCGTCGAGAAACATAGAATTCTAGTTTGGATGCCATTTAGATTATGAAATTACGTGGAAATTGATAATTAAATCATCAAATTGAAATATTCATGTGTTATTATGTAATTTTTAATGATCAATGTTCACGCGACGAAAGCATTGAGAAGCGTTGACAGTCCTGGATTAGCGCCGAGAAACATTTTCGTAATTAGCGACTTTTATATTAAACAAATGATGGGTTTAAAATGAAATGTTTATGTGTTGATCTATTTTTATGAGACTTTGTATAAGTAGGCTAACGAAAAAACTGACCCAACACTTAGAAGAGTCGACAGATATGAATAAGCGTCTAGAAACGTTTTAATAGCAATTTTAACTGGAATTCATTTTATGTATACATGTAATAACTGAATATGATTTTAAAATCGAATTATTTGTCCATTGTAATTTTTCAATGAGACTGTTTGGTATTTCAGCGTTGGAGTGTTATTGTTGAAAATTACTTTTAATATCTTAGTTCTCTGAACCAATCCGTGTACTGATTCAGATGGCTACTGAAAACAAAATTCCCATCATGTGACGTCCATACATTTCTATCAGTTCTGGTAATCTTTGGAGTGTCCAATTTTTATTTAACTTCAAGATGTCATTCAGAAATTTATAGTTACTTATCTTGGAAACCAATTCAAAGATACTTTTTTGTCATCTTTCCTAGCAGCGCAATTAAAGGATTCGCGTGTGATAATTGCTGATTGTCGGAAAGCTGAAGTTTGATACCTTATCAAAATAGGTGTGAAAACCTCTGATTGGCAGCACACTCCATTAAACGATCTCGTTAAAGAAGGTGTGAATATTATCGGACATGGACAGCGAACTTAAGTCCTTCGTATTTTAATGAATAAACTACGACGTTTATTCATTAAACACTAGAAGAGCACTAGTTACATGTAGATTAGTTACCATACACTAGTTCAGCTAGTGGTGCCTCGATAAGCGGGGAAAAATACGCACACACAAACAAACTTCCAGTGGTTCAGAACAATGTCGTGTTAGATAACGAGACAAATATCAAATTTGTTATTCTGTGACCCAAATTCCTAAATATTAAACCCACAGAAGTTGGCTTTTAGCATTATTTGGGCCGTTTACAGATTTTAAAACAAATAGAATAAGATTCATATTGAAAATAGAATCAATCGATAAAGATTACAATTGCTTGCGCAAATACATGTATTTACAAACCGATTTGGTATCCAGGGGTAATCGTAATCTAGGTACAACTTTACAAGTCAAACGAAACCAAACTTTGGCAAACGGAAAAATTAAAAGGCATTTTTTTTTTTCATTATGTTTGGTTATTTTTTCAAAGAAACTCTGCCCAAAACTGGATGATAGTGCGTCTTTAAATAAACTTGAGTGAATATTTTGAAACACACACCCATATGTGGGACCCCCTACCCATATGTACCACCTTCACCGAAGAAAATTCGTGAAACGAACACATATGGAAATAAAAAATCATATTTATATAATTCTAAGGGCAGACTTAGCATAGATTCTCGAATCTATTTAATGATTCTCATTGCTTATCCAGGTCTCTCGGCGCTACTTTTAATCACTCGACGCTTTTCCACAGTTCCATAGATATAAATTATGGTCTCTGATATGAAGCTTTATACTTCTAGACGCTAAGTTTGATCTCTCGACGCCTCTCGGCTCTATGTCAGATCTCTCGGCGCTCCTGCTCAGTTTCATAAATTTATATTATAGTCTCTAATATAAAGATTCATATACTAACTTCTAGTCGCTAAGTTTGATCTCTCGACGCCTCTCAGCTCTATGTCAGATCTCTCGGTGCTCCTGCACAGTTTCATAAATTTACATTATGGTCTCTAATATGAAGCTTTGTACTTCTAGACGCTAAGTTTGATCTCTCAGCTCTGAGTCAGATTCGCTTCTTCACAGTTTCATAAATATAAATTATGGTTTCTAATATGAAGCTTTGTAGGCTACTTGTCTTCTATAGACTAAGTTTGATCTCTCGACGCCTCTCAGCTCTGAGTCGGATCTCTCGACGCTTCTACACAGCCTCATAAAAAACCCAAATAGAACCAATTTTTAAACCATATACCTTTAAATTTTGTAATTAAAATTATGGGCTCTAATATGAATATTTACGTTTCTAGACGCTTGATCTCTCGACGCCTCTCGGCTCTGAGTCAGATCTCTCGGCCCTTCTACACCGCCACATAAAAGACAAATAAAATCAATTTTTAAACCATAATATACCTTTTAATTTCGTAATTGAAATGCCAATTATGGTCTCTAATACAGATATTTATGTTTCTCGACGCTAAATTTGATCTCTACACGCTTCTCGACGCCGATTTAGATCTCTCGACGCTTCTCGGCAGTTCCCGGCGTTTCTCGACGCTTTTTAGGGAGACCCAAAATAATACATTCTAAAACATAGTTTATAGAAAGATGAAATCAACAGTAACTCAATGCGATCTGGAAGCTTTCACACAACAAGACATTTAGGGAATATATTGTGAGTAATGAAGTGTAACGATGTTTTCTGACCTTGGCCTATTTGATACAGATTTTGACCCAAAAACTGAAAATGTGGAGATCAACACTAAAATGTAAACCATTTTTGGTAAATTCTGATGATTAAAGCAATGACATCTATGGTGTTGCTTACTTACCGACGTTTCGAACCGTTAGCCATTAAAATTTCCCCAGTAAATAATCCTCTAATGATTTAATTTGGCTTAAAACAATAAAATAATCTGTAGATCTCCAGTTACTTATTTATTTGTCAATTTACGTCATTCTACTTCCGGGTTTTGAACTAGGGATAAAATCCGTGTTATTCCGAATACTTTTCGGTCGAGTTCGATCAATATCTACCAATAGATGTCGCCACCTGTCGATTGCCATCTATCTCTGGTGGGCATTCTGGGTTAACTACTTTCAAAATGTCAGCGCCCATAAAATGCATACA
The DNA here is from genome assembly GCA_963680895.1 of Fragum sueziense. Taxonomy (NCBI): domain Eukaryota; kingdom Metazoa; phylum Mollusca; class Bivalvia; order Cardiida; family Cardiidae; genus Fragum; species Fragum sueziense. Next base: position 59,344,349 of record OY804593.1, read on the forward strand.
CGTGGTACTTCCTCATGACTTCCTGTCACGCGGCATATTTGCTTCATATGCTTGCATAGAGTAAAATGAATAATCTAATTTGAATTAATTATTTTATTAGATGAAATTGAGACGAAAATCAAACTTTATTTTGTTGCAAATGTATTTGTAGTTGCAATTTTCTGCTTGCTACTTTTTGGCGACAGGATTTTGGAGTTATGCGCACCGCGTAGTGATTTTATCCAAAAATGGATAAAGTGATGCGTCAAATGAGTCAGTCCAAAAATAAAAAAAATGTACTTGAATATTCTAGACTGGCTGCTTAGTCAATGCGAGTTCGATTGGTTAACCAAAGTTGACAATGCTCGTGTTCACCTAGCAATCTGATTTAAGTTCGATCGATGTTAAGGTATGAAGGGCCTAATTGGCACCAAAGAGCCAGCGCCGAAAATTGAAAAGTGCCAATAATTCCTAAACTGTGCTACATTTCCATTCCAAATATAAACATAAGCATTTTGTACGGTTTAGAATTTTGAATTAATACATATTTATGGAAATATTTGACAAAAATGTTCAAAATTACCTCCCTTGCATATGAATATAGAGTAAAATAATATTTGTAAATTATTTTCTTCTTGAAGCATAATCTTGAAATCCGGCACGGTGAATCAACTTTTGTGAAGTGTATTTACAAGTGTGTGTAATTTGATGCATTTCGTATTGCTAGAAAGAGGTGTTTTTAATTAGGCCCTGAATACCTTAAGGTATCCAAACCCTCAAAAGCACCATGTGCAGAGCCAGAGTCGAAATTTGAAAAGTGCAAATGATTCCTAAATTGTGTTACATTTCCATTCCAAATGGAAACATAAGCATTTCGTACGGTTTAGAATTTTGAATTTATGCATACTTATTGAAATATTTCACAAAAATGTTCAAAATTACCTCCCTTGCATATGAATATAGAGTAAAATAATATTTGTAAAATTACATTCTTCTTGAAGCATAATCTTGAAATCCAGCATGGTGAATCAACTTATGTGAAGTGTATTTAATCTACAAGTTTGTGTAATTTGGTGCAATTTCGAATGGCTAGAAATCGATGATTTTTCAGGGTCTGTAAACCTTAATTTTTCATTTACGTTACTTTATGAAATAAAATGAAACACATGATTTTTAACCAAATTTGATCTCCATGCATCCAAAAACCAACGATTATAGTGTGTGATTCTTTCTAAAATATACCCAATAAAGTAGCCAGCCTAACCCTTCCATCAAACTCTCATAGATCTAGATCTAACAACACCTTTTTTCACTTCCAAGGATTTTACATTGTATTTTCATATATCTAGTCTGGATACATCATATAGATTTAATCCTTTCCCAAACAAGACCTGGGTTTGACGCCCTTAATATATAAGGGTTGGAAAAACATTGAGGCAAAAGAAAAAAGAAGAAAGTGCTGATAATCAACACTTTCTCCTTTTGCCTCAATATTTTCTGATCTATAATTGTACAAAATCTAAGCTTGATTAACATACATTTTGTTGTCTGGGGCAGCTTTTGAATGGGAATATCCCAAAATTTTGTTGTTTGGGAAATGTTGAATAGGCTAATATTTTATTCTACCATAGAGTTTTGGAAAGAACAATAATAAATCAGGCGCGTAGATCTACATGTAGGGGAGACCGGGGTTATTTGAGCCACGGGGTTGAACGAACCACCCCAAATTTCTCTGGCATGCTTTTTAATTTCACGTCTTCGGTGTAAGTATTCGAAGCGGGAATGTTTATAGTATTCATCGGTGAAAATTTCGAGAGGTTCTGTCTTGTTAGATGGTTTTTATGCTCCAAAAACGAAATTTCGACCTTAAAATTGGTTTTCACAATTTATGCATTCCGTCTTCGTACTACAATGTACAGCAAATCTCAGCAGTATTCTTTACATTTTACAAATATATGATATCTTCAGAATGTAAAATTGAATTCCGTTATTGCTTTCGTAAGATGGGTTTTTCACAAATGACAAGTATATGACCATGGTGTGTACCGGGGTAAGTTGAACCACTATGAAAATAAGTGCAGATAAAACGCTCAAAATAATTCTGGGCCTATTAAATTGTCTGTTGTATGTCTAATCGAATTCTCTTGAAAACTGAAATAAATGTTTATTCTTTGAATGAAATATTATGATATTATTGCAAGTAACACCCATTTTCATTATTATGAATGAAATCTGGTGTTTATACCTTTTATCTGTGAATAATTATCGCAAACATGCCAATTGGCTCAACTTACCCCATGTACTGGTTCAACCTACCCCGTTAAAGGGGTTAAATGAACCATTTCACCAGCTCTGTTGAAAATGAATTTCTGTTGATTATGGATGTCGAAAATATCTGCCAAAGGTTTAGAAAAATGCGAGAGATGTTGATCTTTGATGTGGCATTGATCAGAGCACTCTGCGTAAAACTAAGAAAACCCTATCTGAAATTTATCAAAAAGTGGTTCATGATGCCCCGGTCTCCCCTACCTAGACTGAAGCATTGAAGCACGGACTTTTAACAACATACGCACAATGGGCCTATTTTCAAGTAGATCTAGATCTCTATAGTCTTTCTGAGTAAAGTTTAAGGGGAAAAATCAGAGACCCCTCTGCCAACAAATGGCACTAAATGTTCCCAAATTTTCTTGGAGGAAATCTCGACCCCACGACTGTATAGAAGGCCCACTGTCCCCTCTAGTGCCATCACTTGCTCAAGCCTTACTAGGCACTGTACCAAAGACATATTCAGCGTTACAAAAAACACCTGAATACACCGTTAAACCCTTAAAGATATGCATATTAAACTTTCGAAAACTAAATAGCAACTCTAATTTTGCAACACCCCCAATAGGTATCTGAATTTATCCTCTAAAGTTGGGACCTTTAAAAATCCAAAAGTAGGCTACAATTTAAGACGGAAAAACTAGGAACGTAGCATTAAAATTGACAGAAAAAAGAGATAGAGCCTACTGTAAGGTTAACTTTTGTCCTTTGCAAGACCTTTATTAAGGGTGGTCTTTAAATATTTATTTGCAGTCATAAGCAATTTAAAAAGTGCATTCAATGCGTATTTAGGCATAGGGGCATAATATGGATTTTTTTCGAATGACGAAGATGGGGGCCTACGCGTCGCCTATGTAGAATCATCTTCACAAGTCAGTGGTTAGAATTCCACTTAAGGTAAACCACCCCTAATGAGATTCACGTGACGTCGGAATTATTCGTGCCACGTCGTTTAACATTCATTACGTATACGAACCTATTTAGACGACGTCGAAAACATTCGGCGGTGGAGGCATTTGAAACATTGAGGCGTACGGAGAAAAGGCTGATAACCAGATCATTCTTTCTTTTATTTCAATATTTTCTGTGCTATATTGTAACTAAATGCTATCTTAACCATGATCTATAATGTCGTCTGCTGGCGCGGATCCATGATTTCTGTGAGGGGGTTCGAATATACAAAGGGAATGGGGGCTTATTATCATAGTTTAACATAATTTAGACTGATATTTCTGAAAGAAAATGTAAGAATCAGGCTGAGCCTGAGGGGACTTCGTAGTAACCCCCCCACAAAAAAATAAATAAATAAAATAAAATAAAACCCTTCCCCTGGATTCGCCACTGGTCTCTGACAGCTTTTAGATTAGAACAAACTATTTTGTTGTTATTTTTTGGACAAGGGCCTGAACGATTATATAATTATTCAAATGTGCGATACATCGTACATCGATTTCTTGACGGTATGACGTGTAAAACGCACAAACGTGAACTCCAGTTTTACTGCGCATGTCAAATTTCATACAATTCCGTGCATGTGTACTTTAAAATGACACGTGCTAGTACAATCTGTAAGCATATTTGTGCCACAACTTAACCACTCAATATAACGTGAAAATAATGTAGGATTTCGCAAAAAAAAAAAAACAAAAAAATTCGCGAAAACAGATAAATTTTCACGATTTTTTTTTATCTTAACACGAATTCATTCCTGTTAATGCTCTAAACTGCCACAACATAAAGATAAAGTTTTCATGAAAATAATGGGGGATTTCACGAAAACAGATTTCTTTTCTCGAAAACAGATAACTTTTTCAAGAAAATATTAGAGGATTTCACGATTTCTACTCCAGTGCTGTTGAGAGACATTAGTCTGAAAGGATGGTTTTGCTGTGTCCTGTGATCGAACCCGGGACCTCATCAATGAGAGTATAATGCGCTACCGACTGTGCCAGGGCTGTTGCCCTATAGAGGAGAACCGGGCTATTGAAAACATCAGGAGTTAACCCTTTCGCAAACTAGAATTGTCGCAAAGCGGACTAATACCCCCACTAGCGCCTTGTCACTCGAGTTAGAGCACAGAAACTGATTTTAACAAAGTCCGATTGTGACCTTGACCTTTAACCCTTTTTACCCCAAAACAATAGGGCACCTCCTTGAGTCAATGGCAACAACTGTGTGAAGTTTGATGATCCTAGGTCAAACGGTTCTGGAGTTCGAGCACGGAAACGGATTTTTAACAAAGTCCGATTGTGACCTTGACCTTTAAACTTTTTGACCCAAAAACCATAGGGCACCTCCTTGGGTCAAGGGCAACAACTGTGTGAAGTTTGATGATCCTAGGTCAACCGGTTCTCGAGTTAAGAGCGCAGAAATGGATTTTTAACAAAGTCCGATTGTGACCTTGACCTTTGACCTTTTTGACCCAAAAACAATAGGGCACCTCCTTGGGTCAAGGGCAACAACTGTGTGAAGTTTGATGATCCTAGGTCAACCGGTTCTTGAGTTAGAGCACGGAAACGAAAAAGTCTACGGACGGATGGACGGACGGATGGACGGATTTAAACTTTTTGACCCAAAAACAATAGGGCACCTCGGTCAAGGGCAACAACTGTATGAAGTTTGATGATCCTAGGTCAACCGGTTCTCGAGTTAGAGCGCGGAAACGGATTTTTAACAAAGTCCGATTGTGACCTTGACCTTCGACCTTTTTGACCCCCAAAAAATAGGGCACCTCCTTGGGTCAAGGGCAACAACTGTGTGAAGTATGATGATCCTAGGTCAACCGCGGTTCTCGAGTTAGAGCACGGAAACGGATTTTTTCAGATTTTTAACAAAGTCCGATTGTGACCTTGACCTTTGACCTTTTTTACCCAAAAACAATAGGGCACCTCCTTGGGTCAAGGGCAACAACTGTGTGAAGTTTGATGATCCTAGGTCAACCAGTTCTTGAGTTAGAGCACGGAAACGAAAAAGTCTACGGACGGATGGACGGACGGACGGATGGACGGACGGATGGACAGACAGACAGACATGGTGAAACCAGTATACCCCCCTCTACTTCGTAGGTAGGGGTATAACAAGACCGGGTTTTGACGTCCCTAACAGAAAGGGCTTCGGAAAACATTGAGGCAAAAGAAGAAAATGCTGATAATCAGCATTTTCTCCTTTTGCCTCAATATTTTCCATGGTATATTGTACACAAGTTCAACCTTTATTAATACCAATTTTGTCATCTCCAGCAGCTTTCAAATTGGACTGGTTGGTCTATTTGGGCTGTTTGGGAAAGGATTAACCCATTACCAAACGGCAAAATTTTAGGGTGGTCCAAATTCAGAGATGTTGCAGACGACAATTTCAAGTGAATGAAGTTTTGCATTTTTTACAAACATAAACAAATAAGCGAAGCTATGGAAGCAGGGATCTATTTTTAGATAACTGGCATCTTTCGCGAAATTTTAAGTCTTCTTGAAAAGTTATCCGAAAAGAATATTATTTTATCTTTAAGTGTTGGCAGTTTAGAGCACTAACAGGAATAAATTCGTGTTAAGATAATTGTTTTTTTTTTTTCATGAAAATTTATCTGTTTTCGCGAAAAAGTTTTTTTTTGCGAAATCCTCCGTTATTTTCACGTTATATTAAGTAATTAAGTTGTGGCACAAATATGCTTCCATAAATCTGGTAGAAATGTTTTCAAGAAAATTAATAGATCTATATGGAAGCATATTTGTGCCACAACTTAACCACTCAATATAACGTGAAAATAATGTAGGATTTCGCAAAAAAAAATTTTTTTCGCGAAAACAGATAAATTTTCACGAATTTTTTTTTTTATCTTAACACGAATTCATTCCTGTTAATGCTCTAAACTGCCACAACATAAAGATAAAGTTTTCATGAAAATAATGGGGGATTTCACGAAAACAGATTTCTTTTCTCGAAAACAGATAACTTTTTCATGAAAATATTAGAGGATTTCACGATTTCTACTCCAGTTGAGAGACATTAGTCTGAAAGGATGGTTTTGCTGTGTCCTGTGATCGAACCCGGGACCTCATCAATGAGAGTATAATGCGCTACCGACTGTGCCAGGGCTGTTGCCCTATAGAGGAGAACCGGGCTATTGAAAACATCAGGAGTTAACCCTTTCCCAAACTAGAATTGTTGCAAAGCGGACTAATACCCCCCACTAGCGCCTTGTCACTCGAGTTAGAGCACAGAAACTGGTTTTAACAAAGTCCGATTGTGACCTTGACCTTTAACCTTTTTTACCCAAAAACAATAGGATACCTCCTTGAGTCAAGGGCAACAACTGTGTGAAGTTTGATGATCCTAGGTCAAACGGTTCTGGAGTTCGAGCACGGAAACGGATTTTTAACAAAGTCCGATTGTGACCTTGACCTTTAAACTTTTTGACCCAAAAACAATAGGGCACCTCCTTGGGTCAAGGGCAACAACTGTGTGAAGTTTGATGATCATAGGTCAACTGGTTCTTGAGTTAAGAGCGCAGAAATGGATTTTTAACAAAGTCCGATTGTGACCTTGACCTTTGATCTTTTTGACCCAAAAACAATAGGGCACCTCCTTGGGTCAGGGGCAACAACTGTGTGAAGTTTGATGATCCTAGGTCAACCGGTTCTTGAGTTAGAGCACGGAAACGAAAAAGTCTACGGACGGATGGACGGACGGATGGACGGATTTAAACTTTTTTACCCAAAAACAATAGGGCACCTCCTTGGGTAAAGGGCAACAACTGTGTGAAGTTTGATGATCCTAGGTCAACCGGTTCTTGAGTTACAGCGCGGAAACGGATTTTTAACAAAGTCCGATTGTGACCTTGACCTTTGACCTTTTTGACCCAAAAACAATAGGGCACCTCCTTGGGTCAAGGGCAACAACTGTGTGAAGTATGATGATCCTAAGTCAACCGCGGTTCTCGAGTTAGAGCACGGAAACGGAATTTTTCGGATTTTTAACAAAGTCCGATTGTGACCTTGACCTTTGACTTTTTTGATCCAAAAACAATAGGGCACCTCCTTGGGTCAAGGGCAACAACTGTGTGAAGTTTGATGATCCTAGGTCAACCAGTTCTTGAGTTAGAGCACGGAAACGAAAAAGTCTACGGACGGATGGACGGACGGACGGATGGACGGACGGATGGACAGACAGACAGACATGGTGAAACCAGTATACCCCCCTCTACTTCGTAGGTGGGGGTATAACAAGACCGGGTTTTGACGTCCCTAACAGAAAGGGCTTCGGAAAACATTGAGGCAAAAGAAGAAAATGCTGATAATCAGCATTTTCTCCTTTTGCCTCAATATTTTCCATGGTATATTGTACACAAGTTCAACCTTTATTAATACCAATTTTGTCATCTCCAGCAGCTTTCAAATTGGACTGGTTGGTCTATTTGGGCTGTTTGGGAAAGGGTTAACCCATTACCAAACGGCAAAATTTTAGGGTGGTCCAAATTCAGAGATGTTGCAGACGACAATTTCAAGTGAATGAAGTTTTGCATTTTTTGCAAACATAAACAAATAAGCGAAGCTATGGAAGCAGGGATCTATTTTTAGATAACTGGCATCTTTCGCGAAATTTTAAGTTTTCTTGAAAAGTTATCTGAAAAGAATATTATTTTATCTTTAAGTTTTGGCAGTTTAGAGCACTAACAGGAATAAATTCGTGTTAAGATAATTGTTTTTTTTTTCATGAAAATTTATCTGTTTTCGCGAAAAAGTTTTTTTTTGCGAAATCCTCCATTATTTTCACGTTATATTAAGTGATTAAGTTGTGGCACAAATATGCTTCCATAGATCTATCGTATCTAGCTTGATCAGCATGTATGGATAGATATGGAAAAATGGAAAAAAAAAAAACAAAACAATTATCTTAACACGAATTTATTCCTGTTAGTGCTCTAAACTGCCAAAACTTAAAGATAAAATAATATTCTTTTCAGATAACTTTTCACGAAAACTTAAAATTTCAAGAAAGATGCCAGTTATCTAAAAATAGATCCCTGCTTCCATCTGCTTTGATTATTTAAACAGCTAAAATCTAATTGTGAATTTGAAATATTGCTTCAGCATTGATTTTTATGGTCTTTCTGGTCAGAAAACATTGGGAAATGAAGAAATTGTCACAATGTTTTCCAAAGCCTTAATCTTGTGCGTCAATATGTGGGAATCAAAACATCAAGAGAAAAGGAGAAAACAAAGGTCTCTGGAATTCCTCTTAACCCATTACCACACAGAGACTCTTTTTGACTCCCAATAAGATACTGTCTTTGAAAAACATCATGGAAAATGAAGAAATTGCTTGTGAGTAGCATTTTTTTCATTTCCTACAAAGTTTTCTACCACAAAAGACCAAAAAATGCAAAACTTCATTCACTTGAAATTGTCGTCTGCAACATCTCTGAATTTGGACCACCCTAAAATTTTGCCGTTTGGTAATGGGTTAACCCTTTCCCACACAGCCCAAATAGACCAACCAGTCCAATTTGAAAGCTGCTGGAGATGACAAAATTGGTATTAATAAAGGTTGAACTTGTGTACAATATACCATGGAAAATATTGAGGCAAAAGGAGAAAATGCTGATGATCAGCATTTTCTTCTTTTGCCTCAATGTTTTCCGAAGCCCTTTCTGTTAGGGACGTCAAAACCCGGTCTTGTTATACCCCCTACCTACGAAGTAGAGCGGGGTATACTGGTTTCACCATGTCTGTCTGTCTGTCTGTCTGTCCATCCGTCCGTCCGTCCGTCCATCCGTCCGTAGACTTTTTCGTTTCCGTGCTCTAACTCAAGAACTGGTTGATCTAGGATCATCAAACTTCACACAGTTGTTGCCCTTGACCCAAGGAGGTGCCCTATTGTTTTTGGGTCAAAAAGGTCAAAGGTCAAGGTCACAATCGGACTTTGTTAAAAATCCGAAAAAATCCGTTTCCGTGCTCTAACTCGAGAACCGCGGTTGACTTAGGATCATCATACTTCACACAGTTGTTGCCCTTGGCCCAAGGAGGTACCCTATTGTTTTTGAAATCCTCTAATATTTTCATGAAAAAGTTATCTGTTTTCGAGAAAAGAAATCTGTTTTCGTGAAATCCCCCATTATTTTCATGAAAACTTTATCTTTATGTTGTGGCAGTTAAGAGCATTAACAGGAATGAATTCGTGTTAAGATAAAAAAAAATTCATGAAAATTTATCTGTTTTCGCGAAAAAAAATTTTTTTTTGAGAAATCCTACATTATTTTCACGTTATATTGAGTGGTTAAGTTGTGGCACAAATATGCTTCCATAGATAGATCATTTCTGTAGAATTAAAATTCGAACCAGTAAAAAAACCTTGATACAAGCGGTAAAAGTCCGACAGGTCTGTGCAAGAAAAAAAAAAAAAAAAAAAAAAAAAAAAAAAAAAAAAAAAAAAAAAAAAAACCCAACAAATAGATAAGGCAATGCATCACACAACGATCCAAACTAGAATCTATACATATATCTGTTCCTTTGTTTTTCTGATCCCTTTAAATTAAATTTTCCCAAACAGCAGAAAATTGTTCCGAGTGGACAGCTTCTGCAGACATCTTTACCACGTGTTAATCACGGTGTATAATCACGTGATACAACAATTTCAGAAAATCTTCAATAACTTTGTAATATGGGACCGATTTTAATTCGGTTTGAAGCAGAGAAGGTGGAAAGACGTCACGCATTAGATGGACGTGGTTGATTTTTGAAAAAAAAAATCAACTAATAAAAAAGTTATTGAAGATAAACCAAACTTTTTGGTTTATCTTCAATAACTTTTTTATCAGTTGATTTTTCAAAAATCAAACACGTCCAGCTTATTCCTGGCATTTTTCCACCTTCTCTGCTTCAAACCGAATTCAAATTGGTCAAGTAATAGAAGATTATCGGAAATTCTAAGTCACGTGATTATACACCGTGTTAATAAAGACACACTTTCTTTATAAATATATAGCATAGAAAATTGTGGATGCTTTAATTTCTTAATTGCCTACATTGTTTTACTTTTCAAAATATTTTCATGTACTGCAGTATACACAATCCAATCTTTAGGAACATCTTTTTAAAATACCAGAACTGAAATGGCCGTAATAGGTAAAAAAAAAAACACCTTTAGCAGATATAGGCCTATGTCTATAAACGATGGATATGTTATTGACATTATTCAATATCTTTTTCACCATTTTACTTTTTGATTTCTTTAATTTCAATGAGATAAAAATGCACTGTATTTGCATTGCTTCCATGAATAAATACCTATTTAGGGCAATGTTCAAATTATTAAGATGGTAGACGGTTGTCGATTTTTATTTCGTTTTATAACGTACAATGCAAAAGTACCTTATCTCATTACCAGACGATACAATTTTGGACTGGTCTAAATTCGAAGATTGTGAAGACAACATTTTTTTGTCTTTTTGGGTAAAAAACATTGTTTTTCACAATGTTTTCGTAAGTGGATTAATATTACACATTTTCTGAAAACAGAGTTTTGCGATCCAAGGTCAGGTAATCCACTAAAATTTATTCATGTTCAGGAGAGGTTTTGTAAATGCATTGTTTTCAAGTCAAACACATTTGCGCTATCGGGCATATACATGTATTTCAGCAATTAAATCATTTTTTAATTACAGCCATTACAGTTCCGGAACCGAAATATAGATCTGCAGGGAGACCGGATTAGTAAAAACATTGAGACAAAAGAAGGAAACGCTGATGACTTGCAATTTTACAACTTTTCCCTTTCGTTTCAAATGTTTGGTTTTCTTTCTCTTTTTTTGCTAAATTCTACACAATTCCTCTTTATCAACATCAATTTTGTCGTCTGTAGATCTAGCACCTTTCAAATTGTACAATCAAACATGATTAATATTAAATAGGCAAGGGACGTAACTTTAAAAAGACATTTTAAAATTCTAAAGTAATGATCTACCTTTTCAGTGTTAACCCTCCAAAACATATCAATTTTACGGCGGTCATATTTGAAAGGGATTGCAGACGGCATGATAATTGATTCCAAATGAAGACCGTCCGTGTCTTTAATAAAGACTTTTAAATGAAAAAGAGAAATCGTGGATTATCAACATATTCTTCCTTTCCCTCAAAAGAGTGAAGCAGAGAATCGTTATATTTATTTTATAGAAACGTAAGCTTGACACAAATTGTGACATAAGGTAGGACATTGGTAATGGGCTATGTGACCAGTAATGGAACGAAATATGTATGGTGCGAATAGACAATTTCAAGGGAAGTAAACTCATTGCTCTCAAATTTTGATATTTTGACATTTGTTGGTTTTTTGCCTTCTCATCATACAATTTAGAATTATTTTCACAAAAAATGTTTAGAATATTCCCAGGAAATCTGAGCTGCAGCACGCTCAATTATTTACGTTTTTACGTGCGATATTGGATCTAACGGTACTTTAAAAATACCCGGACTTACCTGACGTCACGGAATAAGTCGAAATATAACGATTATACCGGAAGTGCATTACCCAAGTCTTACCTTAATACCCCGACATGTGATATCAGAGTAATGAGAATGTAAACTGAATGAGCAATTTGTGTCATACAATTAAGCATGACTAAGGTCAATGGAAGATAGGCGTGATTCCGGAATCAGGGAGAGTTGAGGCATAGAAACTAGATCTATCATAACTCCAGCATATTTTATTAACCCTTTCCCAAACAAGACATGGACTTGACGTCCCTAATAAGAAAAGCTTGAGAAAACATTGAGGCAAAAAAAAAAAAAAAAAAAAAAAGAAACTGCTGATAACCAGCAGTTTCTCCGTTTGCCTCAATATTTTCATGGCCATATTTTACACAAATCCTTTCTTTAATAACACCCGTTTCGTCATTTGCCGCAGTTTTTGAAGTGGATCACCCTAAAATTTTGTCGTTTGGGAGAGGGTTAATGCTTGAATAAAGTTTTACCACTTTTGAATAAAAACTGAAATAGAGACTTGTGACACAAACGTTCTAGTATTGTCAATCAAAATAGAGGAACGCTGTCTATGTTCAAGGGTACTCTCTTATGAACAGAGCACATTATTTCTACATTCCATTTCGATAGAATGAGCTCTGTTCTCGCGGGGTCATTTCACGTCTAATCTCGGGGCCTTGACGGGATTTCAGTATCCAATCGTTGGCGATACACAACAAAACAATTTAAAAAGCTGATACAAGCTTTCATTGGCTGACGCTTCAAATTACCGGCTTCAGCCAAAAATAGAAGCGACGTAATGTATAAGTAATCAAACCAGATCAAACTGAATGATTTTGATTCGATAATTCAAATGTTACCGGCTTCAGCCAAAAATAGAAGCGACGTAATGTATACGTAATGATCATGCAAGATAAAACTGAATGATTTTGATTCGATAATTCAAATGGTGTGCTATAATTAGATTATGACGACCAAATAGGCTGTTGGCGTACCGAAAATTGCAGAGGTCATATTTGATGGTTTAATCAATAGACCTCGGCAATGGAGAGTAGTTCAAGGGGAGATAATTCTTGAACTAGGGGGTGTTGAGACATGACTATCGTATCTTCAAACAGCAATATGTGGTCACTATTTGTATAAGGTCCCGTCACTACCGAGTAAAAAGTGAAAGAAATGTTTGCGACACAAAACATGGAAAATTGTGCTTTGCAAAACTTTAACCCATTACATGTAACACACAATGACTCTTTTCGAATCCCCACAAAATAATTTTCTGATTCCAACGTAATATACGTTAAATTTCATTATGCTACAACTACATGTCTAATAAATCTTATCAGTGTCTCAGTATTGTATTTGTGGACCTCTCAGAATGTCCCCTTTAGATTTACGGGTCACATTTACATGTAAATGATTGAGTGTGTGTCCCAAGGTCCACATCGACGTGGCCGAAAAAACGTGATATCTTTGCCCTTGAAAACGAAAAAAAAGGCAACTAAATTGCATTTTAGATAAAACGGAATATTTTAATAGACCATTTTCGTTTATAAAGGAATTACAAATGTACAAAGAATACTAATTCTGTCTTTTTTCTAAAAGTTGATGCTTTTTTTGGGCTCCAAGGTTTATTTAAAAAAAATTGGCACGTTTGGCACATTAGTTTTTATACCAAAAATACCAAAAATACATACATCTGAATTTGTTGTACACAAGATCTTTCAATTTGGACCAGCCTAATAGTTTGCCATCTGCTAATGAGCTAATGGACGAGGAATTGCTGTAATGGGTCTTTTTGGTTTTTAGACGACCACAGTAAGAAGTGCCGAATCTTTAACAACATCCATTTTGGCATCTGTAACAGCTTTAAAATTTGACCACCATAAAAATTGCCCTTTGGGGAAAAGCTTAAACCTACTATTTCCCAGATTTGGACCCAAAATATGTCAAAAACAAACAAAATGTACACTTTTTAAGCTTTATATGACCTGATTAAATGATTACGACAAACTATAGAAGCAACGACTTATTTTTTCGCAATTTGATACCAAATTCATGAAGCGATGTCGAAAGTAGGTCAAAAACAGTTGGACACGCGACTTTCTTAAATGACGTCACAACATCATACTATAATTTGAGCAACGTTTGTCTGTTTGTCTGTTTGTCTGTTTGTCTGTTTGTTCCCCTACTCCTCCCAGGTCCTTGGGCCGATCTTCACCAAACTTGGAGGGAAGGTGGAGGGCGGCCCCGGATATTAGCTTGAGGGGTTCATTTTTTGAAAGGTCAAGGTCATCGAGGTCAAAGGTCAAATTTATCGTTTTTACGGGTTACGGGACGGGATTGCTTAGTTACGGGACGGGATTGCTTACGGGTTACGGGACGGGATTAGGTGGAGTGCAGCCCCGGATAGGTCAAGGTCATCGAGGTCAAAGGTCAGCCCCGGATAGGTCAAGGTCATCGAGGTCAAAGGTCAAATTTCGAGACGGGTTAAATTGCTAGTACATGAAATTCAAGTATGAATCTCGTTTGAATCTTGGTCCGCGCTGTATGCGCATGCGTGACAGTTAAAAAATAAATTCAACCGCATCTGTGACGGAGTTGAATTTGGGCTTGGATTCTCCCTAAATTCGACTATCTCTCTTATAATTTCGGCTCAATCTCTGTCTGAATTGCCTATTATTAACCATTCTGAGGTGGCCAACACAAAAGTTATGCATATTTTCAAAAAAATTCATTTTTTGCAATTAGACCATCTGTTACCCTCCAGCTTTAAAGAAGACACGCTATTCTGGCCTTACATATAAATATAATTTATTATGGCTCTGTGTGTCGAGGTCAAACGTGATACATTTTGACCTACATTGAATAAGTACAGAAAAGACAGTATGATTCTGACCGTCACAAGCATTTCCTTTCTATGTCCCAATATCTTCCATTAAATATATTACCTAAATCTTATCTTTGTCGAAATCTACATTATGCTTCGACATTATCACATGATATCGTCGTCTGCAACATCATTGAATATAGACCAGTCTACAATTTAGCCATCTTGGCCAAATGAAAAAGTGACCCCAATCGACCTTGACCTGACAGATGTCTTTGACATACGTGTACCCGTAATTTGCACTAATAGCGAAAGACAATAACTTGTAAAACAATTACGAAAACCATTTTTAGGTGCAAAAACACAATACATATTGCTTTCATGAAGTTGTAGTAACAGCTGTTTTGAACGTAGGTGACGGTGACAATATGCTTATGAATATGATACATGTATTGTGTTTTACTTCTGTTGATTCAATTTGAATAGAAACTAAATTGTTTCTTTTGAAGTGAAACGTTCAATTAATCTTCAAACTGTAGAGATACGTCAATATAAATTGCATATTGCTGCTTTTCAACGAAAAACCCTTAACTACAGCTTGAGACAAACTGCAATTACGAGGTTTTTGTTGAAAAGCGACGATATGGGACTTCATGGATCTAGAAAAAGGGGGTCTTTACTTCGTGGCATTTTGGGTGAAAATGGATCCAGGGGTCGTATTCACCTACCAGCGTTAAGGATTACAACCCATCATTAGATACTTACTAAACACTTCGTGCATCTTCGGGCGTCATCTGTGACAACGGAAAATGACAACGGTATCCTTCGTGGATGGAATATGATCATTATGATAGACGGAATACTTTAACCCTTCCCCCAAACGACAAAATTTAAGGGCGATCCACTTCAAAAACTGCCACAAAAGACAAAATGGTTGTTATTAAAGGTAGGTTTTGTGTAAAATATGGCAAAGAAAATATTGAGACAAAGGGAGAAACTGCTGGTTATCAGCAGTTTCTTCTTTTGTTTCAATGTTTTCCCAAGTCTTTTCCAATAGGGACGTCAAAACAGGTCTTGTTTGGGAAAGGGTTAATAAACAACAAGTTCATCTTAAAAGTTACAAAACAATTCATGCTCTAGGCAGTCGATTAAGAAAGAAGCGTGATTATATGGGGATGGAATTTGAAAAAAAAAAAATAATTATTTAGCATTCTTAAAATCAAAAGAAAAGTCAAGTAAACCAAAAAGGATACGCAGATGCGTACACTGTGTAATGAGCGTCAAAACCAGGTCTTGATTGGAGAAGGGTTAAGCAAAGAAGGCATTTTCAAGCTTTCTTTGTATCTGAAAACAAAACAAATTCTGATGACAATCTGCTTATCCTCGCATCTCAATATTTTTGATGCTGTGAGATACAAAAGTGAAGCAGCTGATCAACTTTTGTTTCTGTCTAAAGGTCCATTTTCTTCGGACGAGTCTACAATTTTGTCGTTGTAGAAAAAAAAGAGAAATACATATTTAATGCCTTCTATACATACAGATTTCAGATGAAAGTCGCAATTTTGTGCTTTTTTAATTGTGTCCTCAACTGGTCCTCTGAAGTTATTGACATTGACACGTTACAAAGTTAACGTTTTTGGATAATATGATACATGAAAAATATTATTATTCTGCCAAAAATAGCTATTCTTCGTCTTAGGGATAATGAATGAAACGTTTTAAAAGCGACAATCAAGACCAATCAATACACCTAGGGTAGCGAAACAAATCAGATTTAAAACAGTTTTGTCAACAGTTGAAGCAATAAATTATGGCTTACTCTACTACCACAGTTGGTTTGTTACTGATCACATCTGTTACTCTCGGTTCTGTGTTCAAACAATATAAACGAGAACCCCTGTTGGATGGGTATAAATGCGTGAATGAGTACAGAGCTTTCCAGAAAACAGAGGTTTCCATGGTGATATGTGCTAACGATTGTAGAAAGAACAAAAATTGTCAGAGCTTTATGTATAAGGAATACGGAGGGTTCTGCTTTGCGTGTGAGCGAGTGTTTGCGCACATAAATAACAACGACAGTATGACAAATGGACCGCTGAGGACTGAAGTGGACACAAAGTACTACATTGACACAGGTAAAAACAGGTTTATTTGGTATCCTTCAGCCTAGAGGGATATTTCACAGATATATTGTTTTCGTAAATTTTACTTTTATCTGAAAGAGCATAAGTATTTTTTATGATTCTTAAAATTTCAAGCCAAAGTATTCTGCCGTTTACTAGAGATATTTATTTTTGTGCTAAAATGAAACAAATTGAAACAAATGGAATTTATCATTTCTGTCTCAAGAACTCAAAAAAGATTGAAAGCATTCATACTCATTAGAATGATAAATGTGGCATCTAGAGTGCATACAAGGTTTTTCTTAAGATTTGTCCCCGGAACCTGTACTCTGACCCTAGTTGACCAAATATCGAACATGTACGAGATCTTATCAAATCAATTATTCTGACCAAATTTCAGGTTGCTCAGGGGAAAATGTGACCACGAGAGTTCATACATGTTTTTTCTAAGATTTGACTCCACGACCTAGTTTTTTACCCGAGTTATCCCAATTTTAAACTCGTTTAAGGTTTCATCAATAATCATTCTGACAAAATTAAGCATGATTGGGCAAAAAATGTGGCGTCTAGAGTGCATAAGATTTTCTAAAATTTGACCCCGTGATCTAGTTTTTGACCCCAGTTGACCCAATATTTCAAAGTTGTCCGGGAATTCCCGTGGACAATAATTCTGACAAAATTTCAGCTCGATTGGGCAAAAATGTGGCCTCTAGAGTGCATGCAAGTTTTTTTTCTTAGATTTGGCTCTGTGACCTAGTTTTTGACCCCTGTTGACCCAATTTCAAAGCTGTACAAGATGTTTGTTTTTTAAAAAATCATTCGCACAAAATTTCAGCACGATTGGGCAAAAATGTGGACTAAAAGAGTGCGTACAAGGTTTTTCTTAGATTTGACCCCGTGACCTAGTTTTTGACACCAGTTGACCCAATTTCGAACTCGTCCGAGATTCGACCAAAACAATCATTGTGACCAAATTACAGGATGATCGGAAAACATGTGGCCTCAAGAGTGCATACACAAAAAAACGCACGCACGGACGCATGGGCAGACAGACGGACACAACGCCATGGCAACGGTAACTTCTAACAAACAATAGAACTTCGTAGGTGTTGTTATGAAATCTATTGCTTGAATTAAGCCGTAGCTACGAGATTTTATACCAACACAGACGGTTTATCAATACATATTTAGTTAAACTAACTCTATTTCAGGCACAAAAATAATGCTATTCAATATTCCTTCTCTTTACAGACTTCGAAATACTTTACCGTTTGACAATCCGCTTCAACAACTTCGAGGGAACTCTCTGGAGTAGGTATCTTTAAAGTGACATTTCACAATTATTTTTACATAAATTTTACTTTTATTCTATCTGAAAGAGCATGTTTTCTTATGAAAATTCGGAAAATTTAAAGCCAAAGTATTGAACCGTTTAGGAGAAATTTAAATTCTTGTGCTAAAATTAAACAAATTGTTGTGGACAACAGTTCAGATTTATATAGAATTTGTCATTTCTGTCTCAACTTTAAATGTGTATTTCTCGCTTATAAATAACAACTTCAAAAAACTGATACCATTTCTACGCATAAGAATAAACAATCTTTGCATCAAGACATACTTTTAAAAAGTGAAATAAACGTGAAATGTCACTTTAAACTGTTTACCATACAACATCATTTAAGGCTAAATCCATTTGAAAGAAGTTGATTTACTGATGACATAATTAATGCTCATTCACAAAAAAGTATCAACATAACAGCAAATAAAAATATGAACATACAGGACGAAAGTGTCAGCACTTGACATTTTCTTCTTTTCCTGCAAGTGCTTATTAACACAGTAATCAAAATATTCACTCTTTCACGAGGGTATAACTCATCGGGTTTAAATGTACACTTGTATACAAACACTTTACTTCTTTTTGTTTATAAATGGCCCAACACAAACACTTCATCTTTTGGGATTAAACGAGTTATAGACGGCGATAATTGACCCGACAGAGCAAAGCTAACTGTACACAAAGGTCGAAGAGTTTATTTTTCAATTTTGTAGCCTTAGCAAGTTTCGGATTTTTTCGTCGTTAGTTTCCGTAAACGCATGAACCGTGACAGTTCTTTTACATTGATCCTTCGCTTTTTACTCCATATCTTGTTTGCTTTAAAGAAGGAAAATTATGATAAAATAACGTGTTTCTTTTGTATTTTATTATTATTATTTTTCATTTCCTTTGTATCATGATTTCCTCTTTTTTTTTCATTTAATGCACTCCAAGTCCACTCATTTCACAGTTGTTGCGGAGTTTGGTCATAATTTTAATAATCACTTCCCTTATCACATAGCACATAATCTTTATTTCCTCCAAAATAATGAAGATTTACACAGAAAATTATAACAAATCAAACATAACTGTGTGAATTATGAAGAAATGTGAAGAATATATGTGACTAGTCACGCTTAAAGGAACCTTCCAGGTAGTGCGTTGAGTATCGACACGGGTCCGTATATTAGGATCGACACGTTTCGCCGTAAGGTAATTTTCTTGATAATCACAGTTTCTTTTTACTATATACGAAGTATTCTGTTCGTTTTCCTAATCTGTCCACATGTCAATGCTGGTCTATAATTCAAACATAGGTTCTACTGACAACCCACACGGTACCTGTTAGCATGACGAGTCACATGACGAGTCACATACGTGTTGCGCCATATGAAAATATAGTTTTATCTGAAACTTTCAGCATCTGTCAATCTACTTAGGTCAAAGTTTTCATTAAAGATGAATCACGACGGGGAATCACGTGACAAAACATTTGTGACACTTTTTCATGAGTATGTTTTCATAAAAGTTTCAAAGGATCTAAAAGAATCAAGGAAACAAGGCGGTTATTTGCTTGATGTTGTTGGTCTTTTAAACACGACACTATAATAAAGTTATTGATGGGCAAACATAGTTATCAACATCTTTATATGGGCTGACAGCGATGACACGACAGACACTGCTAGTGAAGGAGAAGACATGTAGATATACATGTATTTCATAGTAAAGATGTAAATGTTGATTATCAGTAATTTTCCTTTTCTTGTCGTGTTTCTGTGCTATATTTATATGCATTTGTCTTTGTGCCTTTTGAAAGCTATATATAGTCTTTTTCATAAATGCAACGACTGTGAGTCATAATAGATAACATTATTGGAGCAGATAAGTCCATGTGGATGTAGCCCTACGTTGGACCAGAATTAAATTCTTGTCGTTTTGATAGTAGGTTTTACGTGTATAAATTGGAATTAATTAATAAACTTCATTATTAAAAATATACGGGTTTATTAAACTTTAAAAAAAATGTACATCTATAACACATTAAAAAGTACAAAGTATTCACTAAAAGTAACCACAAAATATAATAAATGTATAACAAGAATATTTGAAAAGGAGAAAATATAGTTGAAAAGAAGCCAGTATAAAAAGGTCACTATCGGGTTTCGAACTCGAATTTTCAAATTGATATTTTCATGTCCGTAGTGTCTACCCTATTGCGCTATCGGAGCCGTCGTTTCTACTAGAGTGTCCAATAGCGAATCATCTATAAATAGAAAAGCATGTAGAGTTCGACAACTCACGATAACTTCC
Organism: Fragum sueziense; assembly: GCA_963680895.1. Lineage (NCBI taxonomy): Eukaryota > Metazoa > Mollusca > Bivalvia > Cardiida > Cardiidae > Fragum > Fragum sueziense. Next base: position 59,364,704 of record OY804593.1, read on the forward strand.
GAAACACCTATCTCCCCTGCGCCAAAAGTCTGTTGACCTTTCCGCATGGCTAACTCTGCCGGGTCAATTATCGCCGTCTATAGGACATTAATTCTCTCGTATAGCTCACGATAAATGGTTTGGTAAATGTTAAAACTATGTATTTGTTTTTTAGTGTTTGTATACAAGTGTACTTTTATAGCCGATGAGTTATATAGTAGGCCTACATGTTTACAATTTTACATACGCAAACTGTGGAAAAAACATCCATAGCCTTATGACAAATTTCGCAAGTGTTGTTTGGAACCCTGCAGGTGTGAGACACATGTAAGATTAACCCTTTCCCAAACAAGACCTGGTTTTGACGTACCTAAAGAAAAGGCTTTGGAAAACATTGAAACAAAAGAAGAAACTGCTGAAAACCATCAGTTTCTCCTTTTGTCTCAATATTTTCTGTGCCGCATTTTACACAAATTCTATCTTTAATAACATCCAATTTGTCATTCAAGGCAGTTTTTTAAAGTGACATTTCAGAATTTTTTGTCATAAATTTTACTTTTATTTTTATCTGAAAGAGCATATTTCCTTATGAAAATTCTGAAAATTTCAAGCCAAAATATTGCGCCGTTTAAGTGAAATCTATTTTTTTGTGTTAAAATTGAACAAATTGTTGTGGACAACAGTTCGGATTTATATGCAATTTATCGATTATGTCTCAACTTTAAATGCGTGTTTCTCGCTTATTGGCAACAACTTAAAAAAACTAATAGTATTTATACTCATTAGAATAACCAATCATGGCATCAAGACATACTTTAAAAAATTGAAATTGGAATGAAATGTCCCTTTAAGTGGATCACCCTTTGTCGTTTGGGAATGGGCTGAACTCGTTACATGCAAAATTACAGTTTGGTGTTGTGTTGTTAACTTCTAAAGGTAAGAATGATAAATATAGTGGTCCGCGATCTAATGATTCCCACCAAACAAAAAATACCATAACCATGTACTAATTATACATTAAACTGTTTAAAACGAAATCATTTGGTTATACATGTAATCAGGATTTAAATGTTGATGAGATTGGCGTCTCCATAATAATACTTTTTTTAGGTTAAAAGTTTATTATAAACATCAGTTTATCAGGGGACCACTATATGTGCCATGATATCGTTACCGACCTGTAGTGCCCTATAATTGATGGGCGTATGAAAATTCATGATATTGTATGCATTATAAAGAAACATATTTTTTTAAACGATTTATGAGACAATAACCAAAATCGTTAATTTTCTAAAAGTTGACCTTTAAATCTGTATATTGACGTCAAAAGTGGGTTGATGTTACACATTTCAGTGCGATACAGTGGAGAATGGGGCTTAATTTGTCCAGATGACTGGGCTAACACAGCCGTGCAAAATGCTGCTGTCGCTTGTAATTCAGTTGGATTCAACAGGTAATCGTTGCTTTCCAACAAAAACCAGGTAACTGCATCTTAAATCAAGCTACAGTTACGAGGTTTTTGTTGAAAAGCGACGTAATACATGTGATCTGTCACGCGTTAATGGCTCTCCCAGGACGTCCCTATATCTAAACTATGAAGTAAAACAGAAAGGAACGAGCGTCGCTTATTTAACGTAAGACGTTGATAATTTTGCGGGAAAAGAGACAATTATTTATTTTGAAGGGCCAAATCGAGGATTTTTGAGTGCATAGTCGGTCCGATAGCCCACGTGAATCTTCCGAATAATGACCGGTTTTTCACGATATCAGCCCGGTTTCTTCTCGTTATTCAATGCTGATAACGGCCCGAAAACACACAGTTAATGCAATGATATGCGTTTTTGTACGTTTTTTGTTGTTGTATTTTTTTTCATATTTATCATGCCATTTTTACCAAAATAATTATCGGCCGATTTCAATTCTGTCTACCCTATCAGAAATTCGAACATATTTCTTATCAACGTGCTGCTTTTCTCAATAGAAAAAAAATGTACTAAGCATGCCTTTCATACTACAATCTGTTAACATCAATTAATAAAAGATAATGATTGAAAAAAAAGTGATGAGAGATGCTTTCGAACCCATAACTTAACATACGTGAGTACCACAACCAGTCGCTCTTACCACTTGACTACATTGTATTTACGATGATACAAGCGGAGAGGGTAAAATGTAACAAGACTAATTGGTGATGCAAGTGTCATGTTCAGCGCCGAATTGATTTGCCAGAATGTAGGCTTTTGATCAAATCAGCTAAAAATATTTTTAAGTGAAAAAAAAAAAAAAAAAAAAAAAAAAAAAAAAAAAACTAGCAATTAATAAAGTTGAAAAGTTTGAGAAACCCATCTGTTCCACCAGCAATATACCAACCTGATCAGGTTGTTACACATGGTTGATTGTTCTCTAGATTACATGTAATATTGTCAATGATTTTGATCGTGTATGGGTGGCTTTACATGTTGAGCATTATGTTTTGATAAAGCGTCGGACTTGTTATGCAAGCTCGTAACTTCGACTTGAATCAAGCCGTAATTACGAGATTTTATGACAGCACCTACGAAATACTATAATTGTTTGTCCGAAATTACGTCAATGTTAACAAGACATAATATTTTCCTTTTTCAGCGGCGGGCAGCTAGTGAACATGCCATCTGCGCGACCACAAGACACCGCCTACCACCTATTCGACGCATGGTGTGAGGGAACAGAACAGCATCTAGCACAGTGTCCCCATGAAGATGTGAACGGGAAAGCTTGCTCGGGATATCCACTCTACATTCGCTGCAAAATTGATTAACTATTTCTTTAACTAAAAAAATCCAGTCCAAATTAAAGGTTGTTTCAAGCGACAATTCGTCAGAAAAGGGAACTTTGTTAAACTATTGCAGAGAAAACATTAGGGGGAATGGTAGCTGCGATATCGTAGCCACAGACTTGATGGTGGGCTTATGTTTGGTTTATTAGAAACCCAGTTCAATATTTAATAAAAAAGTCGTCTACTTTATTGTAACTAGGGGAATGGAGGCGAAAATGATGGCAGTCAATTCTTTTTTCTACTTCAGTGTTTCCATCGTCTATTCTTACGTGGGACATTTCAAAACACAATACCGATAAGTTGCTTAAAAGGTCTAGAAAACAGTGAATGATATGAGAAGTAAGAATACAAGAGTGCCTGTTTTATTTCATTTTTTCATGTTTTTACACCAGCCTTAAATGTAACGCAACACAATAAAATGCTTGTTGTCCCCATTTTTCCCAAAACAAAAAGACGTCGAAGCAAAGTGTTTGTATTGGTATAATTAAATGAAAACATATTGTCATAGGTCACGATAAATGACCTGACAGAACATAATCATAGCTAGATATAGCTATTATAGCTTGATATGCTATGATAGGTAATTTACCGTTGGCTAAAAGTAGTCATTGTTATTTTTTCACCGGTATTACACTGATCGTCACACACATCATTGACCTTTTTAACCCTTTCCCAAACAAGACCTGGTTTTGACGTCCCTAATAGGAAATGCTTGGGAAAACATTGAAACAAAAGAAGAAACTGCTGATAACCAGCAGTTTCTCCTTTTGTCTCAATATTTTCTGAGTTATATTGTACACAAACCCCTTCCTTTTTAACATCAATTTAGTTGTCTTTAGCAGCTTTCAAACTGGTCCACCATAGAATTTTGCCGTTTGGGAAAGGGTTAAATGAGCAGGCAGCTGGAAATGTTCGCACAGACTTGACTATATAACCTTCAAGTTGTCTAAATCAATATGTTAATTAGTTTCAATAGCATATTAAGGTAAGTTTTGACTTGGGGGTACTTTTTATCCGCGCAATGTTTTTTTTATTTGTTCATATGCTGTAAAGTAACATTTCCTGAACAAAATAAAAATAATAATAATAATAATAATAATAATAATAATAATAATAATAATAAATAAAAAAAAAAAAAAAAAAAAAAACAGGATAAGTTTCCCGACTCATTTTCGTGTCAAGGTTATCTACCCTTGACTAGTAATGAACATTTTCGCAAAATTACCTTTTTTTTGAAGTCATATTGCAAGTTATTCTGAATGGATAATTTCAAATATCATATCAATTTAGAGACTTAACATATGCACAAATGTGATGAAATGATTGAAAGAAATATTTTAAAACCATTTTCTGGAAACTATTCTAGGAAAAAATTGAAAAATGACATTTTTTAAGAAAATTTTACATTTTTAGTCCGGCAGATTCTCAGTTTGACCCGGAAGTGAGGTATAAAGCTTTTTTCTCGACTGATTCTTGTTGCTAAGATGTTAGCATTAAAGAATCGGACTACTGACATCCTGTCATCATTGAGCATTTCGAGAAATTCAAGATGGCGTCCAATATGGCCACCATCTATCTGTGTAGATCCGCCAAATTGGCTTTAAAATGCAACATTTTGCTGAAAATGAGGTCAATAAGTATTTTGCTGCAAATCTTAACCAGGTTAATTGGTAAATATTGACTGAAATTGCCTAGTAATTAAGTTACCGAGATCACGATCCCCTTCTATCACAAACATTTCAAATATGGCCACCAAAATGGCTGTCAAAATGAAATATTTGTCAGAAAATATGGACAGTATTAAAGGGGGTGTCTCAAATCTGCCCACGCATGAATTTTCTTTTAATTCTGCATGGTGATAAAGGACCATATACAAGCTATGAAAATGCATTTAGTTTCTTAGATAATCCAAACTGGATTCCAAAAAGCCACCTTGACTTATTCTCACTATGACATGAAACATGGTCCCTTTTTCATGTGTCGCAAAACTTTAGTTTTGTGTATTTTCAAGATCTGTCAATTGAATTTGATCCGAGACACATAAGGCATTCCATTCATACCAGAAAAGGTATTTGAGGAAATTATTATGAATGTTTTTTATTGAATTAATCATGAAAAAATGCATATTTTTCAGCAAAATTTTGGAAAAGAGTAAAATTGAATTCCAAAGTTAAGTATGTTGGAGTCTTTGTCAAGATTCCATATCATCACAAAAACATGCTACATATTTCCTCTTACTTTGAGCCAAATTATATAGAAATCCAAAACCGGTAACAATGTCATATAATACATACATGTACTATTGATGAAGGTGATGTTTTGGTCCAAAACGTGTATTCAGTAAAAAATTGATTGTGCTCCTAAAAACATTTTTATATTCAGTAAAATCAACTGTAGCATACAGTACAAACCTACAGCAATATTCATGCCCAGAAAACTCATTGGAAAAAGCATAGAATTAATATAGATATTACTTATATTTACAAAATTACATGTATGGAAGCCAATATAGGCATACATATACACATTGCAAGTTTTTTTTTTACTATTTGGTCACATTGTCTATGCACCATTTTTAGTGAGACTATGACATGCAATAAATGTCAAGCCAAATGTTATGACATTGAAAAGACGCTTAGAACCGGTACGGTAAAGCATCAAAAGGTGCCCTTCCGGGTAACCAATACATAACCAAATATTTTTGCTCTAAGCGCCCCTAATGAACTAACATGATATGGAAGGCCCCCTATGATTCAGTAAAAGACTGTTACAGCATTATGTCTTTTCAGTTACACAGTTGAAAATGTGCTTGTTTATTTCAAAACGTGGCCCTATTGGGATAAAACAGGGTGCAATTATTTTCTCAAATTATTTTTCTGACCATAGCTTAACCTGTATTGATGCACATTTTATACACATTTCAATGATGTCATATGATTAACATGTTGTTTAGCCATCAATAGCCCTTAAAAGTCACATGGGAGCTGGATTATCTGTTTCTTATCGTCGGTGCTATGACAAAATGGCGTAATAGAAATTTTGCTCGAAAACCATTTTTTTCAGGAGAGCCAAAAACGTTTTTGCCGTTTTAAAAAATGTTAAAAAATATGCCGGCAAAATTGCGTAGCTCAATATTACTCTCGTGTAAATTTTTCTACGTATAACGCATTTTTGTCAGCTAAATCGAGTTACGCAATTTTGTCACATGATAATTGAAAGGTTTCTAATAGGTATAGAAAAACGCCGTTTTGACAGGATATGCGCTCCTACATACTTAGTAGAAAGCATTTATAAAAAAACTAGACAGCCCTGGCGGTCTGGAAGCGCTCCACAGGCCTGATTGTTTGTCTTGTTGAATGCAATTTCAAAGGTTCAGGCTGAACAAACAAGCAATCTGAAAATTTCAAGCAAGTAAGATCTTATGGTCAGTAAAATTCTGTGAAAGTAATTGTATTAATTAATTAATATTAATGGTTGTTAAAGTGAAAATAAAGCCGAAAATGGCAATTTTGTCAATTTCAAGGGCACATATCACTCATGACATAAAGTTAAGATCAAGCTGAAAATTATACCAAGGCAAGATCTTATAGTTACCAACATTCTTTACAAGTTTTGTCTTGATAAGTCAATATTTTTAGTTGCAAGAGTGAATACAAGTCAAAATAGAGCCGAAAATGGCAATTTTGTTAATTTCAAGGGCACATAACTCATGATGTAAAATTCAAATCAAGCTGAAAATTACACCAATGCAAGATCTTAATATAGTCACCAACATTCTGTACAAGTTTTGTCTTGTTTAGTCAATGTATGTAGTTGCTAGAGTGAGAATAAAGTCAAAATAGAGCCGAAAATGGCATTTTTGTCAATTTCAAGGGCATGTAACTCATGATGTAAAATTCAGATCAAGCTGAAAATTATACTAAGGTAAGATCTTATGGTCACCAACATTCTGTACAAGTTTTGTCTTGATTGGTCAATATTTGTAGTTGCTAGAGCGAAAACAAAGTCAAAATAATGCTGAAAATGGCAATTTTGTCAATTTCAAGGGCATATAACTCATGATGTAAGATTCAGATCTAGCTGAAAATTACACCCAAGCAAGATCTTATTGTCATCATAATTCTGTCCAAATTTTGTGTTGATTGGTTAATATTTGTAGTCACTGAAGTGAAAACAAAGTCAAAATAGATCCAAAAATGGCAATTTTGTCAATTTCAAGGGCACATAACTCATGATGTAAAATTCAGATCAGGCTGAAAATTATACCCAGGCAAGATCTTATAGTTCTCATCATTCTGTCCAAGTTTTGTCTTGATTGGTCAATATTTGTAGTTGCTAGAGTGAAAATAAAGACAAAATGGCCATTTTTGACATTCAAGGGCAGATAACTCCAGACTTTTCACTTCAATCAGAATTCTTTGAAGGAATCTGAGAGAGGGTCACCCAAGGATCATTCCTATGAAGTTTGGTTGAAATCCAGCTGGTAGTTTTTGAGAAGAAGATTTTTAAAGGAAAAGTTTACGGACGGACGCACGGACGGACGGACGCACGACGGACACAGCGCCATGACAATAGCCCGCTGGCCTGTCGGCCAGTGGAGCTAAAAATTGACAAAATTGCGTAACTAATTTGTTACGCCATTTTGTCATAGCACCGACGTTATGCATCGCAACAATATTTTCACTTTTGCACGATTGTCAAATGCCATCAGAGAAATCGGTGCTTTTTCTTATTTGCTTTCTCATGTTTCAAAAGATCTATAATAGAGTAGGGCGCTATGTAACGAAATTGGGTCCCGTGTGCTTTTGATGATACAGGGTGCCAACATGCATTTTTGTAATCACATATGTTCCTGTTATCGATATCCGTTTCTTGACATTTCAGGAGAGGCGGTGTTTTCCCAGAATTCAGCCATTTTCAGGTTGCTTAAATATGTCACAAATTCAATGCAAATATTCTAGTTGATATAACTCCTACATTTATGAACGGATTTGGATCAAAATTTCACAGAATGTTCCTAGTTACCTGATCATGTACATTCTGTTGATGTTTTTACCATTTTATGCTGCGTCATGGCAAAAGAGGACTTGATGCAAAACCGTTCTTTGACACAATTCCTTAGAAATTTATTGGCGGATTTTGAAAATATAAATACGAAAAGTGTTTCTATCCACATGATCATGTGTATATTGTCACGTGTTGTTGTCATTTAATCCTTCATCAAAGAAAAATGGGACTTAATTAAAAAAGCTGGCATATTGATCGATTTATTCCCGCCACCATTACTTGTGTTTTAATGTAATAGAAATAACAACATTGTGATATGTTGTGGTAAAGAATAGAGAAAACAAATCATAATCAACAGAAATACCCGATACTCCACTAAGTCGCACATGGACAGTTTGCAAAACCAACATGTAGCACGAGTATGGATAATCGATTGATTTCAGGGGACATCTCTCAACCTTGTGTAAATGCGTTATGAATAAAAGTATTGTGTTCAAAATTTCGAGTCGATATCATGAAAATTAAGAGAGATATTGAGAAATAGAATTTGTATACTTTCTTTTGTCTCTACATGTAAACCTATCTATTAGACTTCAGAAGCAAAATTACAGCAACTTCATTGATGTAATAGCAATAACCATGTTACCATTTTGGGTGGTTTTATTGCAAATATGCTTCACACAAATGAAACACAGTTTTGGGGCACGATGACAATGGCTTCTCTCAATTTGTACAGGTCATCTGTCAAATCTATTGTAGTCCAAGTACAAAACAAGCTTACTAAGCCCAAAGAGGACATAGGACAGTTTGCATGGCTACTGATAATGGCGAATTCTCGGAAGGAAATCAGCCAAGAAAATGGCCTCAGTAACTATGAACTTTCAGTCGACCCAAGAGAACTGTTTGACGCTGATGGTTCACGTCATCGTTGTTCGAAAAAGTCTCAGTTAATGGCGATTCTGAGAGAGACGATTACCTCTGATCATTTCGAGCCTGTATTTGGTCCAAGGAACATGGGAGTTGCGGTAATAGATGCGATGAACTTAGTGCAGGCACTTCATAAACCCCAAAGCATCAAAACAGGTTGACAAGTGGGCGACCATTTTGTATCTGTACTTGAGTTAACGTATGAAGGCTATTCCGAAGTGCATCTGATCTTCGATCGCTATGATCGACCATCTTCTTTGAAAACAGTAACACGCCTGAAACGACTTGGCAAGAAACAAGCGGTATCGTATCACATCACAGACAGTACACCGCTCGAAAATGTGTCGATGGCAACTCTTCTCTACTCGTCTTCTACTAAAGACGAGCTCACTGTTTACCTAGCAGAGGTCATCACAAAACTCAAAGAAAGCAAACCGTAACATTGTACGTTCAACGAGAGGAGATATGTCATATCTTTCCACTTCACAAGAAGAGGTCGATACAAAGATTCTGCTCCATGCAACTGACTGCTTCAAATGTTGCTTCATTTTCATTGATATTTATTCTTCGCCAGACACAGGTGTATTTGTGTTATGCTTGATGCGAATTTCAAACTGTTTACCTGGAGACACCGTGTTTGTTTCAGGAAAAGGCGAGACAAAATGCATTGTACGTTTGAAAGCAGTAGTTGATGCCATAGGAAATAACGCAGCCGAAGCTTTACCAGCCGCGCATGCCTTTTCGGGCGCTGATTACACAGGGTCCTTCACTGGAAAGGTGAAAATCTGTTTTGGAAGTCATTTGAACAGGCAAACAATGATACGGAAGCTTTTAAAGCGGGACATGTAATAACTGGCATAACATTAGCGTCTCTTAAAATGTTTGTCTGCCAGTTGCATCAGCCTGGAACAGAGATCACGGAACTGGGAGCTCCTCGGTGGTCGCTATTTCGTTGGAAGGAATACGAATCTGAGCGATTGCCACCTACAAATACGGTATTTGAGGAAACTGTTAAGCGCGCAGCGTTCCAATGCATAATTTGGAACTTTGACGTGGTCCCTTGTCCTCCCATTCCAGATCCTGAAATCTTTGGTTGGACAAAGGATCGGGGTGTATCCCAGCCGGTTATGACGACCTTGTTGCCAGCACCACTGGCACTTCTTGAACTGGTAAAGTGTGGTTGCACAAAATCTATAAGTGGATCAAGAAAGTTCATGTGCACATCAATCAACATGGATTGCACTGAATTGTGCGCGTGTGGAGCAGATGAGTCTACTTGTCAAAACAGAGCAGATACCGCCAATTAATTTCGCTCATTTTTATACGCCCGAAGGGTCTATTATGTTATGGCCCCGGTCGTCCGTCCGTTAGCAATTTCTTATGTGGACCACTCCTCCTACTTTTGATTGGAATCTGATCAAACTTGCCACAATGATTCTCCATTGTGTCTAGTTGTGCACATCGTTTACGGAATTCAGATATCTCTTTTCGTTCTTGAATTATCTGCCATTGAATAAAAAAATGGCAAATTTTACTGACGAGCCCCTCTCGGGCGTATATTCGCCGCTCTGCGACGCTCTTGTTAGGATTAGGTGATATAACTAATATTGAATTTTATCTAATTTTATCCAGTTTTTACATTCTTTTACGGCGTTTTATATGTTTTGAAAGAGTTTAATTATTCTACACAGTTTAGAAGCCTTTCATAAACATGTGTGAAAGATATAATTGGCATACTTCCGATAACGTCAAAATTGGGAATCTAAGAAATTTTTTATATAAACAAACTGTAAGCTTCCCATATTTCTCAGAAATGTATACGGGTATACGTTTCATAAAACATACTAGACCATAAATACCGGTATATCAATTTCAAAGGTAGGGCACACAAGAAAGGGCAAAATATACCAACGTCAACAACAATTTTAATGAATTTATACCTATCCCTATCTACTTGTGTACATTAAATGTTTTCTGTGGTAAACATATTTGCTTTAGATCGGATAGTATTGAATAAAATTAATTTCTATGCGTATTCATTGAAAAGAATACTAAAGTGACGTCACCAGTTTTCAATTAAGTTTATTGTGCGTACTCACGGTGGCATAAAATCATTTTTAATATTTTTTACAATTGTTCAATGAGTGATTGTAAACAAAATCTGTTTATATACCAAAAAATACCTACGTTTACTTGTTTTATTAACAACGTTTAAATTGGGTCGTTACGTCAGAAATGGCGTTTAAGGTTAAACACAGTACACAAAATACGTTTTTCTACGTTAAGATAAATGCACTATGAACAAATGAAAGTATATTTATCAAACTTTTTATCATTTACGTCTTTTAATTTTCAAAAGTCCTTTTTCCAGACGTCATTTTTAACGTAACGTCCCATAGATCTCCCGCAAGAAAACGGATGTCAAGATGTTGTTTCTCCATCTTCGGTGTATGGACTTCGTAATGGACAATGTTGGCAAGCTGTATCATCAAAAGCACACGGAATTACATAGCGCCCTACTCTATAAATAACTCTTGCTGTTAGCTTTCATGAATCACGGCTGACTTGAATTATTTAAAAAAAAAAAATCATAGAAAATTTCCTCTCTTTTGTGTAAAGTAGGTACACCTGGGACAAGATCTAATGTGACCCTGGACAAAAATATTGTGACCCCCTTTGCAAACTTACATACAAAATTTAAAACCTCATGACTGTGCAAAGCTTTACAAAAAGAGCTTATTTTTATTATATGAAATGTTTCCCCTTTTATGCTGCCACAGCAACAAAAGTTTATGACAAAAAGAAATTCTAATACACAGAGTTGTACTCCTTTAACCCAAGGATACTTTTTATCAAGTTTCAAAAAGATTTACATATTAGATTGGGAGAAAAAAGAATTTTTGAGAAAATGCCAACAGACAGACAGACACACGGACAGATGACAGGAAATAACCGAAAAAATGTCTTGCATCTTGATTTATCCTCAGGTAAACTAAAATAACCAAAAAATAAACAAAACATTTGAAAAAATTCATTTTTAAAAAATCTTAATTTTGTCCATTCTTGGAAATGTGCACTATTCAGGGGGAAATTCCAAAAGCAACATTTTACCGGTTTTATTTTTTCCTCGATATTTCACGATAATCATCAGTATATTTGTGCGCAACTTTTACATGATTTTCAAATCTTGACAAAAACTGGAACAAAGAAAATTTTTGAACAGAATTTGCTTAAAATGTTTAAAAACAATGAATTTTTGGGTTACCCCCTTACATCAGTTGATATAAAAGAATTTTTTGTACATAATTATATATATTTTTGTTTTATACAGGATCACGGACTACTGGGCATTATTTTTAGAATAAATTACGCGATGAAACTAACAACCAGAACGCTTGCACACTGTTTTAATCAGGGTACCCTCTTTTTTCATGGTGAAAACTTAAAATTCCGAGAAAATTGTTTTCTTGAATGTGCGATTTGAAACATTTCATGAATATGAACCGTTATCTAGTGTAATAACTTCACGCCAAATTTCATTTAATTCCGAGCGTGGGCAGACTCCCATGTTATTTTTCCTATTCGTGAGACACCCCCTTTTGCTTCAAATTCAGACCAGTTTAATTGGAAAAAATGTTTGCTAGAATTTCCGAAATGGTAAATGACAGAGGTCCTGCTACACAGTGTTTGGAAAATATTAAGAATAATTCGAAGATGGCTGCCAAAGTGGCTATGAAAATACAATATTTGACCAAAATTAAGGTAAATATATATATATTGCTGCGTATTTAGAGCAACTTGATTTGCGAATATTTGCTAGATTTGCCTAATTAGTAAATTACAGATGACATAATGCGTTAGTCTTGGAAAAATATCACAAACAGTTCTACCATAGCCGCCAGAGTGGCAGTCTAATGGATATATTTGTCTAAAATATGGTCAGTATATGCATTTTGCTGCAAAATGTAGACCAATTTAATTGACAAATATTTTCTGGATTTGCCTTATTATAAGTATATCATATAGATAATGATACGCTGGCTATTGAATTAGTCAATGGTATTTCCAAAATTGTAGTCAAATGGCTGCCAAAATATGATATTTAGCTAAAAAAAAAGAAGCGAGTGTGTTTTTTATTTAAAATTTTTCCTTCTTTTTTCTAAATAAAATCACTATATTGACCAGCATATTCTATTAAAGATTGATATTATCATTTTCCTTTCTTGTTTTACTTTAGGTGACAGCAAAATTGTTGGTTTGTACAATTGTGTTTCAAAGTCGATAAAAGAGCTCATTTCAAGAAATATTTCGTTAAACCTGTCTCAAATATGTTCTTCACTTTCAACTCTTATTTTGAAAACAGCCAAGTTTGTGTGTTATTCTTTGATCAAGTCCTATGGTTTGCACAACTGCATGAATGCACAAACCGAAGATCTTACATGTGACCACGGAGCCTATTTACAGTTTCATTAGCAAACGCAAAATAGCACATAAATATTAACCAGGAACTAGAAAGTGTCCATGCGTAAGTACAACATGATCAGGATACTAGGCTGCTTTTAAGAATTGTTACAGATTGTGAAAGACTGGGCTATATGATGTCTGGTCTCTTGCCATACCCCGTCACATATGTCGATGCTCCTGACATTAAATGTGTCAACTTCTAGCAGAAGAACCATTAAATGTATTCGAAAAGTTTTACATTGCATTAGGCAAAAACGCACAATAAGTAAAACCAAACATCAAACATAATTTTCAGATCAGGCATAATAAGAGCCATGTCACACTGCAGTTAATTCCCCCTCCAAATTGATTTCCTATTTAAATTGTTTTTTTATAAACTAAGTACTTCATATACTGAATAAAAAGAATATTTCGCAAAGGAGTGCCGGTTTTGAAATGATACCATTAGATAACACAAATATCCACGTGGATATCTACATTCTATAATTAGAGAAACTTTCTTTTTTTTGTTCAGTATATTGTACATTTTCCAGTGGGGAACGATTTCATCTAGAAAACTATGACGCAAGTTCGGACAAGCAACAATATTTCGTAGGTGTTGTTATAAAATCTCGTAAGTACGGCTTGATTCAAGCCGTAGTTACAAGATTTGATAATAATGCCGCCGGTTTATCAAAACATAAAAGTGAACATCGACCAGCACATAATTAATTGCCATTTCGACGTCTGATAAGTGTCCGTTCCTTAAAATTTTCATGGACTTCCCGGGTGGTTCCTTTTAGCATAACAGGTCACATTTTACTAATTTACCCCAGCCTTCACATTGACGATTCGCACAATATAGATTTTTTTTATCAAACGTCAAAAGGACATTATGGCAATATAGAATTTAAATCCTAGGTAGACAGAGAAAAGAGGGTGAGATGAAAGAGAGACGGACATACAGAGGGTACATGCACGGATCCAGAGGGGGGGTCAGCGGGTCATGACCCCCCCCCCCCTGGAATTTGGCGAAAAAAGAGATAATCAAAAAGATTACTGGTTATATCCCAAATAAGCTCTGTCATTCGTCCCTGTGTGCTACGATAAACCGTTGTTAAATTTAGTCATTCATGGTATGACCTATATCTGCATGCACGGAACCAGAGGGGGGAGGTCAGGAGGCCCAGACCCCCCTCTGGAATTTGGCGAAAAAGGGGTTAAATATCGGATGACACCCCCCTGGGAAAAATTCCTGGATCCGTGCTTGGGGTATCACACGGAAATATATACATAAGAGAAATACATGTAAGGACTCATAGATTTAATAATGCTATACACGTGTATTATACCTTTTGGTAACTTCGGTCGTATTCAAACAATCGATCACCCACACGCCAGCTGAACAATAAAAGAACGCTTCTTATTTGCACATCAAAATAAAGATTTCACGGATGGAAAATTTTGGAGCGCGTAAAATTACACCGACTATGGAAACGAACCATGCAAGACAATTATATATACACTAGTATTTTATAGGTATTTACAACAGTCTTCCATCAACCCATGTCCAAAAATACACGTGAATGGAAACTTTTACGCTCGTGTAATACACGGTTGACTGCGTTCCTAACAAAAAAAAAAAAAAAAAAAAAAAAAAAGGCCTAAACATTGTGACAAAAGAGGAAATATTTATAACCAGCATTTCCTCCATTTGCATCAATATTTTCTATGCTTTATTTCACACTAATCCAATATTTTGTCAACATCAATTCTGTGGTAAACAGCTACTTTTGAATTGAAATTTACGCTTTGGAAAAGGGTTAAGATAATTTAAATGCGCATTTAGATTGGCTCTGCTTGAAGAGACTTAATCCTTCATTCAGTTGAGTAACTTAAAATGTTGACCACTGGGGTACGTCTCACAGTTTTCAATTGCTCGATTAACGTGTTCAGAAAAAACGGGAATTTCCAAACTTTAATCATGTCAACAATGAACGAACTACCCATACAGTGGATTGTGACATTGCTCGGAAAAAGTTCAGTTTTTCTTGTACAGTAGTGTCGCTTTTTTCGTTTTTCCCCCTAATAATACACATCTCTCACGACTCAGAGTTACACAAAGGTTCTGTCATACAGAAGTCTATGTCCACACACGAAAATAAAACTAGTTGAAACAGTAAAGTGTGATTTTTGATTGATTCTTTAAAACATTTCTCGCTTAAAATGATGAGCACAGCACATCGTGAAGATTGTCGGCACAATTTTTGGTAATCTAAAGATTAACAAGTTCATTTAAGAATCAAAAGTGGTAAAGCAATATATTTACTCAAATATAAATGAGTACGAACGTGCAAAATTGAGTATAAATGTGACAAATCTTCCTTTGTTTACAGCATCTATTTCTTGCAGGTTTGTTATGTCCGCCATTTTTGCTCGAAAAAAATAGGTGCCGCTGGTCAGGCTCCCATAGCGTGAATAATTGGTTTTTAAATGTTTCTTGAAACGTTCAACCGTTTCACATGATTTTAAACTGGCTGGAAGGTTATTCCAAAGTTTCGGTCCTATTGTTCCGAAGCTCCTGTCACTGAACGTCTTTCTGTTATTAAAGGGAACTTGATAACATTATGACCTACATATATTACAATCATGATATTGTCGTCTGCAACATCATTGAATCTAGACAAATCTACAATTTAGCCATCTTGGCTTCAGACATGGTCAAATGAAAACGTGAACCCAATCGACCTTGACCCTACATACACGTACCAGTAATTTGTACTAATAGCGAAAGAAAAAAAGCATGACAGAAAAGTTATTGTAAGACCTGGCGTCCACTAGGACGCCGAAGGCATGCGGAATCAAATAATCTTATTTCGGCATATCTTCCGCGACGAAACTATCAATTTTTAACCGTTTTTAACCTGTCCATGAACTTACCGCATTCATACCTAGTATTGTCCGCGTATACAATCCGTGGTGATGCCGAATAAACGGTGACATATTCCAGACGACGCAGACTAGTTTAGGATTGCATCCGGAAAGGTTTCGGAAATCCAGATCAAACACGCACGGGTTGGTTGTTAAATGAAATGCCAATGTTACACGTGTTTTTATTCGTTTTCATTTGATGGAGTTTCATCGTGGACATCGATGTATACAGATTGCTTTGCAATTGAATATTATCTTCCGATGAGGATGTCACGTACGTTAACAATTAAAAACGTCGACTACGCCATATAGATGATGGATTTAGCCATGGCTTACAATTGAAAGACGGCTTTAGTTCGGGCAATATGAAACCCTTACGATTGAAGACGTTTCCGAGAATAAAATTGTAGAAAACATATAGACTCATATTGGTTACGGCATTTGTTTCTTTCCTTGTACTATTGTTTCTAAGCAGTATTAAACACATCGCAGATTTTCGTTTGTTTTAAGTTTTATTTTATAGCTCTATGTTAATTTTAAATAACATTAATATTATCGTTATTTTTTCTGAATGCCCCTTGTACTATGCATGTTTATATTTCGTCGGTGTAAATGCAAAACCTCGTATGTCGATTCTTGCGATTTTCAAAGTACAAACTTGTGTACCCAGTTACATACACATCTTGCAGGTTTTAAACTATTTTTACTGATCAGTATTGATGACAAATCATTTGTGAACAATGTGTCCAAATTTCATGGAGAACATTTAAGTTTGGGAAAAGTTATTACACCCCCCTTTTGAAATTTTCCAAAAACGAGATACGAGGTTTTGCATTTACAACGACGATATGATATTCTGTAACCATGGAACATATTTAGACGAATTCAGTTGATGTTTCTTTCCTCAAACCAACTTTGACTTGGAACCAACTATCTTTTTGACACTACTATGCAAAAAAGCAAACATTAAATAAGCCAAATGCAAAGCGTTGTAGTGTTGCCAGAATGAACAATCTCTGCAACGAGGTGGGAAATATTGAGCAAGAAAATGTTCGTAATCAGCATATTCTCCATTTTCTTCTATCATTTCGACACTTTTATATAATATATTTATTAATGATAATCGGCCACCGGTCTTTACAATAAACAATTACATTTACATGGTAACATACAGAGTGCAACCAAGTGAAATATTTTACCACAATAATTATATAAATTAGGAATATGTTAATAAGGAAAACAATTTTGTTGTAATTCATTGATTGTTGCATGTACTCTTATTTGGTGTCATAATCGAAAATCAACACACATTGTATGCATTCATTTATGTCTATGACATCAAATAATGACGTAATAGGTAATACTGTTGGTAGAATTTAAAGGCTTTGAATTAAAGCATTTCTTCTTCCAAATGCGTAAAATATAAAAGTTGTAAGATTGAAAAGATCTTTCTCGTTTTTTCTTGTAATTAGTATTTGAAATTTTCGTACTATTGGATTTGAAAAATATTTCTGATGTATGTATTTCTTTCTCATGTCGGAAAATAAAGGACACACAAGTAAAAAGTGATATGTGTCTTCTATCAAATTTTTACAATGAAAACATAATCTTCTATCAATTGGTGTTCCATTGAAGTGTCCTGATTGTATTACTAAATTTAATGAGCATGTTCTTAGGCTGGCAAAGACCTTGCGAAATTTGAATATTTTTATCGTATCTAAATACATTTCATACTCAATCTTAGTTTTATATCCAGAATAAAGCTTCAAATAAGAATTTGACGCAATTTTTTCATTCCATAATTGCATATACTGATCTTTCAGTCTCTGAAGGTACACAGAAATAAATAGTTTTTCGTTGTCAGCACGTTGATTTTCCCAAACGTAGCCAAATCCATTGCTAAACAAATCAAGATTTCACATCCGATACCCAATTTTTATGACCATGCGAATCGTAGACTTTTGACATATTATAACACATTTTAACGTAACGCTTGTCACCCATTTTCAATATATTCAACCAGTATTTAATTACTCGTTTGCTTGTATAAATATACAGAGGAAATCTACCACATTCAGCTAAAACAGTTAAATCAGCGGTAAAGCTAGGTACACACATAAATCTTTTGCATGCATATTTTTGGATTCGTTCTATACTGTCATATTGGTTCAAGCCCCAGATTTCACATCCGTAATAAACAATAGGTAAAATTTTAGTATCAATTAACTTGAAAAATGTTTTTCCATTCAGGGTGGATACACTGGAAAGGCTGCTGAATAGCATGTGGGTTGCTCGCTTGGCTTTAAGGACATTGCATTCAGCCATTTTATATAGGGATAACCTTTGAGTGAAAAGAACGCCTACATATTCAAACCCGTTAACGCATTCAATAGCTTGATTGGAATAATAAAACATATCAGAGCTTGCAGGCCTTCCGCCATTTATAGAAATTAATACTTTTTTTTATTTACATGTATGCGTTAAACGACGCATATTTTCTGGAAAGGATTTGGCTGGCTATCAAGCTAGTATTGTTTTTGGTATAAGATTAAAATGTAAAACAGTAAAATGAAGAAAATGCCTTTTCTTTTCTTCTATGTTTTTATACAAATAATGATAATAATAATTAAAAAAATGAATTCCGTATCATTTACTGTGTAGCCCTAAAAGAATGTGAGACAGTGAATAGATTTTTAAAAGATCGTTGGGTGTTCCCCGTGAGTTCAGTGAGTATACCGAAACCATTCTCATCGTCCCGAACTCGTGCCGAAACCCTTCCGTACCGTTAACCCGGATATTCCGTGAAATCAACCGAGTGACTGCAAGCTATCCGCGTGACTGAAGTAGTCCGGGTCAATCGCGAAAGCTTCCGGATAACATGACGATGTCCTTACGACAACGCAGACAAGTTGCCGATGATATATGGACAATCATTTCCGCGTCGAAGTTTTGCTCTCGATCAAAATTTCGACGCGGACAAAATTGATGGTCCGGAGGGCTACGAATCATGCGGAAGGTTTAGTGATAACATTAGGAAGACATTAGGAACGTGCTGAAGGTCTGCAGAACGTTGTTTTTTCTGTCCGAATACATTCGGCGTATTGTCCGTGCCCTAGTGGACGCTAGGTCTTATCAAGCAGCTGCTAAAATTTTGTCGCTGTCTTAAAAGTCCTTTTCTTTTGGACGAGTCTACGATTTTGTCGTCGGAGAAAATAAAATAGAGAAATACATGTTTAATGCCTGCTAGAAACGCATATTTCAGATGAAAGGCGCAATTTTGCACCCCTTTAATTGTTTCTGCAACTGGTCCTCTGAAGTTAATGACATTGACACAAAGTTAACGTATTCGAAAAATATGACGCAAGAAAAGCATTATTAATCTCCCAAAGTAGCTTCTCGACGTCCTTGACTTTGATATTATGAAGGAAATATTATTGCATGCGGAACGTTAGACCAATCAAGACCTTTCGAGACATCCGGCGCAGCGAAACGGAGATTTAAATCATTTTGTTAACAGTTAAAGCAATATGGCTTACTCTACTGTCGCTGTTGGTTTGTTACTGATCGCATCTGTTACCTTCGGTTCTGTGTTCAAACAATATAAACGAGAACCCTTGCTGGATGGGTATAAATGCGTGAATGAGTATAGCGCTTTCCAGAAAACAGATATATCCATGGTGATATGTGCTGACGATTGTAGAAAGGACAAGAATTGTCAGAGTTTTATGTATAAGGAAGATGGAGGGTTCTGCTTTGCGTGTGAACGAGTGTTTGCGCACATAAATAACAACGACAGTCTGACAAATGGACCGCTTAGGACTGAGGTGGGCACAAAGTACTACATTGACACAGGTAACAGTTATATGGTGTAGAAATGTTCGTAGCTTCAGCTTTAAGAGACATCACATTCCAATTTCACTTTAGCTCGTGTCATGGCCATATATCCGTCGTGCGTCCGTCGGTGTGTGCGTCCATGCGTAAACTTCTTCTGTAATCATATTCTCAAAAGCTACAGCACCAATTTCAACCAAACTGAACAGGAATCTTCCTTGCATGAACCTCTTTAACCCTTTCCCAAACAAGACCTGTTTTTGACGCCGCTGGTAAGAATGGTTTGGGAAACATTGAGACATAAGAAGAAACTGCTGAAAACCAACAGTTTCTCCTTTTGTCTAAATATTTTCCATGCTATTTTATACAGAAATACTATCTTTAATGACATCCATTTTGTTGTCTGCAACTGCTTTGAAATTGGACCACCATAAAATTGCCGTTTGGGAAAGGGTTAAATTCCTTAAAAATAATAATGATAAAAACATAGATAACTAGAACTGTCGCAGAGCGGACAAATACCCCCCACTAGCGCCTTGTCACTGAAAAAGTGCTGTAGGTCAACCTCTTCTTGACTTAGAGTACGAAAACGGATTTTAAACAAAGTCTGATTGTGACCTTGACCTTTGACCTTTGTGACCCAAAAACAATAGGGCACCTCCTTGAGTCATGGGCAACAACTGTGTAAAGTTTCATGATCCTATGTCAACCGGTTCTTGACTTAGAGCACGGAAACCGATTTTACACGAAGTCCGATTGTGACCTTGACCTTTGACCTTGGTGACCCCAAAACAATAGGGCATCTCCTTGAGTCATGGGCAACAACTGTGTAAAGTTTTATGATCCTAGGTCAAACGGTTCTTGACTTAGAGCACGGAAACCGATTTTACACGAAGTCCGATTGTGACCTTGACCTTTGACCTTCGTGACCCCAAAACAATAGGGCACCTCCTTGAGTCATGGGCAACAACTGTGTAAAGTTTCATGATCCTAGGTCAACCGGTTCTTGACTTAGAGCACGGAAACGGATTTTAAACAAAGTCTGATTGTGACCTTGACCTTTGACCTTTGTGACCCCAAAACAATAGGGCACCTCCTTGGGTCATGGGCAACAACTGTGTAAAGTTTCATGATCCTAGGTCAACTGGTTCTTGACTTAGAGCACGGAAACGGATTTTAAACGAAGTCCGATTGTGACCTTGACCTTTGACCTTCGTGACCCAAAAACAATAGGGCACCTCCTTGGGTCATGGGCAACAACTGTGTAAAGTTTCATGATCCTAGGTCAACCGGTTCTTGAGTTAGAGCACGGAAACGAAAAAGTCTACGGACGGACGGACGGACGGATGGACGGACGGACGGACGGATGGACGGACGGACGGACAGACAGACAGACAGACAGACATGGCGAAACCAATATACCCCCCTCTACTTCGTAGGTGGGGGGTATAAATAGAGTAATAAATTCCATGCAGAACTTAAATTTTGATTAAACAAGAGATGTTTATTACACATATTCCCCCCCCCCCCCCCCCCCAAAAAAAAATGGCCTGCCTTTGATTTAGTCATCTAATAATTGAAGCCGAGTACAAAGGTACAATAGTATTTTATCAAGTATGATGACCAAAATAGGACAATAACAGAGTTACTGTTCTTGCACTTATCCATAATGAGTTCTATCCACTTAGAGGTTTCATTATTCTACATGTACCTTGCATTCTGAAATAATGATTAAAAACAAACGAAAATGTTGTCCAAAGGAAAACATGTCCAAAGGCAATATGTTAAGCCCTCATTGATCTCTTGTGAACAAAATTAATATTCAAAGTTATAGCTCGCAATAAATGAACTGGCAGAGTAATTCTAGCTATTATAAATGACCTGGCAGAACATCTATAGCTAATATCTAGAATTGCTCTGCCAGTTCATTTAATGTGAGCTATAAACAAGCTATATTTGTGAATCATTGTGAATCACCCCCCCCCCCCCAACAGATAAACTGATATAATATCAAATTTCTCTATATATGGGTTTTTCTTCCTCAGGAATGATTTCCTGTTTTTAAGGGGGTATGCTATTTACTATTTCTTTTCCTAATAATAGAGTATATATATATATTTTTCCTGAATGTACATCTTATTACCAATAAAAAAAAAACCGAAATAAAATGGATGGTGATCGATCTTGTTTTAATGTCATAGTCAGCCGTATGACATACCTTACACCTTAAATACTAAAAAATGCTGTATAATCATCGTTTAGTCCGGAAAGGGATTTAAAGTAACGTCTCACAATTAATAAGAACAGAAAACCCAAAATATGTGCCGTTATAAAGGCGTGTATGTATAAAACAATATGTTAATGTTTTCGGTCAGATCAACGAAACTGAAGCGTTTTATGTCAAAATTTGCATATTTTTAGAAATATTTCAAGTTCTACAAAAAGGAATTTGATGAAACTCCCACATTGTATAAAGAAATATGTCCTGGTAATAATTCAAGAATAAAGAGTATACATGTATGTCGTCGCATACAGCAATTACAGCATTTCTATGGGCTAAACGTGAATAAAATGACGCAAAACAGTGGTAAGTGCATACACATCTACAACTGTCTTGCCCTAAATAATTGATTTCCATCTTGAGAAAATTAGTTTTGTATATAACCAATACGCTCTTACCGTCAAAAATGGTAAATTGTAATGAAATTACATATTATCGAAAATATGGTAGCGAAACATATATGGTACGAAACATTAAATTTTCTACAGTAATGTCTGAGTGTTCCGAAAAACTGGAGCACCCTCTCCTTAAACAAGGGGGAATGTACAGTTCAAAGATAATAGTGTATATTTACCCATTAATACACGATTTGTTTTTAGTTTAGAACGTTCATGCTTATATTAGCTATAAATTTCACGAATAGCAAAGGGAAAATAATTTGACATGATATGTTGCCATGGCAACAAACACAGGCCGTATTTGCATTTATGCTACAATATTAATCTAGCAAATTTTTGTTCAAATTATCTTCAAGAGCATGGCTAGGATACCAGGTCTTAGCACTGGGAATATGCACTGATGTCTTACGTTCTAAATGGATAAAATAATAAAAAAATATAAAAAAATAAAAAGCAAAAAATGTTTCAGATTCATGGTATCCATTGTAACCAAAGTGACATAGAATTAGTAAAATGGAAAATTGAAATATGTTTAGCCGTAAAATTTCAAAGCAATACATAAAAACAAGCATCAATTAATATGCTATTTAAAGCATCGGTACAAAGCTAGAAAACCGCACCTCAGAATTTTGATTTTTTTTCTCAATTTGGTTTCCACGGCAACACGAAACTACTAAGCATAAAGATCCTATTTTTGCTTATACTTAAACTGGAGAAGAAGGGAATAGGTCAAGTGAAGTGAAACAAGAGATGTTTGTAAAACTATTATGCCCCCTCAAAGACCTACCTTTGAGGTACATCAAACTCCAAGGTCATAGTCAAATATGAAATGTCTTAGTAGGAGGTGTCCATGCGTGAAATATCAAGGCTGAATGTGTAATAGGACATTGGATTTAGGCCAGTTTGAAGTTTTTGAAAATAAGGTCAAATACAAAGGTCAAGATCACATGGTTCAAGGTCATGGTCAAATATGAAAGGTCTTGGTACAACCCTTCCATGTGTGAAGTATCGAGGCTGTATGTGTAATAGGACATGAGATAGAGGCCAGGTTAATGTTTTTTAAAAGTAGGTCAAGGTCCAATGTCATGGTCAAAAGTGAAAGGTCTTGGTTGGAGGTATCCATGGGTAAATATCAAGGCTGCATATGTATAACACATGTAGTATATGCCAGAAGGTCAAGGTCCAAGGTCATGGTCAAATATGAAAGGTCTTGGTACGAGGTGTCCATGTGTGATATATCAAGACTGTATGTGTATTAGGACAGGAGACATAGGCCAGGTGTAATTTATTTAAAAGTAGATCGAACTCCAAGGTCAATGGCACAAGGTCCAAGGTCATGGTCAAATGTGAACGGTGTTGGTAGGAGGTGTCCATGTGTGAGATATCAAGGCTATATGTGTAAAAGGACACGGGATAGAGGTCATGTTATCGTATTTTCTAAAGTAGGTCAAACTCCAAGGTCAAGGTCACAAGGTCCAAGATCATGATTAAATATGAATTGTGTTGGTAGGAGGTGTCCATGTGTGAAATATCAAAGGCTGTATGTCTAAAGAGACACGAGATAGAGGCCAGGTTAAAGTTTTTTTTAAGGTAGAACCGGATACTTTTAAAACTTGAAGCTACGGTCATAAATTTGATATCTTTGGAAACTAGAAGCTGTTTCTGGTTCAAATCCGATATTCATTTTCTCGTTAATGTCGTGACGACGTTACCACGACGACGTCAACATAGGCACCTCGCACGTTTTTACGTCGAATTTATATAGCCCGGAAATGCACAAAATTGCGTTTTAGTCGGACAATTTCAACGTCACAACAATGAAAATTACATCGATGGAAAGATCTTTTCAAACCTAATAAGATGATACAAGAATAAATTATTTCAGTCTGACGACTCAGAAAAAAACGAAGAACTTTTATCTTTTTTCCACGTCAGATTTCGAGGAAAAACTAACTTAAAAGCAGAATTTCGTAAAATTGGCCAAAACGATTTTTGCCATTTTTCATTATTTTATTGCAAGACCATATCGTAAGCATTTGGCAAGAAATCAGAAAAAATCACCGTACCGATTTGTAATAAAACATTTTTAAATATTGTTGGTATGCGTCCAAGTTATGCCGTCGGGCGTTGGCAAATTTCGACTAAAAAGCACTTTATGAAGGAATTTCGTGAAATTGACCATAGTGATTTTATGTTATTTCATTTTGCATCCATTTTGCAGGTGAAATGCAAAAAGTCAGAAAAGTTTATTGTATAGTTTTGTAATACAACTTGTTTGAATGTTTTAGGTATAATCAAAATTTACACAGTCGGACGTCGACGTCGAAACTACGTACGTTGATGAGGAACAAGGATGAACACACGCCAGGATTTAAAACTGCTCCACGAGAAAAAAAACTTATTCAAATGCATTTACATGGAATTCGTGTATTTATTCCAAAGAAAATATTGAAATAAAAATGAAATTGTGACTGTCGCTATTTTCTTCTTTTCTCTAAACGTTTTCTCAAACAATTTTGGCCGGAACGTCAAAATCACATCGTAATTAGATAATGGTCAATTGTAACATTTGGGTTGAAGTAAAAACATTTATAAATTCTGACTGTGCATATATGATAGAGTCTTGTTTATTTTTCATCGATGACAACGTTTTAATAAGCTGCATTTACTACTGCGATTTTGATATTAGAAATGAAACAAAAAGTATCAGATAGAAATTGATGCAATGCGAAATACATTATTTTTGATATTGCGATGTTATGTATATTCGCATTAATTTTCATTTATTTTATTCATTTTATTATTTTACATTTTCTATTTTTCCACATCATGCTAACAGAAGTGGTTTAATCATTCTGTGACATTTTTTACTGTTGGTTACCAATATTTTCCGTATATTCTTTTTCGAAAGTATCATTTCAATCCCGTCTTCGTTGTCCCCTCGAATAGGCTTCCGTGGGCGTGTCGACTGTTATCCCGATTCTGTACTTCTTATTAGGTATTTACTTAGACAATAGAGATTTACTTTCGCTGCCCGACTAATTGAGTACACAAATGTGGTCTCCTTGAGCAGTTGAAAACTTCGGCGCGTCTACATCCTTGTTGCTCGTCAACGTACGTAGTTTCAAAATCAACGTCGACGTCCGACTGGGCAAATTTTGATTTATACCTAATATATTCAAACACGTTTTGTTAAAAAACGATACAGTAAACTTTTCTGATTTTTTGCATTTCACCTACAATATGAATGTAAAATGAAATAATGTTAAGTCATTCTAGCCAATTTTACGAAAATCCGTCGTAAAGTGCTTTTTCGTCGAAATTTGCCGACGCCCGACTGCATAAAGTTGACGCATACCAACAATATTTGAATATGTTTTATTAAAAATCGGTACGGTGATTTTTTCTTATTTCTTGCCAAATGCTTACAATATGAGCGTGCAATATAATAATGAAAAATGGCAAAAATTCTTCTGGCCAATTTTACGAATTTCTGCTCTAAAGTTAGTTTTTCCTTGAAATCTGACGACGAAAAAAGATGAAAGTTCGTTGTTTATTTCTGCGTCGGCAGTCCGAAATAATTAATTCTTTTATCATCTTATTACTTTTGAGAAGATCTTTCCATCAATGTAATTTTCATTGTTGTGACGTTGCAATTGCCCAACTAAAACGCAATTTTGTGCATTTCAGGGCTATAGAAATTCGACGTAAAAAACGTGCGAGGTACCTATGTTGACGTCGTCGTGGTAACGTCGTCACGACATGAACGAGGAAATGAATATTGGATTTGAACCAGAAATAGCTTCTAGTTTCCAAAGATATCAAAAGTATGACCGTAGCTTCAAGTTTTAAAAGTATCCGGTTCTACCTTAAAGTAAGTCAAACTCCAAGGTCACAAGGTTCAAGGTCATTTGGAAGGTCTTGGTAGGAGGTGTCCATGTGTGAAATAGCAAGGCTGTAAAGTGTAAAAGGACGTTTTTACCTTATACAACTTCTTTTTGTGTTAAATCTCTGTGTGAAAAAGTGGGTCAACTCGGCGTTTCTTTGTATGAACTCGGTCGTCACCTTAGAACGACGCATGGATACATGTATGTGTGATTAATTTGCTATGGCACAGCCATTTCTCAACGGATTTTCATACAGATTTTCATATATTGTATATCAAAATAAAGAAGGAAATCGGATCTATTAAAGTATGTCCGTTGATACGAGCTTTGATGAATTTTGAGTCGATTATCTTGTTTTCAAAATAGGCCATTTTACTCGGCTTCAAATGACAAGAATTATGCAGTAGAAAGGCCTAGAAAAACCTGTATATCTTCTTCAACATCTTATCTATTCAAAGAATAAAACAGTTCATGATTTAGGTATAGCGCATTCAAGCACAAAGGCTTTAACAATGGTGTGTGTTTCTCAATTCCCCGTGATTTATCAATAAATTTTAAAGACAGTCACTCAAAGAACATTCTTGCAAAGTTTATTTGATATTGGCTAAATGGTTGATGTTCAAAGATTTTTATCCACTTAGTCCACTAAACCCCACCCTGTCACGCCCATATTTTTTAACGGATCAAAAAATCGCGTACAAGTTTCAAATATGGTCACCCAAGGAACATTCCTGTAAAGTTTGGTCATAATCGGCCCAATGGTAAAAGAGTAGAAGATGTTTGAAGACATTATGGGCAAACAGACGGACGGACGGACGGTGAGTGACCACAATAGCTCATCTTGAGCAATTCGTGCTCGGCCGAGCTAAAACAGACACCTCTCTAAATGGAATTGTTGATATTGTGAAAAGTATTCAAAGAATGACGTACTTTAAAACTTTTCACAATCTCAACAATTCCATTAAGAATATGGCAGTGTAAAAGAGAAGTTTCTTCCTTTTCTACACTGTTAGCAAGTATATACATGTAGTACATGTATTATTGGCATTTTTAAATGCGCTTGAGTACAAAGTATAGGCGAAAGGGACCTACAACATTTGAGTTTCTCATGGGCTTCCAAACGTTCATTTAATCCTTTCCCAAACAGCAAAACTTTAGGGTCATCCAATTCGAAAGCTGTGACATGCGACAGAATTACACGGTACGGAAACTACAGAGACAGAGCCAATGGCTCTGCCGCTTAAATCCTCTGGGGAGCTTCCGGCCATGTGTGGCTCTGTCTCTGAGATCACGATTGACAAAAACAGGTGAGTGTTTAACTTTGTTGTTCAATGATTTTCTTTTGGTGCTTAAAATCGAAAAACCGGGAATGTCATGCTCCCCTTAAACCATTTATCTGCCTGTTCCAATTCTGTGGGCTTTAAAGTCGACAGGGTTTTCACAGGATTATTGTCGTCGTGAGTCGACCCTATGATATTTTTTGTTTACATCATGTATTCATGTACATTTCAACGGTAAAAAGCCAATTGTCACAGCCAAAACATGTTATATACCAATCGATGGATACGCTCGATTAGACATCCCTTTTCCATGTCACAAAACCTTAGAAATGATTAGCAAACAAAAATTTGAGCAATTTCTATCAGTGGCTCTGTCTCTGACGGCTGGCTATGTCTCTGACGACTGGCTCTGTCTCTGGCTCTGCGTGCTAGGTTCAAAATTTTAATCCATCACAAAATTTGTGTCGAAGTAATGTACCTAATTAACTCACACACTGAATAGATCTAAATGCGTATGGCGAATTCTTCGGTTACTGATTAAATGAGTTTTGAAAAATATTTTTTTAACATGCACATGAACTTTTTCATTTATTTCCCAGCGTATGAATTTTACGTTCCCTCATACGTTGCTCACACACTGAACAACCTAGAGATACGCTGAAAGTACTAGAATAAGAAGAAGAAGAAGAAGAAGAAGAAGAAGAAGAAGAAGAAGAAGAAGAAGAAGAAGAAGAAGAAGAAGAAGAAGAAGAAGAAGAAGAAGAAGAAGAAAACCGAATTCTAAGTGGTTTCGTGATATCAGAATTATTGAAAAATATTGAAATTGTCACATTATTCCCCGCCGTGATTTTGATTATTGCATTTTTTGAGTTTATAACAATTTAATTGCAAATATCATACTTTCCAAGAATAAATGTTCATTTTAACATTATCTTGCAGATACCTTAAGTGTTGTTGAACAAGGGAGCCAACATAGCCTTATATCGCTTTTATATATGTTTTTCAGGGAAATACAAGTTTTATAAAAACATCGTGCTGTTCTTTTTGTTTATCTTTTAACATTCGTACGTGAATTTAATGATTAAAAAAAAATCCCAGTTCTTTTCTGAATTATTTTCATAATGTCGGGGTAATCACTGATTCTCTGCAAAATATCCCATGCATCAATTTTAAAATACAAATTTGATGTATCGAGAAACTTGTGTCACTTAAAAGAATTTCTGGTCGAAGTATTGGTCAACAAATTCATCTCGATAAACTCGAAATTAATTATCCTATCAGTCAAAAAATAAGAACTTGCTGTAGCACCGGATTATTTTAGTTGTGATAGAAACTAAGATACCACTTAGGTGGTTTCAACAATACTTGTATATATTAGAATCTCTTGCATTTTACCGTCGATATAAATCATTCAGATGATTCATTTCACATGCCAAATTGAACATATAGTTTGATCTATCGTCCTTGGCATGTATGCTATGGACGATAAGGTACAACCCTTTAATCAGTATTGAACAAGCAAACGAGAGATTGATCTAGTTCAGAAAGTAGAACACTATGGAATTAGAGGCAAAACAAATAAATGGATAGAAGTTTTCCTGACAAACAGAATCCAAACAGTTGTAGTTGCAGGTAATTCTTCGGCCCAAGTGAAAATCCAATCTGACGTCCCCCAAGGGTCAGTGCTAGGTCCTAGCCTATTTCTGTTCTACATCAACGACATTCATGAAGACTCTTTGCTGATGATGCCACAGTCTACATCATCGTTTCATCTGATAATGACTATAACACCATCCAAATAGACCTTAACAGACTTGCCTCGTGCGAACAAAAGTGGAAAATGGAGTTCCATTCAGACAAAGTCCAGGTGCTAACAATAAGTAACAAGAAGAAACTGATCAAATATAACTACACACTCCATGGGTACACCCTGGAACGTGTAAAATCAACCAAGGATGCACAATAACCAAATACTAAGGCTGGGACCAGCACACATCAAACATAACCAATAAAGCCCATGGGAACCTGAGCTTCCTTAGAAGAAACCTGAACATATCGTCCAAACGCACCAAAGAAACAGCATTACAATCCTTAGTAAGACCAACACTCAAATATGGCAACAACATATGGGACCCACGTGAGAAAAATGACATCCAAAAGCTTGAAAAGGTACACAGAAGAGCCGCTAGATTTATAAACAAAGGGCAACATATCCAGGTAACCGATCTAGCGTAAACAACATGATTAAAGATCTCAAATGGCAGTCCCTAAAAGACAGACGGATAATGGTCAGGTTAACAACATCTTACAAAATAACAACACGCAGGCTAGCAATAGACCCATATAAATACATTAGCAAACCAACCAGACATTCAAGGAACATGCAAGGAGAGAGTTATGCGACCACATACAATAAAATAACATCCAGACAAAATTTCTTCTTCTAACGAACCATCCGAAACTGGAGCCATCTCCACACAGACTTACGTTCAGCAGGCACAGTTGACGCCTTCAAGGCCCAACTAGCTAACCGTTTTTCTAACTCTGTCTTATATCTACTAACCCTGTGTGTATCTCTTTCACCCTTTAACGTTTCAACCTATTTCTTGTTCGCAACCCCATGGCGAAATAATCGGCCTGTTAACTGTAGCCAGTTTATGGAAGAAGCAGTAAACAGTAAAAAATCAATAATCGCAGATAACAAAGATTTTAAATTAAAGATTAAGTTTAAAATTTTCAGAAAAAGATCAAGGTTAGAATTGTCCATTAAAGTATATTTGTTTACTAATCAGCTAATCCGGTATGTTATTCATTTTGAAGGCATATATGGTTATGATAAAAAAGGTGTCCAAAACCATTGAAATCAGTGACAAAAATATGAAAATGCTGTTTTTGCTGCTAGTAATTTTCTTTCCGCGAAAAGCATCAGAACAAGGGCTTGTTTCGGAAAGATAAAATGGAAAGATATCGGGTTACATTGATGCAAAATAATAAGACCCGATAACCAGCATTTTCTTCCTTTGTTACAGCTTTTTATATGACAAATCGTATGCTAATTGTTCCTTTGTCAACACTTAGTTTGTCGCCTGTAGTAGCTTTAAAACTGAACAACGCTGAAATTTCGATGTTTTGGAAAGCGTTTAATCACTGACTGAACCCTTCGCCATACGCATTATGATTCATTCAGTGTGTGAGTTAATTAGGTACATTACTTTGACTGTGATTGATTAAAATTTTGAACCTAGCACACAGAGCCAGAGACAGAGCCAGCCTTCAGAGACAGAGCCAGCCGTCAGAGACAGAGTCACTGATAGAAATTGCTCAAATTTTATTTTTGCCAATTATTTCTGAGGTCTTATGACATGGAAAAGGGATGTCTAATCGAGCGTATCCATCGATTAGTATATAATATGTTTTGGCTGCGGCAATTGGCTTTTTACCGTTGAAATGTACATGAATACATGATGTAAACAAGAAAGATCACATAGGGTCGACTCACGACGACAATAATCCTGTGAAAACCCTGTCGACTTTAATGAATGAATGAATGGAGTTTTAAGGCCCGTCGACAACTAAGGTCATATTGGGCGCACTCACGTTACCTCACTACAAGATGTTTTAGGATATGTATTAGTTACATAAACATCTAGAGGGGATATGATAAAAATACGATATTCTATACAACAGATAAAATTCTAAGCAAAGAATAACATCACACCATGAATAATTCGACGTGAGCACGAAAGGACATGGGCTCCCCCCAGATCAGAGGATACCCATGTCCGAGTCCACCCGACCGGAAAATCCACAGATCATCTAAAT
Organism: Fragum sueziense; assembly: GCA_963680895.1. Taxonomy (NCBI): domain Eukaryota; kingdom Metazoa; phylum Mollusca; class Bivalvia; order Cardiida; family Cardiidae; genus Fragum; species Fragum sueziense. The sequence continues at coordinate 59,396,305 of OY804593.1, forward strand.
AAACTAAACAGAACTGAAATTAACCAGATAAAAATATCATATAGAGGATAAAATAACAATACATCATGAATAATCCGACGTGAGCACGAAAGGACATGGGCTTCTCCCAGATCAGAGAACACCCATGTCCGAGCCCACCCGACCGGAAAATCATATAAAAAATACTATGCACCTCGCCGAATAATCCGACGTGAGCACGAATGGACATGGGCTCCTCCCAGATCAGAGGTCACCCATGTCCGAGTCCACCCGACCGTAAAATCATATCAAAAAATACAATGCATCTCGCCGAATAATCCGACGTGATCACGAATGGATATGGGCTCCTCCCAGATCAGAGGTCACCCATGTCCGAGGCACCCGACCGGAAAATTCATAGGGCATATAACCTATTAAAAGTAACTGAAGTATAAATGATTAAAAATATCGTACGAAATATTGTATAACAATGTACCATGAATAATCCGACGTGAGCACGAATAGACATGGGGGGCCTCCCAGATCAGAGAACACCCATGTCCGAGTCCAACCGACCGGAAAATCCACAGAACATATAAGATATCACAGATTGAATATCACAGCTAAATCTTTTTAAAGAGATTACACTCTTTAAGAAAGTTAAAAATTGATTCAGGCCTAACAGTATCAAATAATGTTTTTAAACTGTTAGCGTTAAGCTCCTCGTTACAAGGAATACATAGAGGTTTTTCCTCGTTCTTTAATAGGTGCGAATGGGTCAAATGTGTGTGCCCGATTCGCAGTCGTGCCAAAACTAACTCCTCGCGGCGGTCAGATCGAAGACCTGGCAGCCATTCACCAAGTGCAGGTTTAATACTAAACAATTTATTTTGGTGATTAGCCTCGTCGCTCCAACAATTTTGCCATACATTTTGAATAAAACTATCTATTAGGGGTTTAAAATCGGTAAAAGGAACTTTAAAAGGTAAAATATCTAGTGACAACGCCTCCTTGGCAGCTTTGTCTGCCTCTTCGTTGCCACGTAGACCGCAATGGCTTGGAACCCAGCAAAAAACAATATCAGTATCTTCATCAGAAGCATATAGAAGAGATAGATTCTCAAGAAGTTTTACAATAATAGGATTGTCCGTTTTTTCGTGCTCGAGCGCTTGCATACAGGACAAAGAGTCTGTAAAAATAATGTAGCGCCAATAGCCATTTTCAATGATGTGCTCGAGCGCAAGGTCAATAGCCTTGAGCTCGGCAGAGAAAATGGACGAGTTATCGGGCAAACGATACTGACATTTGAAGCCATCTAAAATGGCAGCAGAAGCAACTTTTTCTTCGCTTTTAGAACCATCGGTGTAAATTTGCAAATGAAGCATGTGTTTTTCTTGTACTTCTAGGAATTTGTTTTTAAACACCAAAGGATCAGTTTCCGACTTTTTCGTTGAAGCAAGGTAATAAATAAAGGTGGGACTTTTGGACGTCCACAAAGGTACGTGTGGAACTTTATGTTCGGCCACATCATCTAGATCGAAATCTAGAGAATTCACATCTGCCTTACAACGTAAACTGAAAGGAGGTATAATTGAATCCTTCTTATTAAATTCCTCTTCATAAAGAGGTTCAAAGACAACGTCATGTGTAGGATTATCGGGATTAGATTTAAGTTTTAAATAATAATCCATTGATAATTTCTTTCTACGTAAATTCAAAGATGGCTCATTTGCTTCCGCATAGAGACTGTTAATTGGCGATGTTTTAAATGCGCCCAGCGCAATACGTAAACCTTGATTATGAATAGAATCAAGCTTGCGCAAGTAGGATTGACGGGCAGATCCATAAACAACGCAACCATAGTCTAATTTAGATCTCACAAGAGATCTATAAAGACGTAATAAAACTTTTTTGTCTGCTCCCCAGTCCATGCTAGAGACGACTCGTAAAAGATTAAGAGCTTTCTTACATTTATTACTCAGATATTCAATGTGCGGGATGAATGATAATTTAGAGTCAAATAAAAGACCCAGAAATTTAAATTCTCGGACAACTTCAATTCGGATCCCGTCCAAAGTAAGTTCTGGATCAGGATGGAGTTTTCTCGATTTACAGAAATGCATACATTTTGTCTTGGTTTTAGAAAATTTAAAACCATTTTCATTCGACCATTTACTCAGGTTAAGTATTTAAAACCTGTTGTAACTGTCGTTCGATGGTATGCATATGTTTCGAACGATAACAAATACAAAAGTCATCAACGTAAAGAAACTATTCAATACCAGGGCAAGTAGCCTTAATAATATTGTTGATTTTAACACTAAAAAGTGTAACAGAAAGAATGGAGCCCTGGGGGACACCCATCTCCTGTTCATGAGGATCAGAGAGCGTATCTCCAACCCTGACTCTAGATTGCCGTTCATCCAAAAATGCAGAAATGAAATAAGCAAGGCGACCTCGTATACCGAAATCATGGAGGTCATTCATGATTCCATACTTCCATGTGGTATCATATGCACTCTCTAAATCAAAAAAGACTGAAACAACGTGTTCTTTCTTGATAAAAGCTTCTCGTATAAAAGTCCCGAAGCGAACTAAATGATCGAGAGTGCTTCTTTGCTTACGAAAGCCACTTTGGGCCGACGTAATAAGTTTGTTTTTCTCAAGAAACCATACAAGACGGTCATTGACCATTCTTTCCATAGTTTTACAAACACAACTTGTTAAGGCTATAGGCCGGTAATTTGAAGGATTATCTGAATCTTTGTCAGGTTTGGGTACTGGAATGTCAATTGCTTCCCGCCACGAGGCTGGAAGTATTCCCGTTTTCCAAACACTGTTAAAGATATCAAGTTAACACTGAAGGGATTGGTGTGGTAAATGCTTCAAGAACTGATAGTGGATGTCATCACATCCAACTGCAGTATCATGACATTTCTTAAGGGCTGTTTTAAGCTCCTTAAGAGTAAATTCTTTATTATAATGCTCTGTATTTTTGGATTTAAAATTCAAATTAACTTTTTCTTTTTGTTCTTGATGTTTTTGAAATTCTGGCGAATAATTAGAAGAGGAGGATTTTTTTGCAAAGGTATCTGCTAAGACATTTGCTATGCCTGGCCTAGATGAAACAACGCCATTATCAGTATTCAAATGCCCAACACTTAGTGAAGAGTTTTTGCCACTAATTTTACGCACCATATCCCAAGTCTTTTTGACAGACGATCTAGAATTTAATCTAGATACATACTGTCTCCAAGACGTACGTTTACTGCGTTTAATAGTGCGCCGTGCTCTCGCACGTGCAACTTTAAACTTAATAAGATTTTCCTTAGTTGGCCTTAGATCAAACTCTCTAAGAACCGATTTTTGCTTTGCTATAGCCTTCTTGCAATCATCATTAAACCGTGGCTTATTTGGATGTTTTGGGTTTTTTGACGTTCTTGGAATTGCTTTTTCTGCAGATGCATATAACAGGGAAGTAAATGATTCTGGATTCTGCAGGATTCTCACAATCTTCAAAAGCTTGAGATGTAATGGACTGTTCACATACAGTTTTGAACAAGTCCCAGTTTGCTTTGTGGAGTTTCCAACGTTGTGGTCGCTCCTGAACTGATGGCCCAATTTCCGAAACAAGAATCGGAAAATGGTCACTGCCATGCAGGTCGTCATCAACTTTCCAGTAAAAATCTGCAAAAATTTGAGGACTGCAAACTGCTAAGTCTAATGATGAATATGAACCAGTAACAGGATGTAGATAAGTAAAGGATTTATCATTTAGAAGGGAAAGATCGTGCATTGAAATAAAATCTTCAACAATATGGCCCTTGTTGTCTGTGTTTGAACATCCACACAGGGTATGGTGAGAATTAAAATCTCCCATTAAAATAAAAGGCTTGGGTAATTGTTCAACAAGACGATCTAGTTTCCTGCTGTCAACAGGGGAACTAGGAGGAAGATAAATAGAACAAAGGGTTACTGTTTTGTTCAAAGAGATACTCACAGCTACAGCTTGTAGAGTAGTGTCGAGCTGTAAAGGACGGTGTGGTACATTGTTATTTACAATGATGCCCACACCGCCAGATGCTCTATCACTTCCCGTGAAGTTTTTGAAATAGCAAGAATGATACTTGAATGAAAAATTATCAGTATCTTTAAGGAAGGTTTCTTGCAGACAAATTGCTACTGGTTTTACTTTTGATACTAAGATACTCAGCTCTTCAAAATTAGACTTGACGCTACGGCAATTCCATTGAATAATAGTATTAGCCATTATAAAAATTAAAGTAATGAAGATACCACAGAGCAATGTAAGTTTGAAATTCATTTTTTATTGTTTAATCTGATAATATTATTGCCTTGCTTATTTCTGCAGGAATCTGCACTGTATGGTTCGGCCGTTATCATGTCTTCATCTTGAAGACCCTGATAACGGTTGAACTGTTTAATAGGATCCTGTGATCCCTTCGGTTGGCGATCCGAGATCACAGGTTTTTTCTTTTTGGGTTGAACATTTTGTTCAATTGAAACATTGTTAGTAGAAAGCGTATTCGTCGCCTTTGGCTCGGAATCAATAATTTCTGTTACTGTTGATGGAGACTTAGGTGCATTACTACGTTTATCAACTGGATCAACATGCTTACTGGTGGGTCGTTTGTCTGAACTGGTAGATGGAAGAGGTAAATCAGGTTTTTGTGATGGGAATAGTTTGGCTATTTCATCCTTCTTTTCGGGAAAAAGCAAAACCAATTTCCCAAAAAGGTCCTTGCAGTTGCTACATTCAGAGTCGTTTTTATTGGCACTCAAACTTTCCTTAGCAGCTTGTGCATATGTGGTCAAATTATTTCGAGTCTCAACAATCTTTCGGGCCTCAAAAAAGGAGAGCCCCTCTCTTCATTACACTGTCACGATTTCTTTTTCCTTCTTCCAGATCGGACATTTATGAGAAGTCGAATAATGAATACCTCCACAATCCACACATTCTTCAGGATTTTCACAATCATCTATATCATGAGCTTCAGCCAGACCAGGACAACGACGACAACGCTGTTCCTCCTGACAATTCTTCTCATGATGACCATACTTGAAGCAACGATAGCATTGCAAGGGGTTCGGTATATACATTTCTACCGTAACCTTCAGATATCCAACTTTTAACGTTTTGGGAAGAATGGCCGAGTTGAACGTAAGAACTGTTGTATTGGTCGGTTTTCTGACACCTTCTTTGTAAATAAAAATTCTTCGTGCAGCAGTAACATGTTGAGATTCCAGTTCAGTCACAATTTCCTGCTCAGACACCCCCGGAGGTCGGGGCAGCGAATGAGTCCTTTCAAAGAGTTCAAAGTAGCGTGTTCTGTACATTTAACAGGAACATCGAAAAATTTCTTCATCTTCAAAAGATTATCCGAGTGAGATTTTCGGTCGACTTCTACTAAAAGTGCTCCAGATCTTAGTTTTTTGATTGACTTGGGCTCACCAGCATAAGATAAGATACACTTATTTATCACAAAAGGTGACAATTTAGTAAGCGGTTTCTTGTCGTCTGTTGATTCAATGAGAAGGAATCTAGGAAAATGTGACTGTCCTGATCGAGTATCCGTGTCCGAGTCTAATTCAGTTCGTGTTCTTTTAAAAGTTTTAGAATCCATGGTTGAAAATTTAAATTTCATCATCTGAGTCCCCCAACCCACCACGGAGTCCAACAAGGGGACATGGAAAACGGAGCGGGTATCCAGCTCCCCACGCCAGGTGTACTCAGCTGGTATACTCAAGCCGACCAACTAACCAGTTCGGTACAGAGACACATGATATAGCTCTGCGAACAGAAATTCATCATGCAAATCAATTCCGAAATAGACATTTAATCAACTCAATTAGCCCATGAGCCTATATAGACTTGAGCAATATTACGGTATTAAGATGACAATGCAAAGTGTGAAAAATGCACAAATAACATTGCAACAAAATATAGATGAGGTTTGAATAACATTGATCTATGCTCAGTCTAAAGCGACCAGCCGTTTGCCTAGACCGGGCCCATCTAAGCTCCCGTTTACACCGAAGCCGAGGCCAAGGCCAGCGTGTTGGGAAACTGGAGAGCCCTGGGCTTCCCTCAACTGACCAGGATCCCCTTTTCCGGCTTACGAGTATCCACTCACGGCCAACAAGCGGGTCCGCACTCATTACGGACAGTCTGTCCTTTGCATGGGGTCTTACCATTTGCTACAGGACAGGGCAGCCGGGATATTTCTAATCCCTCTCCACAGCTGGGGGATCCTGTCGACTTTAAAGCCCATAGAATTAGAACAGGCAGATAAATGGTTTTAAGGGAGCATGACATTCCCGGTTTTTAGCTCACCTGAGCACGAAGTGCTCGAGGTGAGCTATTGTGGTCACTCAATGTCCGTCGTCCGTCCGTCTGTCTGTCAACAATTTGGTGTTAACACTCTAGCATCCATAAAAGTTGGCCAATCTTGATCACACTTGGTCAAAGCAAGTATGGTCATAAGTTCTCGGATGAGTTCGATTATGGGATGGATCGGTCCTGGAAGTCTGGAGTTATTTGCCCTTGAACGCAAAAAATAGCTAGTTTTGACTTTGTTTACACTCTTGCATCTACAATTATTGATCAATCAAGACAAAACTTGAACATAATGTTGGAGACTATAAGATCTTGCATGACTATAATTTTCAGTCTGATCTGATCAGAAAGACGAGAGTTATGTGCCCTTGAAATCGACAAAATTGCCATTTTTGGCAATTTTCAACCTTGTTTACACTCTAGAATCTACAATTATTGACAAATCAAGACAAAATTTGAACACAATGTTAAGGACTATAAGATCTTTGATGAGTTTAATTTTCAGTCTGATCTGAACAGAAAGTCCAGAGTTACATGCCCTTGAATTTGATAAAAGTGTCATTTTCGGTTTGTTTCGACCTTGTTAACACTCTAGAATCTACAATTATTAATCAATGAAGACAAAACTTGCACACAAAGTTTGTGATCATAAGATCTCGGAAGACTTTGATTTTCAGTCTGATCTGATCAGAAAGTCCAGAGTTATGTGCCCCTGAATTTGACAAAATTGCCGTTTTTGACTCTTTTCGACCTTGTTTACGCTCTAGAATCCACATTTACGGACCAATCAAGACCAATTTAGGACATAATATTGGCTCAGATCATAATATCTTGGATGAGTTAGATTTTCAGTCTGATCTGACCAGAAAGTCCAGAGATATGTGCCCTTGAATGTGATAAAATTGCCATTTTCGGCTGTTTTCGACCTTGTTTACGCTCTAGAATCTACAATTATTAATCAATAAAGATAAAACTTGGACACAATGTTTTGGACCATAAGATCTCAGATGATTTTGATTTTCAGTCTGATCTGATCAGGAAGTCGAGAGTTATGTGCCCTTGAATTTGAAAAAAAAACTGCTGTTTGCGGCTGCGTTCGACCTTGTTTATACTCTAGAATTTACAATTATTTATCAATCAAGACAAAACCTGGACAACAATATTCACAGTTGGGCACCATTAGATCTCGTATAAGTTGGATTTTCACATGTTATTGACCATAAGTTCGTTCTCAGTATAAAAGTCATAAATATTAATTGAATCGAACAAAAGAGTTGCTCATATCATTTTGGTTCAGGTGAGCGATATAGGACCATCATGGTCCTCTTGTTCGATTTTAAACACCAAAAGAAAATAATTGAACAACAAAGTTGAACAGTCACATGTTTTTGTCAAAAAATCGTGATCCCAAAGACAGAGCCACACATGGCCGAAAGCTCCCCAGAGAATTTAAGCGGCAGAGCCATTGGCTCTGTCTCTGTAGTTTCCGTACCGTGAATTAGTGTGAAAGAAAATACGATCTTTTGCCTCCATCTTTTCCGCCAAAAAATCCACCCAGTACGTCAAAACTAGGTTTAACCAGGACTTGTTCGGTAAAGGGTTAAGCAGCCAAAATCAGATTGAAATGTCAGGTTGCAAAATGGATATGTTGATAAAAATCAAAGGACCTGGGTCAATTTCTATAGAAAATTGCCCCCTCTTGCACACGAATGAAATTTATATGAATGAATGCTACATATGTGTTTTTAACCGCTTGAAATATTTAAGGATTTGGAATAGTCCAAAGGGGTGTATTGAAATTGGAATGAAATGTCCCTTTAAGTATTTTCTTTTTCTAAGAATCAATTGTTATTGTGAACATTTATTTATGATATTTTAACTACAAATTATGTTAAAAAGAACAAAATCTACTTTTGTTCTTGCAAACTTGTTCTAGTACATCATTATAGTAAATATTGTTAATATTTTGGAATGTATGGTGTGTTGTTAGGGTTAAAATTTAAGTTTTGTTAAAACCATTTTATCATTATTAAATACGTTTATCATTTATCTGTAGAAAATTTGAGACGAGAACATGAATGAAACTTATATTAATGAATGCTACATATGCGTACTTTAATCTTCAGAAATATTTAAGGAATTGAAATAGTCCAAAATGGTGTATTAGAGATCTAAAGTATGGTGGACTGTACTTGCCGAAATGGCACGATTGGCTTTGCACTAAAAAAAAGACGGGTTTCTTTTGGAATCTTCTGTATTTTATTCCTTGAATCCAAGAAACAATTCAAAACTATTATTTGGTAGGAAAAAATCCCGCGACTTTACCAGAAAATCTTTAAGAGTTTTAGTATTTTCTTTTTCCGAGAATCATGTGCTATTTAGAACATTTGTTTACGATATTTCAACAACAAATGATTTGAAAAAAAGATTAAAATCTACCTTTATTGTTGTAAAACTGTTCAGATACGTAAATATTATTAATTGTTGACATGTATTGTGTATTGTTAGGGTTATAATTTATGTCTTTAAATACTGTTATCATTATTTCTGTTAACTAGATGAATTCTAATGCATGAGTTGTTTTCATTTTCACTGTCAGATTCAAGTTCAGTGTATGTCTAGCAGCCTACTTGCATTGCATCATGCTCTAAAGTATGGTGGCCTGGACTTGCCAAAATCGCATAATTAACTTAACACTAACGATTAACTCGTTTCCTTGGGAATATGATATTTTTTTTCGTGGGAATCTAAGAAATATTCTTCCTATTGTAAACGGTCTTGGTAAGAGGTGTCCAAGGTATCCATGTGTGAAATATCAAGGCTGTATATGTAATAGGGCATAAGATATAGACCATGTTAAAGTTTTCTTAGGCTCTGGAAAAGAATTAAGTTTGAAAATCAACAAAGGACAATAACACCAAAATTATTATTAATGAGTTATGCTCCGGACAAGAATTAAGTTTGGAAATCAACAAAGAGCAATAACTCATAAATCATTGTCTGCAGAGTAAAGGTTCTTGTGTACTGCACCTCTCCATAATTAGTCTGGTTCCCTGTCGTACTTTGTATTTTAGTACGTCAGGCATTCACTAAAAATGGCCGCCTCCAGTGGGGTAATTCAATTACAAAGATAAAGAGCAAAGTTCTTTAATTTTGTGAGCAGGGAAGGGTCGTTAGAAGAGTAGATAGGTTTCGGTATATTTTTTAACAATAGGATTTAAAGTTTTACATGACCTCAACGCTATCCCGAAATAAAACGGTTTTAAATTATGTACATAAAAGTTATATTATGGCAATTTATTCCCCCGATATCTGAAGATTAAATTGCTCAATGGTAGAGCGTCTGATTTGGGTTCCAGAGGTCCAGGGATCAAATCCCACGTTGGGTAAATGTTTTTCTTCTACTTTTTGTTTTAATACATTTTCTCAAACCAAACTATTCTAGAAATCACTAAGATGCAATTAAAACATAATTAGTAATAGTACTTTTATTACGTCTTTGCAATCTCTAGAACCATTTGGTATGAAAAATGTAAAAAGAATGGGGATGTGGGTAAAATATGTATCACCCTTGGGATTCGATCCAGGGACCTCTTGAACACAAGTCAGACGCTTTAACCACTGAGCTAATCGAACTACTGGTAAGAAGCGCATCCAAATTGCCTTCATATAGTTTTCATGTACATAATTTAAAACCGTTTTTTTTCGGGTTAGCGTTTCACATTTCACAATTATTTTTACACAAATTTTTCTTTTATTCTATCTGAAAGAGAACATTTTCTTATGAAAATTCTGAAAATTTCAAGTGAAAGTATTGAACCGTTTACGAGAAATATATATTTTTATGCTTATCTTAAACAAATTGTTGTGGACAGCAGTTAAGATTTATATAGAATTTGTCATTTCTGTCTCAACTTTAAATTCGTATTATTCGCTTATAATTAACAACTTCAATAAACTGATAGCATTTCTACGCGTTAGAATTAAGTACAGTTCTCTGTAAAAATCATGCAATCACTGCTACATGGGGGTCAACAGATTTCATTGACATTTGGAAGGCTGTTGTAATATGTCTTCAGTTTTGCAAAAATGTTTAAAGAAAATCAAAATTCCAATTCTGGTAACCATGGCAACGACTTTTGTATGTTATTTTCCTTCAAAAATAGAATTTTTGCTATAGTTTCAGCCTAAGTAACTCCTTTCTGTAGATATCTAACTAAGAAACAACCTCCAATGGTTGAAATTTATTCATTTAAGAGTCATTTAAAATTATTAAAAGCCAAATTCACACAAGCGTTTCAACATTTATTAAGGAATAAAAGGGTAGGTAATTCAAATTGTGGCAAAAAAACTAGTTTTTTGGTCAATTTTTAATGTTTAATTTGCAAAACAAAGGAAACGAAAAGATAAAAGTTATTTGCATAAGATGTAACAACTTCATGTACTTAATCGTTACAGCATAAAAACAATGTCCAGGAAAATTCAAAATCACGGGTAATGAAGTCAAAAATATGTAAATTTTAATTTTTTTTACAAAAAATCACATTTTCAACCCAAAAAATCTAGGAAACCCCCAGTACTATTATCAAGTCATTTACAAATATAAAAGCCCAACACATCAAAGATCATTACTAAGTATGTACTTTTTTGTGCAAATTTTTTAATTAATTGTATTTTCCACTCAATAAAGGGAGATAATTCATTTTTTTGTGAAAAATCTAAAGTCATCAATTTGTTCATTTTTACACTTTATTATCGTCATAAGTTTCATGTTTTGTTTCAAACACAAATGAATTATAAAATATGACATCCTTTATTTCAATGGGTTATATTTTTATTTGATTTTAAGTTTTGGTTACCATGGTAACGAATTTTATAATTGTAAAAAGTGGTCAAATAGTGCATATATGGACATAATATTGGTCTATATTTGTTACTCTTGCAAGAAATATTTGTTATGAAAATCTAATAATAGATAAATAGATAGTTGCCAAGGAAACCATAAATTTTATCTTATCACAAGTTTTTTTGTTCTTTTATGCCTTAGAAAATCATTATTTATTGACTGTTTTCCTCGAAAAATTCTTTCATTCTCTATTAAAGACCATGTCGTCACATAAAAAATGCCTTTTATTGCTAAATGTTTATACCATGTTGCATTTTTTAATATGAAATACATATAATTTTTTATCAAAAGTTTTTGTTACCATGGTTACAGATTTTATAAAATGAAAAAAAGGTAAAATGGTCAATAAATCGACATCAAATTGGATTATATTTCTTCCACTCGTAAGCTTTTTTTTAGTAAATTTGATTGTTATTGAAGAAATGGTTGCCAAGGAAACCACATTAATTACATGATTTTAAATGAAAATTCATAATTGTCAACTTTTTCAGTGAGAATTTTTTCATTCTCTACTACAAACCATGTCGTCAACTAACAAGAGTTGTCCGCTGACAATTTAGCTCGCCTATACGAAAGCTTGTCGCAAAATAGGAGTCAAAGGTCAAGGTCATTAGGTCAAAGGTCATGGTGACCTCAATGTCAAGGTCATTGCATAAGGTATAGATCTATATGTGAAATATCAAGGCTCTATCTGCACAATTGTATGAGACATAGGCCAGGTTACAGTTTTTAAAAGTAGGTAAATCTCCAAGGTCAAGGTCTTTAGGTCAAATGTCATGGTCTCAAATGAAAAGACATTGCGATAAGTATCCATGCGTGAAATATCAAATCTGTTTTTCTAATAGTGCCTGAGATATAGACCAGGTTAAAGTTTTTTTTAATGAAGATGCGACGCCGACGTGACGGCGACTCTAGGACTGTGACATTAGCTCCTCAGACATAAAATCCTGGCTCGCTAAAATGCCTATTATACTTTAAAGTTCACGCCGTGTCATGATATGGAAAGGATGAAACTTAAACTGCAATGTCATTTTAACCTCAAAACCAAACATTTGACATAAATCCTGAATGGAGTGACAGACCAAGACAGTGAGTGATCACAATAGCTCTCAATGACCACTGCATGGTCAAATCAAGGTAAATTTTTATACTATGCTGATGACTAGCATTTTTTCTTCAGAGTTGACCAATACAAAACCTGCCCAATACCACAAAATGGGAGGTTATAAAGAATGGGTACCAGTATGTGTAAATAATGCATGGAAAGTTTTGAGACAAAGGAGAAACTGTTGGCTATCAGCATCCATCTTCTTTTGTCTCATGGTTTTCCTACAGCGTTTTGTACAAGGGATGCCAGAACCAGGACTTTTTTGGAAAGTGATTAATCCATTACCAAACAACAAAATTTTTGACTTCTCCAAATTCATGGATGTTGCAGACTACAATTTCATGTAAATGAAATCTTACATTTATTGCCTTTCTGGGTAGAAAACATTGTGGGAAATGAAAAAAATTGCTTGTCACAATGGTTACCAAAATCCATTTCTTTGTGGGGAGTCAAAAAGAGTGTGGGAATGGGTTAAGGCAAGCTTACTACTCAAGAGCTAGAAATAAGAGGGAGTGATGGCTTTTCGAAATGAAACATTTCATATATATATTGTTCATCAAAACCCCATAGTGTGGGTACTCATTGGTGATGCATTATAGGGTTTGGATTTGAAATATCAAAGTTAGAATGCCATTATCCCCAATTATCTGTTGCTCTGTTCTCCATAGACAACTCTTGTTTATCTATTTTAAAACACTCACTTTTTTAAAAGTTGATATATAATAATTGCAAAGGAAAGAAGCTTGACACACACACACACGGTGGACACACTGCCATGGCAATAGCCCTCTGGCCTGAAAGCCAGTGGAGCTAAAAATCTAAATCTAATGAAGGCTTATCAAGATCTTTGCTCTAAAAAGAGTATCTGTTTAAGATGTTATTTTCTTTCCACTCAATGTTTACAAAATCTGTTCTATTTGCACATCAAAAGTGGTATTGTTTGGAAAAGGTAAATACATATTGCCATTTCTCAAACAACTCTTTCTTTTGGTGTTCTTTGAAGTAGGAGGATCTTTTTGGATATTTTGGCAAAAGAAGATAAAGTTGATCATGACCATTATTTTCTACTTTTGTTTAAATGTTTTCTTAATTAGGGGGCAGAAATACTATATAGTATAGTTTACATTACATAAGTTGTCTGTAATATCTTTAAATGGATCAGTCTGAATTCTGTCATCAGGGAAAGGGTTATTTGTATAGACCTCTGTATGAGACAAAAATGCACAAGTATACAAAGTATAAGATAAATTTATTATTTTCATTTCTTAAAATCTTAAAATCAAATTTAATTGTGTTAATGCAAAACCTTGTAACTCGATTTTTTGGAAAATTTTAGAAGGGGAAGAAAGAAATTAATAACTTTTCTGAAACTGAAGGGTTTTATTTAGAATTGTGTGACATATTGTTCACATATAATGAGTCATAAAAAAAAGTAAAATAAGTAAAAAATATTTCAAAACCAGTGTGAATTGACTTAACTGGACATACAAGTTTGTACTTTGAAAATCACAAAAATCTACATACAAGGTTTCGCATTTACACCGCCAATTTGCAACACATCTGATTTGTAGTATCTATCAACATACAGTGAAGACCAGTCCTAAATCAAGTAAAAAACACTTATAATTGTCCATATTCAATGCTAGTCAAAAACTTCAACTTGGTGTAGAATAGCAGCAACTGAAAAATAGAGATATTGAAATATTTTATCAATTCCTTTTCAAACAAAAATTCTAGAGGTCAAAAATTCAAAGGTGTGGCATACAAAATTATAAGATATTACATAGATGGGATTAATTCAATTTTCCCTGTGATCCTCTTGACAATCAGCAATTTCTCCTTTTCCTCCATTTTTTTCTATGCTAGGCTATCATAATACATTTCATATCTTAGACAGAACTATTCCACCACCTACAATTCTTTTTTAATTTGAGCAGTCTAGAATTACATAGTTTGGAAAAGAAAAGGGTTAAGAGAACAAACACATCTAGAAACTATTTTAAAATTTGGTAATTGAGATTGATTGATTGATTAATTAATTGGTTGATTGATTGATTGGAAAATGGTTTCATAATCATACCATGCTGAACAGAATTTACATACAATTACATTGTGGCAACAAATCTACCCAATCATGTACTGTTCCTAGGATTACAATCACCATGAGATATCAATATCAATCAAAATAAACACAAAAAGATTAACAATTCTAGGTATCAAGGGGGTTTCATTAAGAGGCGGGGGCGGGGATTTCCCCCTCCTATTTGACTGAAATTGGGTACAATCCCCCTGCTACTTTTGAAAATTTTGTATGGGGTTAATAGGGAATACATCGAAAATCCCCCGCCTACTTTAGCACGGTGGGGATTGTGCATGATGGGATGGATAACGACTACCGACAATAGGGAACGATTTTATCAAGTAAACCGTGACGTAATTTCGGACAAATAAATAGTATTTCGTCGGTGTTGTTATAAAATCTCGTAACTACGGCTTGAATCAAACCGTAGTTACGAGATGTTATAACAACACCGACGGTTTATCAAAACAACAGTCTATTGTTTGCACAAAATTTGATGCCAACTCGCCTCGCTTCAGGTAAGACATTTTGCAATAACTCTGTTATTTCTGTATCAATTTTCAAGCGGTTTGCTGCATGTACCCCGCCTTATCGAGCTCTTTCATCGGATGTATGACATATTAGATAACTCATGATACTTTTTCCGAAATATTGTCCCAACCGACCAGAAAGCGAAATGGTAACGACTACGGCCAAATTAACCGCACTTCAGGTAAGAATTTGTGCAATAACTTTCTTATTTCTGCGTGAATTTTCATGCGGTTTGTTGCATGTACTCCGTCTTACTGAGCCCTTTTCTCAGATGTATTATTTATCTGGAACTTCCCTGTACTTTTCTCAAAAACCGATCCCAACCGACTAGAAAAAGGGCCTGAATTTTTTGTCGTTTTTCTGCTCGGTTGGGATCATTTTTTGGACAAAGTACAAAGATTCTACAAACAAGTCATATATCCGAGGAAAGAGCTCACTAATGCGGGGTACATGCAACAAACCGCTTGAAAATTGGAGCAGAAATAAGGAAATTATTGCACAATTTCTTACCTGAAGCGAGGCAAAATTTGTCCGTATACTCAATATTCGTTATCCATCCCATCATGCACAATCCCCACCGTGTTTAGCTTCTGGCCCATGTGGCCAAAAAGTTATTGAAACCCCTGTAGTAACCGTATCCAGTAAAAAGTATTTGTGTCAATCATGAGAATTTGGTAAATAACATTTCTTTGAAGATTCTCACTCTTACCTTTTAATTTGAAGGTCCTGAATCAAAATTCAATCTTTGTGTATATAGCCAAGAATAGCATAGAATTTATCATTCTGAAAATAAAAGAGACAAACATATAAAACCAAATGAAAGTAGATTATTTCATTCATGGTTATTGAGTTTCTTCTCTCTAAAAAGGGCATAAAATTCAAAGCACATTGTTTCAAATCTGGTTGATTGTAATAGGGATCAACTTTATCAGAACAGTACATAATAGAACAGTCTATTAGCAAAACTTGTACAAAATATAGTAAAAAGTGACGTAATTTCGAACAAACAATAGTATTTTGTTCGGAAAACTAATAGAACAAACTGGCAGACAAACAGGCTGGCAGACAGAGAGCACACCTAACGCCCCCTTCGGTTTTGCCGATAGGCGACTACCAATAGTTGATGCGGAAAACGAAGCTTGCCTATACGGGAGCATGTCGCTAAAACAGCTTAACTACATATAAGTTTAAAGGTCATGGTCTCAGATGAAAGGTCCTGGCAGGAGGTATGTTTGTATGATATATAAAAGCTGTACCCCAATAGAGCCCATGATATAGATCTAGGCCAGGTAATATAGATCTAGTAGTCCGTGGGCTGGCTACACCCTACGTCCCCCCTACCGGGATTTTATGACACCTATATCATTGTAAAACTTAATGAATTCCCTTTCAAATGCAACTTGTTGTTTGATATATAAGTGCTGGATAAGCATATGCGGAACGATTGATTATCTCCCCTTGAACTACAAGAAATACTTGTTTAAAACTCACCATATACACATTCATGGGATCCAAAATAACCCAAATTTAAGCGCAAATGACCAAAAATGCTTATAGATTTTATCAATTCACATCGTTAAATAGTAAAAGATAATTTCACACCAAAATTAGCATGAATTATGCCCCTTGAATATGTAAAACAAGAGAAAAATAGTATAGATATTGACTTTGTTTATATATACTTTGCATTTGGAAATCATTTCCACAGCGATTAATTGCTAGAATTTGTATTAAAGCGTTTATTAGATGCCTTGTAATAAAAATCAAAGTGTTGACTACCGACATTCTAGGATATAGGCCTACTCGACATTTCAAATGATTTTCAAGATGGCCGCCGCAAAATGACCACTTTACTAAATATCGAAATATCACTCCCCTATAATTTGTTATCATATTTTGTATGTAAATGAGATCATTTCTTAGGAAACTTGAGTATATTAAATCTAAAAGAAGTTGTCATGCTTATAATAGGCTTTTTTGTCATTTTTCTTAAATTTTCAAAATGGCCGCCAAAAATCTCAAACATGCATAAGTGATGTAAATGTTTTTCATTTCTGCAAATCTTCTGCACTTAATATTGTCTTTTTCAAATGTATTTCAATTTCTTATTAAAGCTACATGATTCAATATGTAAATAAATGACATAACCTTGAAAATATATATTTCCAGAACGGTCCTAATTACCGTATAAATGGTAATAAATGCCCATTCGAATAAATTAGGTACTGAAGAAAATCCAAATTGATTATTTTCTATGAGAGATAAGCATTTACCCTCTTTGACAGAAACCATGTACCCGATAATTATTTTTGACCCTTCTCTCGAAATCTCAGTAGCCAATCAAATGGCTCGTTACATTATCAACACACCGGGAATATTAACGACAGTATAGTACAAGCTCTGTGATTGGATATCGAAAAAAATAGGGGTCTACCGATAAAAATAGCGGTCTACCGGTAATTTTATCGCTAGACCGTTAATTGAAATAGCGGTCTACCCTTATTTTATGGGTAGACCGATATCTTTATCGGTAGACCGCTAAAAATATAAGGGTATACCGCTATTTTTAGCGGTATACCCCTATTATAATTATAGGTCTAGCGTTATATTGACTTTAGACCCTTTTCGCGCGCCATATCTTTTTGCATGAAGTTTTAAGTCTTACATGGACAAGGGACGCTTTGGATAATAGGTGTTATAGAGGGTATAAAGACATTAAGGCATGTTTTGGTCATAAAGCGTTTAAGCTCTTATTTGTGGGGTGGATATTTTGAATACAAAACACTAATGTCAACAATTTTGCCACACTAAAATGGCTTCTTCACTGTTAATTTACACGAGATGACTCGTATAATACAATAGAATAACATGTTTTTTATGTAATCTGCCTAAATGCTCAAGTACGAGCTTGGGTCAATGAATAACTGACCTAACCTTTTTAATGTTTAGATCGACACCTTTTTTCTAGAAATACTTTCCATCCAGGCCTATGCGCTTTGACCAAACGATATGACCATAGCAGTTGAAAAAGGAGTTAAACTCAAAATAATCAACTTTAAAGGTGGTCAAGTGACATCAGTCAAGAAGTAGAGAAGTCCGAGAACTTTCCAAAGAACCACACCTAAACTGCACCAATAACTTTTTCATGAGACTTAAAATTGCAACCACTCATATCCCTTTTAGGAAAGAAGTCGATAGCAGCAAGGTCATGTGGATAGGAAGGGGGTGATCAAATTGATACCCATTTTTCTCGACAGCATCCATTGTACTTTGGCAATTGTGTACTAATGTAATTTCCTGTTGCAAGCAGCGGTCACATTTTGAGCGTTTGCCGCAACGTTTCTCACGCATGGTCTGCTTCAGATTGTCTAGCAACTTGACATAGTATGCTTCGTTAATTGTAACTTACTTGGGTAATATGTCCAACAAAATATTTTATTGCAACCCCCAATTGTCCTAAAATATTGAATACTGAACATTGTCTGTAAAATATTGAATAATTTTCTTGGCTTTTGGGATTCCATACCAACATACCTAGGACTCTGGACATTTCTCGTTAATAGAAATGCAACAAGTACTGGTAATCTCTTTGTCATTTGCTTATCGTCGAGGAATTTTAGACCCAACAGTCTGTAAGTTTGTGCATCCTTTTGCGATCAAGCAATATCTTGAAAAAGATAATGCATGGACAATTTCTTACTTTAATTCGCTCATCAAGTATACCAGATCTGTGGATTTATGATACCAGTCCTGGTATGTTTTTAGTTTTATTTTACGCGTAGGTCTAGTAGCTCTCAGGAAATGAGTTGGTGGTAGCCCCGGGACCAACCCCTCAACCACCTTAAACATCATAATGAGTCTCTGGGTCTTCCTTCTTGATTCTAAGCTGGGTAGGTCTAATTCTTTGGCCATCCTCGTAATGCATCCTTCTTCTCTTGATTTGTAATCATTTTTGATGAATCTTATGGCTCTGTGTTGTATTCTTTCTAGGCTGCCTATGTCTTTTTGTAGATATGGATCCCAGATGATTGAGCCATAGTCCATTAGTGACCTTACCATTGAAATATATGCGACTTTTTGCAGTTTTCGGTGCAGTGTTTTAGGTTTCTGCGGAGGAATCCGAGGGTTGAGCTGGCTTTCTTTGTGACTCTATTTATGTGAGTAGCCCATTTCAGGTCAGAAGATATTTGTAGGCCAAGGTAAGGATTGCTTTCAACTTCTTCTAAGATATGGTTGTTTAGAGTGTAGAACTTTGATAGTTTTTTCTTAAGGCTTAGAATGTAGCATTTCTTAGCATTAAATCTCATACCCCAGTCTTTTGC
The DNA here is from genome assembly GCA_963680895.1 of Fragum sueziense. NCBI lineage: Eukaryota > Metazoa > Mollusca > Bivalvia > Cardiida > Cardiidae > Fragum > Fragum sueziense. The sequence continues at coordinate 59,415,568 of OY804593.1, forward strand.
CCATTCTTCCAGGTTTTTGAGGTCTTCTTGCAGAGCTAGTTGGTCTTTGTAGGAGTTGATCGTTCTGTAAAGTAGGCAGTCGTCAGCAAACAAGTGTACGTTGGATTTAACTCTTTCCGGAAGGTCATTTATGTGGCAAATCAAATAACAACGTGAATGTATTAAAATACATCATAAGCTTCAAGAAAATATAGATCTTCAAAAATCCTACCTAATAGGGGGGGGGGGTTAAATTCACTTGTAAAGTCTTGTTTTTAGCAAATTAAACACATTTTTCTACTTTCTCATTAATATTCATGAATATGCAAATTAGCAAATTTTCTAAAAAATATCTATATTGTGAGAGAAATATCTTGGTAATAATTTAAAACTATTTTGAAAGATTTATGACAAAAATAAGTAATTTTATTGCAATTAATTGACCCAAGCGCTGGAATGTCGAAAAATGGGTGGTTGCCATGGTAACGAGCCCGCCATTTGCTTATCCAGCAGTTTTAAATTGAACAACAACCTGAATCCATTACTATACATCATAAGCTTCAAGAAAATATAGGTCTTCAAAAATCCCACTTGGGGGGGGGGGGGGGAGGGTTTCGGTTATGGGCCCATGGACTATAGGCCGGTTAAAGTTTTCTTAAAAAGTAAGTCAAACTCCAGTGCAAGGTCACAAGGTCAAGGGTCAAAGGTCCCAAATGAAGGGTCTTGGCAGGAGGCATCAATGTGTGAAATATCAAGGCACTATCAATAGAAGTGAATGAGATATATAGAAAGTTCAAAGTTTTTTAAAGTAGGCCAAATTACAAGGTTACTATACTAGAGGAAAGAAGAAATGCAACAACTATTTTTTGTTATTTCTCTTAATTCTTTTATGTTTTAGATTCAAAATTGTTACTGATTTAATTCGCTCATCAAGTATACCAGATCTGTGGATTTATGAAACATACCGTCGACAGTGGTTGCAACTTTGACTTCAGACCGAGCATCATCTTCTTAAGTTTCTCTGTCGCGTTATAACCTCCGCTCTCCCCCCCCCCCCCCCCCAACCAATTTTACTTGAGAATAAGATGGTACAGAAGACCAGTAAATTCATCATGCATGTTTTACCTTCATTCCCGTTTCAATACAAGTGTCGAACCATAGAAGGCTACTCCTTTTTTGTGAAAAGGCTTTCTAATAACCGTATATTTAGACAATTTTGTGCACATAATGACATTATATAAGTCGCAGATTCCTTGGTTGATTGGAAATTGCTTATATTTATTATTCATAGTTAGCCCTTGTGTTTTAATGTTTTTTACCACATCCTGAAATGCACGAGCATATCTAAAAACTGATAACAAAACAAAGGATTTCAAATTTTCGGCCAGTGACATATTACAACACGACAAGTTGGAAAATGATGTGTTTCCCTCTCATCATAAACAACAGAAATTGCAAATTGTGTTTGCTATTTAAACGAAATCTTTCGAAACAACATTTTGTTACACGAATAAGAGGATTCCTCACAAATAAAGTGTTTTCGAAGTACTGGTATCCAATAAGGTACATAATTATGTTCAATTTATAATTGTTTATATTATCGCATATAAGTATTCTGAATTATAAAGGTGTAAAACTGTGTCACTCGAATGAAATTTGATAAAGAAATGAATAATTCAGTTGCTATTATAGGCAATTTTAAATCATCAATTAATGCACATGACAGTACAAATATGAAATTGTCCAGTTTCAACTATCACTTATTAGAATACATTTGGTAAACTCGGTTCCTGTAACATAGCATTCCAATTAATAGAAGTGGATGGGAAGACTTCTCTTCTGCACAGCATGTCTCCAATAGTATTGTTAAGTTTAAACTTGGAGCAAAATTTTAATGTAAAAAAAGCATGCATTACAAGGCAAAAATGGTATAAATCAAAGGTGACCATACATGTACTCCAATGGGAATTCATTTTTAAAAAACGCTTTACAATTTTTTAGTACTTAACTTTAACAAAATAAAGTTTCTTGTATAAAAGAAAACTGTATTTCACATAGAAAAAAATATCAAAGAAAGTAGGTTAAAGTTTTCAGCATGAAATTTGCGCTAAATGGAGTTTTATTGTCATTTATACGGTAATTTTTCAGAGGTAATATTATATTGTTAAAATTCTCCCTTTTTATTTGTAAATCATGAAATTTTAGTTTTCAAACACAACAAGTACACAATTTAGGGAAAAGATGCAAAAATGAAAGTTGTTAACATAATTAGAGAATATTTGAGACTTTATTTGCCATTTAGAGAAAAGTATGCAAATAATTGTGAATGTGAATAAGCCCGTATTCGCTTGTTCTGTGTAGCTGATGAGTGGTTTATGAACTTATTATTGATCTATTAGTGTTCTTATTCACTATTTGGAAAATTAAGCATTATAAAAACGAAATGCCTCAGCATACTTATTCCCTAGAAAAGCCTAGTTTTAGCTAGTTAAACACATATTTCTACTTTCTCATTAATATTCATGCATATATGCAAATTAGCTAAATAAAAATGATTTCAAGAAAACTGTCTATTTGAAATTTAAAACTAGTCTTATGTTTTATTACCAAAATAAGTATATATCTTAAATAAGTATTTTGAAATATTTTATTGCAATTAATTGACCAAGTACTGAAACGTAGGAAAAAGAGCAGTTGCCATAGTAACAGGCCTGCCATTTGCTTACAAATGTATCCAGCACTTTCGAATCAAACAAGAACCTGAATTCATTAACATGTTTCCTGCGCTTCAAGAAAATATAGGTTTTAAAAAATCCCACATGGTGGGGAGGGTTTCTGTTCACTAGTAAACTAGTAAAGTCGTCTTTTTGCAAATTAAACACATATTTTCAACAATCTTTCAACAATCTCATTAATATTCATGAATATGCAAATTAGCAAACTTTCTGGAAAATATCTTGGTTGTGAGAGAAATGTTATGACAACATTTTAAAAGTAGTCTCAATGTTTTCTGACCAAAATAAGTAATTTTATTGCAATTAATTGATCCAAGCTCTGGAACGAATGAAAATGGGTGGTTACCATGGTAACAAGCCAACTACTTGCTTATCCAGCATTTTTAAATCTGTATCTGTATCTGTATCTTTTACGTTGCAGTATCCACTTCTGGCTTTTATGCAACGGTGAGGGAGTGCGGTGGAGTTACTGGCTGGATCTGTCGAGTGCTGTCTTGAAAGCCTCGACGTTCTTGGAATTTATTATGTCTTCTTCTAGTTTATTCCAATTGAGGATCGTTTGCACAAAGAATGAGTTCTTATATTGCTTTGTGTTTGCATGTATGGTTTCGAAACTCTTTGAATTTTGTTTGACCTGTGAGCTGAGAACGTTATTTATTTCACAGTCCTGGTATGTTTTTAGTTTTATTTTACGCGTAGGTCTAGTAGCTCTCAGGAAATGAGTTGGTGGTAGCCCCGGGACCAACCCCTCAACCACCTTAAACATCATAATGAGTCTCTGGGTCTTCCTTCTTGATTCTAAGCTGGGTAGGTCTAATTCTTTGGCCATCCTCGTAATGCATCCTTCTTCTCTTGATTTGTAATCATTTTTGATGAATCTTATGGCTCTGTGTTGTATTCTTTCTAGGCTGTCTATGTCTTTTTGTAGATATGGATCCCAGATGATTGAGCCATAGTCCATTAGTGACCTTACCATTGAAATATATGCGACTTTTTGCAGTTTTCGGTGCAGTGTTTTAGGTTTCTGCGGAGGAATCCGAGGGTTGAGCTGGCTTTCTTTGTGACTCTTTTTATGTGAGTAGCCCATTTCAGGTCAGAAGATATTTGTAGGCCAAGGTAAGGATTGCTTTCAACTTCTTCTAAGATATGGTTGTTTAGAGTGTAGAACTTTGATAGTTTTTTTCTTAAGGCTTAGAATGTAGCATTTCTTAGCATTAAATCTCATACCCCAGTCTTTTGCCCATTCTTCCAGGTTTTTGAGGTCTTCTTGCAGAGCTAGTTGGTCTTTGTAGGAGTTGATCGTTCTGTAAAGTAGGCAGTCGTCAGCAAACAAGTGTACGTTGGATTTAACTCTTTCCGGAAGGTCATTTATGTGGCAAATCAAATAACAACGTGAATGTATTAAAATACATCATAAGCTTCAAGAAAATATAGATCATCAAAAATCCTACCTAATAGGGGGGGGGGGGGTTTAAATTCACTTGTAAAGTCTTGTTTTTAGCAAATTAAACACATTTTTCTACTTTCTCATTAATATTCATGAATATACAAATTAGCAAATTTTCTAAAAAAATATCTATATTGTGAGAGAAATATCTTGTAATAATTTAAAACTATTTTGAAAGATTTATGACAAAAATAAGTAATTTTATTGCAATTAATTGACCCAAGCGCTGGAATGTCGAAAAATGGGTGGTTGCCATGGTAACGAGCCCGCCATTTGCTTATCCAGCAGTTTTAAATTGAACAACAACCTGAATCCATTACTATACATCATAAGCTTCAAGAAAATATAGGTCTTCAAAAATCCCACTAGGGGGGGGGGGGGAGGGTTTCGGTTATGGGCCCATGGACTATAGGCCAGGTTAAAGTTTTCTTAAAAAGTAAGTCAAACTCCAGTGCAAGGTCACAAGGTCAAGGGTCAAAGGTCCCAAATGAAGGGTCTTGGCAGGAGGTATCAATGTGTGAAATATCAAGGCACTATCAATAGAAGTGAATGAGATATATAGAAAGTTCAAAGTTTTTTAAAGTAGGCCAAATTACAAGGTTACTATACTAGAGGAAAGAAGAAATGCAACAACTATTTTTGTTATTTCTCTTAATTCTTTTATGTTTTAGATTCAAAATTGTTACTGATTAATACAGGGAATTGTATCTTGATATTGATCTTTTTTGTTATGTTAGAACCTGTCTTACCTGTGAGATAACGTAAAAATAGACGTTTACACGTTTCTCACGTGCAAACCTTTAAAGGTCCAAACTTTGCATAAAACGTTTTTGGTTTGTGTAGATGCACATCAACTCGACAAAAGGCAATAATTTTCGTTTGTATTCAATTCCTCATATCAGTTTGCGACTCATTCAAAGACGTCGTCCGGTAGCAATTGTGATGTTTACGAATGGAACACCTCGACCCGCAATTACTGGTGACTTTGGTGTGCATCTTTTGACAAAATATTGCTTGGGATAACGTCTTAGAATGAACGGAACAACTGACGGTCGCCAGAAAAGCGATTGTCAACGTCTAACGTCACGACGTAAGGACCATAACGTTCGCTTATTTTACCCACGTAAACAAATTCTTTTATCGAGAAAAATTGTTTAAGGTATTCATGGACAGTGAAGCAATCAAATTTCAGCCAGGAATCGTTAACGTCAAATGGGTTTGCGTGCAAGAACGAATTTAACGTTGCCGCCATACCACTGCCATTTAAACGCGTATATATGGCACGTACAACCGGTGACATTGACGCAATTTTGACACTAGAAAGTCGAATGATGAAGATTTACGATGCATTGAAAAAAGTAGTCGAAAGAGGGTGATTTTGAGAAAGACAGAAACAAAACGTATGATCAAATTTATTTGTTGTTGCGTTTCTTTTTTCCTTAAGTATAGGTCAAAGGTCATAGTCCCAAATGAAAGGTCTTGGCAGGATGTATCCTTGTGTGAAATATCAAGGTTGAATCTCTTATAGTGTCTGAGATATAGACAACAGATAATTTTTTAGGGAGATGCAGCGCATCGCAGATGCTATAGCTGTGACATTAGCTCCGATGACATAGCTTTCTCGCCTCGCTAAAACTTCCATATCAACAAGTCATACCAAGATACTAACCTGACCATAACCAAACTCTTCAAACATTTCCCTGTCTATCTCATTCATCTTTCTCATCTGTATCTTCAGCCTGAACTCCTCTTTTTGGTATTACAGGTTTACTAGTACTTTTAGTCCGTGAGCCAGAGGGTCGGTTGGTACCATCCGAGGTGAAAAAGGTTCATGGGTGTTTTTGAGTAGCCTGACATGTCCACTTAAAGAAAATATGTGATAGCATTCTAAAATCGGTAGCTTTCTATATTTTTTCACCCTTTTAGTATATGTACCCTTTACACAATGAAAATATGAACAATTCAATATCAAAATTTGGTTGACATTAGAACACATTCTTTTATCTTATACATGCTATAATGTTTCTTTTCATGACAATTCTCACAAGTTAGAGTCATCGTTGTATCATTTACAAAACAAAAAATAAATTCAACTTTCAAATTAATATTTTATGACAATATGAGTAGATAGCTATATGTGCGCTTGTTTTATTAGAAAATTATACATAAATGTATGTATATTTTTAGCCTTGATAACAACACTGAACCCATATTGAAGAAAGTCTTGCTCTTTATGCTCAGTTGTTTCAAATATCTTCTTGGAACAGCAGTTTCCACGTTTTTATCGTACAAATTGATAGAATTAGCATAATTATCTTACCCCACCCACTATATCCCCATGTTATCTTCGCTTATTACGTAATGTGTAAATGAGTATAAGATTTTACTTCTTGGTAAGGAACTTCCAAGTTTTGCCACTCTGATACCCAAATGCTCTAAATTGCAACATTAAGGTGGTACTGGCAAACGATTTGTAGATTTTGTGTTTATTCTGCGGCACAAAATGCCAATTCATTTGTACCAAATGGACAGGCTACTATTTTTTTAATTTTCAAAGCGAGATCCTGTCCTTTGTCATTATTTATGCTACATATTTATAATTCCTACCGCAGACATATTTTCTAACTTTTTTATTTAAAAAAAATATTTGTTCAAAATAGGTTAGACTGAGTGGGAGGGGTAAGATAAAATTAAGATAATTTCATATTTATGTGGAAAGGTAAGCTGTCTTTTCTTACCTCTACCAGCTACACTGGGCACTTGCTATAACATTTTCCTCTTGATATCAGCATTGCAGTTATCTCATGGACGGTGTTTCCTCGAACAGTCTGAGCAGAATGTCAATTTAAGGTTTTCTCCATGTACGGCATGTATGTGCAGCTCACTGTACATAAGGTAACCAACTTTATTTGTATCACTTAATGATGAATAAATCTGACATGTTAACGCATTTAGTCTTTCCAAGAGATCATATGAAAGGTCTTACTTCCTGTCAAGCCCATGAAAGGTGTTATCATACCTCACCAAAGTTTTGATACATTGGCTTTATGAAATGTGCGCGTTTCCTGCCTTTTTGGGCTCGGAAAATGCTTCCGTTTGAATGCTTAAAGAAGGCATGGTGTTTGTTGTCAAGTGAGATAGAACTGACGATCGGGCTCTCAAAGGCGCTTATGGTGAATTTTATCTCTTCAAAATTCGTTGAGTGTAAGCATAAAACGTAGAGCAAACTACTTTGAAGCGAGCGCTTTTTATATGTGTACGTTTCCAAAAGGTCATGTGAAATAGCCACCCGCCACCCTGCTTACTGTTATTAGCTCAGTATTAGAACATTTATTTACAGTGTCAAATCGAGTGGAGTTATGTATCCCAACTAGTGCTTTATGTTTTTGTTAATAACATTGCAGTCACACTATTTCTATCTATTTCAATTAATATACTCTTGGTCTTTGTCCACACCTTTGGTAAAGACAAGTAGTAGCTATTTCACTGAGACATTACAAAGACATATGGGTCATTGGAACCGATAACTAAAGTTTCCGGCACTTGCTCATCCTCTGACGCGTGTAGTAAGCGCCTTTCGAATCGCTCCTGTTTGCGCTGTACAAATCAATTCATCTCATGACGAATCTATATAAATGTACTTCTTTGGCAAATGCAAAGATAACTATTGCGTTAAGCTTGACTATATATGGGTATTTTTTTACATTTATCGGACAAGAATAGGGAAATCCTCTAGTAAGTTACATTATTGTTCAACAAGTTTGGATACTTTTCAACTGATGTCCAGTCTGTTCACTTCGATTAACATGTTCATTATGATTTATGGAGTGTTCCAAGTAAAAGTAAAAATCAATCTACTAATTAGCAATACAATAGTCAGGAATTCTATCAGCTAGTTTACCATGTTATCTGTAGTGTCGAGCAATGACATGTTCTGTTTGTCTTCCTATCAATGCGCCTTGCGTTGGACCATATTTTTTATGTGTTTTGTGTAAGTATTTCTTCCACTCTTAGATTTGTTGATTATCTCATCACGTTACAACCAGATGAAGACCTGCCGCTGTCATGGATCAAGGAATGTTTAACTGGATTTCATGTGACCAAGAAATTTCTGCACGTGGATCATTTGAAGTCATTCAGATTGAAAGGCTTCTTATTCAATAATTTCAATACTACTTTTGCTTATCATGACATAATATTATACTTGTAGCTTTAGGAGATTCTTCAGCTGCAGAAATATCAACAAATTGTTTTCATCTGTTAAAAAACATATCAATGTCATAGTAAAGTTTTTCATGTTTGACACTTTCTTTTTACTTTCAGATTTATTAAGGACAGATCCTCCATTTATTTCCTACGGTAAGATTTTTTAAATTTTTTCTGTACTGATACTTAAATATATGAGAAGTAAAATAATGACTTAAAAACTATAGGTCACCAAGCGAATTAAAAAGTTATTGGATTTCAAGGGAGACTACTCTTGTCTAAAATTGCAAAAATGAGGTGTCACTTAAATACCCACAAAAAGGTGTTCGAAATGACTAGGATTACATAAGTAAGTCTTTATTGTGTTCAATATGTTTTATTCTGTCTAAATGAGTATCAATTTGGGAAATTTTAGAGAAGATTTTGAAATTTTTAGTGAAACATTCTTTCAAAAGTAGCTGAAATTGCTCTTTTTTCGCAACGTTTCTGATAATAAAAAATATTCCAGCGGTAAGAATTTTTTCATTTTTGGAATAGACATAGTGCTTGGTCATACCTACAAAAACAAAAAAAGAAAAATATATCAAACCAAGCGTTTTTCTTAGTTATTAGTAAAAATTGGTTTACTTTTTGCAGCTCTGTCCGAAATTGTTTAGCTACTTTTATCCATTTACTTCCTTATTACCAGCTTTAGATAATAAAAAGTGTCATCTTTTGTGTCCACCTGAAGCGGACTAGTTCATAAAGACACCACTTTGCTTTTGTTGCTCCGTTTCCTATCGCTAACGCCACATGTTGAACGCGTAACAGAAAGCGAAATGTACCATCCGAGTACTATTACACTTTAATTGACCAAACAGAGAAAACTGAAATAACCGAAAAGGGTCTTGTTATTTATCAACCAAACATTAACTATATGTAAAAAGACACATTTGCTGAAAAGGCCAATTACTGAAACAGCTTTATTTCGTTATTTAGGATATGCGCAATAAGTTGCGCAGTAACAACTGGAGGATCTGTCCTTAAGTTAAGAGTGATTTCCTGTATTCTGCCGTTGTTTTATATATCTCAACAGCTAATACAATTAGAGTGTATTAAATTTTGTAGCACCACTAAGTTTTCTTAATTACAGTTACCCCTACGCTTAATGGGAATGCAATCGAATGGTCTATAATTCGGTTTTGAAAGGAACATTGCTCTTATTCAGTGATGTATTACATAAGACAAACAGTGATCAACTAGAATGTCAAAACTACCCTGTGGTACGTAATGTGCAAGTTCTCTTTATTCTTCTAGGATATTTGACTCCTGTTTGTATATTGTACTTGTGCTTTGTATGAGCACTAAGTTCTAACCATATAAAATTTGACATCGCAAATATATAAAGACCTATAAATGTGTATTTGTGAAATCGGCTGTCACGTTTTCCACCGAACGCTACGTTATAATAACCTTCTGCACCTATTGCTGATTCTATACAAATGATCCACAATCATACATCTTTTACCAAGAATGACAAGCATTGCAGATAGTAGGAAATACACCTAATTTAAAGAGATTACTGGAGAAACATTATTTTGTTCCCCCGTTGCCTTTGCATATCAAGGTTGATAAAATCAAGCTTCTTTCTAGAACTGCTTTTCCAGATAGTTTTTATTTTGTTCAGAACTTGAAAAACGGTACAACGTTCAACTGCTTGTGTATTCATTGTTGGTAGATTCGGCAATAGATACCTCTAATTCCCCATTATCTATTTAATTGTACATGCTTTTCCTTCAGCTTTTCAGTGTTCCGCAGATCCGTCTCGAACTGCTTCCGGAAGAAAAGTCTTGAAAATACTTGCATAAAACGGTATTCTGTCTATGCAAATGAAACTGTTTCACGCCAAGGCCATTGAATACATAAATAATCATGCCCAGATCCCTTCTCGAATTTTTAAACGTAGGTTTACCAACATTATTTTTTTATAAATTTTTCACGTGCCAATTCAGTCAGATCTATCCTCCGGAAAAAAGTCTGAATCCACACATGATTATCCTATAGATGCTATATTTGTAAATGGTACACAGCGATTGATAGATGAAAAACCTGACCGTTTGCTTCTAACCCTTGGACACAGAAAGTTGTGCAGTTTATTCAAAGATGTCAAATAGATTGTCCGTGCATATCTTATTGACAATTTGAATATAAATTCTTTAACAGAATAAACTCCAATGTTTTGCTGATCTACTGCATACATGATAACTTGGCCAAAGAACTGGATCTAGCCATTAGCTTTACTTCCATGATTGATTTAATCAGGATCCCCTGTTAAAAGTCTAAGGACGAATCATTTTAATCCAATGTGTATTACAGGCTTAGCAGTCGAACATGCAAACAAATATATACAAGAAATGTCATATTAAGTGGTCAACCAATAAGAATTGACCGGTTTTTTTTTGGCTTAGTTGAATTATGCATTCTTATTTAAGCCCGACATATGTCCGTTTGTACTACCCACCTTTAAAAATGATAACAATTATGAGAAACAACCTTTATTGGTGAGTAAGATATTTTGCATCAATGGTGTGATTCATTTTCCTTTGTATGTATGCTCGACTTGTCCAATGTTGTTATTATTCCATAATGATCTAGACTTTAATCAGATTAGGTTTTCTAAATTTTATATAATATCTGAGGGGTGAAATAGTTATGTAGTAGGTTTCAGGTTCGACTTCTTTTTATATAATACATTGGATACATGTATAAGCTGGCGTCTGATCTGTTTTCGCCAAAGCTGCTGAATTTAAAATTCTGTTAAACTAAATTTGCTTTTGAAGCCTATCATTTTGATGAAAAGATGTCTTCCAAAACGAACAAATGCATTTTGCAAAAATACATAGTACCAAGAAGTCCCACTTTTACATGATGAGGCCAAGAAAGATCGGCGCAATATCATAAGTTATTCATATAGGAAACGTTGTCCAACTTTTGCCAAGTTATTATGGAAGAATCGCTGTGTCGGACAGAAGAACCATCGGCTTTATGCTCACCCTACAGGCAGCATAGTAGGTAACAACAACATTAAAGTTATGTTACGTAGTTTTGGATATTGTCATCAAGTAATATATGTTACATGTCAACTTTATCCATTTATACCTAGTTTCGGATAAGTCCATATGATTTTTGAAAACTAATGCTTAATTTTACTCAAACTGAAATAAATGGGGACCTATGCATGTTGAATGACCTTACGTTTTTGACGAAAGAGTTAAAGGTAACACAAAGGGTTAAATAACAAGAGTAAAAATTTAAATTGTCCGGGTCTTTGAAATAAGAAATAAAATAAAATGAGCCGCGACACGAGATTTCCAACAATGTGGCAAAAATGACGTCATCGGGAAAACGTGATTTTACGTCGACGTTATTTATAGCGCACTTGCTTTAACCAATTGATAACCGAATGCATACTTTGAAAATTGTCTACTGTGAATGTTGCTAGGCGCGATTTGTAAACAAGAATTAACGATAGCTGTCAAAGGTAGCGACAAATATTTTGTGCAATTTACATAAAGAATAGATCTAGCACAATAATCATCGGAAACCCCCGATTAAAACCCGACGTCTAAAAATAACTCCACGCATTGATTTAGCAACATTCGGAGGTTTTGTCAATAAAGATGGTCAATTCAGTATCTTTTTCACACAAGCGATGGAACAAAAGATCAGTTTGAAGTTTCAATGTGTTATCTGATCGATTTCTAGTGATTTTACCCCTTTTCCCCCACTTTCAATGTTGTTGTGCCAGCGGGATTTTTCAAATTTACATAGACCTTTGCTTTAGGCCTACATAGGCCTTACGGAAAACAGAAACTTGAATAAAACATGTTTCACGAGTTTGTCAGACATATGGATGATAAAATCTGTTTCTTATACTAACCTTAGAGACACGATTTGTATCGCCAAATCATATTTATTTGCCACTGTTTGCGTTTATTACCATATAGGCCTACACCCCACCCACGCCGATGACAAAAAGTCGGAAACCGAAGTTTTCCGAACATTTAAAAATCACTGAATACTTGCATAAGTTGAAGTATTTATTTGAAAAAAGGTTGAATATTTATGAAAATATATTTACATATTAAACTAGACTGGTTTATCTCCGAAAACAACAATTTATTTCCTACGACGCAAGCGTAATAGGTCTAAATAGAGTTTTATTACCGCACTTTGAAAGCTAGCCCGGTGGTCGAGTGGGTTAAGGGGTTTGGATTATAAATCGTTATCTTTTGTGGTTATAGTTTTCGCGTGTTCGAATCCTCCCAACACCAATATTTTTCAAACTTTTTTTTTAAATATTTTTTCTTCTTTTGTTCGTAACATCTATATTAGCTAATAAAAGCCACCATAATTTCCTTCAGAAAATAAGTTTAAATATCACATCAGACGCCGAAAAGCAACATACTAGGCTATATCGATCGTGTTCAGATAAAGGCATAGACCATTTGTTGTTCCGATTTTTTTCTTTGTCAAAAAGGGTGTTACAAAATCGTCTCGGCTTATAGATTTTTTTCGAACCAAAAATGGTCGGCTACAGATAGGCTGTATCAGTAGTAAAATCGTTTCATGTCCTATGTGACTCAAAAGCAAGGCTTCAAAATCGTTTTGCACTGTGAACATCTTAGCTTTTAAGACAATTAATTTTGATAGCAGTTTAGAGCACCTGTAAAAGTATTGGCCGTCGCAAAATCAACACAAAATCGGACGGATACAGCGGCGGATCCAGAGGGGGTTCGGGGGGTTCAAACGAACCCCCTCTGTAGCCAGATTATTTTATTTTCATGCAGAGATTCAGTCACAATTATGTAATATTAATTACTAGGAAAACGACCCCCCCTATTTGTTCATTCGAATCCCCCTCACAGAAATCCTCGATCCGCCGCAGGGATATAGATCGTCAGAGATTAATTGGCGACCTTTCACTTGTAAGATATTGCCGATTGGCCTTGGAATTTTCAAGGTAATTTCCAACATTTGTAAAACTTCATCGAATAAACCATGTAAAAGATAAAAAGAAAAACTTAATAAGTTATACATGTATAACTTGATAACAATATTCTATTGGCGACTGCTTGAACATATCCAAGACTTAGACTAAATATCCAGCTTCTAGTTTTCTGATTCATTCCAGAGTTTACTCATCATTGTTTTGGTGGGTCTAGAAATCCATGCTCTCAGTCATATGTCATCATAGTTGATGAAGGCCTAAATGACGAATTTTCTACAGTTAAATGTTGATTAAAGTTTCCTTTCTTTGGTTAGGATGATTTCTGACTTGGAGAAAATAACGGCATTTTCGGACAAACAAATAACCATAACAACACAAAACTTCAATTTTGATACTTACATTGTCTGTCCATAAATGTGAATTACTACTAGTATGGTCAAAAGATTTCTCTACCATGTATGACTTTTTAATTTAGATCTAATTGGTGATTTTGTTGCGGTTGTTGTAGTTGCTTCTTTATTCATTCAATTTGTTGAAGCAGAACTGTGTTCTTTGTTGTTTTGCTATTTCTTTCTCAAAAAGAATAGTGTTTCGGTCGTTCCATTAAAGTGAAATTTCACAGAATGTTTTTCATAACTTCTATTTTTATTCTTATTTGAAAGAGCACATTTTCTTATGAAAATTCTGAAAATTTCAAGCCAAAATATTGTGCCGTTTACGAGAAATATAGCCTATGTTTTTGTGCAAAAATATTTGCCATAGAACTCTCCCAAATATCGACACCTAAATTTACCAACCTTTTAACAATTTCAATAGAAATAGGAAAACACGCACATGTATATAAAATTGTCATAGATGACCGTCCAAATTCCCAACTTAAGATTAATATACATGAACAAAACTGACAACCTTACTTTGTAAGAAACATCCCTAATAACTCACCACACCAGTTAAATCCAATTCAAGAAAACGACGGGAATAATTTGACCTCTGTTAAATTGTCACTTTTCAACAAAAACTTCATACATTGTAACTGCAGGTTGTTTCAAGCTGCAGTTACGAGGACTTACAACATTTAATTCATGCCATATGCAGCCGCTTTATAGATTGGCTGCAACAGTTTGGAAGTCTCCACCCATCCATGATTAAAATAATTGATTGACAGGTAAGTCCCCGCGCTGATTTCACATATCTTTTGTCGGAATAAAATGACGTCATACAATCGTCATACCCCGGACTGTTTTAGAAACTTTATGAACATCAGACAAAGCCGCCAACACCTGTCATTCAATGTTTTACGCTGTGTACACAGAATACACACACTGGGACAAATTTTAGAGGCACACTTGTCTAATTTTCATAGTGTACAGATAAAGTTTTAATTAAATAAGGCTGTGGGTAAATGAAATCATCATTTGGATTAATTTAGTCACAAGGTATCACATTTAGTTTACATTTACAAAACTTTCAAAATGTTTTTATTTCATTTTCCTGGGCCGATCACGGTGAATAGTCTATTACCCTACGTAGATGCCTATGGTTTTGAAAGAAAATCACTAAAACGGTTGAATGATTTATGCTTTTTGCACGGCAATTTCATAAGTTGTCTCGCTACTGTCGTACTTGCGTCTTTTTCACAAATGCGTAAGCTTGCTTCTCTCCACGTTTCGCATGTTTCATTTTATTTGCAAACTATTGAAACCCCTTTCCAAAACATCACGGTTTTAGAGTACTCGAATTGAATGGTGTTGCAGACGAATGATAATTATAATTAATGTCACAAATGAAAGAAGCGAATTATGTGGAGAAATAAAAGGTAATTAAACGATTATCAACAATTCCTTCTTTTCTCTAAATGTTTTCTAAAGCAAATTTAGATAGGAATGTCACAGCCGGGTTTTGCTTGGGAAAGAGTTACATGAATCAATCATAGTCTTTATTTCAAAGAAATAAATTGGGTGTCGATAATAGGGAGGGAGGTGAGGGAGGCTATATCGTAGCCACAAACTTGATGGGTACTGGTTTTGCAACCCAGATCAAGATTCAG
Source organism: Fragum sueziense (assembly GCA_963680895.1). NCBI lineage: Eukaryota > Metazoa > Mollusca > Bivalvia > Cardiida > Cardiidae > Fragum > Fragum sueziense. The sequence goes on from OY804593.1 coordinate 59,430,972, forward strand.
AAAGGTTTCGGTTACATTATTGAAACTAGGAGGGAGGGTGTCGATAAAAGGGCAATATTGAAATTTTTACTGTTTCACCACCTAATTAATCACGTATTTGATCTGAAAATGCAAAATACTAAATTGACAAATGAAAAGTGTGGTTACACGAATTTTGCAAGACATCAAATGAACGATACCTACGAGTCATAATAGCATACATGAAAGCTTAAGGTGTCAACAAGCGAACTGATTCTATGCAATTTAACCAGAAAATCGTATTAAAAATATGACCGCCCAAAGTAAAATATAAGAGACTGACAAAGTTTATTTTCTTTACGGCGCTCTTTCACAGCTACTTTCGATTAAGTTTAGTTGTTCTCTATATTTCAGAAGTTGACAGGTCGTATGAACGTAATTAACGTCGCAGATATGTTTCATGACGTCGTTAACAGTTTTCATAACGTCATAATTATAAAAGGGGTATAAACTTCATGGGGTCATTTGAACAGGTTCTAGTCAAGATATTTAGACAAAATTTGTAGCAATCTAATCATGAAATGACATAGATTTTATAAATATAAAAAAGTCAAAATGTCATTTTTGACCATATTGTTGGAAATCTCGTGTCGCGGCTCAAATGTTGAATTCTGAGATCATGCCCATGCTTTCGGTGGTAGGTGGGGTAAGTTGCATTTTGCTCAATACCTTCACCAATAAAGATGAAAGACAGAATACCTGTAGTTTTATTAAAATAATCCTCTGTGTCGTATGTATCACCATATTACTATATTTCTAGATTAAGATCATTTAAAGCAGTTGTAAAGTAAAAAAGTAGAAGTTGTTGGAATTTATCATAACATTTGATGAGCGCTTCTTCTTAAGCAAAACGCACGATTTTTCTGTAAGACCCGTTCCAAAATGGTTTTATCCAATGACGACTATTCTACAGTATGACTTGTATCCATATGATAAGGATGCTGCCTCAGCATATTTACTTTTCTTCTTCATTTTAAAAGCTGAGATGATTTTATTGGTAGCCAAGTATTGAATTATCTGAATAGACAGTAGGTTAGAAAAAAGGGTAAATTTTCATAGAAAGTTACCACTTTCAGAATGCTATCACACATTTTCCAACACTAGGATAGATAAGGAACTCAAAATGAATGATAGCGTTTTTCACCTCAGAATTGGTACTGATCGAAAGTCAAAAATTCCGTGTCTGGGTCATGGACTACAGTAAGGGTTAAGGGTAATGATAAGGGTTAAAGTATCTCGTATGTCTCCAGGATAGTTCTTGTTGTGAAATAAATGTTGCTTATCATCAGCAGAGTGGGGTTCTAAGACTGTCAGAGTCTTTAAAAGAAGGAATATTTTGAAAATTTGAGAAATTGGCCAAAACCATGCATTAAGTGGTGGGTGGGGTAATTTACAAGTTTTCGCTTTATGCCATCACCAAGAATGATAAAGCGCAAAATTATATTATCAAAATAATTCTCTATAACACATGTGTCATCCAATTACTATAATTGTTACAAAAATGTCAATGAAGGAAGTTTTAGATAGAAAATATGGCATTAAAAGGCAAAATTGATCTGATTTTCATTTATCAATTGATAAGCACTCATTTTAATGCAACGAAAAATACATTTTCCCATAGAAATGGCCTCAAAATGGTTTTATTCAATAGATAACATCCTACTCTATGTTATATAGCCATATGATAAAGATATCTTACCATATGGAATTTTCTGTATTATTTTGAAAGTCATGACGATTTTATTTGTTACCAAGTTTTGAATTCGGTGAATAAAGGGAAGGTTTGAAAAAAGGGTAAATTTTCATAGAAAGCTACCGCTTTCAGAATGCTATCACGTATTTTCCAACACTAGGATAGTTTAGGTACTCAAAAATGCATGATAGCATTTTTCACCTCAGATGGTACCGAAAGTCAAAATTTCGGGGTCTGGCTCACGGACTATTTTGCAGATGTAGGCCTATTCCCTTTTGGCAATCTCCTGGAATAGCCCCCGGGGGGGCTAATCTTTTTGGGGTCTAGGAAGTACTGAAAAAAGCTCCGATTTTTTTCAGGTTTTCGTTTTGAATGTAGAACTTCCCATAAAAGCACAAAATCGAACGAGTCACGAAAAAGGCACGTTCGTTTATCAAAATTTGTCATTGTTCGATTAATATCAAAATTTGTTATGATTTAATTCATTCCGTGAAGTCCTGTAAATCCTTATTAAGTAAATCGTCAATCTGTCATGAGATGATGACTATAGCAGCTCGTACATGGTGCGGTTGGTGCCACCCTAAAAGTTTGGGCGCCACAGTTTGTGGTTTGGAAAATGGTTTAAACGACACCATTTCACAATTATATAACCAGTCGCCAAAAAATGAAATCAAATAAGCCTTGAAACAACGGTTTGGATGATGAAGTCACAGCCACAGCTAACTAAGACATTGCTTTACCCTAACTAAGACTAAGCCTTACCCGAACAAGACATTGTGTTGTTGTTCATAATAAGGAGTCATTTCTATTCATTCCGTAAATTTTCACAGTGGACACTTGGATTAGGCCTACCAATGAAATCATACATTGGCGGTTAAAGTGACGAATAATTGTTTGGAAATGGGCAAACCATTTTAAAAGCTTTATTGATATTCTAATGCCAAAATGCTCCCGAATCACCGTAACTGCATTTTGTTGTTGTTGTTGTTGTTTTTTGTGGGTTTTTTTCTAAGTCAAATCCGTACAATTGTACCCTTTCCTCCTGCCTGGTTTTAACGTCGCTAAGAGACAGGACGTATGGAAACTTTCAGGAAAATGCAGAAAGTACCGACGTACATTATATTCTCATTTTTTCCAGCATTTTATGGACAATGATACACACAACTCTCATATTGATTTTCACCAATTTTGTCGTCTATAACATTTCTAAAATGGGAAAGCCTGACATTTTGTCGTTTGAGAAAGGTTTTATCCTGTATATTGTAAACTAAGTTTTAATTGTAGACAAAGGCCTGTCACAAGACAAAATCTTCAACAAAATGATCAGGAGACTTGTCTTAACAATTCTATTTTTCCAAAATATAAATGGAATGATGAACACAAAGATAATTTTTTCGACCTTTTTAATCTGACATTGTCCGAGAATTTAAACTCGTTGCTTGACTTAGTCAGTACTGAGGTAAACCAATCGGTAAAGTTAATTGCCAAAATCTATCAAATTTCAAGTGAAAAAATGTTAGTAACACCTTCTAATCAAACACACCATAAAACAAAAAATCAGCCGTGGTGGGATAACGACTGCGATAAATCAAAGTACCTTAAATACTCGGCCCTAAGGCGATTTCGGATTGAAAATGAACAGCACTACTTTGAAGCCTATAAAATAGCGCGAAATAATTTCAAATCAATTTGCTCACAAAAGAAGTTGTCATACCAATATAATAACCGTAAGAAACTACTCGCCGGTAAAAAAGACCCTAAGAATTTTTGGTCATTGTTAAAAAGTAATACACGCGAATCAAAATGTCTTAAAACAAATATTTGTATCAATACTTGGAAGCAATATTTCGAGAGTCTTTTATGCAAACAAAATCAACCTTCATTGGATAACTTAAACATAGATGGAAATGAAAATGAGCATTCGTCAGTTTTGAATGATCCAATTGATCTCACAGAAATAATTTCAAGTATAAAAAAGTTAAAATCAGGCAAATCTCAGGGTTCCGACGGCATAGGGGCAGAGTTTTACAAAGCTACATGCAATGATATTGCACCTATTCTATGTACACTTTTTAATACAATTTTAACTTCTGGCGTATTTCCAGAAATGTGGCGAGACAGTATCATAATTCCCGTTCATAAATCGGGATGTAGAGATGACCCTTCGAATTATAGAGGCATTTCTCTTATTAATGTGATGTACAAAATATTTTCTACTATTTTGCACGACAGAATAGTAAAATGGTCTGAACTTTTTAACAAAATAGATGAATCTCAAGCTGGGTTTCGGGCCGGATATTCAATCACAGACAATTTGTTCACTCTTACAAGTATGATTCAAAAGTACACCAGTAAACCAGGTGGTAGATTTTATGTTTTATATGTTGATTTTAAAAAGGCATTTGACTCTATTATACATGTTAATCTTTTCAAGTGTTTACATAATAACGGCATACAAGGGAATATTTTACAAGTATTAAAGTCTATGTATTCAGACATTCGTGGATACGTACGAGTTGGTGACATCTTAACTAGTCCTATAGCATGTAACGTCGGTACCAGACAAGGGGACACAACGAGTACGATCTTATTTAATCTTTATATAAATGAGTTGTCTACCTTTTTAAGAGAAAAGGGACACAGGGGTATCTTTATAACAGAAAATATTCCTGAAATTATTTGTATTTTATTTGCTGATGACGTTGCAAACTGTTCAGAAACTGCCATTAATCTACAACGACAATTGAATTCTATCTCCGAATTTTGCTCTAACACAGGCATGAGTATTAATGAGTCAAAAACAGAAATAATGGTTTTTCGTAATGCTGGACCTTTAAGAAATTATGAACATTGGACTTACAACAACAACCCAGTCAAAGTGACCTCAATATATAAATATATGGGTCTACTTTTTACGCCAACTCTTTCATGGAAGTCAGCAAAACTTAAACTTATTTCTCAAGCAAAAAAGTCAATATTTTGCATTAAATCATACCAACGAAAATTTGGCCATTTTTCAATCGAAGATTACTTTAAATTATTTGATTCCATGGTAAAGCCTATCCTTCTCCACGGTGCTGAAATTTGGGGATTCGAGTTCGCAGAAGAAATCGAAAGAGTGCAATATAAATTCTGCAAGGAATTTTTAGGTGTTAGCACTTCTACTAATAATTGTATGGCCCTGGGAGAGTGTGGGAGGACACAATTATGTGTAGACTATTACACAAAATGCATTAAATATTGGATAAACTTAATACATATGCCTGATTATCGCTTTCCAAAGAATTGTTACACAATGTTAAAACGATTAGATGATATAGATAGACGATCCTGGGCATCCGAAATTAAACAATTATTATATCTCTATGGTTTTGGGCACGTTTGGTTGTCTCAAACAGTCGGTAGTCCAGATATATTTCTAAACAATTTTAAACAGCGCATTAGAGACTGTATGAGGCAGAATTGGAATAATTCTGTCAATACAGACTCTAGATGTCTAACTTACAAATTTTTCAAATCAATGTTGAATCCAGAAAAATACTTATCTATTGGCTTATCACGTTCACTGAAGATATCTTTGGCAAAATTCAGATGCTCAAACCACAAATTCAACATTGAAATCGGGCGACATAGAGGAATAGAAAAATCTGATAGAATTTGTAATTTTTGTAGAATTAATCACAATATTGTATGTATAGAAGACGAGTATCATGCCTTTTTCGAATGTTTTCAATACAAATTAGAAAGACAACGTTATCTATTAAATTGGTATAGAGGAGATATGAACAGAGAAAGTTTTTATAATTTGATGCAGAATTCTAAAGAGTCAACTGTCCGAAAAATAGCTATATATATTAATGCAGTCATGAAAGTGAAAGAAATTGAAATAAAGTCATATGATTAAATTTTTTCTACATATATTATGACACTATAGACCCTTTTGAAAATTGTTATAAATAATGTAACCGATAACTGTTAACATTCATATTTGTATATTTGTTTTGTATTTTGGGCCGCAGGCCTACATGTACAATAAAGAATTTGAATTGAATTGAAATATAAGTTTGGAATAATGATCTGATAATGCGCGTCCAGCGATGTATTTCATTTCCTTTTGTGGAGATTTTGTCAGAAACTGCCAGGAAATGTTAATTTCACTGGCAGGAATTGTCAATTTCACTGTCACTGACACCGGAAAGAAATTGCATCACCTCTTAATTATGGTCATCAATAGTGGCTTATCTCTGCTTACAAGTCTATATCAAGTCATTTCTTACCATGTCAAGAAAAAAATAAGAAAAGGAGATAGACTTCCTGTATGTGCTGTTTGTTACGTGAATGGACTTAATCAGGGAATATTTACTAATGGGATATTACCGATCGAGGTTATGAATATCTTGACGGATCTATAATACAAACAGGTAAATTCCATTCATGTTTGCATGTATCTTTCTTGAACTCTTTAGTGCATAGTTAACCTTGTCCCGAGGCTCGAAGCATCTCCAAACAAACAAGCATCAAACTCGCTATTTCGTGGCTCCTCTCGCCTATATTGTACTCCTGGTTTAGCCCCCGGGGTCTAAAACTTTAGGCCCCGGTCAAAATAAATAGCATCATTTTCACACAACGAAACCTTGTGAGATCGTTCCCACAAAAATACTCCAAGCCCCATTTTTAAAATATTTTAGTCCCCCAAAGAAAACCCTTTTCCAAGGGAAACCCTCCCCTGACAAAGTTATCGATAATCACAGAACTTAAAAGAAACACTATTCCGCAGCTCCTCTCGCCTATATTATACTCCTGGTTTAGCCCCCGGGGCCTAAAACTTTAGACCCCGGTCTTAAGTACCTTTTCAATCAACGTAACTTTTCAAGATCGTCCCCCCAAAATATTCCAAGCCCCATTTTATTATAAATTTAGTCCCCCAAAGAAACCCTTTTCCACGGGATACCCTCCCCTCACAGAGTTGCCAATATCTACAGAACTTAAAAAATCGCTATTTCTTAGTTTCGCTCGCCTATATTATACTCCTGGTTTAGCCCCCGGGGTCTAAAACTTTAGACCCCGGTATTTAATAAATAGCATCTTTTTCCCATAACGAAACCTTCTAATATCGTTCCCCCAAAATACTCCAAGCCCCATTTTTAATATATTTAGTCCCCCAAAGAAAACCCTTTTCCAGGGGATACCCTCCCCTGGCAGAGTTATCAATAATCATAGAACTAACACACTCTCTATTTTGTTGCTCGCCTATATATATACTCCTGGTTTAGCCCCCGGGGTCTAAAGTAGGAGTATATTATAGGCTAGCGAAGAGCAAATTATGCAGGCTAGTTCCATATCTTTTGGAGAGATTAAATACGTGTTTAAAAAAAGACACTCGGAATATTTCCGAGGAATAAGATGTAGATCTAACTTATTACTTTTTTACAAAATATCTCTTCGGAATAGAAATATAAATTTACGAAACACCCCATTGCTGAAATAGTAAATTGTTTTCTCTGTCTCGTCGCTCTTATATATATACTCCTGGATTAGCCCCCGGGGGCTAAAACAGGGGTATAATATATAGACATGGCAGATTGACGATAAACTTAACAAGAATTAACAAAACTTCACGGAATGAATGGAATCATAACAAATTTCAAAGTGATAGATTAGTGAATTATTGAACTTAACTTGTTTTCACGGAATGAATGTAATCATGGCAATTTTGGATATTAATTAATCGAACAATGACAAATTTTGATAAACGAACGTGCCTTTTTCTTTACTCGCTCGATTCAGATTTTTTTTTTTCGATGGGGTTGGATTTCTCGATTTTTTAGCATTCAAAATCCCATTCCCCCCGGGGTCCAAACCAGGAGATTGGCAATCTCCTGGAATAGCCCCCGGGGGGACTAATCTTTTTGGGGTCTAGGAAGTACTGAAAAAAGCTCCGATTTTTTTCAGGTTTTCGTTTTGAATGTAGAACTTCCCATAAAAGCACAAAATCGAACGAGTCACGAAAAAGGCACGTTCGTTTATCAAAATTTGTCATTGTTCGATTAATATCAAAATTTGTTATGATTTAATTCATTCCGTGAAGTCCTGTAAATCCTTATTAAGTAAATCGTCAATCTGTCATGAGATGATGACTATAGCAGCTCGTACATGGTGCGGTTGGTGCCACCCTAAAAGTTTGGGCGCCACAGTTTGTGGTTTGGAAAATGGTTTAAACGACACCATTTCACAATTATATAACCAGTCGCCAAAAAATGAAATCAAATAAGCCTTGAAACAACGGTTTGGATGATGAAGTCACAGCCACAGCTAACTAAGACATTGCTTTACCCTAACTAAGACTAAGCCTTACCCGAACAAGACATTGTGTTGTTGTTCATAATAAGGAGTCATTTCTATTCATTCCGTAAATTTTCACAGTGGACACTTGGATTAGGCCTACCAATGAAATCATACATTGGCGGTTAAAGTGACGAATAATTGTTTGGAAATGGGCAAACCATTTTAAAAGCTTTATTGATATTCTAATGCCAAAATGCTCCCGAATCACCGTAACTGCATTTTGTTGTTGTTGTTGTTGTTTTTTGTGGGTTTTTTTCTAAGTCAAATCCGTACAATTGTACCCTTTCCTCCTGCCTGGTTTTAACGTCGCTAAGAGACAGGAGGTATGGAAACTTTCAGGAAAATGCAGAAAGTACCGACGTACATTATATTCTCATTTTTTCCAGCATTTTATGGACAATGATACACACAACTCTCATATTGATTTTCACCAATTTTGTCGTCTATAACATTTCTAAAATGGGAAAGCCTGACATTTTGTCGTTTGAGAAAGGTTTTATCCTATATAAGTTTGGAATAATGATCTGATAATGCGCGTCCAGCGATGTATTTCATTTCCTTTTGTGGAGATTTTGTCAGAAACTGCCAGGAAATGTTAATTTCACTGGCAGGAATTGTCAATTTCACTGTCACTGACACCGGAAAGAAATTGCATCACCTCTTAATTATGGTCATCAATAGTGGCTTATCTCTGCTTACAAGTCTATATCAAGTCATTTCTTACCATGTCAAGAAAAAATAAGAAAAGGAGATAGACTTCCTGTATGTGCTGTTTGTTACGTGAATGGACTTAATCAGGGAATATTTACTAATGGGATATTACCGATCGAGGTTATGAATATCTTGACGGATCTATAATACAAACAGGTAAATTCCATTCATGTTTGCATGTATCTTTCTTGAACTCTTTAGTGCATAGTTAACCTTGTCCCGAGGCTCGAAGCATCTCCAAACAAACAAGCATCAAACTCGCTATTTCGTGGCTCCTCTCGCCTATATTGTACTCCTGGTTTAGCCCCCGGGGTCTAAAACTTTAGGCCCCGGTCAAAATAAATAGCATCATTTTCACACAACGAAACCTTGTGAGATCGTTCCCACAAAAATACTCCAAGCCCCATTTTTAAAATATTTTAGTCCTCCAAAGAAAACCCTTTTCCAAGGGAAACCCTCCCCTGACAAAGTTATCGATAATCACAGAACTTAAAAGAAACACTATTCCGCAGCTCCTCTCGCCTATATTATACTCCTGGTTTAGCCCCCGGGGCCTAAAACTTTAGACCCCGGTCTTAAGTACCTTTTCAATCAACGTAACTTTTCAAGATCGTCCCCCCAAAATATTCCAAGCCCCATTTTATTATAAATTTAGTCCCCCAAAGAAACCCTTTTCCACGGGATACCCTCCCCTCACAGAGTTGCCAATATCTACAGAACTTAAAAAATCGCTATTTCTTAGTTTCGCTCGCCTATATTATACTCCTGGTTTAGCCCCCGGGGTCTAAAACTTTAGACCCCGGTATTTAATAAATAGCATCTTTTTCCCATAACGAAACCTTCTAATATCGTTCCCCCAAAATACTCCAAGCCCCATTTTTAATATATTTAGTCCCCCAAAGAAAACCCTTTTCCAGGGGATACCCTCCCCTGGCAGAGTTATCAATAATCATAGAACCAACACACTCTCTATTTTGTTGCTCGCCTATATATATACTCCTGGTTTAGCCCCGGGGTCTAAAGTAGGAGTATATTATAGGCTAGCGAAGAGCAAATTATGCAGGCTAGTTCCATATCTTTTGGAGAGATTAAATACGTGTTTAAAAAAAGACACTCGGAATATTTCCGAGGAATAAGATGTAGATCTAACTTATTACTTTTTTACAAAATATCTCTTCGGAATAGAAATATAAATTTACGAAACACCCCATTGCTGAAATAGTAAATTGTTTTCTCTGTCTCGTCGCTCTTATATATATACTCCTGGATTAGCCCCCGGGGGCTAAAACAGGGGTATAATATATAGACATGGCAGATTGACGATAAACTTAACAAGAATTAACAAAACTTCACGGAATGAATGGAATCATAACAAATTTCAAAGTGATAGATTAGTGAATTATTGAACTTAACTTGTTTTCACGGAATGAATGTAATCATGGCAATTTTGGATATTAATTAATCGAACAATGACAAATTTTGATAAACGAACATGCCTTTTTCTTTACTCGCTCGATTCAGATTTTTTTTTTCGATGGGGTTGGATTTCTCAATTTTTTAGCATTCAAAATCCCATTCCCCCCGGGGTCCAAACCAGGAGATTGCCCCCTTTTCATCTTGCCTAATTCACATCCGACACATTTCCTGCTGTGACTTTCGTGTCCAAGCCTATTGAATGTTTTGGTTAGCCACATCAGATATTGGGTTGTGTGTCAAACAGAGAAGTCTACTGTGGTTCATTCCAGTTCAAAAATCCGTCCCTGCACAGCTGATTTGACTGCTTTTTGCATCTCGCAGAGCGAGTAAATGTCCTTCTTATGACATTCCCTGTTTCATTTTAGGTGACCATACACTCATCTATGCCTGTTCTTTAAGTTGAATAACTTTTCCTCTGAGTATTTGTCATATTTTCCACGCTGTTTACCAAAATATGGTCTAAATTTATCCAAGCTGAAAAGGTGGCGGCCATCGTTGTTGACATTAGTTTCAAGGGAGGTTACTCTAAAAAAGTGAATGTAGACTGGAATATAGACTGGAAAGCCCAAATTACTGTAATTTTGTCATTTTGAGAATTGAATTACGCCAAGATAACAAATCTGCACAAAAAAGTGCATATACCAGATTAAACACCAGAATTTCGCCTTTCAACTTATTAGGACTTGAGTAAGATATCAGCTTGGGGTTTACAATTTTAGATCCACTGAAATACACCACTTTTACTATATATTCTATATAAAAGCGAAGAAATTTTAAAATATTTACCATTACATAAATCCTGAAAGGATTGACTTTTTGAGCTAGTTAGCACTTATTTATATCATAATCTATTGATTTTTTACAAAAAATATATTTTTGGTGATAGTGCATGTAGCACGAAATAGGCCATTTTGCATGATTTTTACAGAGGACTGTACTTAACAATCTTTGTACCAAGACATACTTGTAAAAATGAAATAAATGTGAAATGTCACTTTAAAGAACTTTGTTCATTACCTTTGTTAAAATATCATCCCAGTGGGCGCCGCCATGGTTGAAGTGTGCCTGACCCAAAAACGCAGTATTAGGAGCAGGTAAGCCAGATTACTCCATAATGAGATCTATTAGTCCTTGGGCCAGGACCAGGAAAATGGGGTAAGTATTACCAGTAAAAAGCAAAACAACACTTATATATATTGGTAGATAAACATATGACGGGTCTATTTCAGTGATGATATCCGATATAAAGGGTAGCTAAATTTATTTTAGCCTTACCTTTATATAGGTACCTTTCACGACGTAAATGACACTCTGGATTGGGATACGGGAAAGGGAAAATTGATAATTAAATATACTAAGCACAACAATATAGGGATATCGGAATTGGTTTAATATTTTTCCACGAAATTTCCAAAATTTACTCAAAATTCTTCAATAAACTTGTTTCTTAACATCTTGCAGAACAAAAATTCATAAGGTTTTCGGTCACAATATTATAGACTGGTTAATCCTCCGGCGCATGTAGCAGTACCGTCTGTTTCGAAAACCGCATAATAGCGTCAATACTGCGTATACGACTTGTAGGGTCCAAATCTGTGTTTCTTGAGACTATCCCTGAATTTGGATGCCTGTATGTTTAAATTGGTCCTCAAAGATCCTGGTATATTGATGCCGATTATTTTCAATCAGTGAACTTAAAACCTCTATGATAGCGAAAGAACGGAATAACGCGCCGATCGGTTTAACGCCACATTTATACGCTTTGTGACCCAGCAATCTTCAATACAACATTGGTTTGGTTAACTGCAAGCTCGAGCTTTCCTACATCTGCCAGTGTTGGCGGTCGGTTAGACGTCAACGTTGAACCATCTTTTCACAGCTAAGGACTTGTTTGCGGATATGTACTGTTTTGTTTTCAGCCAGAAATGCGGAAATCGCATGTGTATGCATAAAGGAGGGGTTTCCATAAGGCCATTTTCCTGGGACCTAAGTTTTCCAATGATATTTTTAGTACAAATAGTGTACAAACAGCACAAGATCCCGCGCAGATTGTATTAACAGAAATATTGAAAATTATCGGAAATTGCGTTTCATGTGATTCCCCGCTCTGAGACATAACATGTACGATTTAAATAATGGTATTAATTGCCTAAAGAATGCATTGTTGTATTTAATCAGATTAAGGATGAGTCAATAGCTTAAAGTACATTAACGTCACATTTAAATTAGGTGCATATTTAAACCGACAATATTATGAAGTTATTATGAATACGTGATAATCACAGACGCTGTAAAAAGATTTTCATTCAGAACACCTAGAATAATATCGAGATGGTCGGGTATTGATCGTGTAGGGCTCGAATCAAGGACGGGGTGATTGGGCAGAAATCGGAGATGGCCGGGCTTCAATCGGGAAGAGATCGGGAGTGCTCGGGTGGGGGTCTAGTTTGATCGACTAGAGATCGAGAAGAAATCGTGTATTTACATTTGGTCGCGCTTGATCGGGTAAATGAGGTGGTCGTGTTGATCGAGTTGATCAGATCGGCAGTGGGAACCTAGCATTGAACATTTTTTCTGGCTTGCTCTGAGATTGAGAAAAGTTTCTTGTTACGTTCATGGACCAGAAGGAGCAGATTGTCTTGTGTTGTCTCCAAATACGTGTTCAGGCCATCTCGATCTATGAGAGGTATTTGCCACCGATCTTTTGAGGTAGGTACAGTCTTTCCACGTCAACATTTGGGTGGTGCATTCTTTCTGCAGTTAGTAACTTACTGGTTTTTGTGTCAAGTTTTTCTTATTGCTTGCATTTGCCAGTTTATGATATTGAAATTGTATGTGACAACTGGGACTGCCAGGGTTTTTATGGCTTCAATCTCAATTGCAACATTTAGCTCACTCTCAATGGCAAGCCTAACTCTTCTGTAATACTCTTTTTGGATCTTTTCCTTCATTGTTGCATGTTGAATTCCGTCCCCTTCATTAACACCTATGCATTTGTATGTAGCGTCTTGCTCTAGTTCCTTGATGATGGTGTCTCTTCCTAGCTGTATGTCAGATGTTGATGTCAATTTTCCTTTTTTGAAGGTGGCTTTTTGACACTTATCCAGTCCAAATTTCATGCGCTTGTCGTCACTAATTACCTTTACTGACTCGAGCAGCTGTTTTTGCTGGTGATAGTTCTTAGCAAAGGTCTATAGGTCATCCATGTAGAAAATATGGCTGATCTTCTTGCCTTGGATGTCATATCTATGTCCCGTGTCATTCAGCATGGTACTGAGAGAGACACGAACAAACAGAAGAGGAAGGGTCATAGTAAAGCGACCATTTCTTTGCATGCAGTCTTACACTGATTTGGCATCGGTTTGAAACCTACCAGAAAGGGACTCCCACCACGACCTTTCATTTGGGACCATATCTTTTGATCTAGTGACCTTGGCCTTACAGTTTGACCTACTTTTATAAAACTTAAACCTTAAAGGGCTTTATTTCCTATTTAAAAGTAATACATCCAAGTCTTGCACACAGGAGCAAGACACAACAGGAATTTATCATTAACCCCAAATGCTGTCATATGATACTGTATAGTACTGAATCTCTGTCTTTTTGGTCTCTTTTTATATGCAGTTTACCTACAATTATCCATAATTTACCTGCAAAGTAATAACTAATTAATTTGTATTATTTTACCTTTTGAATTATAAAACACACATCGTATTTAACCAGAAATTTCTTATTTTAGAAATTTAAACGATCGGAGGCATATTGTTTTACTCGTGTCTGTCTGCCTGTCTGTCCGTCCATCTGTCTGTCCGAAAACTAAACATTAGCCTTTTCTCAAAAAATATTTGACATACAAAGCTAATATTTTGTATGTGACCTTCTTTCATTGATATCTATCTGTTCTGTGCAATATGACCTTCCTCAAGTTCATTCATTGACCCTTATCAACCCTTAACGCGAAAACTTAACATAAAACTTAACATTGCCATTCCTTAGGCATTTGTGTTTCACGGACATAAGTATCTTGTTATTAAAGATTTTATTAATATTCATAAGCATGCTAATTAGTCCTGTGTAAGCGATATCTTAATGAAATAACATTTCAAAAGGGCAGGTTTAAATAAAAATGTGACCAAATTGTGACAATTAAATTTTAAGAATGACAGCTATTTTTACAGAATATCATCCAGATTTCTTCATTAGGATGGATAAAAACTATTCTAAATGGTTAAGCAGTGCTAAAATTATATTCTAAATTCATGTTCTTAAGTTTTTAGCTAAAATTCTGTGCGCAATATTGCAAAATGACAACAAAAAAGCGTTTCACTCCTGACAACATATATATTACACAATATGATAAATTGTAACCCACGAATCACTAAATAATAGAGTGCAGAATGCCCACATTAGGTTGATGGCTTCCTAAAAACGTTTGAGTGGTAGATTTCTGGCCGAATAGACAAAAATGAGAACACATTTTGAAAATTAAAAGTGTTTCACTCCTGACATAAAATTCAGAGGGTTGTTGTATAAAACAGGATCCACATCCTAAACCAGTGAAGATAAGATGAAAAGGTAATTTTTAGATGATGATGCACATGTTGTTTTAGGAATCACAAGTGCTTATTGTAGTATCCTGTCACTGTATTTTATTTACCATAGCTTAGAAACTTGGTTAAAGTCTTAAGTGTCACACAAAAAGCGTTTCACTCCTGACATTTTTGATATGTTTTAATGACATATCTTTTTTATTTGTGAAGCGATTTTCTTTAAACTTGGTACCCAATTGGGTCTTTTCGTAATTCCGGTAATACAGAGTTGTCGTTCCTGCGGGACGGTATGTTTACTTCCATTTGCCTGTAGGACAAGCGGCAACTTTAATATTTTCATCAAATCTATGAGTAATTTAATGAAAATGATTTTTATTGTAACTTAATAATGGAATCTAATAATACCTCTGCACTTTCCATAATTTTCAAACCATTCGGAGATCTATAACAAAAGAAATCTCCCATAATCCGATGATAGGTTATCATTGAAAATATTTTTCCCCGTGGAGTGCCTCAAATCAGGCCAGTGTCGATTTTATTGTCGATGACTTTACGTTACTTACTCTAGTAATATGACGTCATCGAAATGAAAAGAGGGGCAACTGTGGGGAAAAAAGATACATGTATATACATGTACGCTGTGAGCGAGTTTTTCCAAACGAATAATCTGTAATAATAATTGTTTGAAAGAACATTCCGCTCCACACGGTTTTCACTGTCGGAAAACGATTTCTATCGAAAACAGAATAGGCCTACTAGTAATTGACTGTTAAAGCACAGAAAATATTGAGGTAAGAGGCGATATTTCTGACTATCATCAGATTGCTTCCTTTTTCTCAATATTTTTCCAAACAATCTACTGAGGCCAAATACGGGACTTTAACATTAAGAAAAAGGTTTAAAAATTTGAAGAATTCGTTATCAAATGTGCCGAAAAATATGGTCCTGACCTTTCTAAATTAAGTCATGCTTAATTGCTTATTGTCAGAATGATTCTGATTTTGGTATTTGTTGGCATCAAAACAAAGAATTGGTTAGGAAAGGGTTAACATAATAAACCATCATATTTCAAATTTAATCCAAATTTGAAGCAGGCTGTAGACTAGGCCTATGATACGTAGATCTACTAAGAAGAAAAGTTTGGTGTAGATTGCAGAATAAGAAATATTGAGGGAAAAGCAAAGTCAGCATGTTTTTCTTTTCTCTCAAAACTTTGCTATTTCGTCCGAGTAGATCTATGTAATTCATTGTTTGTTTGTTATTTAGCGTTCCCAAACAAGGCCTGGTTTTGATGAATATTACGTAGATCTATAAATAGAAAATACTTTAAAACATTTTGGCAAAATTTGAGAGCATCCTGATAACCAGTATTTTCTCCTTCTGTCTCAATAGACTAGATCTAGATCTACTTTGATATGTAAGCGTTTAGTGTGTTGTGACTATGTTGTGATGGGATTTCTCTTTCTTCTCTTCGCTGAGGTTTCTCTATTGGAATCTCCAAAAGATCTACGCGACTCTGCTAATAGCCTACTGTCTCTTAGACCCGGACCCGTAGGCCCCAGGTGGAGGCCAGATACGATATTTGGTTCTAATTCTTGCGACTTATTACACGAATCCAAGCCCTTCTTGTATTTGCCTCTTTTGATAAAGCTTGTGCAGTTCAAAATTTCCAATTCTATCCGCAAAATTATGTCATTCAAAAATGCAGTAGCGGTTCATTCCCACTGATAGCGCTTGTTTACATTGACACCGGAAGACGGTATACCGTCCCGCATGAACGACAACTCTGTCAAGACGGAATTACGAAAATCCGGAATATAAAGACACATGAATACATCCTTTTAGCTTTGATTGGGTTGAATACGATTCTCTACAAAAGCCGAGGCATGTAAAAAGTGAACGGTCACATTTTTTTTAAACTTGCCCAAAACTAAAATGTATGTTTTATTACTATAATGATTTTAAAATGTTTCTAACTTCTATAAGAAGACAGTTATCACTATAATGATTTTAAAATGTTTAAAACTTCTAAAAGGAGACATTTGCCATGGAAACAAGGTTGTTAAATTTTGCTTATCCGGCACTTGAAAATGGAACAACAACCATAAGTCATTAACATTCTTCAGGTTCAAGAACATACAGAGGGTTTCATTTTTGGCTTAAGACATAATAATACCACACTCCATTTTTAAAAACTTGTATTTTGCTCAGCTTATTACCTCCCTTTATGGATATATCTGTTGTGACTTTTTCCATATACATGCTGTGTAGGATAATTTTTTTTTAACTTAAATGGTATTTTTATGCATCTGATTTATATATGTTGTGTATGCTTTGTGTAGAAAGCAGTTAAGCCGCATTATTTTAAATATTTCAAAACCTTGCATTGAATTTCAACTATCCATACCCTATTAAATTTCAAGTGCACATTCTGAGGTATAACTACTATGCAGGGTGGATATCATTGCATTTTTGTCCTTCTTTTGGATAGGTCTTTCAAGATCTTTAGGTATCGCTTTGTCCATTTTAGAGGTAACTCCAACCATATCTGGCCCAAGGACTATATCAATCTATGAAGTTTCATGATTCTACCTTACATGCATTTTTAGATATGCTCCGGACAAGAATCAAGTTTGAAAATCAACAAAGGGCAATATCGGCAGAGTAACGGTGATTGTGCCATAATTACGAAATGTAGAAACATTTTGATTTATTTTATTCTTTGCTTAGAAAAATCAGGTGCTAACTATTAGTGCACTATATGCATTGCTCATATTTTCCTATGTTGTAAACAGATATTTTGGTTTGAAAAAGTCATTTTTGTAAATTCGGTGACGGTGCCATGAGTCCGTTGCCGTGGTTACAAAAGATAGAAACAATTTTCAATATTTTATTCTTGTTTTCTCCGAAACAAGAGTTTGTTATGTAGACACTATATGTATTGTTCATATACAACGATGTTGTAAGAAGAAAATTTGGTTTGAACATGTCAAAAAATGAAGTTTAAAGATTCGATTTCAGTGATGGAATTTCGGTTGCTATGCAATATAATGTAGAATATATTTTTGATTTTTATGACAACAACAAATGCACCTAGTGTAATACTCCAGATGATAGTAATAGTACAGACAATATAAACAATTGCATTCAGGGATGTTCTGCCAATCTCCGGAAAATTTTGTTTCTTGGTTTCCATGGCAACGGCTGTCAGAAAAAATAACTATCTTGTTTTTTTTTTATGTTTTTCAACATATCTGATTAAATGAAGATAAAATGAATGATTACTGAGACTAGTCACTTATCATCTTCTACATGATCCTTAGGAAGTGTGCTAATTTTTAAAGTATTATGATTTTAACTTACATACTTAATCAGTTATGCTCCGGACAAGAATTAAGTTTGAAAATCAACAAAAGACAATGACTCAAAAAATACGATCGACAGACTTACGCTTCTTGTGTTCTGAACCTCTCCATAATGGAATCTTTCCATCTCTGGAGTTTCGTGAATCTAGGTTTAATACTTTTTGAGTTATGCTCCGGACAAGCATCAAGTTCGAAAATAAACAAAGGGCAAAAACTACAAAATCATGATCGGCAGAGTAACGGTTCTTGTGCACTGCACCTCTCCATAAAGATATCTAACCACCTATGAAGTTTCATTTTATAGTAGAAGATGGAAGAGATAACATTGTACTTTTTAAGAGAGTAGGTAATTTGTTGAATTAAAATACTTTAAATATGTTTTGTTTCGCAATATCAAAAAAGGACGAAGCAAAAGCCCTTCCGTAGACAACGAATCTTCGGTTTTCGGACTTAAATTAAGTTTCCGAATAAAAAGGATAGAACAATCGATCGTAAATTCGCAGAATTGGTGGATTTCTTTTACAAAATATTAATTCAATGTACTTTCTTCTTTTCAGACTTCGAAATACTTTACGATTTGACGTCCTACTTCATGATTGATTTCGAGGGAGCTTTATGGAGTAGGTATTCACTCCTTACCAAACAACAAGATTTTAGGCTAAATCCATTTAAAATAGTAGTTGGATTACTGATAGTATTATTTTAATGCTCTTTCAAGAAGATAAGGTATGAACGTTATATTTAGCAAAGGATATCGTACAGAATCAAAATGTCGGTACTTGGTATTTTCTTCTTTTCCTTCAAGAGTTTATTAATACATATCCAGTCGGGCAATCAAACGTATTCACTCTTTTGAGAAATTGCGTATTTATCATTAGTAAAGTTCAGTCACGAATGTATAGTACATGTTTACCAATTAACTTATGCAAACTGTTACAATTTCAACAACTTCTCTTAAATTTCAAACAAGTTTTAATTTCGTAGAATTTAATTTAGAATTATTGTCCAAAATGATTACAACGGTCCCAGTTTGCCAAAGATGTGTCAGTTTCAGAGATTGACCAAAAGTAATACCCGCTCCGCTTCTGGGCGGTGTTAAATACAAATTTGGTGGTCAGCTGACCATTGCAGGGCGTTAATGTAACACCTTCTTGCAAAGGTCCAGCGACGATTGGTCACTTCAACTCACATGATGGAGGGTTCATAAGTAACTTGAATAATTAACTTAATTTAGGTCAAACCCCAGATCAGTCTGAGCTACATGTTGTGGCTTGTTTTATAATCGCCAAAAATAGGATGGTTGACCGAGGTGACGATGTACAACGACAGTTCAGGGTTGACCCTTTCTGTATATTTTCTAGTACGCTATTTGCTTCGACTCTTTATACAGCCATAGGTCGTTGTATTACATTCCTCTCCTTCTTCGTTAAAGAAATTTATCTTACATTTTATTATGTATGTTAATTTCTTTGTTTAATGTGAGCGATGTGAGTGAAGTGCCCAATTTCTTATAAATTTGTAAAATTTCTAAATTTTGTTTTTATGTCTGCATAATATATGCTCCTGGCACCATTTTTACAACACATTTCAATAAAAGAAAACAACTAATAAAATCATTATTAAACAATATCGTCTTTGTTTTGTCAGTCGTCGTACCAGAAACCATCCGTTGTACCATGTAACGTCCTCGTATCATGTGAAGTTACTATATTTACTACTTAATAAAAGAGTTAAATTGAACTCATAAGAATTAAATCAATTACAATGAATACATATACTTGTATGACAATCCAAAAAACATATCATCGCTTGCAATTACCAACCAGATGGAAACTATACTGAATCTACAGGAGAGCGATGTTCATACTTGTATATTAATAATGTTATTAAATTATCATTGCTTAATGTATCAAGTCATTAAGAGTCCATGTTTGTTCGATTGTGCTGTTCGAAGTATCGATAACGTTGATAACCCAATGGCGTTGTACCAACCCATGTAAAGTATCGACCAAGTTGTTTACACGTGTATTGACGTTACGTGTACAGATTGACGGCCGCCGAATGACCGTTTACTACACCACAGGTTTATGGTGTACGTGTCCTCAGGAGGTTACCAGGTAGACTTATGAATTTACTGACTAGTCCATATATGTATACTGACGATAATTGTTCAAGTGTCTATTTCTGTGATACGCTCGAGTTTCTTGTGACATCCAATATGGGATACACGCGCCGGTGTACCTCAGCTTCACATGTGTCCGTCTGCGTCTCGTTAGCTAGTAGTTTTGACATGACCATCACGTCTCGATTATCCGATTCTTCTTTTTCACAGAGTTCCTTTGTCTCGTAATCAATAGCTATTTGTTCCTTTGTTCTAGACTTTTTCTTTGTATTTCTTTTTGATCTTATCAATTTTGAAAACAATGCATATTTGTACTTTTTGAAAATAAATCCAAATATTAGTATGGCGACAACAATACAAACAACTATAATTAGATACCCCCATAAAGGAAAGTGCTTTGGAAACTTCATTTCCTCAATTACTTGTAACCTGTCTAAGTGGTCAAGTAAGGTGTTTAATGGGAATTCTTGTAAGTCGTCAAGTTTCTTTGGTAATTTCATTGTATTATTTTGAATTACGTCCAGTCTAGTAATATCATCCCATAGTCTAAAGTCTGTGAAATTATAGGATTTCAACATAAAAATAGCTGGATTTGTAACGTTTTCATTCGTATGTCGTTCGTAATATCCCATCAAAGTAAAGGCATTTGAAGTAGCTATACAATTTTTATGTAAATTAAGAAAACCATACGGCGGTTGTACTTGAAACTTTTTCTTCGACGATCGCTTATCATTACAAACGATATTCAATCCGAATTCGCGTTTTGTTATTATCAAATACACGTCATTTATCAAATAAATGGCTGTCGGCAAGAAAGAATGTTTCATCCAAACATTACAATGTTTCTTAACTTTACGTTTGTCTTCCATGAAATTGCTTAAAATGCAACTTTTGCCTACATTTACATTTCTGATGGGTTCTTTTACATTGCAAATTTTCAAAGTTGGATCACTACATTGATACGCATGATCATCGTCTAATAGCATATATCTCGTGCGTTCTGGATTGATTGCCAGGTAATTTGATTCTAACCTGTAATAAGCCAATAGTTCCTTTTTGTCATGAGGTGTCGCGCCAATTAACGGCACTGGTAATGAGTAAGCTTTGTAAACTTCAAAAGTTTGTGCGTGTTCGACTAACGGAATTTGAATGGTTATGATGACATGATTGCCCTCAATTAACGTAACGCATGTCAGAAATTTATAATACTCGAATAGTTTCGTCAGTGGGTCATGAGGTAAACCTATTGTCTTCGGAAGTCGTGACTGAATTACAAGCAACAATTGTCGTAAATCATTCGCAGAGATGGTGCTTGGTGAAAGCCTTTGCATAGTAATCATTTGAACTTGCATTTGGAAATGTAAATAAAAGTACATAGATCTTGATAAAGCATTCTTTATGTTATCAATTATTAAATTCAGTTGAGCTGAAAAGACTGCTAAGCTCTCTACATTATTTATTTTAGTTTGCATTTGACCTGTTATATTTACAATATTTTTCTCTATAACCTCCATTGCGATTATAATTTCATTGATTTTTTGCCGATTTTCTTTGACTTCAAGTCTTGTTACATTTAAGATTGTGATTGATTCTTTCAAAACATGTGTCAAATCTAATTGATTCTGTGCTACTTTTCTTACATTACTCTGAATTTTCTCTACATCTGCTTCGGTTAAAACACCGAATAAAGAGTTCATAATACTGCCTACAAAGTTAAATAATCCTCTCTTAACTCTTGTGGGTGAGTCACGTAATAACTTATAGTCATTAAAACTCATAACTATGTCTGAGTGAATACTCCTTAATACTTCGATTTCATTTCTAAACCCATCAAATATATGTTTGTATTTGTCATTTGCCGTCTTGTCATACACTATGACTAATTGATGTGCTATTTTTGCTGCATTGTCTATGTCTGATGACAATTTTGATAAGAAGTTTTCATAAACTCCCAAGTCAATAACAAATGATATCAACCAACGTGATCTTGACATAGAAAACTGACCTACATTATGAAAGAATGTACTTTCATGGAAAAAGCTACTAGCTTGACTAGCTAAAACTAAGGAAACAAATACTATAACTAAGGATCCCATCTGTCCTATGTTCTCTACATGAACCTGTAAGTATAACAAAGAATCTTACCTATCATATATGAGGTGACCGTGCTTTGGTGCAATACGCTAAAACGTACGGTTCATTATGAAACCCCTCACTATGAATCCCAGGCCTATTCAGTGGCAAAGGGTTGCTTTCCCTTATATACGAGTTCTTTTCGTACCTGTTTTACGATCAGACCACAAGCCTTCTTTCTCATGGATTCAGTATCATTTCCCTATGACACAACCATTATTTATATAAATAGCAGTGACCGACTTACTGTTGTTGCCAAAAGCAAATATGGAAAGCGTCCATACTAAGTTAACAAAGTAACATTCAACTGTCGCGACCTGTTATTAAAATACCAAACTCCTTTACTTAACGTGTGTCTTGTCCAAAATACTGCATTAGACAACTATATTTGTATATCACAACTAAACATGACTCGTAAACAATTTAGACATTTCATCTATAGCAAATTGCTACTCAAATAACAGTCTATAGTAACCATAAGTACTAAACTACTGTTTCTTATAAGCGACTAATTACAACTTCCTTAACTTATCGCTATCGGTTAAAGAAATTTTGAAGCCCTAAAAACAATTAATCTAACAAGCTCGACAAGGCATCTAACAAATGTTTGACCTTTCGCTTCTTGTTTGTCCTTGTAGACTTAAGCCTAACGCCAACTTAGCATTTTCTGAATTTACTCTTCTTATTATCATTTTTTACCTATTACTGCGAGGTATGATTCGGTTACCGCTTGTATTAATCTTAAAGTTTTTTTTTTAGATCGGCCATCGATGTGCCGGCTTCAAGACACATGACGCACTCTATTTATTTATTCAGTCCATCTTTTTCTGTCACGGTGTTCGTCCGTCCTATGTCCCCTTTTGTTACAAATATTACAGAATTTATAATTTGAACATTTAGCATGATCAACCTCCATGGGTTGTTCATCACTTTGCTTAAACTGCAACCTATCTGGATTTGAATTATTTCTCACTGCGTAGCGATATACTATGCCCTGCTCGCGTAGTGCTATTTGATAAGCGTCCTCGAACGTTCGCGGAGACGTACGTTCAACTTGTGCCCTTATTGTCGGGTCAGAAAGACCGCACAAGAAAATTGTTAATAATTGAGATTCAACGATCTCGTCTATGGCCTGATTCCTATCCGGGTACGCCCTTTCAGAAAGACTCAAGAGCCTTTTTTAACTAATTGCCCAATGCCTTCGGTTTGTAATACATGTATTGACATTAATTTCTCGTATTTGTAACAAAATTATTGTTTTGTCTTTAGTGTAGATTTACTAAAATATTTGTCTGTCTAGTCAAAATAAATGCACTGTCGACTGTCATGTCCTCTGTTGGCCTAATTTGTAAATACATATATGCCCTAAAGGTATACTTAACTAACTAACTTACTACACTCATTCCTGAATAACTTAATTTAAAAAAATAGGAATTAAATATACATATAATTTTATTGAATTTCTTTTTATAAAGTACTATTATTTGTTTTGTTTCTTTTTTCCTAATTCCCTGGTGGCCGTTCAGGTGGTCGTGTGCGCAATACAGGCCTTCTTTCTAACAATTCTTGTAGTAATTGTAATTTTATTCGTGCTTGTTTCATCCAGTCTTTTAAGTTCTGTCGATTACCATCAAAATAATGTATGTTGAAGTTAAGTTTGCCATTGTCCGGCTGTCTGTCTATGTTTAACCCTTCGAGCGAGCGTACAAAAGTTTGTGCACTCTCATTCACTACCCTAGAATTAATATCTAGATTTTGACAGTTTTGTAATAAAATTTGGTTATTTTCATCAATGGACTTGTCCAAAGCTTGTATTTGTTGTTCCGCCATTTCTATATTTATAATGATTTAACAAAATAAACAATTATAAGTCTAGAATTCGAGAATTTAAGCTATTACCTTCTTGGGTGTCCTTGTATCCGTACGTACACTTGTTGTATTATAATGTTAATGTTAATAAAATTAATATGTCCGTCTGTTATTCACCGTTTTGTCCCTAGTTCACTGTTGTATTTACACTTGTAATATTATAATATTAATGTTAATTTAATACGTCCGACTGTTATTCACCGTTTTGTCCCTAAATTTCTGAATTCTTCTTCTTTTCTCTCTTTATTTTTCTATTCTTCGCGTTGTGTTCTCGTTTTTTCCAAGTTCGTAACTAATTAGTTTAGAATAAATGTTTAAACTAATTATCCTGGGAACTTAGGCAACCAAAATAACTAGATCGTATGTTACAATTTCAACAACTTCTCTTAAATTTCAAACAAGTTTTAATTTCGTAGAATTTAATTTAGAATTATTGTCCAAAATGATTACAACGGTCCCAGTTTGCCAAAGATGTGTCAGTTTCAGAGATTGACCAAAAGTAATACCCGCTCCGCTTCTGGGCGGTGTTAAATACAAATTTGGTGGTCAGCTGACCATTGCAGGGCGTTAATGTAACACCTTCTTGCAAAGGTCCAGCGACGATTGGTCACTTCAACTCACATGATGGAGGGTTCATAAGTAACTTGAATAATTAACTTAATTTAGGTCAAACCCCAGATCAGTCTGAGCTACATGTTGTGGCTTGTTTTATAATCGCCAAAAATAGGATGGTTGACCGAGGTGACGATGTACAACGACAGTTCAGGGTTGACCCTTTCTGTATATTTTCTAGTACGCTATTTGCTTCGACTCTTTATACAGCCATAGGTCGTTGTATTACAAAACAATGGAAATAAACATCCATAGTCTAGCTTATTGCAATTTCGCAAGTGCTGTTTGGAATCCTGCAGGTGTGAGACACATATAAGATTAAAATTGTTACATACAAAATGACATTTCGGTGTTGTGTTGTTTACTTCTACAGGTTAAAAGTATAACTATGTGCCGTGACATATGTTACCGGACTATAGTGTAATTCATGGGTGTAAGAAAATACATGTTATTGTATGTATTATACAGAAACATATTTTCAAACAATTTATGAGACAATCAACAAAATCATTGATTTTCTAAAAAGTTGGCCTTTAAATCTGTATTTTGACTTCGAAAATGGTTGATGTTAAACATTTCAGTGCGATACAATCGAGAATGGGGCTTAATTTGTCCGGATGATTGGGCTAATACAGCCGTGCACAATGCTAATGTCGCTTGTAATTCAGTTGGATTCAACAGGTAATCGCTGCTCTTCAACAAACACCTCGTAACTGCAGCTTAAGTTAAGCTGCAGTTACGAGGTTTTGTTGAAAAGCGACGTAAAATATGTGATCTGTCACGCGTTAATGGAACTTCCAGTATGTCCCTATAGCCAAACTACGAAGTAAATCAGATAGGAAAAAGCTACTATCATAAATCGCCCGTAGGAACAGTGGGGGTTGCTAGGAGTCCAAAAATACAGAATTTGTATTATTCTGCGCTGAAAATTTAGGCAAAATCAATTTCTATTAAACCTATTCGGTATGCAATTGCTTTTTTTAACGGGCAAAAACAACAAACTTGCGAAGGATCTGTCATGTTTCGACTGATGGGCTGAGCATAACTGCTTAGGAGACGGGAGCGTGGCTATGTATAGATGTGACACAAACTGACTGGCGGTGCGATTATGCGAAATATAGCGCCGAAATTGTCAAATATACTGGAAATTCATTGGTCCAAAAACTTGGACGAAAACTGAAATTGTTTGTCCGAAATTACGCCACTGTTAACAAGATAAAATATTTTCCTTATTTCAGCGGCGGCCAGCTAGTGTTGAACATGCCATCTGTGCCACCACCAGGCATCGCCTACCACCTATTCGACACTTGGTGTGAGGGAACAGAACGGCATCTAGCACAATGTCCCCATGAAGATGTGAACGGCAAAGTTTGCTCGGGATATCCGCTCTACATTCGCTGCAATAAGAATTAACTCTTTCTTTAACTAAAAAAAATAATACAGCCCAAACTAAAAATTGTTTCAAGCGACAATTCGTCAGAAAAAGGAACTTTGTTAAACTATTGCAGAGAAAACATTAGGGGCAGTGGTAGCTGGGATATCGTAGCTACAGACTTGATGATGGGTTTCGGTTTGGTTTATTTGAAACCCAGTTCAAGATTTAAAAAAAAAGTTCGGTTAATTTATTGTTACTAGGGAAATGGAGGCGAAAATGATGGCAGTCAATTCTTTTTTCTTCTTCAGTGTTTCTACCGTCTATTCTTACTTGGGGCATTTCAAAACACAATACCGATAAGTTGCTTAAAAGGTCTAGAAAACAGTGAATGATATGTGAAGTAAGAATACACGTGAGCCTGTTTTATTTCATTTCTTTAATATGGTTTCAATGTAACGCAACACAATTAAATGCTTGTTGTCAGACTTTGTTCCTATAAACCCATTTTCCCAATACATTTGCTCAAAGAGACGTCGAAACAAAGTGTTAGTATTGGTATAATTAGGTTATTTCATCTAAGACCCCCCCCCTGCACACAACAGCCTCCGAAAGTCGTCCTTGGAGTCTTAAAACGCCGCTCAAACGTTTAGTATTTTTTATCTGTAGTAACATACTCTCAATCCCAAAGCGTTTTGGTAAAAATACTATCGAACCCAAAACGTTTTAATGTTGAATGCACGTGTTCTTTATCGCTGTATATTGAATGCACGTGCGTCGTCATTGTTTTCTCCACATATTTAGGGAGCCTTGTTTTGCTTATGTCGATTTGTGACTATTTTTAGTAATAATTTCCATGTATACAATGTTGATTTCCCATAAACCCATCGTCTTTGCATCCGGAAGTGTGTTCTGTGGGTACAGACTAAAACATAAGTGAAAGGACCTTATTGAATGAAAAGTTTTGAAAACATTATTGTTTTAGGTCACGTAAAATGACCTGACAGAACACTTTATACATGTAGCTAGATAGGCCTTTAGCTTGGTATGCTCTGCTAGGTAATTTAACGTTGACTAAAAGTAGTCATTGTTATTTACTTATATAGTCGGTAAATATTGACCTGAACCTGATGAATATGCAATGAGTAATTGTGACACGGAATAATCAATACTCGCCTGCATTCCTCACTGTCGAACAGAGTCGATCGTTTCCATAGGCATTGTGACTTTGTATTCTGCACATGCTTCTCGTGTCAACATATGTTTGAGACCGATTATTTCGCATTGCAATTACTCATTGCATATTCAACAGGCACAGGTCAATATTTACGGACTATACCGGTATTGCGCTGGTCGTCACGCACATAATTGACCTCTTTAAAAGAGCAGACAGCTAGGAATCTTCGCACAGACTTGACTATATAACCTTCAAGTTGTCTAAATCAGTTATGTTAATTAGTTTCAATATCCTATTCACACCGTACAACCGGCTGCGTCGAAGACAGATGAGAGTCAGCGAAGACAGATTCGGCATCTGGTGACAGGTGCACGGTAGGTCAAATTAATTTATTCTTATAAATAAACAAAAGGATCTATGATATTATATAGATGATAAATACGCGTGTAAGTGTTCATTGCTTCTACCAAATAAACCTTTACACGTACAAATGTATCCCTCGCAAATAAGACCACATTCATTGATTATTTCGGAGGTTTGCCACAAAAAGTTACGAAATTTGACTTTGTGCTCAAATATTTCACATATCTATCAATGCGTGTCAGTTTAACTTATACACGATTAAAGTTTAATCATCCAACGATATTTCTTCCAAATTTGAAGCCGTAATACCAAACAATAAACGAACTGTATGTCCTGAAAGACGACATGTAGTCAAACAAATGTTCGCCCGTGGACAGATTCGATTTTACGAAGTTGCTGGAGAGGACAGATAGTGAAATATGTGATTGTCGATGTCGACAGATCTGCATTTTCTTATACACAGAAAAAGTGGTTATTTCTAATGTCGGATTCCAAATAACATATGGAAACAACGTAGATTGACATATATGCATACATACCATATTTTTTTCAAAAATCCAGGACAGTGGATGAAATTTTCTGGGCTTTGTGGTACCTTTTAAGAACTAAATTCTCACACACCCCAACACAATAGTCCGGTTGTTTCAACATTTGTAAGGCGCTAACCAAATGGTTAAATACCTGTTTTCGTTAAAATGTACTTTGTTGTTACAGGGAAAATCTAATCAAAACAGGTGTTTAATCTCTTTGTCAGTGCTAAGTTTTTACAATCGAGCCCAAGTGTATACATTGAATCTGTAAATTGTTTCATAGTCATGACAATGGAATTGATCATCTATTGAGAGGAAACAATGTATGATACCACGTGACACGAAAACTCAAGAAATCTTTCAATTGATCATGGTAAAACTTGACCGCTTGGAAAATAGTTTGAAGCTAGGAAGGCCTCTTCTCATATACCTATTACGAGATATTTGGGACAAAGAAGAGGTTCCAGCAGAATGGAGAACGGGTCTGATCGTCAAACTACGGAAATCTGGAGACCTGAGAGACTGCCAGAATTGGAGAGGAATTCAACTCCTATCTCTTCCAAGCAAAGTCCTGACGCGGAAAATTTTGAAGCGTATGAAGACATCATTGGACCATATAATGAGGGACGAACAAGCTGGGTTCCGCCCAGGGAGTTCATGTACAGACCAAATAGCAGCGCTGAGGATTATAGTTGAACAGTCACTGGAATGCCAATCACCACTATACATCAACTTTATAGATGTTCGAAAAGCTTTTGACACCATAGACAGAGCCACCATTTGGAAAATCATGAAGCACTATGGCATTCCAGAAAAGATCATCAACATAAACCGGAGCCTCTACCAAGATGCAACCTGTCATGCGATCCACTACCAGGACCTATCCCCTCCCTTCAACGTTTCTACAGGTGTTCGCTAGGGCTGTTTGCTATCTCCACTGATTTTCTCGCTTGTAGTTGACTGGATCATGAAGACTGTGACCACAGAACCAAGGGGACTACAGTGGACCTTCACAAAGAAGCTCGAAGATCTTGACTTTGCGGACGACATTGTCCTTCTGTCACACACTCACCAGCACATCCAGGAGAAAACAGAATGTCTGGATGAAACCGCCAAGAAGACTGGACTCCAAATCAACATCAAGAAAACAAAAAACATGAGAATTAACAACAGAAACGAATCTCAGGTTACGCTGAACAATCAGCCGATTGATGAAGTGGGGAGTTTCATCTACCTTGGTAGCGTGGTGAGCAAGACAGGAGGCTCTGATCAAGATGTGAAGACCAGGATCGGGAAAGCAAGAGGTGCCTTTAGTTCCCTGAAGAATATCTGGAAAAGCACAGCTATAAGGCTAAATACAAAATTGAAACTCTTCAACTCCAATGTGAAGTCTGTTCTGCTATATGGCTCAGAAACCTAGAAATACTCCAAGATCATCGAAACCAAGCTTCAAGTCTTCGTAAACAAAATTATGACAAAATATCTATATTTTCTAACAAAATCTAAAATTTTCTGGCATATGTTTACATTTAGAACAAAAAATACTTCATTCACCATTACAAAAAAGGGGAATGTTTCGCTTAAAAAAAATGATGAAAATTGTAGCACAGGCATTTGTTGCAGCAGAATAAACACAGAATTTGTAAGTCACATGGCCGCTCTGCAAACTCACCTAAAGTTATAATTGTTTATTATGCTCCCCGAAGGGAGAGCATATAGTCGCCGCTTCGTCTGTCCGTCCGTCCGTCCGTCCGTCATTCCGTCCGTCCGTCCATCCGTCCGTCCGTCCGTCCGTCCGAAGCGATTTCTCTATAACCCTTGGGCCAAATCAAATGAAACTTACCATGTTAACTCCCTATGACATAATGCCGATGTACTTTTCCCACTTTTTGGATTTGAGGCCTCGTCATGGGAAAAGGGGACTTAAGGTCAAATACACTTTTTCTCTAATTTCTCATAGTCTAATGGTTAGAATTTGATGAAATTTCATATTTGAGTAGCAAATCAGACGCCCTTGACAATAAACTACTTTAAATTTGTGTATAAAAAGCATGTCATGGAAAAAGGGGGCTTAACATTTGTTAGCTTAATCTTAGCTCTGCATGGCATACATTTATTGTGACAATGCCTTAATCGGGGAGCATTGTCCGTCTCTGACGGCTCTTGTTTTCTTCTTAGAACGCCTAAGATTATTTTCCTTCAAATAACTTTAATTTGCATTTTAAAAATGGAACAAAATGAATAATTTATAAAATGGCTTTATGTTTCACAGCTAATTACTGTATGAGAATGTTCTCCTTTCTTACACGACTTTCTAAACACAAACAAAGTGGGGTAGTCAATAGGAGCTAAAGGGGGGAATGCTCTGGTTTCCTAAAATCTTTTCTTAATAGAATTTATTTAGATTTTCTATGATAATACCAAACACTTGTATCTTCGGGCGTAATCCGTGACATCAGAAATCAACGACAGATACCCTTATAAATTTCTTGGCGTCATCCGTGGCTATGGAAATTGACGAGGGATACACTCGTCAATTTCCGTTGCTAAAGATAACGCCCGAATAAGCATGCAATACTTTGTAGTTAATGATGGATTGAAATCATGGTAAATGAAATACTACCACAAATGATTGTTTTCTACCTAGATTGGCAAAATTTGTATTCAATCCTTTCTCACCAAGGCCGGATTCAGATGTTCCTATCAGAAACGGCTTGGGAAATGCTAAAACAATAGAAGAAGTTGCTGTTATTCATAATTCACCCCTTTGCTTATGCTAGGTTCCCACTGCCGATCAAATTAACTCGACCAAACCCGACCAAGTGATCGAGTACCGGTCGAGGTCGGTCGGCATGGGTGATCGGGATTAGTCGAGATGGTCGAATTAAGTCGGCATCGACCGGTAGTCCCGCCAATTTGTTTTGACACGTCAAAAAAACGTGTAGCGATCGAGTAGAAAACACATCGGGAAGTTGCTCAAATATCGACCGTATAGAGATTCGAGCTGATCGATAATCACTCGTGTAGAGATTGTGTGTGATCGAGTCGATATCTATTACCGGGATTTGATTGGATGAACAGTTGGAACAGAAGTCGAGTTGATCAGCAATGCGTTCGGGAATAAATCGTACAAGTCGAGGTGATCGAGTGCTTCCAACTCTGAACTGCTCTATGGCAGCCGATCATCTCGATCTACTCGATCGCTTAAATGCCCTCGATCATACACGACCATATGACTTCTTCTTGATCTCTAGTCGATCAAAACCGACCTCTTTACCCGATTTGATCGAGTGAACAGATGAAGCAGAGATCGAGTTGATCGGGGTGTGATCGGAAATTACTCGAGTACAAATCCAGGTAATCAAGTGCACGTTCGGTGCAGGTCGGAATACAAATTATCTACCCGATTACACTCGATCTCCAGACCAAATTGATTCTCGACAAGGTCGATCTTCTACCTGATCAGTACACAATCGCTTCTCGATCATTTTTGTACTCGACCGCACTCGACTGTTTTTGCATGTCAAAAAAACTCGAGTAAGATGCCCGAGCGATGTAGATCAATTTCGATCATCTCAACCGCTCACGATCACCCTTGCAGACCGAGCTCGATCTGTATTCGACTGCTTGATCGAGTTGATCTGGTCGGCTGTGGAAACACTATGTCGTGTGGTAATAAATGTGTACAAACAGCACAAGATCCCGCGCAGATTGTATTAACAGAAATGTTGAAAATTATCGGAAATTGCGTTTCATGTGATTTCCCGCTCTGAGACATAACATGTACGATTTAAATAATGGTATTAATTGCCTAAAGAATGCATTGTTGTATTTAATCAGATTAAGGATGAGTCAATAGCTTAAAGTACATTAACGTCACATTTAAATTAGGTGCATATTTAAACCGACAATATTATGAAGTTATTATGAATACGTGATAATCACAGACGCTGTAAAAAGATTCTCATTCAGAACACCTAGAATAATATCGAGATGGTCGGGTATTGATCGTGTAGGGCTCGAATCAAGGACGGGGTGATTGGGCAGAAATCGGAGATGGTCGGGCTTCAATCGGGAAGAGATCGGGAGTGCTCGGGTGGGGGTCTAGTTTGATCGACTAGAGATCGAGAAGAAATCGTGTATTTAC
Source organism: Fragum sueziense (assembly GCA_963680895.1). Classification (NCBI taxonomy): domain Eukaryota; kingdom Metazoa; phylum Mollusca; class Bivalvia; order Cardiida; family Cardiidae; genus Fragum; species Fragum sueziense. The sequence goes on from OY804593.1 coordinate 59,463,455, forward strand.
ATTTGGTCGCGCTTGATCGGGTAGATGAGGTGGTCGTGTTGATCGAGTTGATCAGATGGGCAGTGGGAACCTAGCATTGAACATGTTCCATGCTATTCAGCAAACTAATTTAAACTTTATCAACAACCATTTTGTGCTCTGCAGCGTCTGATCTGCAATATCTTTTAAATTAGACGACCGTAGGATTTTTCTTTTTGGGAAAGGGTTATTGTACGAGGGACGTTCATTAAATAATGAAAAGACACTATCAGCTCAATGTTAAGAATGTGTAATTAAATAGTCAATGTTCTATTTGCAAGTAACAAGCATGTGAATCTTTTTCAAAGTTACAAGAATCGTAAATGACAACTGTTGTCATGACAACACTGTCACAAAATTGCAAAGGTTTCCACTCTGAAATTCCAGTGATTTCCATCAATATTCCCTCTCAAAAACCAAGAAAACAAAATGGAATCATTCTGACCTTATACTGGTTAATTTTGTGTCTCAGGTACAAACATGAAATAGCAGTAAAAAGTCACTTTGCTCTCTAAAGATAGAAAAAAAATCATATTCAAATACTTTGTTTCTGGAAAATCTCAACGTTTTTGTCTGATCGAAAGTATGGGGGTCAATAATATGCCGTCATCGTACTTTAAATAAAAGAAATTTAATGTAAGGGCATAGCATAGTTAATCACAAGTTCCCTGCACGTTGCAAATCAATGTTTAAAGTTAACATCATACATTTCACAGAGGAATATATAGTTTAAAAGCGAGTTAATTATGTTGCGTATGAAAAGACTGATTGATATGTTTTCATTATTTAAAGGGGGAATAACACTTAACATCTTACAAATTTTCAGAGAACTTCGTGCAAAAAAATAAATATATATTATGAAAATATGGCCTTTAAATTGCATCTATGCCAAATCTTAGCTTTCTATCTTGTGTATTGGCTAGGATGTTGACGGATTTAAAACCCCATATGTTTTATTATTATAATTTTTATCCCCCCGACAAAAAATCATGGGGTTTTAAATCCGTCGACATCTAAGCCAATACACAAGGTAGAAAGCTAAGATTTGGCATATATGCAATTTAAAGACCATATTTTAATAATATATATTTATTTTTTTGTACGAAGTTCTCGGAAAATTTGCAAGATGTTAAGTGTTATTCCCCCTTTAATGAACGCCCCTCGTATCACCGTAGAACAAACTTTTAACATATTACCACACATTGACCCTTTTTGACTCCCCACAAAATAACGATGATGAAAAACATTGTGGAAAGTGAAGAAATAGCTGATGACAAGCAATTTCTTTATTTTCCACTTTGTTTTCCACCCCAAAAGACTCAAAAATTTAAAATGGGATGTCTCACGAATAGGAAAAATAACATGGGAGTCTGCCCACGCTCGGGATATAATGAAATTTGGCGTGAAGTTAGTACACTAGATAACGGTTCATATTCATGAAATGTTTCAAATAGCACATTCCAGAAAACAATTTTCTCTGAATTTTAAGTTTTCACCATGAAAAAAGAGGGTACCCTGATTAAAACAGTGTGCAAGTGTTCTGGTTGTTAATTTCGTCGCGTAATTTATTCTAAATATAATGCCCAGTAGTCCGTGATCCCGTATGAAACAAAAATACATATAATCATGTACAAAATATTGTTTTAAATCAACTAATGTAAGGGGTAACCCAAAAATTCATTGTTTTTGAATACTAAAATTTTCTTTGTTCCAGTTTTTGTCAAGATTTGAAAATCGTGTAAAAGTTGCGCACAAATATACTGATGATTATTGTGAAATATCGAGAAAAAATAAAACCGGTAACATGTTGCTTTTTGAATTTCCCCCTGAATAGTGCACATTTCCAAGAATGGACAAAGTTAAGGTTTTTTAATAAATGACCTTTTCACATGTTTTGTTTACTTTTTTTGTTATTTTAGTTTACCTGAGGACAAATCAAGACGCAAGGCATTTTTTCGGTCATTTCCTGTCATCTGTCCGTGTGTATATCTGTCTGTTGGCATTTTCTGAAAAATTCTTTTTCTCCCAGTCTAATATGTAAATCTTTAAGAAACTTGATAAAAAGTATCCTTGGGTTAAAGGAGTACAACTTTGTGTATTAGAATTTCTTTTTGTCATAAACTTTTGTTGCTGTGGCAGCATAAAAAGGGGAAACATTTCATATAATAAAAATAAGCTCTTTTTGTAAAGCTTTACACAGCCATGAGGTTTTAAATTTTGTATGTAAGTTTGCTAAGGGGTAGACTTTAAGGTTGGTTACAATATTTTTGTCCATGGTCACATTAGATCTTGTCCCAGGTGTTCCTACTTTACAAAAAAGAGAGGAAATTTTCTGTAAAAATCATTTTAAATTATTCAAGTCAGCTGTGATTCATGAAAGCTAACAACAAGAGTTATTCATAGACCTTTTGAAACATGAGCAAGCAAATCAGAAAAAGCACCTGATTTCTCTGATGACATTTGATAATCTAGCAAAAGTGAAAATATTGTTGTAATGCATCAGAAACAGATAATCTCCCATGTGAATATTAAGGGCTACTGATGGCTAAACAACATGTCAATCATATGACATCATTTAAAAAACGTGTATAAATTGTGTATCAATACAGGTTCACCTATGGTCAGAAAAATAATTTGAGGAAATAATTGCACCTTTTTTTATCCCAATAGACCAATGATGTAACAGTATTTTACTGAATCAATGGGGCCTTCCATATCATATTAGAACATTAGTGGTGCTTAGAGAAAAAAAACATTTGGTAATGTATTGGTTACCTGGAAGGGCAACATTTGATGCTTTACCGTACCGGTTCTACGCGTCTTTTCAATTTCATAACATTTTGCTTGACATTTATTGCATGTCACAGTCTCACTAAAGATGATGCATAGACATTGTCACCAAATAGTAAAGAAAACTTGCAATGTGTATATGTATGCCTATCTTGGCTTCCATACATGTAATTTTGTAAATAAAAGTAATATTTATATTTAATCTATGTTTTTTTCAATGAGTTGTTTTGGGCATGAATATTTCTGTAGGTTTGTACTTATGCTACAGTTGATTTTACTGAATATAGCAATGCTTTTAGGAGCCCAATAAATTTTTTACTGAATACATGTTTTGGACCAAAACATCACTTTCATCAATAATATGTATTATATGACATTGTTACCGGTTTTGGATTTCTATATAATTTAGCTCAAAGTAAGAGGAATATGTAGCATGTTTTTGTGATAATATGGAATCTTGACAAAGACTCCAACATACTTAACTTTGGAATTCAATTTTACTCTTTTCCGAAATTTTGCAGAAAAATATGCATATTTTCATGATAAATTCAATAAAACACATTCACAATAATTTCCTCAAATACCTTTTCTGGTATGAATGTAATGCCTTATGTGTCTCGAATTAAATTCAATTGACAGATCTTGAAAATACACAAAACTGAGGTTTGGGGACACGTGAAAAAGGGGCCATGTTTCATGTCATAGTGGGAATAAATCAAGGTGGCTTTTTGGAATCCAGTTTGGATTATCTAAGATACTAATTGCATTTTCATAGCTTGTATATGGTCCTTTATCACCATGCAAAGAAAATAAAAAGAAAATTCATGCGTTGGCAGATTTGAGACACCCCCTTTCACTCACTTGAAATTGCCGTCTGCATTATCTATGAATTTAGACCAGTCTAAAATACCAAAAATGCATGTATCTGAATTTGTTGTCTACAAGATCTTTCAATTTGGACCAGCCTAATAGTTTGCCATCTGCTAATGAGCTAATGGGTCTGGAGTTGCCGTAATTGGTCTTTTTGGGTTTGGGTAAGAAGTGCCCAATGTTAGCTGTTGTTGTTGCTTTCCGTCCATCGATCGTTCAACCGTTTGTTTGTCAACATATTTTTGTTTAAACTCCACTTTCCAAAACATAAACCGGTCTTGATTAATCTACTTAAAAACATGTATTGTCATTAAATTTTCGTGACCAGCAGTTTCTCATTTAGTAGTTTGTAATATTTTCCATGCTATTATATTACAGAACTTCTTTTTTTAACAACACCCATTTTGGCATCTATAACAGCTTTGAAATTTGACCACCATAAAAATTGCCGTTCGGGAAAGGCTTAAAAAAGACACGCTATTCTGGTCTTACATATAATTATCATGGCTCTGTGTGTCGATGTCAAACGTGAAACAATTTGACCTACATTGAATAAGTACAGAAACGACAGTATGAATTTGACCGTAACAAGCATCTCATGCTTTTGTTCCAATATTAATTTTATATATTCTATACTTAACATAAATCTTATCTTTGTCATTGTGTATATTGTTTCTCGACATTATGAACTATTACAATCATTATATTGTTGTCTGCAACATCATTGAATTTAGACTACAATTAGTCTACAATTTAGCCATCTTGGCTTCAGACATGGTCAAATGAAAACGTGACCCCAATCGACCTTGACCCGACAGCTGGCATTGATATACACGTACCAGTAATTTGTACTAATAGCGAAAGGCAAAAGCATGACTGTAAAATTAATATTATCAAGCAGCTGTTAAACTTTAATTGTCGCTATCTAAAAGTCCTTTTCTTTTGGACGAGTCTACAATTTTGTCGTTGGAGAAAAAAATGAGAAATACATATTTAATGTCTGCTTTACATACAGATTTCAGATGAAAGACGCAATTTTGTGCTCTTTTCATCGTGTCCTGAACTGGTCCTCTAAAGTTAATGACATTGGCATGTTACAAAGTTAACGTATTCGAAAAATATGACACATCAAAAGCATTATTAATCTGCCAAAAGTAGCATTTCGTCGTCTTGGATTTTGTTATTATGAAGGGAATATTTTTGCATGCGGGACGTAAGACCAATCAATACACCCAGGGTAGCGAAACAAGTAAAGCAGATTTAAATCATTTTGTCAACAGTTGAAGCAAAATGGCTTACTCTTCTATCCCAGTTGGTGTTTTACTGACCGTTTCTGTTTCGCTCGGTTCGCTGTTCAAGCAATACAAACGAGAACCCCTTTTGGATGGGTATAAATGCGTGAATGAGTACAGAGCTTTCCAGAAAACAGATGTTTCCATGGTGATATGTGCTAACGATTGTAGAAAGAACAAAATTTGTCAGAGTTTTATGTATAGGGAAAATGGAGGGTTCTGCTTTGCGTGTGAGCGAGTGTTTGCGCACATAAATAACAACGACAGTATGACAAATGGACCGCTAAGGACTGAAGTGGGCACAAAGTACTACATTGACACAGGTAACAGCAGTCTTACATGGTATAAAATATTTCGTTCATTCAGCCTGGAGCGATATTTCACAGAAATTTGTATTTCTCGTAAAGTTTACTTTCATGTAGGAGAGCATAAATATTTTTATGATTCTGAAATTTTCAAGCCAAAGTACTGCGCCGTTTACTAGAAATATATTTTTGTCTTAAAATGAAACAAATTGATTCAGAACAGCAGTTCAGATGTAGATGATAGATATATGGAATTTATCATTTCTGTCTCAAGAACTTCAAAAAACTGACAGCATTCATACTCATTAGAATGATAAATGTGCATACAAGGTTTTCTTAGATTTGACCCGCGTGACTAATATTCTGACCCCAGCTGACCCAATTTCGAGTTTGTACGAATACTTTATCAAATCAATTATTCTGACCAAATTTCAGTTGCTCAGGAGGGTGGGGCGTGGAATGTGACCCAGAGAGTTCATACATGGTTTTACTAAGATTTGATCCCATGGCCTAGTTTTTGGCACAAGTTATCCTAATTATAAACTTGTCCCAGATTTCATCTGGATAATCATCCTGACAAAATTTCAGCACGATAAGGCAAACAAATGTGGCTTCTAGAGTGCATACAGGTTTTTCTAAGATTTGATCCAGTGACCTAATTTTTGACCCAGTTGACGCAATTGCAAAGTCAGGGAATTCCAATGGACAATAATTATAACTCTGACAAAATTTCAGCTCGATTGTGCAAAAAATGTGGCCTCTAGAGTGCATAAAAGTTTTTTTCTTAGATTTGACCCTGTGACCTAGTTTCTAACCCCAGATTGCCAAATTTAAAACTTGTACGAGATTTTCCAAGAATAATTATTTTGACAAAATTTAAGCACGATGTGGCAAAAATGTGGGCTCTAGAGTGCGCATAGGTTTTTTTTTTAGATTTGACCCCGTCGCCTACTTTTTGACCCCAGTTGACGCAGTTTCGAACTCGTTCAAGATTCGATCAAAACAATCATTGTGACCAAATTTCAGATTGATCAGAAAAAAAACACGTGGCCTCTAGAGGGCATACAAGAAAAAACGCACACACGGACGCACGGTCATATTGACACAATGACATGACAATAGGAAACGAATGTATCCAGTCAGACGTCGCGCACGGTATTGCGTCACTTTTCAAAAAACGCTACCCTCCGCGATTCATAACTGAATTTTGTAGGACTCGTTTTCGTTTCCTTTACTTTGTTATATATCAAAATAAGCGTAAAGCCGTGATATTTTTTAATTTTATACTCATTTGAAGTTTTTATTTTGTATAAAGTTGCTAGAAAGAATTTTTGTTTGTAATTTCGGCGAAAAAACGCGCGTAACATGTAACATAAATGTTCAAGAGCGACGGATATTTATGCACAATTTTGCGATTAAATAACGGCAAGCACATGGAAAAATATATTTTGTGGCGGTGGATATACTGTAGAATGTTTTGCCGAACGGAAATAAAATTTCTACGTCGATTACCCCAATTAGCCCAGTTTGTTTACCAAAAATCGCAGTGTAACAATTGGAATTACGTCGCAGAAAAAATGACAATTTTGTTGAATGTTTTGTTAATCAATGACTCAAATACAACCAAACTTAATATAAAAATACCATTTTTCTCTATTTCTATAACACGGTGGGGATTGTGCATGATGGGATGGATAACGACTACCGACAATAGGGAACGATTTTATCAAGTAAACCTTGACGTAATTTCGGACAAATAAATAGTATCTCGTTGGTGTTGTTATAAAATCTCGTAACTACGGCTTGAATCAAACCGTAGTTACGAGATGTTATAACAACACCGACGGTTTATCAAAACATAACGGTAAACTCAGTCTATTATTTGCACAAAATTTGATGACAAGTCGCCTCGCTTCAGGTAAGACATTTTGCAATAACTCTGTTATTTCTGTATCAATTTTCAAGCGGTTTGCTGCATGTACCCCGCCTTATCGAGCTCTTTCATCGGATGTATGACATATTAGATAACTCATGATACTTTTTCCGAAATATTGTCCCAACCGACCAGAAAGCGAAATGGTAACGACTACGGCCAAATTAACCACGCTTCAGGTAAGAATTTGTGCAATAACTTTCTTATTTTTGCGTCAATTTTCATGCGGTTTGTTGCATGTACTCCGTCTTACTGAGCCCTTTTCTCAGATGTATTATTTATTTGGAACTTCCCTGTACTTTTCTCAAAAGCCGATCCCAACCGACTAGAAAAAGGGCCTGAATTTTTTGTCGTTTTTCTGGTCGGTTGGGATCAAGTTTTGGACAAAGTACAAAGATTCTACAAACAAGTCATATATCCCAGGAAAGAGCTCACTAATGCTGGGTACATGCAACAAACCGCTTGAAAATTGGAGCAGAAATAAGAAAAGTATTGCACAATTTCTTACCTGAAGCGAGGCAAATTTGTCCGTATACTCCAAATTCGTTATCCATCCCATCATGCACAATCCCCACCGTGTATAATATATGGATGAAAATCAGTTAGCATAATAAACGAACCAATTATTACATAAAATGCGTGTGGACAGAAACTGTTTCATGTCGTTGAAAACTCTACTTTTTTACCCTTTAGACTTTAAAAAATACAAGTTCTTTTATTCATACAAACATTTAATTTCAACGTGGAAATTCCATTTTTTTCTTGTTGATCATATCAAAATTTCGACGAAAAATAACGAAACGTATAAGAGATATTCAATTTTTTTACTTGTGGACAGAAAATTTAAAAACGTTAACTTTTTTATTTGACGTTATCCTGAAATTATCAAATTTGCGCATTTTTAAAGAAGGAATTAAAGTGGCGGGGAAGCTATAGAAAGACAACAGATGGAAACAGTAGGGTATTTCTTAAAACGTGGTCCTGTCTTTATAAATCAGTCTAGATTGTATAAAAAATAAACATTAAAAGCACAACACAACCGTCTACGCAAAAACTTAACGCTACGCAATTGGCGTTCGCTAGTTTGACGTTACATTTTAGTGCCGCAATACCGTGCGCGACGTCTTAATGGTGACTTAATTTCGGACAAACAATAGAATTTCGTACGTGTTGTTATGAAGTCTCGTAACTATAATACGTTCAAAGTTGAACGAGAATGGTTTACGGCTGTTTTGGTTTATTTTTAGGAAGGACTATTACTTTAACCTACGTAAAATTAAAGCAAGTCAATGGTAACCATTCTCGTATTGTTGGCGCAAGATCGTATGGCACATGTTTACGTTTTGTTCAAATGTGAACAAAACATTTTTCGATAAAACGCAGAAAATTCTGAACAGTGAACAGACCGCTCTATCACTGTACCTAAATTTTCAACATATCCACGTCACTGCTTATAAAGAATTTATTCATCTTTTATACAACACTACTTTGTTTACATTTGGACAAAATGTAAACATGTGCCATACGATCTTGCACCAACAATACAATAGTCCCAGCCGAAAAAGACAGTGACGTAGGCTGATGTTTACTGATGCAAAACCAATCAATTCGTCTGATTTGCACCGTTACAAATATGAACAGAGTTGATTGGTTGTCAAGTAGTAAACATATGCCCACGTCACTGTCAATTTCGGCCGGTATAATAGTAGTATAATAGATTCACAATTAAACGAGAATAATTTCAGTTGTTTTGATAAAGCAATTCAACTGTAATTATTCTCGTTTAATAGTGAATCGATTATAAATGTGAACCTATCTTAGGGCTTGTTTACAGCCGTAACTACGAGATTTTATAACAACACCGACTCTATTTTAATCACAAAATTAATTGCTATTCATTGTTCCTTCTTTTTACAGACTTCGAAATACTCTAACCGTTTGACAAACCACTTCTACATTAATTTCGAGGGAACTCTCTGGAGTAGGTATTTTACAACTCTTTACGATTTGCTAACGGTGCAAAATCAGACGAATTGATTGGTTTTGCATCAGTAAACATCAGCCTACGTCACTGTCTTTTTCGGCTGGGACTATTGTATTGTTGGTGCAAGATCGTATGGCACATGTTTACATTTTGTCCAAATGTAAACAAAGTAGTGTTTGTATAAAAGATGAATAAATTCTTTATAAGCAGTGACGTGGATATGTTGAAAATTTAGGTACAGTGATAGAGCGGTCTGTTCACTGTCTCAGAATTTTCTGCGTTTTATCGAAAAATGTTTTGTTCACATTTGAACAAAACGTAAACATGTGCCATACGATCTTGCGCCAACAATACGAGAATGGGTTACCATTGACTTGCTTTAATTTTACGTAGGTTAAAGTAATAGTCCTTCCTAAAAATAAACCAAAACAGCCGTAAACCATTCTCGTTCAACTTTGAACGTATTATAGTTACGAGACTTCATAACAACACGTACGAAATTCTATTGTTTGTCCGAAATTAAGTCACCATTAAGACGTCGCGCACGGTATTGCGGCACTAAAATGTAACGTCAAACTAGCGAACGCCAATTGCGTAGCGTTAAGTTTTTGCGTAGACGGTTGTGTTGTGCTTTTAATGTTTATTTTTTATACAATCTAGACTGATTTATAAAGACAGGACCACGTTTTAAGAAATACCCTACTGTTTCCATCTGTTGTCTTTCTATAGCTTCCCCGCCACTTTAATTCCTTCTTTAAAAATGCGCAAATTTGATAATTTCAGGATAACGTCAAATAAAAAAGTTAACGTTTTTAAATTTTCTGTCCACAAGTAAAAAAATTGAATATCTCTTATACGTTTCGTTATTTTTCGTCGAAATTTTGATATGATCAACAAGAAAAAATGGAATTTCCACGTTGAAAATTAAATGTTTGTATGAATAAAAGAACTTGTATTTTTTAAAGTCTAAAGGGTAAAAAAGTAGAGTTTTCAACGACATGAAACAGTTTCTGTCCACACGCATTTTATGTAATAATTGGTTCGTTTATTATGCTAACTGATTTTCATCCATATATTATACACGGTGGGGATTGTGCATGATGGGATGGATAACGAATTTGGAGTATACGGACAAATTTGCCTCGCTTCAGGTAAGAAATTGTGCAATACTTTTCTTATTTCTGCTCCAATTTTCAAGCGGTTTGTTGCATGTACCCAGCATTAGTGAGCTCTTTCCTGGGATATATGACTTGTTTGTAGAATCTTTGTACTTTGTCCAAAACTTGATCCCAACCGACCAGAAAAACGACAAAAAATTCAGCCCCTTTTTCTAGTCGGTTGGGATCGGCTTTTGAGAAAAGTACAGGGAAGTTCCAAATAAATAATACATCTGAGAAAAGGGCTCAGTAAGACGGAGTACATGCAACAAACCGCATGAAAATTGACGCAAAAATA